>CM060682.1:175674453-176874453 GCA_030686995.1 Artemisia argyi
TTAGGGGTATAAGGTACACCGTTCTTAGTCACAGGATAGTACAAGCTTAAGTCACAAGTCTGAGGGATTTTACTTCATTCTCAAGTTTGTCATATCGGGTTATCTTCATATGGGGTTACTACAGAGAGCCGTTGTTGATTCAGAGGTTGATAAAGAGTAAGACAATTTCAAATGGTATTGTTAGTAGATTGGGTTTATCGACATCTTCTCACGGGCTTATGTGATTAATGATAAAGTGCTTTCAGTTAATACTTCATGTACACAATGTTATGCTGATTCCGATGAGATCGCAATCATCAGGGGAGAGAAATGTGTACATCGAGGACGCACAACAAGTTCACGTGATCGGGCTTAATGATTTATGAAATGATTTGTGTCGGAGATTGGTTGATTCTATATCCTTATCCTCTCAACTTTTTCTACGTACTTCTACCTTATCCACCTTCACCAATTTCGGGCAACAAATTCAAGATGATCGGTGTTTCAACTTGTTACTTTGATGTTATCATTTCATGTGTACGTTATGGACTGATTTGCTTTATGCAAGATAACTGGAATGCATTTGGTGAGATGAAGATGTGGATATTCAGTTCCCCCGAATGGACAATCTTGAAAAAGGTCGAGTCTACAGTCTGTTCTACATTTTCCGCTCCGTGTTTGAAGACTAAAGACGGTTTGCATTTAAGTATCAAAAGACTTCTTCAGTTTCAGGGCATTCATCAGAAAGGTTTTCAGTTTGGGGGAGAGCACTAATTAGAGGAGAGTGTCAAGCCAGATTTAATCCCTAATTAGATTTGCTCACATTGTTCTTTGATGAGTGTGTAAATACTCATCATTTTTATCGTATCTGAACTGCCAAAACATCCAAAAACACTCAGAAATGCATCAAAATACAGAAATTATCCCAAAAGTGTGCTTTATATGTTTTAGATGCAAAATGTTTAAAAACAAATGAAAAACGAACAAAGGTTGCATAATTGGCAGTTTCAGTCCCTCAAATTTCATAAATTGACAAAACTAGTCCCTAAAGGTTTAAAATGAAAGAAAAGTCAACCCAAGGTTTTTAAAAGTCAAAAATTATCAAAAACTGTCCTTGGGTGAAAAGTTTGAGAAAATTACACAATTGGTCCTTATAGTTTCAAAATTGGCAAAGTTAATCCCAAGGTATTTAAAAAATGGAAAATATCAAATCTTGCCCTTGTACTATTCACATGTGTCAAAAATTGGTCCTTGAAGCTAAGTTTGGAAAATGGCAGATTGGGTCCCTCAATTTTCAGCCTTTGGCGAATATGGTCCTTGTGAAATGATACAAACCAAATGGACCCTTGTTTTGTATAAACCTAAACCAACCTGGTCCAAGTCCACCCAAATAATTTTACCCTACCCCTTAGCCCAATGTCCCTACCAGCCCACTCCACAAATAAAAAACCCAACTCCCGTTTTTAATACCTTCCCTGGTCAAACTACCAGGTCAAACCCACCTCCCTCAAAACCACTCCCCTCCCAATACCACTCCACCACACCTGCAATACCACCCTGCAACCCCATCATCACTACCTCTGTCACACTCCACCCCCTCCTACTCACCTCCAAACAAACACTACACACCAAAACCCCCTCTGCTAAGAAGCAAACAGCAAAATTGCTAATACCCAAGTTTCCTGCCTAAACCAATCAAACGGCCAAAATCATCTTTGGTAATCCAATGGCTAGTAAAGGAAGTGGGAAAGAGTCAAGGGACCCCTGGAAGCTTATAAAAGAAGAGAAAAAGAGAGAAGACAGAGTTGGGTAGTAGTAGAGTAGTTATGTAAAAATTAGTTTAAATTATGTCAAGTGTAACTTTATCTTTCAAGTTCAGTTAACCATAAGTTATTAAGTCATTTAAAGCTTTCTTGTACTTAGATTTTCAGTTTGTACTAAAGTATTCAAGTTTAATGAAAAATTAAAATTTCATGTTCAATTCTGGTTCATGCTCTAAACTTCATTTAAAAGCAGTAAGATAGTTTGAAAAGCTTACATAAGCTTCATCATAGATTAATGTAAGATTCTTTAGCAATTTGGTTCCACAGTAGAGAAGTTTCTCAAAAAGAAAAAGAAGTCAATGAAAGTCAACCTGGTGAGATAAGCAGTTTGGACCTAGTTTTTTAAGCTTGGTTTAGCTCAGAAGTTTGATAGAAGCTTATTGGTGCTAGTAGTCTCAGCTGTGACCCTTAATCCAAGTACTTCAATTTTTATCTCAGCTTATTTTCTTGCAAACTGCTCAGTTGCTTAATTGCTTATTTCATTATGTCCACCCGCTTTATTTGTGTTTCTTTATGCTTGATATGAGTTGTATTAGCTTTTAATTGCTTATTGCTAGTTTAAATTGCTTTGGCTTCTATTTTTTTTTAAATCTAAGAAAATCCAAAAATATAGCTTTAGTCCAGTAGCTTATCTCTAATGCTTCTTTTCTATCTACTATTGCTTTTTAGGCTTCTATTTAGTTGTTTAATTCACTGCTTCTCAGTTTCCTTAGCCTAAACTTGCATTTCCTTTAAATTCTCAACAGTCTCATGCTTTAAAGGGGTGTTTGGATCAGGTTTTTACTCTGGGATTTTGTTGTTGTTTTTCTGTTCTTTTGGCATAGATGGGTAGCTTTAGGTGTGTTCAGGTTAGCAATTGCATAATATGCAATAGTCAATTGAAAAAAGTCAAGATCCTCCCTTAATCCATGATTTTCAGTCACTGTTAGGACTTTGGAGTCCTTGATCACTCATTTTAGTTAACAAGTTGTTAAACTAGCTTATTACCATCTCATAGTAGCTTAATCTTACATATTCAGTCATTAGAACACAATCAATGCTCACATAAGTCAAACTTAGCTTGATACTTAAATAGTCAAAATTTGCATTGTTGTCATAAATCCAAAAGTTCAATGATTTTTCCTGATTTATCTGTTTAAAATCAGACCTAGATTTCTTTTGGAGAGTAATATTTGCTAGCTTAACTTCAGAAATCCATCACAAGCTTAATTTTCAGATTTTTTTTAATTGCTTATTTAATGGGTCATTTGGGCCTGTTTTGTAAACAGCTCCCCTGCATCATGGGAGTTTGGTTTTTAGCTAACTTTATTGGCTTCTCAAAAGCTCACCTATGGGTCCCACAGTGTGAGCTTGGGCTTTTTGGAAAGCCCATAAGCCACTCTTTAATATTCAGAGCTTATTACTTGATTTTCAGCTTATTTAGTAGGGCTGCTGTCAGCTTTTATTTTGTCCAACTCCATGGTTTGCACTGGGTGCTCAGTGTGACTGCCCAACTTCCATGCCTTCTTATCAGCTTATTAGTGGGCCCCATTATGTGAACCTTGGCTTTTTAGGTACCTCAACTAGCCACCTCATCAGAGCTTAACTTATTTTGGAATGAGAATCCTTTGCCCCTAGCTAAATCTAGCTTGCAAAATCCTTGCAGGCCTGTTTGGTTCTGAGTGGGATTGGGTATTGCTTATTCCAAGTCTTTGGCTTATTCTGTGCCTTGTTCTTATCATTTTAGCTTCATTTAAGTACCTTTAGCTTGTTTTCATCTTATTCCACCCTTGGCTCAGCCCTTGTAGCTTTTTATTAGCTTTTTCAATGCCTTAAAGTCATAATAAGCTAATATTGCAACCTGTCAAGCTAATAAGCTGTCACATTGCTTATTTTTTAGAACCAATCAAGGTGTTTTCACAAAAGTTATCAATTATCAGTAGGTTATTAGTTTTGTAAAAGAAAATTCAAGAAAAGACAAAATTTAATTTCTAGTGATAGCTTCTATTTAATATAATTTAGCTTTTTAATTTTTCTTTTTAAATTTTTGTCAAGTACTTATCTGTTTTTATATTTTTCTTAAATTCCTAGTATATTAAAGTATTTGTAGGAATAATTTCAGATTTTTCCCTTTTCATTTAGTATTTATTATAATTAATATTAGTTTTATTAGTAATTAATTAATATTAGATAATTAAATAGTATAAATAGTTTTTATTAAGTACTCCTATGTTTTTATATTTTTCCAAGGTTTTAAATGTCATAAAATATTTTTAGAAAAAGTTTTAGGATTTTTACTGTTCATTTGCTATTTTTCTTTAATTTAATTAGTTTAATTAGTATTTAAATCTTAATTAATTAATAATAAATAGAGAAAAAGTAGGAACAATATATTTTTAGTTTTAAAATTACTTTTATATTATTTTAGAATTTTTGGAATTAAATTTTCATTTTTCTAGCTTAAATTCCTAATTAGTGTATTTTAAATATAATTAATTAGTTATTAAATAATAATTAATTAATAGTAATTAATTAAATAGTGTAAAAATTATTTTTCTTTTTCTAAAAATTTTCTTTTATTATTAGGATTGTAAAAATGTAATTTTCATGTTAGTAGGTATTTTATTTCTATAAAACTCGCGTTTTATTTCGTACGGTAACGTAGATTTAAATCAAACATACTCGTTTTTTGGTTTAGCTCACGTTTTTTGTAAATCTGATCATCAGTAATTGTTTATATAGTGTTTCTAAGTTATTTTCATTCCTCATATCTTAGTGTAATCAAACAAATCACTCAAACCCCTTTTCTGTCCAAATTCGCCCGATCACAAACCCGTTTTGATTACCATCACACCTCGTCGGGACATAACGACCCGGGGAAACCCTATATTCCGCGGAGTATTGACTCTAGGAAGTTTGACTTCGTTGACCATATACCTGGTCAATTTAGTTGACCGTTTGGAGCCAGTCAAATTTTGGCGCCGCTGCCGGGGAGGTTGTGCGCGTTATTCTCAACGGTTTTGCAGATTAGTGATTTTGGAATTCACTTCTTTGTAAATTCACCATCCTTGTGTATATTTTCATAAAAACAAAACTGTTCCCAAAAACATTTTAAAATCAGTTTTCAACGAACACAAAAAAACACAAAAACATTTTCTTTCCTATTTGTACAAAATGTTTATCCAAAAATCCAAAAATATTCACCTTTACCCTCTCACATCTTTGATTCTTCATTCCTTACCCTCCCAATCCTTTTGATTCTTTCTATGTCTCATCCACACCTTCTTATTTGCCAATGGTGTGGTAGTCCTTATAATGGTGGCAACTGCCCCAGTTGTGGCATGGTAGAGTCAGGAAACGGGTCTGTCTATAACCAGAATCCCTATTCCTACCATGACACCACTGATTCATTCCATCAGCTACCACACCATGAGACTCAGTAGTTTTACTGTTGTGAGTACTGTGGTGGTTCACACTACAGTTCTGATTGTCAATCGGGAAACACGCTTGTCTATGAGCAGTTTCCTGATAACAATTATGACTCTAGCACATACGACTCACAGCCACATCAGTTTTACTGTTGTGAGTATTGTGGAGGTCCACACTTCAGCTCGGATTGTCAAACAAGGAATCCATTTCCTTGTAACGATTATGACTATCCGTATCATGACCAACCTCCACCGTACCAAATGATTCACACAACTCCTCAAGAAACTCAGCAAGACCTTTGTCTAAAGGCTCTTGAAATTTTAAAAGAACTTAAGGAGGAGTTAAATAGCACATCATTTCAAAATGCTCCTAGTTTTTCTTGTGTATATTGTGGGGGTCCTCATGATGATTATCAATGTCAACCTTTCGGTTTTGACAAATCCCCATCCCCACAATGTTCTTTCATTCAAAATTCACATGAGAAATCCATGGAAGAATTGCTAGCTGAAGAGCAGGCTGCTAGAATAAATTCCCAAGATGCCTATGAAAAATCTGTTAGGGAATCAATTGCAAAAGAAAAAGCAGCCAAATCTAGCTCTCAGTTCCGTTTCATCCTTGATGACAGTGATGATGAAGATACCCTTGATATTCTTCAATTTTATAAAACTTCATCAAGTTTATCAGTTGATATCCCAGCAGTTGAGATTCCATCTCAAACAACTGCTATCACACCCGAGGTTCCCACTCACTCTCTGAGCATGGGGGACGAGCATCTTGACACTGTTCCTAACAAGGAATCAGACGAATTCATAAAGTCTAGTGTTGAGAACCTTGTCCCAATCCCAGGAGAGTCATAGGGAACTTTGGATCATATGTGTGATTTACTTTCCCCTCTTGAGTGTTCAAACGATCATTTTGAGACTTTCTCAGATTTTAATGATGATTGTACATCTCATGGAGACATTGAGTATATTGAGGCATCAGTTCCAAATTCTGATACTGATCCTCATCTTGAGGAGTTCGCCGATGAACTTACTCACATCAATACACTTTCATCAGAAAGTGATGATGGTCTCCTTGACTTTGAAGCCGATCTTGGAGAAATTGAAAGTCTCCTATATCATGATCCGTCACTCACTTCTGATCCCAACAGTCCAATAGAGAATGATAATCATTTTGTTCCCGAAGCATTCAAAACAACTCTCACCAATCCTCTGTTTGAATTCGACTATGAATTCACTTTGATTTCTGATAATCCACTGTTTGATATTCAGAATAAGGATAGTGATGAGTTTATATCGGAACATGAATTCACAGATTCACATCTTGTGAATAATTCTCTTCATGAGGAGTTCTCCGGTGAACTCACTCATCATATCATGACTCCTCCGGAGTTTGATAGCCCGGGGGGAGATGCACTCAATCATGAGGATTTGCAAATTCCCACCCACCCTCCCGGGATGTTTTTGAGCTTAACCCTTGAAATCCAAATTCAGGCTAATGAGCCTGCTCTCGAGGAAGAAGATCTTATCATGATTTTCATCATGGTTTTCTTCCTTTTCTTCACCTACCGGGTGACTTCTCCTGTTCTTCACTCCGGCGGGAATGAAGACATTATCTTTGACCCCGGCATCACCGCTTATAGTTTATACTATTTCAAGCCGGGATTATATCTCATCGGTGTATAACTTTCACGTGCTTCAAATGTTTGTCCAAACATCTTGAATGAAAGTCCGATGGAGATTGTTTCTTCCACATCATGCTTCCCCAAGGACAAATGAATTCGGGGTCGAGTCAAGCTAGCGACTCGATAAACAAAAACAGTAGCATGTACTTAGGGTTTTCACCCTAAGTGGGGGGAGTTACCCCTACTGTGGTTACCAACAAAGTGAAAAAAAATAGTGTTTCCACATTTAGCTTGTAATGTTGCCCTTTTACGTTCAAAGAGTCGGCATAATAACCGGGACTTTGAATATTGAGGACAATATTCATTCTAAGTGTGTGTGTGTGGGGGGGGGGGTATTCTAGCGAATTTTATCACATTTTACTATCTAGTACCCCCGTTTTTGGCCAAAATTTCAAAAAATTTAAAATATTTTCACTTTATTTCAAAATTTTTGTGGTAATCAGTCCGCCGTGTCTAAACGACAAAAGGATTGGCTAATCCAGGAGCAAACGGCTCTTGGTAAAGATATATCAAATCCGTTTATGGCTTGCAATTTGCCCAAAATTGTATGGTAAATCAACTCGCCATATCCAAAAAAGTGAATGAGTTGGCTAGCCCGGAAGATTATGGCTTGTGGTAAAGGCAGTGGAAAAACCATAATTGGTAATCAGCTCACCAAGATGTTGACTATTCCATCAAGAGTTGGCTAGTCCAGAAGCAAACGGCTTTTGGTAAAGACAAATCAAATCCGTTGACAGCTGGTGGTTTGCTCAAAATCACATGGTTATCAAGTGGACCATAGTTCTTACTTGAACTGATACATTTGGCTACTCCAGAAGTGATGCTTTTGGTAAAGAGTTTCAAATCCATTAAGTTTTCTTAAAAGATTGCTAGGAATAGCAATAATTTAGTGTGGGGGATTGATAAGTGTGTAAATACTCGTCATTTTTATCGTATCTGAACTGCCAAAACATCCAAAAACACTCAGAAATGCAACAAAATACAAAAATTATCCCAAAAGTGTGTTTATATGTTTTAGATGCAAAATGTTTAAAAACAAATGAAAAACGAACAAAGGTTGCATAATTGGCAGTTTCAGTCCCTCATGTTTCATAAATTGACAAAACTAGTCCCTAAAGGTTTAAAATGAAAGGAAAGTCAACCAAAGGTTTTTAAAAGTAAAAAATTATCAAAAACGGTCCTTGGGTGAAAAGTTTGAGAAAATTACATAATTGGTCCCTATAGTTTCAAAATTGGCAATGTTAGTCCCCGGGTATTTAAAAAATGGAAAATATCAAATCTTGCCCTTGTACTATTCACATGTGTCAAAAATTGGTCCTTGAAGCAAAGTTTGGAAAATGGCAGATTGGGTCCCTCAATTTTCAGCCTTTGGCAAATATGGTCCTTGTGAAATGATACAAACCAAATGGACCCTTGTTTTGTATAAACCTAAACCAACCTGGTCCAAGTCACCCAAATAATTTTACCCAACCCCTTGGCCCAATCTCCATACCAGCCCACTCCACAAATAAAAAACCCAACTCCCGTTTTTAATAGCTTCCCTGGTCAAACTACCAGGTCAAACACACCTCCCTCAAAACCACTCCCCTCCCAATACCACTCCACCACACCTGCAATACCACCCTGCACCCCCATCATCACTACCTCTGTCACACTCTACCCCCTCCTACTCACCTCCAAACAAACATTACACACCAACCCCTCCCCCCTGCCAAGAAGCTAACATCCAAATTGCTAATACCCAAGTTTCCCACCTAATCCAATCAAACGGCCAAAATCATCTTTGGTAATCCAATGGCTAGTAAAGGAAGTGGGAAAGAGTCAAGGGACCCCTAGAAGCTTATAAAAGAAGAGAAAAAGAGAGAAGACAGAGTTGGGTAGTAGTAGAGTAGTTATGTAAAAATTAGTTTAAATTATGTCAAGTGTAACTTTATCTTTCAAGTTCAGTTAACCATAAGTTATTAAGTCATTTAAAGCTTTCTTGTACTTAGATTTTTAGTTTGTACTAAAGTATTCAAGTTTAATGAAAAATCAAAATTTCATGTTCAATTCTGGTTCATGCTCTAAACTTCATTTAAAAGCAGTAAGATAGTTTGAAAAGCTTACATAAGCTTCATCATAGATTAATGTAAGATTCTTTAGCAATTTGGTTCCACAGTAGAGAAGTTAAGCTCGAAAAGAAAAAGAAGTCAATGAAAGTCAACCTGGTAAGATAAGCAGTTTAAACCTAGTTTTTTAAGCTTGGTTTAGCTCAGAAGTTTGCTAGAAGCTTATTGGTTCTATTAGTCTCAGCTGTGATCCTTAAATCAAGTACTTCAATTTTTATCTCAGCTTATTTTCTTGCCAACTGCTCATTTGCTTAATTGCTTATTTCATTATGTCCACCTGCTTTATTTGTGTTTCTTTATGCTTGATATGAGTTGTATTAGCTTTTAATTGCTTGTTGCTAGTTTAAATTGCTTTGGCTTCTATTTGTTTTAAAAATATAAGAAAATCCAAAAATATAGCTTTAGTCCAGTAGCTTATCTCTAGTGCTTCTTTTCTATCTACTATTGCTTTTTAGGCTTCTATTTAGTTGTTTAATTTACTGCTTCTCAGTTTCCTTAGCCTAAACTTGCATTTCCTTTAAATTCTCAACAGTCTCATGCTTTAAAGGGGTGTTTGGATCAGGTTTTTACTCTAGGATTTTGTTGTTGTTTTTCTGTTCTTTTGGCATAGATGGGTAGCTTTAGGTGTGTTCAGGTTAGGAATTGCATAATATGCAATAGTCAATTGAAAAAAGTCAAGATCCTCCCTTAATCCATGATTTTCAGTCACTGTTAGGACTTTGGAGTCCTTGATCACTCATTTTAGTTAACAAGTTGTTAAACTATCTTATTACCATCTCATAGTAGCTTAATCTTACATATTCAGTCATTAGGACACAATCAATGCTCACATAAGTCAAACTTAGCTTGATACTTAAATAGTCAAAATTTGCATTGTTGTCATAAATCCAAAAGTTCAATGATTTTTCCTGATTTATCTGTTTAAAATCAGACCTAGATTTCTTTTGGAGAGTAATATTTTCTAGCTTAACTTCAGAAATCCATCACAAGCTTAATTTTCAGATTTTTTTTAATTGCTTATTTAATGGGTCATTTGGGCCTATTTTGTAAACAGCTCCCCTGCATCATGGGAGTTTGGTTTTGAGCTAACTTTATTGGCTTCTAAAAAGCTCACCTGTGGGTCCCACAGTGTGAGCTTGGGCTTTTTGGAAAGCCCATAAGCCACTCTTTAATATTCAGAGCTTATTACTTGATTTTCAGCTTATTTAGTAGGGCTGCTGTCAGCTTTTATTTTGTCCAACTCCATGGTTTGCACTGGGTGCTCAGTGTGATTGCCCAACTTCCATGCCTTCTTATCAGCTTATTAGTGGGCCCCATTATGTGAACCTTGGCTTTTTAGGTATCTCAACTAGCCACCTCATCAGAGCTTAACTTATTTTGGAATGAGAATCCTTTGCCCCTAGCTAAATCTAGCTTGCAAAATCCTTGCAGGTCTGTTTGGTTCTGAGTGGGATTGGGTATTGCTTATTCCAAGTCTTTGGCTTATTCTGTGCCTTGTTCTTATCATTTTAGCTTCATTTAAGTACCTTTAGCTTGTTTTCATCTTATTCCACCCTTGGCTCAGCCCTTGTAGCTTTTTATTAGCTTTTTCAATGCCTTAAAGTCCTAATAAGCTAATATAGCAACCTGCCAAGCTAATAAGTTGTCACATTGCTTATTTTTGAGAACCAATCAAGGTGTTTTCACAAAAGTTATCAATTATCAGTAGGTTATTAGTTTTGTTAAAGAAAATTCAAGAAAAGACAAAATTTAATTTCTAGTGATAGCTTCTATTTAATATAATTTAGCTTTTTAATTTTTCTTTTTAAATTTTTGTCAAGTACTTATCTGTTTTTATATTTTTCTTAAATTCCTAGTATATTAAAGTATTTGTAGGAATAATTTCAGATTTTTCCCTTTTCATTTAGTATTTATTATAATTAATATTAGTTTTATTAGTAATTAATTAATATTAGATAATTAAATAGTATAAATAGTTTTTATTAAGTACTCCTATGTTTTTATATTTTTCATAGGTTTTAAATGTCATAAAATATTTTTAAAAAAAGTTTTAGGATTTTTACTGTTCATTTGCTATTTTTCTTTAATTTAATTAGTTTAATTAGTATTTAAATCTTAATTAATTAATAATAAATAGAGAAAAAGTAGGAAAATATATATTTTTAGTTTTAAAATTACTTTTATATTATTTTAGAATTTTTAGAATTAAATTTTCATTTTTCTAGCTTAAATTCATAATTAGTGTATTTTAAATATAATTAATTAGTTATTAAATAATAATTAATTAATAGTAATTAATTAAATAGTGTAAAAATTATTTTTCTTTTTCTAAAAATTTTCTTTTATTATTAGGATTGTAAAAATGTAATTTTCATGTTAGTAGGTATTTTATTTATATAAAACTCGCGTTTTATTTTGTACGTTAACGTAGATTTAAATCAAACGTACACGTTTTTAGGTTTAGCTCACGTTTTTTGTAAATCTGATCATCAGTAATTGTTTATATAGTGTTTCTAAGTTATTTTCATTCCTCATATCTTAGTGTAATCATACAAATCACTCAAACCCCTTTTCTGTCCAAATTCGCCCGATCACAAACCCGTTTTGATTACCATCACACCTCGTCGAGACATAACGACCCGGGGAAACCCTATATTCCGTGGAGTATTGACTCTAGGCAGTTTGAATTCATTGACCATATACCTGGTCAATTTAGTTGACCGTTTGGAGCCAGTCATTCTTCTGCAAGTAAAGAGATGGCAGCTGAGAAGATTCAGGAAGCTGAATGAATCAATGAAGTTTGAAGACCACTCTCGGAGCTGCTGCGCTTATGTTTTGTTTTTAATCTTACTTGTAGGGAATGTTGTAAGTTATTCCCATATAACATCACTTTGGGGAGAGATTGTTAGCCTTAAAAGTAATGTTATATTCGGGAATAGCATCTCCTTCTATGTACAAGGACTAGTTTAGACAATAGTGCTAAGTTAGGCTTGTATTCTAGTATAAATACCCCTCCTAGTCCCAACTAGGAGGGTGGATGTCTCATTGTATCACAAGGTGTGTGTGGTTTCCTTCTTTCTCTCTCTAGAAAACACACACACCTTCCCCATTCTTTTTATCTAATAATATCATGTCTATTCTTTATTTCGAGCATCCCCGACCTCCTGAATGTGTTTCTTGGTCATAACAATATTAATATTAAGATAAACCTCATTTGAGGTGGTTGGTTCACATAGTAATATAATTAGTGTTTCATTTTCATATTAAGTGTTCATTCTACTCTCTCTCTCTACTTACTTTCTCTCTCTAGAAATCTTAGTGATTATGTTGTAAAATGGTGACCTAACAAGTGGTATCATTCGCCAAGGGATAATATAGGTTGATTTAGGTTTGATTTGGTAGAAAAACTAGGTATAAAGTGAATTTCTTAAACTTCGGTTACTGTTCATCGCATTTCTTGCGAGTTTGAACTTCTTTCTATCAAGTTAGGATAAAAAAGTTAGCGAGTTAGGATTTTTTATCTTAGCGAGTTTAGAATAAAAAGTTAGCGAGTTAGGATTTTTTTTTTTTTTTTTTTTTTTTTTTTTTTATCTTAGCGAGTTTGGGATAAAAAGTTAGCGAGTTTGCTTTTGTTTTATCAAGTTTCAGTTATTATTGGCGAGTTAGCCTGTTTGCCTTATCGTACATCGAGTAAGGTTATAAGTGGCAACTTACTAAGGGGAAACTCTGCTCAAATTTTCACTAAATTACCGAGTTTTATAATACTCAAAACATACCGAGTTTGCTTAACTTTCAATACATACCGAGTTTGGATTTTTCTCAAGACATACCGAGTTTGGACTTTTATAAGAACATACCGAGTTAGAGCAAGACTTTACCGAGTTAGACAATATCAAGTCTTACCGAGTTAGGAAGATTCATCTTACCGAGTTAAGCAGTAACTTTGTTACCGAGTTTGGAACTTGATAGTTACCGAGTTAGACAAGCTTTTATACATACCGAGTTTCACTTTCTATAATACATACCGAGTTAGAGTTTCTGTAAAACATACCGAGTTAGACATCCTTCAAATCTTACCGAGTTAGCAATCTAATCGAGTTAGAACAGATAGTCTACCGAGTTAGAAGCCTATATTTCTTTCAAGTTTGCAAGACATACCTAAAACTAAAACCTTTATTTATCCTTAAAGATCCATTTTTACATAATCACTAATCATCTCATCTTATCAAAGTTTCTCCTTCTTATCTTTCTCTTTCATTTCACAAAAAAAAATAAAAAAAATAAAAAAATTTAGGCCAAAATTCATATTTTTTAGGCCAAAAAAAAATTTGGCGGGAAAATTTGAGTAAAATTTAATTTTTACAGGAAACTATACATTCAATTTTTACGCGAAATTCAAATTTTGGTTTAACAGTGAAAATTTTGGCTGAAAATTCAAAATTTTATGCCAAAATTCAAATTTTTTCGGTGAAATTTGGCGGCAAAATTTTTGAAACTCAAATTTTTCTTGCAACATTTAAATTGCATTTCAGAGTGATTTTCAAATTTTGAGAGTGAAAATTTTTCAAATTATTTTTTGGAGGGAAAATTCGAAATCACTATATCGACATTGAGTGTGACATTTTGTTTGATTATTTCGATTACATCGCAACAATCAAGGGGGAGAGCAATGTCATCTACAACGTCTCAATCATCTTCTTCCAACTACCTTCCTCGCCAATATTCTCATCAGCAACAGTCATCAGCAACAGTACCTTCTTCCAACTACCTTCCTCACCAATATTCTCATCAGCAATAGTATCATCAACAACAAAGTCACAGCTCCCTCATTCGCCATGTTCTGCTCTTTGGCAATGAATCAAGGCCTCCAATGTTGCTACCAGGAACGTATACTGTTTGAAAATGGAGATTTTTACAATGGCTCACAGATCGTCCTGCTGCAGATCTCATGCTTAAATCCATTCAAGATGGTCCATACATAATGATATTTCTTGTTGACTCAACAGGGATTATCATAATACAAACTGATGAAGATTTGAATGCTACTGAACATGCTCAGTACGATGCTGACCAAGAGGATGTATGGTTCATAACATTGGCACTTCCCAACTCAATTTACATGCATATGGACTTTCAAGCCAATGCTTATGAAATGTTCTTGAAGCTATGCATTGTACAGAAGAACTTCATCACATCAGAATGAAGCAAATTCTTGAATCTTGTTTAAGCATGAATCCACTAAAGACTATTCTCCCTGCTCCACCATCTCCGGATGTTAATCATGGATCCTTAATCTACACTCCAAATGGTCTCTTCTTCAATCCTCCAAATGCACATGAGCCGATCTTCATTCCACAATACCATCCTGCAACACTATATGCTCATATGCAATCTCTTCTGCAAAATCTAGTGAAGCTTGGACTAGTATCTACTGAGAAAGGCAAAGGTGCAATGACTTCAACTTATGAATGCTTTAACACAATGGAAGATACTGATGAAGAAGATCTTATCGAACCAAGCATAGCATTTTTGGCATATACGGAAAATATTGCAGATGTGGAAGCTCAAGATTATGATTCAACTTCACTTTCTGACGATAATGTTGAATACAATGCCACACTTAGTCAAATGGAAGTTGAAGGGGGTAATCTCTATGATGTTTCGCAAAGTTTCATGGGAGATATTCCATCTGATGATGAATATGCAGATTTGGAATCCAATACAGCAGATTTGGAAACCGATATAGCAGATGTGATGTTAATGGCAGACATGCAGGAATGTCACATGAATAATACAAATATAGTATTTGCTAATTATAAGGGGTTCGTACAAAATATGATAACGATAACGAATTTATATAATTCCCGAAGAGTTGATAGACAAGGAAGGAATGCTGAAAGGCTTGTTGGGAATGGTGAGACTACTGCAGATGTCGTTAATTCAGGCAATGAGGTTAAAGTATTGGAAGCTAATTTAGGTGTCATGGAAAGCGATGGGACAGAATCAGAAGAGCAGGATGACAACAGCAGATTGGGGAATGATACAGATGCAGACTGTGCAGAGATCAGACCCTTCTATGACTCAGTGCCCAACTTTGACAAAGAACAGATGGATGAGGAAGATGTCATACCCATCTATGACACAGAACCTAACTTTGACAAAGAGCAAATGGTTGAGGTACAATCTACTGTTGATCATATTATGCTTGCAAATGAGAAACAACAATCTGAGTAACCTAACTTCAGTAATGAAGGAGAGGTTGACCAGAATGTTGTACAATGTCTTAACAAACATTCTGAGTCTGAGTCCTTACCTGATAATCCAGTAACTGAAACATCATACCAAACTCTTGAGTCTGAAAACATTCTTCTCAAAAAGACCATCGCCCAGTTTCATAAAGATTTTTCAAAACTAGAGGCACATTGCATCTCGCTTGAACTTAAATTGCAAAACGAGTCTTTAACTTCGGGCAACAATGGTCAAGTTTCGAATGAACAAAGTAAACGTGTGGATACATTAGTTAAAGAAAATGAGCTTTTAAAAGATCAAATTGAAGTAAAAGTGTTTACACATGCTGCATTGCAAAACAAATTAAGAAGACTGACTGGCCAGAGTGTGGATACCAAGTTTGCAAAACCATCAAACTTGGGGAAACCGACTTCTCAAAGATACAGAAAACAATTAGTGGTTAGACAACCAACTGCATTTAAATCCGAACGACCCAAATTTTCAAAACCTCGGTTTGCCTCCCAAGTTGTTGAGAAAAACAATTTGACAAATCCTGTCACTCCACATTCTTGGCCTAAGGAAAATGCATATGTGTCTGCTAAATCTCAACACGTGATTATACCAGGTTCATCTAGGATTAGTTCAAAAACAGTGTCTAAGACAAGCATTAAAAGTAAAGAGTTTTATAGAAAATTTGACATGTACAAGAACTATGATCTAGAAAAGGCTAGGAAAAAGGCGCTACTTCAAAAGGATGGAATTCTAGGTTCAAAACCTCGTGTGATGCCTTCCACTGTAGTACAGAACACTGCATGTAGTAGCACACCAAAACCTAAGAGTAAACTACAAACTAATAGGAATTGGATAGCTCCTAAGAGTAGTTGCGTAAATAATCATGTTGTATGTGCTTTAAAATATCTTCAAAAAGGAAATTCACTTGAAAAGGCTCAATCGACTAAGACAAACAAACACGTTGAACCAAAAGACAAGATTCAGAAACCTAAGAAGTGGATTAATATAGGACATAGGTTTTCTCGAAGAAGTGATGCTCCAACATTTCATTCCACTGCATCTAAAAAGAAAACATCTCCTACATCTAACATTAGGTGGGTACCCACGGGTAGAATTTTCAAAACGATTGGTCTTAGGTGGATTCCTACAGGAAAGATTTTAGACAATTGCATCACAACTAATGTGATCTCCACAACATCTACCTCTGAGACAAGAATGAAAACCATAGGAATTGTGTGTTCGAGTGTCAAGAAGATAATTGACACTACATCTTTATGCTTCTAACATTCGGAACCCAATTACACTTGGGGATCCATGTTCTCTATTTTGTCTCTTCTTTCTTTCTTTACAGATTCAATGACAATGGCTTCGGAACAACTCAGTTTTGGACCCGAGCTTAATGACAATGGCTTCGGAATAATTTAGTTTTGGACCCGCACTTCAGCAATGGCTTCTGAGCAAAACAGCTTAGGACCCGAATCCAACCGTCTAAACTTTCCAGAATCTTCGGCTGAACCTTTGTCACTCTCATGTAAAGAAGTGGAAACCTTGTTTGCTCCATTGTTTGATGATACGATTGAAAACCGTCCTTCTGAGGTCTCACCAATTTCCGCTGCACACCTTGATCATAATCAAGTACCTGATTCACCTCAACAAACAACAACAACTGTTGGGAGAGACGGACCTTCAATTGCATCTCCAACAACCGCAGAACAAACCGGGTCCAACTCACGATAATTAGCTGAAGAATCCATACCTAAATCAGTTCCACAAACCACAGAGCATGATCCAGAGGCGTTCTTTAACCCGTTTGCACCGGCTCAACTCATTCCTGACATTGCTGAGTTGTCTACACGTAATTTGGATCCTGCTAACATGCGAGATAATTATCAACTTCACCCTTCGACACATCATCGGACTTAAATGGATTTGAAAAACAAGCTGGACGCAGAAGGCACAGTGATTCGCAACAAATCTTGTTTAGTTACAAAGGGATACAGTCAATGAAGCAGGATTGTACATCACTGTCATCAACAAAAGCTTATTATGTAACCATGTCTGCTTTCAATGCTCAAGTCATTTGGGTGAGAACTTAGCTCACGGACTACGGCTATGTATTTGACTAGATCTCGATATACTACGACTCAAAGTGTGCTTTTGCAATCTCATGCAACACCATTCATCATTCCAAAGCCCAACAAATTGCTCTCCGCTACCATTTCATCTAAGAGCATGTCGAGAAGGGTACAATTGAATTAGAGTTTGTGGGTACTGAATACTAATTGGCGGACTTGTTTACAAAGACATTACCTCCATCAAGGTTTGTTGATTTAGTTTACCAAATTGGTATGTAGTGTTTGATTCCAAATGATTTGCAAAATTTTCTTAAAACCTAACAGAGTCAAACATCAAACTCTTTTGATTCAAAATTGATTCAAAATTTACTTTGGGCAAAATTGATTCAAAATTTTTCAAAAGGTTTTTCTAAACTTTTCAAAATTTTGCTCAAGAATTTTCTAATCTTTACTCCCCAATTCGCTCAAATGTTTAAAATTCTCAAAAAATATGCGAATTTTGAGGGGGGGTATTTCCAAAACAAAATGTTCTGTTAAAATCATGTTTAATGGTTTGTGCACACATAACAGTGTACAACCCGCACTTGTAATGAAAGGACCCTAAGGTACGCATCAGTGCCTCAATCCTTATATAAGGAGCGAAGGCTTCTTACTTTGAGTAGAATTAATCAAACATTTTCTGATTTTCATAATTCTGCTCAAAAGACAAGTATTTCACCTCAATGAGTATTCACTTGTTGAGGGGGAGCACTTGAAAAACTCATCGTTTGAAAAACAAAAGTTCTTGTTGATATCTCCCCATAAGACTCAAAAAGTATATTTTAATCAAAAGTTTATCAAAAACAACATCTCATATGCTATTTTTGAGGGGGAGAAAAGTGAAAGTGATTAAAATATGAAAGTTCAATGTTGCTTAAAAGTCAAATCTCATGCGAGCTAGACTCAGATTCACCCAAGAATTGACGAAACATAAAAGTTAATAATCGAAAGGACTTATCCTCGACAGGTAATAACATCAAGTTAGTTACTAGAGCTAGTTATCACCTAAAAGCTAACAATGGAACTCTTTAACTAGCCACGTAAGCGTGTCTCGAAAAGGATTTGTCTTAGTAGAAATGTATCGTCTCGAGAAACTTTTTGTGGACTTGATCAGGCCGGGTAATAATTTCAAGCTATTCTAACTAGTGATGTAAGCGTGTCTCGAATCGGTCTTGTTCACTGAAAGTGGATCAATTCAAAAAGTGCTTGCTCCTCCCGCATGTGCAAATTTATTAAATACTTATGAGCACATGTGAAGGGGGAGCCCTTCATAAGTAAACACAAAACTCTCAAAGTGTTAAACAAAATGTTTGATAATCACAAACACTTTGAGAGATTTTCAAAGGTTTCTTGGCTGTTGTCGGATAATCATGGACTTATAAGGTGATTAAGATAGGAAAAACCGTCCTATGATCCGCCAGAGCCGGAGGGGTCTACCCAAGGACATCTCCAATAGTTAGATTTAGAAGTCCTTAGGTATTTTATGAAAAAAGGAGAATAGAATGAAAGGGGAAAGAAGGAGTTGAAGAATTAAAAAGAAAAGTAAAGAAAAGGGTGAAAAGAAATAGCCCTCCATATGTTCAACCTTAGGGCAGACACCGGGTTCAATTCATATGCTACTGGTTGTTGCAAAAACAACACCGGTATTGAAGATAAGTCGTCATGGACCCAGTGACGCACTGCACTTAACCTTCTTAACCACTCAAGTTCTCTTAAAAGAGCTTGTTTCATTCTCACGGGGAACCAGTGTAATCTATCGACTTATCTCTTAGAGATGGTTGATATTGAAGCAGGAAACCCCTCCCTAGTCTCCGCATAGGAAACCTAAGTGTGCACTTATCGAGTCTAGAGCCATGAGATACATCAAAGATCTCTTAGGAACACTTAGTATTTCTACAACTGGTGTTCTACATCAATGGACACCAGCTGTAAATTATCGAGTCCTTCGCAGATCTCAGCAATCTGCTGAGAATTTTATGAGAGAATTACAAATGTATTTCTCAATGATTGAACGGAAATTCCTGCCAGGGTCAACATCAAACAACCCTGACAGCAGGTCACTTCGGCAACCCCACAAGGGTTACGCTTAGTGTTCGCGGTGGTTCTTTAGCGGTCTACAGTCGTGGAGTGATCCCCAGCGACTCACCCAGTCATTGAGCTACTTAGTAGGTCTCGTAAGCTCCTTCGGGAGTATCTGACATGGGAATGGCCTTGATAAGGATTAGAAGGAGTCTTCACACTATGCTGTTAACGAGCTCTAATTCCTTATCTGTAAGTACCGGTTGATTATTGCTAATTGTTTATCTGCAGGTATATCACCTCCATGATGGTAGATTCCAGCATGCTCATACATACATCTTGAAGCAAATGAAAGCTCCCCCAAAGATCTATGCACCACAAAGATTCAAAGAAAGATTCTACACCAAAAAGAAGAATCTGCAAAGTATAAAGACTAAAGATCTTAGAGTATGCAAAGGAACTTCGTGCTTTCAAAAGTCAAAGTCCCAAGATGTATGAGCATGTTGGAATGGCGGACAACCACCACAGACACAGAAGTGACGCACGGAAGACAACTTCATAACATGATCACCATCACATCAACAATGAACGAAGTACAAAGAACGATGAAAGATTTTGTTAACTATTTTTGAGGACGTCAACTACAAAGTCAAAGTATAGAAGATGACGACGTCGAGCAACCTTTGATGACCAACACTTAGGGGGAGATTGTTGGGAATAGACTTTATTATTTCAAGTGTCGGTCATTGAATTTTGTTATAGGTTGCATTATTTAGTTAATACGTTAGTTATTTTATATGTTTTATAAAGTTTTATGCTAAGTTTATAGGTTTGGATAAAGTCTAAGGGCTAAGTTTGTAATATTGACAAAGTATGGTGAAGCTCTAATCCTTACCTATAAATAGTCTTGTAACACCTCATTTGAGGTGGTTGGTTCACATAGTAATATTATTAGTGTTTCATTTTCATATTAAGTGTTCCTTTCACTCTCTCTCTACTTACTTTCTCCCCCTAGAAATCTTAGTGATTATGTTGTAAAATGGTGACCTATCATTTTATGTTTTTGTTATTTTTGATTCATTAGCTTAAGTCGAGTCGAGTCTTGGCTTAGCAACGCCATATTGTACATGTAATTAACCAAGATGATTAACTCGCCACCAGTAAATATTGTCTTTATCCAACAAAACCGTGTTTTCCATATCCCTACACCTAACGTTATAACCCTTTAAAAGACCTCTTTGATAGTTTATCCTAGGTGCTTACGCCAAGTGGTGGAGGTTTGATCCTTTCCCAAGCCTGTGGTAATCTATTTGCTATGACAGGTAGTGAGAGATGTTTTCCACTTCCTTATTGTGATATATACTTTATTACACCCGAGAGATGTGAGTATCTAAACACTATTTGTGAGGTGCTAGTGCTAGTGTATGACCTCCGTACTTGTTTTTGGTTTTTAGTGGAACGATTATTTGTTGTAATTACTTTTATATTAGTGTTAAATGACCCCTAACTTGTATTTTGATTAGAATAAAAGCGCATTTGCTTAAGCACAAGTAAATCTCAAGTGTAAGGGTATTTAATGAGGCAAAAAGTGTACTGCTTTTAAAGGGTCATTTAATCCCGAATTCGAGATTATTTGATCAAATATTGCCCTAAATCGTTCCTTTTGTCATTTTAGGTACTTTTGGAGAGAAATCTGGAAAATGAAGCATTTTGGACGTTTTTTGAGCATTAAAGTGAAGAAAACGACAACGTCTCAAATTTCCTTGCTAGAACAGTACCTGACGGCGTCAAGCCTCTACACATGACGGCGTCAAGAGTTATAAAAGAGGTGGATGAGGAGCTTATAACGTGACGGGCCAGAACCCATTCTTTGTTATTGGCCTGACGGCGTCACCTAGGCCGTCAGGGTCCAATTACTAGTGACGGCCCAGAGTAAATTCCTACATGACGGCGTCACAAATAGATCTAGGCAATATGATTTTATCATGGCGGCAAGTTGACGGCGTCATCAGCTAATACATGACGCCGTCAAGATGTAATATCTATATATAGTTTTCCAAATTTCAATCATTAGTGTGCAACTTTAAGGGAATAAACCCTAGGTCGAATTTTATCAGCTTTTCAAGGGTTTCAACCCCTTGATTCTTCCATGTTCAATTGAAGATAAGTATTCATTCAAATCATTCAATATGTCTATGTGTTGTTTGATTATATCTTACGCTTGTCTTCTCTTTAACATGCTAGGCTAGATCTTTATTGTGTTTGCTAAGATGTAGTGAAACCTAGATGTTAATTATGGGTTGATTGTTTGTTTATAATTGTTACGGATGATTGTATTCGATGTTAGGCTTAAGAAAACTGGCAGACTTCCATTGGTAACTTGCTTGACCGTCTTAAGAAACATGATCGGAGGTGTACTACGATTTTTGGTTTTATTTAATGCGTAAGAGAATTCTAATGATCCCATGTTAGGAGCTTCTAACGGCTCGACATAGGAGTGAAGTAGGATCTTATAGAGTTAGGGAATATTGTACACGGCCTTACGACTAGTGTTAAGGAATATGACCTGTCATCCATGCAATTATAACAAGCTAATCAACCTGTAAAAGATATCTAGGGAGTAATGAAATCTAAGTAAACACAACTTTCCTCATTATTTTTTCCACCACATTAGTATAATAGTTTTATTTTCATTTCTTTTATTTTATTTTGATTGCATCTGTAGTTAATTGGGTTAGTTGGCTAGCAACTAATTCCGCCCACTCCTTCAAAACCTAAGATTTTACTTGGTTTTCATAAAACATAAAAATATAAAAAGAATCATCCCTCACCTCTAGACCTAGTTTAGTAGGCTTTCTAATCCTAGTGACACTATTCCTGAGTTGAATGATCAATCCCCCGGTACTTGTCACTATACTATACTACAACGATCAGGTACACTGCCTGGTGGGGATTGTAAGCTTCTCAAGATCCCTTGAGAGGTAAAACCTGTTGCGAGGGTGCAATTCCCACGTATCAAGTTTTTAGCTCCGTAGCCCAAGGAATAGTTATTGTCTTGGTTAGAATTTCTTTTTATTAGGTCTACTTGCTATATTCCTTTCTAGTAAGATTTTTATTTTTATTTCTAGGTTTTCTTTAGTCTATCTTTTTCTTTGTGTGTTTGTTCCTAATTTTCATTGACTATTCCGTTTACCATTATGGAGAACGCGAATCCACCATACTACCGACCACAAAATTCACCCACTCCTAATGACATCTTGATGTTTAGAAAACATGAAGATGAACCTATCTATGATGCATGGGCTCGTTTTAAATATTTACTCCGAAAAGTCCCTCATCATAATTTCGATCTGTGGTCCCAAATTGAAATATTTTACCATCGTGTCGACCACTATACCAAAATGGACATTGACCATACCGCAGATGGGGACCTTTGGGGATTAAGTGTTGATGAAGCATGGGAAACCATAGAGAATATACTTGCCAAAAAAATGGACAACCCAACAAATGTTGTTACGGATCAATTGATAGCAAGTTTGAGGGAACAAGCAAGAAGTTTGTTTGGGGATAATATAGATGAGATACCTAGGTGCACGGAGTGGTTTGATTTCACCATAATACAAGATGAGCACATTGGTAACCTTGATGTGATAGAGGATGTAGCCGAACATGATCACATTGATCAAAAAGACCTAGGTTTTATGATCGATGATGATGAATCTCAAGAAACACATGATGAATCTTTTGGGCAATTTGAATATAGCAGTCAGGATGATCCTTATGATTCAGATATAGAAGTTGAGATGCCTAGAGAAGCACTTGAGATACTTGAGAAAATGTTAGGGTTAGATTATAATGAAACACATGTTGAGGATATAGGTGATCTTGACACAAGGAATGATGAAGTAAATAACATAAGCTCACTAAGTACCCCACAAGTCCTACCATCATTTGAGGCACACACACCGCCCGTGACTTACCCGGAAGAAGTAGAAGAAACTTTAGGAATCCCAATGGAGGTAGAACCCTTGGACCAAGCACCACCAGAGGATATAGGTTTGAATACTTATAATGATAACCATACTCTTAGTTCTAGGGAAGTTCCTAGTTTTGATGAACCGGAGCCTCAACCAAAACCGTTACCTAATCTTCCATCCTTAGATGAAAATTTAGGAATTGAAATAGGTCCCGATCCACCCATCAAACCATATAGTCTGGATAGTCTTAGGACAAAGGTAATGGACTTTAAGCCATGTAGAGAGGAAACCAATATAGGAGTGGAACATAACCTTACATACTTACATCACCCATTCATGATTGATCATAAGAAACATTATGGGTTTAAACCAGGTTTATTAGGTCAAGATGGATTCCCAACTAGGAATCTCTCTAAGTTGATAGAAGATGACCCCTTTTTAGGAGAAAACTTCAACTCACTCATTGACCAAATTGAACTAGGTAAGGTTATGATGATAGAAGCACACCCCTTTGAGCATATAATTCATCCACCCCTCTTTCCTCACGTGGCATATTTCCACCCTAAGGGTGTGTATTGCTACTATCACCCACACTTAATCCTAAGTGTAGGGAAAACCTCCCTTATTTCCGCTAAATAAGGGTAGAGTCAGGCTCGTGACTCGAACAAAAACAAGCGCTTCTTGGGAGGCAACCCATGTTTTGTGTGTTTTTATTTGTTTGATTTTTAATTGTTTGATGTTATTTGTTTCCGTATGCATGTCTTATTTTTATTGTTGGTAGATCATGTTTCAAATTAAATTGTGAAAATGCTTTATTTTGTTGTTTAACTTCGTCTTAACTTCATATAAAGGTATTTTGCAAAAGCTAAGTGTAAGGGGAAACCCCAAATTTGTTTCTAAGAACGAAAATGATCTTGATTCGCCGCAATATTAAATGAACATGTATATTAGTAATTGTTAGAGTCAAATGCTTGTATCGAGTCATAATGATGCTCTGCAGGATTTTCCAGGAAATAGGACATAAGTTTTTCCAGAAATTTTCCGGAAACTTAACATAAAGATTTCTGGAGGTCACTTCTGACGGCGTCAGGATTTAACACCTGACGACGTCACGTGTAAAATTCTGGAAATTTTGCGAGTTTTGTTTTTCTAACGGAGTCTTAAAAGTTTTTTGTTGATTCTTTAGTTTTATAAACTCCAGGAAATCTGCAAATACTCATTCCATAAGCATTATATCTTAAATCGCTTTCTAGGATTTGTTAGTATATATAGATAGCCGCCGATTTTACGCAAGGTTTCCTTGATTGTTTTCTCAGGTTTAACAGGTTATATATGACAAGAAGATGATTTATATTTCTGGAAGGGAAGCTTTGAACGTTCATTTTCTTGGAGGAAGATCTAACCTTGTTAACACACTATCCACACCGAACGAATCAGAGGAGTATTTGTTTTCACTCTTTTCCCTATTTTACTTTTACATTCTTTAATTGAACATTGAGGACAATGTTCATCCTAAGTGTAAGGGGAGGGTAATTCATGATACCTTATAGGATACAATTGCACTTGAGTTTGTTTGTTCGATAGTAGGTGTGTAATAAAACTAAGAGAAATACTTGCTAGGGCAATTTTAGCGCCAAATTTAAATTTTTTTACAACATTTATGAGTGAAACTTTAGCCTTAACAAGCGTCTCATGGATAGGTAGTGACCATCCGAGCACTAGATTAATTGACTAACGTGCCAGCGATCTAGTATATGACTTGGTGACCATCCATTATGCAAATAACGCGCCAGAGTTCCAAGAAGTGCACTAGTGACCATCCGTTAGTTGAAGCGTCAAAAACTCGTGCCAGCGATCTACTGAGTTCATACATGTGAGGTTCGCCCTTAGACTTGTTAGGAAAAGCCTTAGTTCTTATGAGTGTACCGGTAACATTTAGATTCTAGAACTTGCGTTAGTGATGCATCCCGAGACCGCTAGTGAGACTACATTTGTGTAGTTAGGATTTACTACATGATAAGAGGCATTAGGATCACCCTTGTGTTTAAACCTGTATCATAATTACTTGACCATTTAAGTCATATTACTTGACTAGCGAAGTCAATTAATTTTCCCACACCTTAGCGTTGTACTCATTTTTAGTACACGAAACCCCTAGTACACCCCTCCGAGCCTATCTTTTCGTTTCTAACTTTAAGCATTTTACTTAAAGGTAGAATCTGTTTACAATCCACCCAAATGTGCAACCAAATCGCCTTAGCCTTCCGTGTATGCACTCTTCTTTAGTGCATTATTGTTATTTGTTTAAACCCTTAGTTAATTATCTAATTGGTTACATGATTGCTAAGTCGAGTCATATCTTGTACATATTGTTTTGGGATGATTGGGACTCATGGGTAAAGTACTTGTGTTTTGGAGTAATGGGGAAGAACATCTTATATTACCCCCATATGTGCCTTAATCTTAAAAAGTACTCCAAGTGTTTTGATTATCTTGATTCGAGTCATTATATTAGTTTATTGTAAAGTATGTAAAAATTCAAGTGTAAGGGGAATGTACATTCCTTATGATGTATTATTTTGGATGGTAGGGTAAGAGTGTATGCAATATATATATATATATATATATATATATATATATATATATATATATATATATATATATATATATATATATATATATATATATATATATATATATATCGAAAAAATCAAGAAAAAGAAAGAAAAAAATAGAAAAAAAGAGAAAAGAGAAAAACATAAAGACTACCATCCCGTTTCATTCTATGTTTGTTTTATGTTTTTGTTATTTTTGATTCATTAGCTTAAGTCGAGTCGAGTCTTGGCTAAGCAACGCTATATTGTACTTGTAATTAACCAAGATGATTAACTCGCCACCAGTAAATATTGCCTTTATCCAATAAAACCGTGTTTTCCAAATCCAAAAGACCTCTTTGATAGTTTATCCAAGGTGCTTACGCCAAGTGGTAGAGGTTTGATCCTTTCCCAAGCCTATGGTAATCTATTTGCTATGACAGGTAGTGAGAGATGTTTTCCATTTCCTTATTGTGATATATACTTTATTACACCCGAAAGATGTGAGTATCTAAACACTATTTGTGAGGTGCTAGTGCTAGTGTATGACCTCCGTGCTTGTTTTTGGTTTTTAGTGGAACGATTATTTGTTGTAATTACTTTATATTAGTGTT
The DNA here is from genome assembly GCA_030686995.1 of Artemisia argyi. NCBI lineage: Eukaryota > Viridiplantae > Streptophyta > Magnoliopsida > Asterales > Asteraceae > Artemisia > Artemisia argyi. Next base: position 175,701,017 of record CM060682.1, read on the forward strand.
AAATGACCCCTAACTTGTATTTTGATTAGAATAAAAGCGCATTTGCTTAAGCACAAGTAAATCTCAAGTGTAAGGGTATTTAATGAGGCGAAAAGTGTACCGCTTTTAAGGGGTCATTTAATCCCGAATTCGATATTATTTGATCAAATATTGCCCTAAATCGTTCCTTTTGTCATTTTAGGTACTTTTGGAGAGAAATCTGGAAAATGAAGCATTTTGGACGTTTTTTGAGCATTAAAGTGAAGAAAACGGCAAAGTCTCAAATTTCCTTGCTGGAACAGTACCTGACAGCGTCAAGCCTCTACACATGACGGCATCAAGAGTTATAAAAGAGGTGGATGTGGAGCTTATAACGTGACGGGACAGAACCCATTCTTTGTTATTGGCCTGACGGCGTCACCTAGGCCGTCAGGGTCCAATTACTAGTGACGGCCCAGAGTAAATTCCTACATGACGGCGTCACAAATACATCTAGGCAATACGATTTTATCATGGCAGCGAGTTGACGGCGTCACGAGCTAATACATGACGCCGTCAAGATGTAATATCTATATATAGTTTTCCAAATTTCATTTATTAGTGTGCAACTTTGAGGGAATAAACCCTAGGTCAAATTTTATCAGCTTTTCAAGGGTTTCAACCCCTTGATTCTTCCATGTTCAATTGAAGATAAGTATTCATTCAAATCTTTCAATATGTCTATGTGTTGTTTGATTATATCTTACGTTTGTCTTCTCTTTAACATGCTAGGCTAGATCTTTATTGTGTTTGCTTAGATGTAGTGAAACCTAGATGTTAATTATGGGTTGATTGTTTGTTTATAATTGTTACGGATGATTGTATTCGATGTTAGGCTTAAGAAAACTGGTAGACTTCCATTGGTAACTTGCTTGAACGTCTTAAGAAACATGATCGGAGGTGTACTACTATTTTTGGTTGTATTTAATGCGTAAGAGAATTCTAATGATCCCATGCTAGGAGCTTCTAACGGCTCAACATAGGAGTGAAGTAGGATCTTATAGAGTTAGGGAATATTGTACACGGCCCTACGACTAGTATATGACCCGTCATCTATGCAATTGTAACAAGCTAATCAACCTGTAAAAGATATCTAGGGAGTAATGAAATCTAAGTAAACACAACTTTCCTCATTATTGTTTCCACCACATTAGTATAATAGTTTTATTTTCATTTCTTTTATTTTATTTTGATTGCATCTGTAGTTAATTGGGTTAGTTGGCTAGCAACTAATTCCGCCCACTCCTTTAAAACCTGAGATTTTACTTGCTTTTCATAAAATATAAAAATACAAAAAGAATCATCCCTCACCTCTAGACCTAGTTTAGTAGTCTTTCTAATCCTAGCGACACTATTCCTGAGTTGAACGATCAATCGCCCGGTACTTGTCACTATACTATACTACAACGATCAGGTACACTGCCTGGTGGGGATTGTAAGCTTCTCAAGATCCCTTGAGAGGTAAAACCTGTTGCGAGGGTGCAATTCCCACGTATCACTTGTAAAGATAGTTTATGTATAGAATCAAAACATGTTTGTTTGAGATGTTTAGCAAGTGAATGATTTACTAAAAAGAGTTTGCTTGCTTATATCCTAATATGATATACTATTTAGTAAACTTGCTAAGTATACATAAAAGACATTTTCAACACATGTACTTAAACTAAAGTATACTTGATTAGAAATTACTTTGTGAAAACATGTAAATGTAGTTTGAGTGAAGTTAAGTAAAAGACTTTTAAACTATATTTATGATTTGCCAAAAATAAACTTTACCTTTTGTAGTTAGCAAAACTAAGAAAGATCGTAAAATATAAATAACGTTTTTAGGCGATATTTGTATTAACAGAAACCTAGTTATTGATTATTGTTGCGTTGTCTATTGTTTAGTTGATTGCTTCACGTTACGCTAAGAAAACTGGCTGACCTCCTTTGTGTAAGTAGCTTGAACGTCTTAAAAGACGTAACCTTATGTGCAATATAGGTTTTTCTCGTTGTATTTAATGCATGAGTTGAGGTTGATGATCCTATGATTGCGTAATTGATTTACGATTGTAGGTGAAATTGATATTCATAGAATTGGGGAAGGTAGCACACCCCCACGACTGGTATTAAGGAATACAACGCTTCAACTAAAACAACTACACGGTGACATTCAACAATTCAATAAAAGATAACTAAAGAGTAATTAAGTCTAAGTAAAAACGTTTGTCTCATTATAAGTAGTTCACCACATTTACTTTTATTGTTATTTTAATTTTTGTTTATTGAAAATAGCTTTTGAGTTAGTTGACTAGCAACTAATTCCACCAACTCTTCTAAAAACCGAGATTTTACTTGATTTCATAAAATATAAAGAATACAAAAATAATCATCCCTCACCTTTAGGCTTAAATCGTCATACACTTCAACCTAACGACACTATTCCCCTAGAGAAAGATCAATCCGCAGGACATACCTATACTACACTACAACAACTAGGTACACTGTCTGGAGGATTGCAAGCTTCTCAAGATGCCTTTAGAAGTAAAACCTTTTACGTGGCCGCAATCCTCGCATCAAAAACCCTAATGGCGGCGAGTTGACGGCGTCAGGGTGTATAAGCTGACGCCTTCAGCATTGTAAATCTATATATAGTTTCGCAAATTTTCTTTATTAAATGTGACACTTTTGGATAACTTAAACCTAACGATTTCCAGAGCTTTTGTAAGGCTTTTTTAGCCTCTTTCATCCATGTTTAATTAAAGATAAGTTATCTCTTTTAATCATTCAATATGTCTATGTGTTGTTTGATTAATTGTTTATGTTTTCTTTACTTTAACATGTTAGCTTAAGTTTATTAGTGTTTTCTTAAATCGAATGAAACCTAGTTGTTGAATATTGATTTGTTGTATATTGTTTAGTTGATTGCCTCACGTTAGGCTAAGAAAACTGGCCGACTTCTTATATGTAACTAGCTTGAACGCCTTAGAAAACGCAGCCGTAGACACTATTGGTTTTTCTCATTGTATTTATTGCATGAATTGAGGTTTATGATCCTATAATTCTTAATAGACTTTAAGGGTTTAGGTGAAATTAATATTCATAGAGTTGGGGAAGGTAGCACACCCCCACGACCGGTATTAAGGAATACAACGCTTCAACTAAAACAATAACGTGACAATTCAACTAATCAATATGAGATAACTAGGGAGTAAGTAAGTCTAAGTAAACCCGTTTTCCCATCATAAGAGTTCACCACTTTACTTTTTCTTGTTATTAGTTTAATTTTGGTTTATAAGTAGTTTTTGGGTTAGTTGCTTAACAACTAATTCCACCCTTCCCTTCAAAACAGAGATTTTATTTGCTTTCTAAAAAAATATAAAAACATAAAAAGAATCATCCCTCACCTCTAGACTTATCTTGACATACACTTCAACCTAATGACACTATTCCCCTAGAGAACGATCAATCCTCCGGATTTACCTATACACACTACAACGGTCAGGTACACTGCCTGGAGGATTGCAAAACTTCTTTAGATCCCTTGAGAAGTAAAACTTCTTATGAGGTTGCAATATCTCGCATCAATATGTCAACTTTTATTTTCTTTGTTTTGTTTCTTTTTTATACATATTTGGTATATGTAATTCACAATGTTATATATTTTGTGATGTAAAACTTTTAAGAGCTTTGGGTACCTTGGTGCCGTCAGGCTCGTGCCGTGGGCAAAAAGTGTTGTCACGTCAGCAAAAATCTTCATGACGCCAGAAATCTGACGGCACCACATTCTGGCTGTAACCGTTGGCACCAAAAAATGTGGTGCCGTCGGCCATTTTTTTAACATAAAATAAAACATACACAATATTAACTAAAATAAACTTCATTAATTAAAAAAATACACATTATACATATTATTAAATCCTATGCGATACGACGCCGTTTTCCTAGCTTTTTCCCGCCAAAATTGTGGCCCAAATGCTAAGCCTATTTTCCTAGCCTAAGAGATCTACCGGCCCCAATCCGTTTCAATAATATACTCCACTATACCTCTCTAGAATCTACTACACAGTCACACCCCCAAAACACCTGAATGGCAGCGGAATGGAATACCTGAGGGTGTAACGGATCATAGCACACAAGCAAGGAAATATTGAACGACCTAAAGTGTCGTTTTAAAATACGTCGTTTGATTCATTCAAAATATAATCAGAGTTATAAAGACATAGGTCCCAAAAGTTGGAAAAGTTTACGGAAACAAGTTTAGTACAATCAAACGACATTTGAACATAAGTGCAAGAAAGTCCGAATGAGCCATATCATCCTTGTTACACAAAATGACTCCATGCATGCCATGAGAATGTGCCTTAGTTACCTGAGAAATACATTGCGAAAAACGGTCAACATAAAGTTGGTGAATAATCATAGGTTTATAAGTAATTCGTAAGTACGTAAACCACAAGTATATAGTAAAGTGACAAATTGTCAAGAAAATTACATTGTCTCTTAGGCTCATGACACCGAAGCTAGACGTACTAAAATATGCCCCAAAGGAGTGTTTACCAGACACTCGTACTATATTAGACATGAAATGCATTCGTTTTCCTTATGGAGCAACCCAAACACGAATGGAGGCGTCACCCTCGATAGATCTATCCACTCACTCTCGCTTGGCAATATAATTAACGGTCCATGATAATAAAGGGGACTTGCAGTGGTAGTACTAGCAACTTAAGCAATGTACGGAATTTAATACTTGGGCATGTACAAAAATAATAGTGCAATGTATTCTCCCCCGTGGGATTTAAAATCAAATAAGTACTAAAAATGGGGCTATGAGAACTCACCTCGAAGTGATGGTACAAAGATGGTGCAATGAGGTAAAAGTAGTCGGGACAATGAGGCGCGAGTACTAGCCGCAACCTAAATGAATAATCGTGATCTAATTAAGATCAAGCCATAATGAAATGAATGCACATGCACATGATACTCATACCACTCGTAATTTGGAAATACTAGTTATCGTCATGGTAAAATAGTTTCCATATTTAGGAAAAATAAGTCCATTTAGAGAAGTATATAACTTGTCATATTAACTCGTACGAAAAAGTTAGCGTTATGTTCCAAGTATCAAAACCTTAGAATGACGTCGTCATGTCGTATAAATATTCCTTCGGGTCGTACGTATTCATTTGTTAAGAAATTAGTCCTTAGTAACGTCTCTAGAAAATATACCATTTAGTACGTACGTTATTATTTTTATTTGTGACTATATATATATAGTTTTGTCGATGTTAAAACGGGTATAACTCGGTCGTTTTAGGCTCGTTTTCCTTGTTCTTTATGTCCACGGATTCGTTTTTGTGTATACTAGTATATTTTAGATAACTCGGCTCCTCTAGGTTACGTTTAATGCCTCTAATTACCCGTCGAAATCTGCCAAACAGCAAGCAGTTTTTACAAAAATAGTTTTCGTCGTTAAATTTGCAAAAATCATATCTCCTTCGTTATAAACTCGTTTTAATCCGTTCTTTCGCCCAAAGTTTCGTTTTTGAATGTATTTTCTAAATCTTTGGTCAAAATTTAGCCATCAACCACTGATTTTCCCACGAAATTAAAATAGGGACAGTAGGTATTTCAAAAGTTTCAAAAACCATTTCTAGGGTTCTAATCTAGTTCCATCTTCATCCAAACCACTTTCAATCACCACAAAACTAATCTAATCCTACCATACACCTTCTTAGGGTGTCATGGGTTCCTAATCATCAAAACCAAGTAGATCTAACAAGGATCTAACCAAAAATCACTTCTAGGGCTTGTATGATCAAAAGTTTACAAAAATAAAGTGGTATAAGTTAATGCATGTATGAGATCTTGCAAGAAAAATATATAAACATAGTAATAACTTTGTAAAAATTATGAAATGAGTTTAGTAAACTTACTTGTAAGATTAGTGAAGTTGAGATGATTAAAACCTAATAATCCTTGAGTTTATATCTCAAAACTCTAACAAGGATACTATATAAACAATATAACACTAAGATCTTCAGAAAAATTCTTGTCTTGCTCCTTTCTTTGTTGTGGCCGTGGTTCAAGAGAGCAAAAAGAGAGGAAGAAAACTTTTTGTTAGTTGTAAAATGAGATAGAAAAGTTAGTATAGGTTATAAGTATTATTTGTTATTATTATTATATAATAGTTAGTATATAACATTAATGAGAAAGGAGTGTACAAGTAAGATTGTAAGTTGATTGACAAGGGGGGGGGGGGGGGGGGGGGGGGGGGCAAAGTCAGGGGGGGGATGTATGTAAGATTTTGGTGATAAAATGTATTTTCGTCTTTTTTTTACATTTACACCATTTTTTTACGTTTTCACCCGGTTTTTTACTTTTTCTTCTGTTTTTTTACGTTTTCGCATATTTTTTTACGTTTTCTTCCGTTGTTTTACGTTTTCGCGTGTTTTTTTACGTTTTCGTCCATTTTTTAATGTTTTCATCCGTTTTTTACGTTTTCGTCCTTTTTTACGTCTTCGTTCGTTTTTTTACGTTTTCGTCCGTTTTTTTTACGTTTACGCCCATTTTTTTTTATATTTTCACCCCATTTTTTACGTTTTCTTCCGTTTTTTTACGTTATCGCTCATTTTTTTACGTTTTCGTCCATTTTTTACGTTCTCACCCGTTTTTTTACGTTTTCACCCATTTTTTTTTACGTTTTCGCCTGTTTTTTACGTTTTCGTCCGTTTTCTACGTTTTCGTCCGTTTTTTACGTTTTCGCCTTTTTTTTACGTTTTTGCCTTTTTATTACGTTTTCATCCATTTTTTTATGTTTACACCCCTTTTTTTACGTTTTCGCTCAGGTTTTTTTTACGCTTTTGTGTTTCCACCCTATTTTTTATGTTTTCCTCTGTTTTTTTTATGTTTTCGCCTATTTTTTATGTTTTCATCCATTTTTTTACGTTTTCGTCCATTATTTAACGTTTTTGCTCGGGTTTTTTTTTTTTTACGTTTTTGTCCGTTTTTAATGGACAAAAAAGTATAAAAACAGACAAAAAATAGAGAAAACATGCGAAAACGTAAAAAATAGACGAGAATGTAAAATAAATAGGAAAAAACATAAAAAAAACAGAGGAAAACGTTAAAAACAGGGTGAGAACATAAAAAACGAGCGCAAACGTAAAAAAAAGGAACAAAAACGTTAAAAAATAGTTGAAAACGTAAAAAACATGCGAAAACGTAAAAAACATGCGAAAACGTAAAATAATGGACTAAAACGTAAAGAAACAGGTGGAAACGTAAAAAACGGACGAAAACGTAATAAAATAGGCGAAAACGTAAAAAACGGAAGAAAACGTAAAAACCGGGTGAAAACGTAAAAAAACGGGCGTAAACGTAAAAAAAGGGGCGAAAACTTAAAAAACGACGATAAGTAAAAAAAATAGACGAATACATAAAAAAACACGCAAAAATGTAAAAAACGGGCAAAAACGTAATAAAATAGGCGAAAACGTAATAAAATAGGCGAAAACGTAAAAAATGGGAAGAAAACGTAAAAACCGAGTGAAAACGTAAAAAAACGGGTGTAAACGTGAAAAGCCGGACGAAAATGTAATAAATGGAAGAAAACGTAAAAAAGGACTAACTGTGCAAATACCGTTAACCCAGAGGACTAACGGTGCAAATGTGTTCTATCTCGTTAGGAGATAACGGAGAAAAAATTTGCACCGTTAGTCCTTATTTTAACTGAGGGATGTATATTGGTTCACTTTTACTAACGGATGGATGTATTTGTTGCAACTTTTTCGAGAGGGATGTATGGTGCGAAATTGGGTAAACCACATGGATTTATTTTGAAGTTTACTCAATAAAAAATTTTCACTTGTAATTGCCGGAAAATTGGTTTTGCAAAATGAGTTTTTGCAAATTTTGGACACTATTTAATATACGTATATGTTATATATATTTATATTTCTTGGTAGCTTTGCGTTCTCCTTGATGAGAGCTTCACAAGAAGCTAAAATGTGTAAAAAATGAAGTTGGTATGAATGAGATATCGTGTCTCAAAGTGAGGCACTTGAAACACAAAAATGGGTTTTGGGAGAATATCCCACATCGCCCAAAGAAAGAAATGAAAGCATGTTTATAAGGTAATCTTGGTATTGGCTATCAAAATCTTTTAGTTGGTTTTGCTCCCACACCTACGTTCGCGCGCGCAGGGGGAGTGCAGATTTCTGGGCCAAAATGGGTTCGAAGCTTCTAAACTCATGTGTTCTGAACTCATGTAAGCCCGCACGTCTGGCTGTATAACAGCTTTGTACATTGTACCCTGGGAAACAGACAACAAATATGTTTTAAGGGAATCGTGTTTAACACGAGCCTCGTGCCTTGACCGACCTTTACTGCTTTATTTAATTATCTTTGAATAGTGTCTGTCTTCTACTTCTACTCCATTCTGTCTGTTATTTAATTTCTGTCATTTATTTTCTATTAATTATTTATTGATTGTAATCCGTATTATTTTAATAAAAGTGTATATGTTTCCCTACAGTCTTAAAACATATTCGGTTTAACCGAATTTAAAACACTTTGTTAAAATCGGATTAATTATTATTAACAGATTTTATAAACTGTTTTATGTCGAAACCTTGTTAAGTTTCTGTGGAAATCAGTTCTAATTAAACAGATTTAGATTACATATCTATAACGTTTTTCTTTAAAGCAGTTATTCTTATCAGTTTATAATGAAACCAAGATTGAGTTTCTATTAACTGATTTATCGAAACCAAGATAGAGTTTCGCTGAGTCAGATCTGGTACAAGTAGATACCGATTTGCAACAGTTTGTTTAACTGTCTGTGTTTGGATTTTTCAGGATGACAAACACAATTACCCCTCATGTGAATACTACTGTGAATGTATCTGGTGCGCCAGTTACCAACACGGTTGTTAATCATGCTGAGAAACCAGAGAAAAATTCAAGATGTTCTTCTATCTCACTACTTTGAACCTTGCGCGGTTCTTAAAAGAGAATCCACCTCAAGTGGAACCTCCTGCTGAAGATCAATCCTCTAACTAACAGGCTGTTCAAGCCTTGGAAGCATGGAAACATTCAGACTTTTTATGTCACAACTATGTTATGAATGGTTTAGTGGACTCTTTGTACAATGTGTACTGCAAGACCAAGACTGCCAAAGAATTATGGTAGTCATTGGAACGCAAGTACAAAACTAAGGATGCTGGTACAAAGAAGTTCGTGATAGCTCATTTTTTTTATTACAAGATTGATGATTCAAATAACGTGATGAGTCAGGTTCAAGATCCGCCGATTTTGCTACGACATTCATGCTGAGGGAATGACTTTGAGTGAAACTTTTTAAGTTGCTGCTATCATTGAAAAGTTACCTCCAAGCTGGGTAGAATTTAAGAACTACATGAAGCATAAGTGAAAGGAGATGAGTGTTGAAGACTTGGTTGTTCGTCTTCGTATTGAAGAGGACAACAAGCAGAAAAACACTTATATGCCTGATTCTGCCAAGGCAAATATGGTTGAGCATGCTTCATCATTTTCAAAGTCCAATGTCAAAGGTAAAGGCAAAGGAAAGAATGACAAGAAGAGCAAAGGGAAGTCTGAGTACCTTGCTCCTAAAGTTTCAATTGTGAAACAGAAGTTTCAAGGGGTGTGCTTCAACTGTGACCTGCCGGGTCATCGTGCTGCTAATTGTAAGATGCCGAAGCGGATGACTCCACGGAAGGCTAATATAGTGAATGATAATGTGGACATGATTGCTATGGTGTCTGACGTCATTGCCATGATCTCTGAAGTTAACCTGGTAGGTTCCAACAACATGGAATGGTAGGTTAATACTGGGGCTACCCGTCATGTGTGTGCTGATAAGAGTGTGTTTCACTCTTTCAGAGCGGTTGACAATGGGGAGAAGTTGTGCATGGGCAAACTCTGGAACTGCTGATATCAAGGGTGAAGGAGATGTAATCTTGAAGATGACATCCGAGAAAGAGCTCAAGTTGACTAATGTCTTGTATGTTCTGAAGATTCGCAAGAATCTTGTGTCTGGTTGGCTGTTGAACAAGTTTGGTTTTCATCTTGTTTTTTAGTCTAATAAGTTTGTTCTTTCTAAGAATCAAATGTATGTTGGTAGGGGATATGCCCTGAATGGTATGTTTAAGCTCAATGTAATGGTTATTAAGAATGATATCAATAAAATGAATTCTTCTGCTTACTTGATTGGGTCTTATAATGTGTGGCATGGCCGTCTTGGACATGTAAATTTTAATTAAATGCGTCGCTTGATTAGATTTAATTGCATACCTAATTTCCATATTCACTCAAAATATAAATGTGAAACTTGTGTTGAAGCCAAACTTACAAGAGCATCTTTCAAATCGGTCGAACTGTGACAACTGGCAAATTAGGGCGCTATTTTGAAACCCGCATTACGTTAAAGTTCGTTTATAATTAAATGTTTGGAATTTTTATTCGTAACGAATTTGTGAAATTTAAATTGTGGTTGTCAATTTTTAAGTTTATGTGGAATCAAATTTGAATTATTGATTTGATATGAATTATATGTTGAGAATTGTTGTTGAGACGTCTATTGGGCACTACGTTGACTCCGGCACTAGGATAACCTAACACAATAAAACTTTGATTTACGGTTTGAACGTATCGTTAAATTTTAAATTATTATGGGAACGAGTTCGAGTTGAAGGCGTCGTATTATTTTGAAAGGTTTACGGGTTTAGTCCTTGTGTTACTTGACTAGCCATTCACCTCACCACTAACCTCACCACTATTATTATTATCACTATTATTTCTTTTATTTAAAAAAAAAAAAAAAAAAAAAAAAAAAAAAAAGTAGACTACAAATTGGTCCTTGTGGACCGGTTCTACACAAACAACACAACACCCTCACCATCTTCATTCTCATCTCTCTCTCCCCTTCATTCCAAAACCCTAGCCGCCACCCTTACACGGCTGCCACCACCACACCGCCCCTCACACGACATCACCACCACCACCATCTTAACCACCTCATCTTTCTCTTTCTTTTGGTATATCTCACGCGCTAAAAAAATACCCTTAACCCCTAGTTTACATCACCACCGCCACCTAAAACACCACCACCACTATAAATACTTTTGGTATTTAAAGGATCTTGAGCTTGGAGTTGTTTTGAAGGTTGGTAGCCACGATTTTTCCACTCGTGTGCCTTGTTTTGACTTCAAATCCGTGTCTACACGGAATATTTTTGATGGGTTCGAATTTATATAAATGGGAAATGGAATTTTGTTAATAATATTTGGTTTGGTATCCGGGTTTAATGATTTCATCAGGGGAGTCGATTGAACCGTGAGCTTTGGGCTCACGGCTTGATGTGGTTCAAGCCTCGTGGTTTATTTTTGTTGATGGCTTTGACCTCGTGTTCTTGTTAGCGAGGGTTTGATGTTTGGAGTTGGAGTTTGGTTTAATTAGAGTGACCTTTGAAGTTTGTTGTTGTACTTGTGTTGCCGCGACCCAAGAGGGTCCGCTTGGCTGTTTTTGGGTGCTCGGATGAGCCTAAGCTGTGACCAATTTGGTCATGGGTTCGGGTCCTTGTGACTCATGGTCTAGCCGAGACCCAAATGGGTCTCTCGGCTCGGGTTTGGCGTGGTAAACCAACCTAGATTACATGTAACTTGATTGTTTTCTTGTTGTGGTTTATATTGTTGTTGATATTGTTGTTGTGATTCTTATCTTGGGCCGATGCATTTGGATGGGTCGAGACCCTTTGTGGTCTCGACAATGGTTTACTTGTGGAGGTTTTGGAGTTGTTGTCGAAGGGTATTTGGAACCGATTGTGAGACGGTTAACTAGTATGACGGAGATAGGTTAGTCGGGTGCCGTAGTCGGACCCTATTGTTGTAGCATGTGATATGGGATGATTGACGGAGACGTGATATTGGTTATTATTACTTTGGACACTTTTGGTTGTGCGTGTCGAAGTTACGTTGACTTTTTAGTCAACGATTGATTTCGGCAAAACGCCTTAATACTTGGACTTGGACAATGAGCCGAGAGTGATGACTCGGACATGTGACCCATCTTTTATAACTCGATATAAATTATAATCAAACTTAATAATAAAAACTCGTAATACTATTATTAATAATATAAACGTTTATATAAATATATAAACGTGAAAACGTATATATATTTATACAAGTGCGTATATTAAAAATAAAACGATAACGAGTAATATTATAATAACGTAATGATATATATTATGCTATAAAAATAGTATAATAAATGTCGGGAACGTCATTATGAATAAACAATTATAAATGCCAATATAATTATAACGTTGGATGTTATACGAAATGAAATGCTTTTTGGAAGATAAAACGGGAAACTTACGAGTTATACGAGATCGTGGTCACTTGAGTCCAAGTGGGCCGTATCTTTTCCTCTTATGACTTTTGTGCTTGTCACGGATATGTGACGTTAATACATCCATTTTCTATAACTACGTAACTTATTTGATCGACGGATTAAATAGGACCACTTAGTTAAATAAAATGAGTATATTAATGGGTATTGTATCCTGCGATGCCCATAGGTTGTGGTATGTGTACGGGATTTATGAGTTACTAAATATCTCGTGAGGTTTATCAAATTGACGAATTTGGTAAGTTTGACGATATATTTAGGGAACTTATCAAATTTAGATGCTTACCATATAGTATCCTACGTGCTATGTGATTTAGGTTTTGGGTATAATCTTGGATTAATATATTAGGTAAATAAGTTGTGGAAGTGTACCAAATCGATGGATTTGATAAACTTCGATGATTTATTTAAATAATATATTGGGCTAATATTAGACCCGTAGATTGTTATTATTATTTCTCTTGTGTGATTTCTTGGTTTGAGTTGTGACGACCTCCCACCCGCATGGATACCAAACTCCAAACTAATACGAGAATAATACGAGAAATTGATTTTTGGAAAGTAAAAAGGAATACGTTCGGGATTGGGAATATTTGATTTTGAGGAAGTGATTCTGAAAAGAGTTTACATTGTTAGGAAGTGCCGAGTCTGTAGTTGCCGTCTTTTGAGTTGTGATACATCGTACTTCTACCGGTTTCTTTCTGCTGATTTCTGGACTTGAGGTGAGTCATAGCCCCACTTTTACTCTTGAACTTTGTTTTCAATACTTGGGGTGAGAAACGTGCAAATTATTTTATGTGGACTTTTATCGCTTTTATTTAAAACTTGCTATGCTTATAGAACTAGGTAGGCTATATCAACCTTAGTCACACAGCGAATTTTGGTTATCGCGTGGGGACTAGATATGGTTAGATAATATTGGAAGTTATATCAACCTTAGTCACACAACGAATCTGGTTATTGTGTGGGGACTAGATATGGTTAGATAATATGAATGGTTAATGTTTGAGATTTTGAGATTGGACTATAGCGTGCATCTATAGGATTTGCTTAGTGGTTTGAGGCCTAGTCTAGCTAGCAAGCGTTTTGCGTATATGTCCACTTGATTGAATTATGAATATAAACCTATGATCTCACCAGCGAAAGCTGACTATTAGCGCGTTTTCTCAGGTAATTAAGTAATGATTTTGGATGCTTCGATTGGAGGCTTGGCTTGGCAATGCGGTTTAATGATCTATTTTTCTCAAACTCTGATATGTATTTATGGACCTACATTTATTTCTTTTGGGCCTTACTTTGGATAAATTTGGGATGAATGTAAACTTTAAAACCCCGCTTGGTTGTGTTTTACCTATGTTTACTTTATCTCGTTCTTTTATGACTTGTGTTGGATACCAATCCCCGTAGCACCCCGAAAGCTTGTTGAGTCTTCCGCTGTACCAAATTTTGGGGGTGTTACTGATAAGGCGAAAAATGAACCATTTTTAGGGGGTCATTTAAGCTCGAATTCGAATTTATTTGATCAAATATTGTCCTAAATCGTTCCTTTTATGATTTTAGGTGCTTTGGGAGTGAATTCTGGAAATGGAAGCATTTTTGACGTTTTTGGAGCATAAAAGTGAAGAAAACGACAAAGTCTTAATTTTCCTTGCTGGGAACAGTACCTGACGGCGTCAAGAGCATTTTGGTGACGGCGTCAAGAGTAAAAGTGGTGACGGCCCAGAGAGAATGTGAAGGCGTCACCCAAGGCCGTCACGTGTAAACTTGTCAAAACTTGCGCGCGGAGTAGCTGATATTGTTTTGGTCATAACTTTTGCATACGAACTCGGATTTAGGTGATTCAAAAGCCCACGCGAAGAGGACGAAGAGATCTACAATTTGGTAAAAAATTGTTGGTTGTGACGCCGTTAAGGTTGGTCTGACGCCGTCACGACCGGGCCGGGCAGAATTTAGGCTATAAATATAACATCATAACTTCACTTTTTGTAAGCCCTAAACCCTAAAGTCGATTCCTGGGTTTAGGTGGGTGTTTTTCCAGCAACTTAGAGGGTTTCAATCACTCCATAAACATCATGTATTGGTTTGATGATTCTATCTCAACTATGTCTTTCATTATTCTTGTTGATTGTCTTTCTTTGATTATGTTTTGCTAATTCACCTTGTGTCTACTTATGATTATGTGAAACTTGTATATAATTGATTAGATCTCATTGATTTCTTGTTGATGTTGTGTCTATCTTCATCAATGAGGGGCTTGTTGATGTGTGTGTCTATCTCCATCAATTAAGGCGTGACAACTTCAATAGATCTAGTTGGTTTAGTTTATAATTCTTGTTTCCTATTGATTCTTGTTTTGATTGAATGAATTTATATGTTAGGCTTAAGAAAACTGGCAGATCTCCAAATGGTAACATGCTTGAACGTCTTAGGAAACATGAACCTATTGTACTAAGGTCTTTATTGGTTGTATTTAATGCATGAGCCACTGTTTACAATCCCTATAGTTGTGCTGGGCATGGTGTAGGAGGAGATAAGAGCTCATAGAATTGGGGAGTTATGTGCGATACCCCATGAATGGTATTAAGGAATACAACCCGTCAATTAAAACAAGGTTACAATTCAATAGGTAGGATTGGATAGCTAGCAAGGAGTAACATATCATAGGTAGACATGCTTCACTTATCTTGTAGAACCCTAGTTTACTTTTCTTGTTAATTAGTTTAATTAGTAGCTTTTGGGTTAGTTGATTAGCAACTAATTCCGCCCATTCTCCCAATACCCGAGATTTTTACTTGCTTTCCATAAAATATAAAAATACAAAAAGAATCATCCTTCACCTTTAGACCTAGTTAGATTAATTTCAATCCTAACGACACTATTCCTAGCTGAACGATCAATCCCCCGGTACTTGTCACTATACTATACTACAACGATCAGGTACACTGCCTTGTGGGGGTTGTAAGCTTCTCGAGATCCCTCGAGAGGTAAAGCCTGGTGCAATTCCCACGCATCAGTTACACGAACGAAAAACCGAAGCACTTGATATGATACACACTGACATATGTGATTTGAAATCACTACCCACAAAAGGTGGCAATAAGTACTTTATCACGTTTATTGATGATTGTACAAATTATTGCTACGTTTACTTGTTAAAAAGTAAAGATGAAGCTATAAACAAGTTTGTTCTATGCAAAAACAAAGTTGAGAATCAACTTAATAAGAAAATCAAGGTTGTACGAAGTGATAGAGGGGGTGAATATATGTCTCCATTTGCTGATTTATGTGCTAAACATGGAATTATACACGAATTTACTGCTCTTTATTCACCTCAACAAAACGGTACTACCGAAAGGAAAAACCGTACCTTGAAGGAAATGGTTAATACCATGTTGATAAGTTCTGGTTTAAGCTAGGACATGTGGGGGGGAGGCCATTCTAATGGCTACTTATCTTTTAAATAAGATACCTCGTAAGGAAAAAGAAGAGACCCCTTATGAACTATGGATGGGAAGAAAACCATCATATCAGTACTTACGAGTGTGGGGGTGTCTAGCAAAGGTAGCTATACTGACTCCCAAGGCGCAAAAGATTCGACTAAATCTGTGGATTGTATATTCATTGGATATGCTAGGAATAGCAGTGCTTATTGTTTCATTGTACATGATTCGAAAAATCCGGATATACAAAAGGGTACAATAATGGAATCAAGGAATGCTTCATTCTTTGAAAATATATTTCCTTGTTTAACGAAGAAAACTAGAAGTTCATCTAGAATAGATGACGAAGTTGTCCAAGATAAGAAACAACGAGATGATAATGACCTCCAAGATGAGAGACAAGATCAAACTAAGGAAGAAGAGGTTGAACCCACAAGAAGCAAAAGGGTAAGAACCGAGAAATCGTTTGGACCCTATTTTGTTTCTTTTATGGTTGAAAATGAACCTACTTCATACCAAGAAGCGGTTACTTCCTCAGAAGGGCCTCAATGGAAAGAAGCCATTAAAAGTGAAATAGATTCTATTTTACAAAATCATACTTGGGAGCTCTTGGATTTACCTCCTGGTTGTAAACCACTGGGCTATAAATAGATCTTCAAGAAGAAGATGAAAGCCGATGATGTGTGGGAATCGCAACAGGCTTTACCTCTCGAGGGATCTCGAGAAGCTTACAACCCCCACCAAGCAGTGTACCTAATCGTTGTAGTATAGTATAGTGACAAGTATCGGGGGATTGATCGTTCAGCTTAGGAATAATGTCGCTAGGATTAGAAAGCCTAAATACTAGTTCTAAAGGTGAGGGATGATTATTTTTGTATTTTTATATTTTTTATGAAAGCAAGTAAAATCTCGGGGTTTGAAGGATTTGGGCGGAATTAGTTGCTAATCAACTAACCCAATACTAAGATGCAATCAAAATAAAATACTAGAAATTAAAATAAACTAATTATTACTAAAGTTGTGAGCAGTAATTGGAGAAAATGTGTTTACTTAGATTTCACTACTCCCTAGACATCTTTTACACGTTAATTACTTGTTATAATTACATGGATGACGGATCGTATTCCTTAATACCATTCATGGGGTGGCACACATAACTCCCCAATTCTATGAGCTCTTATCTCCTCCTACACCATGCCCATCACAACTATAGGGATTGTAAACAGTGGCTCATGCATTAAATACAACCAATAAAGACCTAGTGCGCATCGGTTCATGTTTCTTAAGACGTTCAAGCATGTTACCAAGTGGAGATCTGCCAGTTTTCTTAAGCCTAACATATAAATCACTCATCCAAAACAAGAATAAACAAGTAATCAACACATAATTAACATCTAGGTTTCATTAGATCTAAGCAAACACAAGATAGATCTAGCCTAGCATAATGGAATTGAGACAAGAACAAGATATAGACAACCAACACATAGACATATTGATTGAATTAAAGGAACACTTATCTCAATTACAATGCAAGGTATCAAGGGTTTGGAACCCTTGAAAAACCTGTAAAGGTTGCACCAAAATCGTACTTAGGGTTTCTCCAAAACTTCTCCCCTTAATGTGTGAAAATTAGAAAACTATATATAGAAAAATAGGTTTGACGGCGTCAAGAATAAACTTGTGACGCCGTCACCTCGCCGCCAAAACTCTTCTCGGACTGCCTAGATCCACTTCTGACGCCGTCAAGACTTATACACTTCCAGGCCGTCATGAATCTTTTACTCTTGACGCCCTTCCAACGTGACGCCGTCAAATCTGTTCTGGGTCGTCATGGAAATTCATGAAATTTGCTCTTGACGCCGTCAAGGTTTTGCTCTTGACGCCGTCACCTACTGTTCCCAGCATGGAAAATTAAGACTTTGGCGTTTTCTTCACTTTTATGCTCCAAAAATATCCGAATTGCTTCCTTTTCCAGATTTCTCTCCCAAAGTACCTAAAATCACAAAAGGAACGATTTAGGGCAATATTTGATCAAATAAATTCGGATTCGGGCTTAAATGACCCCCTAAAAACGGATCATTTTTCGCCTCATCATATACCCTTACACTTGAGATTTTCTTGTCCTCAAGCAAATGCGCTTTTATTCTAGTCAAAATACAAATTAGGGGTCATTTAACACTAACATAAAAGTAATTACAACAAATAATCGTTCCACTAAAGACCAATAGACAAGCACGGAGGTCATACACTAGCACCTCACAAATAGTGTTTAGATACTCACATCTCTCGGGTGTAATAAAGTGTAAATTACAATATGGAAATGGAAGATATCTCTCACTACCTGTTATAGCAAAATAGATTACCATAGGCTTGGGAAAGGGTCAAACCTCCACCACATGGCGTAAGCACATAGGATAAACTATCAAAGAGGTCTTTTAAAGGGTTGTAACGTTAGGTGTAGGGATATGAAATACACGGTTTTGTTGGATAAAGGAAGTTTTACTGGTGGCGAGTTAACAATCTTAGTCAATTACATGTACAATGTGGCGTTGCTAAGCCAAGACTAGACTCGACTTAAGCTAATAAATGAAAAATAACAAAAACATTAAATAAACATAGAATGAAACGGGATGGTAGTCCGTATGTTTTTTCTCTTTTTCCTTTTTTCTATTTTTTTTTCTTTTTCTTGATTTTTCGATTTTTTTTTTTTTTTTTTTTTTTTTTTTTTTGCATACACTCTTACCCTACCATCCAAAATAATACATCATTGGGGATAAGCATTCCCCTTACACTTGAATCTTTACATATTTTACATTAAACTAATCTAGTGACTCGAATTAAGCAAATCAAAACACTTGGAGCACTTTTAAGATTATCGTACATATGGGGGTAATAAGTGATGTTCTTCCCCATTACTCCATAAAATAAGTACTTACCCATGAGTCCCATGAGTCCCAAAACAATATGTACAAGGATATGACTCGACTTAGCAACCATGTAATCAATTAGATAATTAACTTAGGGTTTAACAAATAACAATAATGCACTAAAGATGAGTGCATACACGGAAGGCTAAGGCGATTTGGGTGTACATTTAAGTGGGGTGTAACAAATTCTTCCTTTAAGTAAGATGCTTAAAGTTAGAAACGAAAAGATAGGCTCGGAGGGGTGTACTATGGGTTTCGTGTACTAAAAATGAGTACAACGTTAAGGGTGTGGGAGAAATTAGTTGACTTAACTAGCCAAGTAGTATGACTTAAATGGTCAAGTAATTATGATACGGGTTTAACACAAGGGTGATCCTAATGCCTCTTATCATGTAGTAAATCCTACCACACGAATGTAGTCTCACTAGCGGTCTCGGGATGCATCACTAACGCAAGTTCTAGAATCTAAATGCTACCGGTACACTCATAAGCACTAATAATGAATGCTTTTCCTATCAAATCTAAAGGCGAACCTCACATATTTGGGTGGAAAATTTTTCTGAATATACGGTTATGTGCTAGTCATACAATCTCCTATCCATGAGACGCTTGCTATGGCTAAAGTTTCACTCCTAAATGTTGTAAAAAAATTTAAGTTTGGCGCTAAAATTGCACTAACAAGTATTTCTCATAGTTTTATTACACATCTACCATTAAACAAAACAAACTCAAGCGAAAGTGCATATGTAAGGTATCATCTTTTTACCCTCCCCTTACACTTAAGATGAACATTGTCCCCAATGTTCAAGTAAAGAATGTAAAAGTGAAAAAGTAAAGAGAATGAAATCAAATATTCCCCTGATTCGCTCGATATGGATAATAGGGTGGCTAGGTTAAATCTTCCTCCAAGAAAATGAACAATCAAAGCTTCCCTTCCAGAATGTAAATCATCTTCTTGTCATACATAACCTGTAAAACCTGACAAAATAGACAAGACAACCTCGCGTAAAATCGGCGGCATTCTATATAAGTTATTAAATCATAGAAAACAAGATAAGATATAATGCTTGTGGAATGAAGTTTGCAGATCTCCTGGAGATTATAAAACTTAATAATTCACAAAAACCATAAGACTCCGTTAGAAAAACAAAACCGGTAAAATTTCCAGATTTTAACTCCTGATGCCGTCAAGAGTAAACCCCTAACGCCGTCAGAATTGACCTGCAGAAATCCTTATGTTAAGTTTCCAGAAAATTTCTGGAAAAACTTGGTCCTACTTCCTGGAAAATCCTGCAAAACTTCATTATGACTCAATACAAGCATTCAACTCTAACAAATACGAATACACATGTTCATTTAATATTGCAGAGAATCATGATCGGTTTGTTTCTTAAAAACATATTTGGGGTTTCCCCTTACACTTATCTTTTGCAAAAATACCTTTAGGTGGAGTTAAGACTAGGCAAAAACAACAAAGTAAAGTATTTCCACTATTTAGTTTAGAAACATGATCTACCAACAATAAAAATTAAGCATGCATACGGAAGCAAATAACAATCAAACAAATAAAATCACACAAAACATGGGTTGCCTCCCAAGAAGCGTTTTTCTTTATTTACGAGTCTTGTAGCTAGACTCAAGGTCATGGGTTACTAAGTGATTCGGGTGAGTTCCTCATTGAGGACATCTTTGGGATCAAACTTAGGTTTCAACTTCCTATCGGTTTCCTTAGTATGGTATGACCTTTCAAACTTTTCTCCATCCGGATCATACAAAGTCATCCTCATATGCCATGTTCCATCACCTTCTTTAGGTGGCTTGTCCCACCTCCACTTACACTTGTCTCCCTCTCTTTTCCACTTATTTATCTCTATATTAATAGGCATTACGCTCAAGAACTCAATCATCTTCCTAAAGACTAAGGGGTCCTCAAATGGATCTAGCTCTTCATCTCTAGCTATAAGTTGTTCTACCGAATGTGTCTTTTCCACGAAATCTTTCTCTAGATAAAATGGGCATTGAGGTCCTATGAAGTTCCTTTCTATCCAAGGTCCGTATCTAGATGGTCTCCTATTCATCTCTACCCAATGCGGTGTCGGTTCATCATCACAATCATAACTATGCTTCTTTACATCGTACACCGACCAAGTATCGCCTTCCCCTACCGCTATCTTAGACTCCTTACAATCTATCATGGCGCTAGCGGTTTCTAAAAATCCTCTTTCTACCAATAATGGGCATGTAGTGTCACTAACCATGTCTAGGATGTGAAAATCCGCTAGTATAGTTAACTTTCCTACGTGAACAACTACATCCTTAATCAATCCAACCGGGTGGGCAATACTCCCATCCGCTAGCCCTATCAATACCTCCGTTTCCTCTAACTTTCCTAGCTTAAGAGCGGTGAATAAGGATAAGGGAATCAAGTTGAGGCTTGACCCTAAATCGGCTAGTGTGTCGAAAGCTTCGGATCTTCCTATCTTACAAGGCAAAACAAATATACCCGGATCATCGAGTTTTTTAGGCAACTTGTTTTGAACGAAGGCGGTCCCATTTTTACCTAGTTTAAACTTCTCATATTTTTCTAGGAGGGCACTATAGTAAGGAGCACGCGCTAAGACATCAATGACGGGGCGTTCAAGGTGAAGTTCCTTGAATTCATCGTCAAGGTCTTGCGTAGGAAGTGTTTCAACTATACTTTTGACCGACTCTATATTGGGTGTTTTATTTGATTGGTCCTTTTGAAGAACTTGGTTTTGTTTGAAACACGTGCTCGTTGATTTAACCGAGTAATATTGTGGACACGAAGTGGGTGACAAAACTGAAGATATGGAATTAACGTTTAGTTTCGGATTCTTGATTGTGTCGCTTGGGAGTGCTCCCATTTCTCGGTCATTGAGAACTTTCAACAATGCGTCAATTCTAGTGGTCATCTCGCTTTACTTGTGTTTGAAATCGTCTTCAAACTTAGATATGCGAGCTTCTTGAGATGCCATAAACTTTGACATCAACCCTTCAAGATTGTTGGTACTACCATAGTTGTTAGAAGGATTGTTGTTGAAAGTACGGTTGGATGGTGGACCGGTTGATTGGTAACGGTTAGGCGGATTGGAAGAATTGGGTTGATTTTGTTTCCACCTAAGGTTTGGGTGATTTTTCCATGAGGGGTTGTGTAACACCCCCATTTTTAAAGTTTGTCGCAGCGGAAAAGAAATTTGGGTGTTACGGTGAGGATCGAAGTTTTATCCACATAAAATGGTTTAAAAGAACATTTTGGAAGTCATTTGTCATTTAAATAATAATCTTGATAAAAGATGAAACATTTGATTTAAAAATCTTATGAAAAGATATAAAGGCTTGTAAAAATGACAAATTTGATTTTTACACCATTTTAATTTATCAGAGTAATAAATGCCCCACTCCGTGTCTTGTCCTGCTCCATTAAATTACCTGAGATACACATGCTTAAAAGTGTCAACACAAAGGTTGGTGAGTTCATAGAGTTTTAGGAAAAACCCTTTATTTTGTTAGATTTCAGGAATATTTGGTACTGTTAAAATACAAACAGAAATGAAACAATTATCGAGTATATTCACAAATAAATCATATAAATATTCAATCACATTCAATAAAGAATCAATAATCTTAACATGAGCTGGAAACTCATGATACTAATTCGATCAGATAAACAATTCACATATGGCCAAACCTATACAGCTGTATCTAAATATATATGTTGAATACATATATATACTATTCCTTTATAGATATTGCACCAAGCCTCATGACACGCAAGACGTTAACAGAAGGGGTGTTCTATCAAATCAATGACAGATTTTGCCCTCGATTCGTAGGTGATTTGCCAATTCCTACTGAATCTCAAATATAGTGTATCACGACTAATGCGACTAACCACATGCATAATGGCATTCCGTCAAGCATTAATGGGATCGGAGGTCAATCCAAACAGGTTTCGAATCTGTCCACTATATTCGCGCTCACGTTACGGTGATTAATGGCTCATGATAGAGGGGCTTTATGGCGATCAGCTAACTTAGGCAATATCAAGGACCTATGGGCTCATTTAGCACACATCATGAAATCAAGTATCGTATCACAGTAACCAATTTGAAAACAGTATCGTTTGAGTATCAGAAATTCAGTTTGAAAATAGTATCGCTTGAGTATCAGAAATTCAGTTTGAAAATAGTATCGCTTGAGTATCAGAAATTCAGTTTGAAAATATCATCTTTTGAGTATAAGAAATTCAGTTTGAAAAATATCATCATTTGAGTATCAGAAATTCAATTTGAAAATAGTATCGTTTGAGTATCACAAATTCAGTTTGAAAATAGTATCGTTTGAGTATCACAAATTCAATTTGAATAGTTCGTCAGTAACACATTTATATCACATACCACAATAATCGAATTGAGAACATTTTCATATGAATAACAACATTTCAGTCAAATAATTCATCAATAAACATATATTTCTCATACCACAATAATCACATTGGAAACATTGATATATTATAAATCACAAATTATATTATTTTAATATCAATTAGGAAATTGATTTGAATCATGTATTTTATTTTATTTCATATACTTATCAAGTTATCAAAGTATATGTAAGCATGTATCTCCCCCAATGAGTTAAAAACAATTATTTGAAATGGGGCTATGACTCACCTGGATTGATTTGGAAATGATGAAAAGTAAGATAGGATGAGATTTATGGGAACGTCTTTGACACAGAACCTGATAAATAAATTTATCTAAGAATTTGTCCAAATACAATTTGGCAAATACGAAATGAATAACGATTGATAAATAATCGTTATGATGAATGAATGATATGCAAATGATATGCTTATGTTTAAAATGATATGACCAGTTTTATAAAGTTTTCCACTTTTTATTATGATAACGATTATACAAAATAAAAATTAATTAATATACGTTATATATTTTAGTAACAAAAATTAAATAAATATATATATAAAAATGAAACGAAAATGCATATGACGTGAGGGTGGCCGTAAAATAGAAAATAAAATAAGAATGTCAAATAGATTAAGTGTAGTCCTTGTCCTTTTTCCAATTTTACAACTTTTATACTAACGACGTTAGCGTCACACCGTTAGTCCTTTTTAGATATATTTACAATTATAGTCCACTACGTGTCAAATATTACAATCTAAACTTGTAATAATATTATTTTATCAATTTTTATCCTTTCTTTCTGTTTCTACATTTTTAGTCCTTAGTTTTCACAGTTTTCACATTTAGTCCCTATACGTGTCGTCGCGTTACATTTTTAGTCCTATTTTTGCAAAAATGATTATAAAAATTTTATAAAAATTTCCGTGGCTCCTTTTATTACTTCTTAGCTTATTTCAACTGCTTATTCCATAAAAAGCTTATTTATTTAGCTTATGGGCCTTGATTCGAACCAAACTAAGGCCATTTAAAAATTTAGAGGCGAGGGCATAGAAATTCTTTTGGGCTTGAACTTGGGCTTCCATTATGATTCTAAAAATATATTTTATGGGCCTAGTAGGCTGTTAAAATGCAAAGTCTTGTTGGGCCTTGTTTTAGCCCACTCGACAACCATAACAATTTTTATATAAGTTTGGTTTTGAAAAATCTGGTTCATGTCGATTTGCTTTAGCTCGAGTAGGGTGTCAAAACGTGAATATTTTTATAAGTTGTACAAATGAAACTAATAGTTTTCTAGGTGGTCTATTAGTACGTATAAAAATAAGGTATGCTTATTACGTAAAATAAAAAGATATAGGTCGATTTTGAAGGGTGTTTGGCTTGTTTTTATATAAGAAAACTTAGTAAAATTCTATATGCATGAATTATACATGTATAATAGGTTTGCAAAATAAGTAAATATGATGCATGTATGATAACTTTTAACGTAAAATAAGTATGATACGTGACTCCTAGGCCTTCTAAGATAGAGGCTAGTCACGTAACGTTTACTATATGAATATTTATACGTATGAAATTATTAATATATGTTTGAAAATAAAAACTGTTATGCATGATATGAAAATAACGATTAATATGAGTTGGAAAAGAGTAGGAGACAACTTACTACATCGTTAAGATGGTAGAGAGTCGAGAATGGAATGAAGGAAAAGCTTGTATATATATAACATATATATACACGTTCGAATGAGAATAAATCAAGAAAGGATTGTATAACAAGAAGTTACAAACTTCTTGCTTCCAAATACTTTCGTACGATTATCTTGATGTTTTTATGATATATTAGAATAGAGGAAAGAGTAGAAAACGAATGGTGATGAAGCAAATGGAAGGGACGATCGGTTGTAATATATATAGTAAGATTTATGCTTCATATGGTTCCAATTATTGTAGGGGACAAGATATATTAGGCAATGTCAGGGAAATAGAAATCCTAAGGTACTAGAGTAGCATTTTATATTGAATTAGAAGTAGTAGTAAAATGGAAATCGTCCTTGTGAGCTAAATGTGTGTCGACATACATTTTAATACACAAACAATACCATCATTTGAGATTTAATGAGTCTTAGTCGATCATACTAAATATTTATACATGAAAACATGTTACAAATAATATTTGGAACTCATAGGAACGAACGGGAACAAAAACGGATAAGAAATGAATTTATTATGAAATCGTTTGGGTCGATAAACGTCTAAACGGTTTGCCTCGTAAAAACGTATCAAACCTTAACGTATAAACGTGAGATTTGACACACTAATAGTTGGCTAGGAGGTTAAATAGATGAGACAATAAAATACGTACGTTGTGTGTAGAGATTGAAAATAAACGGGGCGTTTTGGAAGCTTGTTACTTAGTCGAGTATCTATTAGAATTTGTAAAAAAAAAATTAACTTGGGCCTAAACGAGTGGGCTGAATGAATAGTGATAGGGGATTGGGCCGAGTATTTAAGGTCCGGTTTATTAATTAGAAATTTTAGGAAATATTAATTAGGTTTAGTGAAATATTAATATTTGGTTAATTTTGTCGATAACTTGTTTTGTCGTTTGACGAATTTGGCAATATCGTAATCGTGACCATTTTAATATACAAAGAAAATTTTAAATTTTCCCGTAAAAATGGTAATTACAATAATGACGAAGATTATTTATATAATTAACCGAAGTTAATTATACGAATTTTTGCGAGGTTTTACAGTACCCACATGTCATTCTGAATTTCGTCCCGAAATTCAAATTTAATGTGATTACTTGAGTGGAGAATTTTTGAACAGAGGTTGTCGGGAGATTTTTATTCCTAAATTCAAGGAAACGTGATTCAGTTAGATTTACTTGTACTAGACAAGACAAAATAACTGAGGTATTTAAGGGTTGTGAATATTGAGAAGAGTGATCACGAATAGTAGAATAACGGCTAGTGAATAGTAATTACTAACGGTCATGTCTACCGAAATAAAATAAAGGAAAACATTTCCAAACCCTTATAAATACCACTGGCATACTTGGGTTTTTCACACACACACACACATACTCACACAAAACACTCAATGCCTTGCAGACTTCCACATACCCCTGAACAATTTCGATTGTTCATCAGGGCAGAAACTGAAAATAGCGATGTGGATCGCCAAAATTCTATTGTGGAAGCCATTAATCAATATGAGATGGCAAGACAATTGTATCAAGAACTTAGAGGACGCTATGTGAGATGCACAGATATATCGGCGGAGAGGAGGCAGGTGATTGATAAATTTTTGGAGGAGGAGTGCCGCAAGCACGCCGCGATTATTGAATCGTTGAGAGCTTGTGTCGGTCAGACTCAGGCCCAGATCTCCAATAAAATTCGTTGGAGTTTTGAAGAAAATTTTGGTGTTGTTAGGGTTGAACAACAACAACAACAACAACAACAACAACATCAAAATCCATCACCACCACAACACCCCCATTATGGTGCATCAAGTTCATCCGCACCAAGAGTTGTTGAACAACAACAACACTTGCCTCATCTGGATCACTTCCAGTTAAGCTTTGAGGAAAATGTGGATGTTGGTGATGGTGATTGGAATTCTGACATGGAGCGGGAGTTGAGCAGGTGGGAGGCTCAGATAGAGGAAGAGAGGTTGGCGAATCTTGATCCTTAAGATGATGGTTGTGACTCCAACAACTCTTAGATTTGGGATTATCCAACCTATTTTTGAAGTTTAGGTTTATGTTTGTTAGGTGTTATTAATTCAGTATTATTTGTAATGTTAAGTATATTTTAATAATATGATGTTTGAATGTTTGCGTTGTGAACACAATTTGGAAGAAAACTTATTAGATGTTATTTTTAGGTATTTATCATGAATTATAAAAATCTGTGCGGGTAACCTACCCGTTAAACAAAGAGCTTTGTTAATACAGATTTTTTCAAAAAAAATTTTGGATAAGAACGTAGAGTAGGATTGCCGGATTTTCAGCCTTTGGGAATGATGAAAGTCATTTTGTCTTTGGGTAGTGAATAGGGAATGTCTGTGGGTAGGATAGTAGTCTACGGCTACTGCCTTACATATCCCACCTTTTCCTCTTCACCACTCATATTTCTTTCATCCAAAGATTTTAAAATGCCATACACCCATACCGTTCCCATGTATGTTGTTGAAGACATTTTCTTAGCTTACATCCCAAAGGAAGATTTTGAGTTTTTAATGAAATTTAGTGGTTCTTGGTTTCATATGCTTGTTATTTCAGATATAATTAAACCTATTTATTTGTATTTCGTTATTCACATAGAGAAGCGTCCCAAACTATGTAACTAAGGAAATATAGACTCATGGTTTAATGATGTAAAATTTCTTGATTTGAATAAAAGGGCGTCCCAATCCATTCAAATTAAGACATTGTAAATCATATCTAGATTCTGACTTAACATCCATACTAATCGACAAGGTAATTTATGCGCGGATCTTCATTATTTGGAGAATTTTTTTTTATAGATGAGGTATTAATATTATGGATATTTGTTTTGACATTCACGGGCGTTCCTGAAGACATGCTACAGTAGTAACCGAGAATAATATTTTATGATTATTTTGTATTGTTAAAGATATAACAGTACAGATGAAATAACAATTGTATATGAGTAACTATTAAGCATGTAAGATAATCTCAATAAATAAAGTATGGAGCACGGCAGTCTGCAGACACGGAGGGCATAAAATATTATGGTGTAAAATCATTATTTTGAAAATGAAGTTATAGTTTTAATGTTTGAAAACATTTAATTCTCTATAACTATAGCTCTGATGCCAATCTGTAACACCCCCATTTTTAAAATTTGTCGCAGCGGAAAAGAAATTTGGGTGTTACGGTGAGGATCGAAGTTTTATCCACATAAAATGGTTTAAAAGAACATTTTGGAAGTCATTTGTCATTTAAATAATAATCTTGATAAAAGATGAAACATTTGATTTAAAAATCTTATGAAAAGATATAAAGGCTTGTAAAAATGACAAATTTGATTTTTACACAATTTTAATTTATCAGAGTAATAAATGCCCCACTCCGTGTCTTGTCCTGCTCCGTTAAATTACCTGAGATACACATGCTTAAAAGTGTCAACACAAAGGTTGGTGAGTTCATAGAGTTTTAGGAAAAACCCTTTATTTTGTTAGATTTCAGGAATATTTGGTATTGTTAAAATACAAACAGAAATGAAACAATTATCGAGTATATTCACAAATAAATCATATAAATATTCAATCACATTCAATAAAGAATCAATAATCTTAACATGAGCTGGAAACTCATGATACTAATTCGATCAGATAAACAATTCACATATGGCCAAACCTATACAGCTGTATCTAAATATATATGTTGAATACATATATATACTATTCCTTTATAGATATTGCACCAAGCCTCATGACACGCAAGACGTTAACAGAAGGGGTGTTCTATCAAATCAATGACAGATTTTGACCTCGATTCGTAGGTGATTTGCCAATTCCTACTGAATCTCGAATATAGTGTATCACGACTAATGCGACTAACCACATGCATAATGGCATTCCGTCAAGCATTAATGGGATCGGAGGTCAATCCAAACAGGTTTCGAATCTGTCCACTATATTCGCGCTCACGTTACGGTGATTAATGGCTCATGATAGAGGGGCTTTATGGCGATCAGCTAACTTAGGCAATATCAAGGACCTATGGGCTCATTTAGCACACATCATGAAATCAAGTATCGTATCACAGTAACCAATTTGAAAACAGTATCGTTTGAGTATCAGAAATTCAGTTTGAAAATAGTATCGATTGAGTATCAGAAATTCAGTTTGAAAATAGTATCGCTTGAGTATCAGAAATTCAGTTTGAAAATAGTATCGCTTGAGTATCAGAAATTCAGTTTGAAAATATCATCTTTTGAGTATAAGAAATTTAGTTTGAAAAATATCATCATTTGAGTATCAGAAATTCAATTTGAAAATAGTATCGTTTGAGTATCACAAATTCAGTTTGAAAATAGTATCGTTTGAGTATCACAAATTCAATTTGAATAGTTCGTCAGTAACACATTTATATCACATACCACAATAATCGAATTGAGAACATTTTCATATGAATAACAATATTTCAGTCAAATAATTCATCAATAAACATATATTTCTCATACCACAATAATCACATTGGAAACATTGATATATTATAAATCACAAATTATATTATTTTAATATCAATTAGGAAATTGATTTGAATCATGTATTTTATTTTA
This sequence comes from Artemisia argyi, assembly GCA_030686995.1. Classification (NCBI taxonomy): domain Eukaryota; kingdom Viridiplantae; phylum Streptophyta; class Magnoliopsida; order Asterales; family Asteraceae; genus Artemisia; species Artemisia argyi. The sequence continues at coordinate 175,730,584 of CM060682.1, forward strand.
TTTCATATACTTATCAAGTTATCAAAGTATATGTAAGCATGTATCTCCCCCAATGAGTTAAAAACAATTATTTGAAATGGGGCTATGACTCACCTGGATTGATTTGGAAATGATGAAAAGTAAGATAGGATGAGATTTATGGGAACGTCTTTGACACAGAACCTGATAAATAAATTTATCTAAGAATTTGTCCAAATACAATTTGGCAAATACGAAATGAATAACGATTGATAAATAATCGTTATGATGAATGAATGATATGCAAATGATATGCTTATGTTTAAAATGATATGACCAGTTTTATAAAGTTTTCCACTTTTTATTATGATAACGATTATACGAAATAAAAATTAATTAATATACGTTATATATTTTAGTAACAAAAATTAAATAAATATATATATAAAAATGAAACGAAAATGCATATGACGTGAGGGTGGCCGTAAAATAGAAAATAAAATAAGAATGTCAAATAGATTAAGTGTAGTCCTTGTCCTTTTTCCAATTTTACAACTTTTATACTAACGACGTTAGCGTCACACCGTTAGTCCTTTTTAGATATATTTACAATTATAGTCCACTACGTGTCAAATATTACAATCTAAACTTGTAATAATATTATTTTATCAATTTTTATCCTTTCTTTCTGTTTCTACATTTTTAGTCCTTAGTTTTCACAGTTTTCACATTTAGTCCCTATACGTGTCGTCGCGTTACATTTTTAGTCCTATTTTTGCAAAAATGATTATAAAAATTTTATAAAAATTTCCGTGGCTCCTTTTATTACTTCTTAGCTTATTTCAACTGCTTATTCCATAAAAAGCTTATTTATTTAGCTTATGGGCCTTGATTCGAACCAAACTAAGGCCCATTTAAAAATTTAGAGGCGAGGGCATAGAAATTCTTTTGGGCTTGAACTTGGGCTTCCATTATGATTCTAAAAATATATTTTATGGGCCTAGTAGGCTGTTAAAATGCAAAGTCTTGTTGGGCTTTGTTTTAGCCCACTCGACAACCATAACAATTTTTATATAAGTTTGGTTTTGAAAAATCTGGTTCATGTCGATTTGCTTTGGCTCGAGTAGGGTGTCAAAACGTGAATATTTTTATAAGTTGTACAAATGAAACTAATAGTTTTCTAGGTGGTCTATTAGTACGTATAAAAATAAGGTATGCTTATTACGTAAAATAAAAAGATATAGGTCGATTTTGAAGGGTGTTTGGCTTGTTTTTATATAAGAAAACTTAGTAAAATCTATATGCATGAATTATACATATATAATAGGTTTGCAAAATAAGTAAATGTGATGCATGTATGATAACTTTTAACGTAAAATAAGTATGATACGTGACTCCTAGGCCTTCCAAGATAGAGGCTAGTCACGTAACGTTTACTATATGAATATTTATACGTATGAAATTATTAATACATGTTTGAAAATAAAAACTATTATGCATGATATGAAAATAACGATTAATATGAGTTGAAAAAGAGTAGGAGACGACTTACTACATCGTTAAGATGGTAGAGAGTCGAGAATGGAATGAAGGAAAAGCTTGTATATATATAACATATATATACACGTTCGAATGAGAATAAATCAAGAAAGGATTGTATAACAAGAAGTTACAAACTTCTTGCTTCCAAATACTTTCGTACGATTATCTTGATGTTTTTATGATATATTAGAATAGAGGAAAGAGTATAAAACGAATGGTGATGAAGCAAATGGAAGGGACGATCGGTTGTAATATATATAGTAAGATTTATGCTTCATATGGTTCCAATTATTGTAGGGGACAAGATATATTAGGCAATGTCAGGGAAATAGAAATCCTAAGGTACTAGAGTAGCATTTTATATTGAATTAGAAGTAGTAGTAAAATGGAAATCGTCCTTGTGAGCTAAATGTGTGTCGACATACATTTTAATACACAAACAATACCATCATTTGAGATTTAATGAGTCTTAGTCGATCATACTAAATATTTATACATGAAAACATGTTACAAATAATATTTGGAACTCATAGGAACGAACGGGAACAAAAACGGATAAGAAATGAATTTATTATGAAATCGTTTGGGTCGATAAACGTCTAAACGGTTTGCCTCGTAAAAACGTATCAAACCTTAACGTATAAACGTGAGATTTGACACACTAATAGTTGGCTAGGAGGTTAAATAGATGAGACAATAAAATACGTACGTTGTGTGTAGAGATTGAAAATAAACGGGGCGTTTTGGAAGCTTGTTACTTAGTCGAGTATCTATTAGAATTTGTAAAAAAAAATTAACTTGGGCCTAAACGAGTGGGCTGAATGAATAGTGATAGGGGATTGGGCCGAGTATTTAAGGTCCGGTTTATTAATTAGAAATTTTAGGAAATATTAATTAGGTTTAGTGAAATATTAATATTTGGTTAATTTTGTCGATAACTTGTTTTGTCGTTTGACGAATTTGGCAATATCGTAATCGTGACCATTTTAATATACAAAGAAAATTTTAAATTTCCCCGTAAAAATGGTAATTACAATAATGACGAAGATTATTTATATAATTAACCGAAGTTAATTATACGAATTTTTGCGAGGTTTTACAGGTTGTATGAATCACCGTATGTGTTTGGCTCGGGCTTGAAAGTGTATCACTTATCTCCCGCTTCGTCGGTACGCGTGGATGCGTAGTCGGCAAAAGCTGTTCCGGGGAGTTCCACACAATCACGAGTGTCGTGGGGACCACTACATAATTCACATGAAGAAGTGATTTTGTTCACTTGGCTTGAAGGCTTAGGAGCTTCGTAAGATTTCATGAGAAACTTGACCTGGTCCTCAAGTTCCATGATCCTACGGTCGGGAGTGCTAGAATTGTTCGAAGGCAAAGATATTGCCTTGACCGTTTTCTTCAAGTCACGAATATACAAAAGGGTACAATAATGGAATCAAGGAATGCTTCATTCTTTGAAAATATATTTCCTTGTTTAACGAAGGAAACTAGAAGTTCATCTAGAATAGATGACGAAGTTGTCCAAGATAAGAAACAACGAGATGATAATGACCTCCAAGATGAGAGACAAGATCAAACTGAGGAAGAAGAGGTTGAACCCAGAAGAAGCAATAGGGCAAGAACCGAGAAATCGTTTGGACCCTATTTTGTTTCTTTTATGGTTGAAAATGAACCTACTTCATACCAAGAAGCGGTTACTTCCTCAGAAGGGCCTCAATGGAAAGAAGCCATTAAAAGTGAAATAGATTCTATTTTACAAAATCATACTTGGGAGCTCTTGGATTTACCTCCTGGTTGTAAACCACTAGGCTATAAATGGATCTTCAAGAAGAAGATGAAAGCCGATGATGTGTGGGAATCGCTACAGGCTTTACCTCTCGAGGGATCTCGAGAAGCTTACAACCCCCACCAGGCAGCGTACCTGATCGTTGTAGTATAGTATAGTGACAAGTACCGGGGGATTGATCGTTCAGCTTAGGAATAGTGTCGCTAGGATTAGAAAGCCTAAATACTAGTTCTAAAGGTGAGGGATGATTATTTTTGTATTTTTATATTTTTTATGAAAGCAAGGAAAATCTCGGGGTTTGAAGGATTTGGGCGGAATTAGTTGCTAATCAACTAACCCAATACTAAGATGCAATCAAAATAAAATACTAGAAATTAAAATAAACTAATTATTACTAAAGTTGTGAGCAGTAATTGGAGAAAATGTGTTTACTTAGATTTCACTACTCCCTAGACATCTTTTACACGTTAATTACTTGTTATAATTGCATGGATGACGGATCGTATTCCTTAATACCATTCATGGGGTGGCACACATAACTCCCCAATTCTATGAGCTCTTATCTCCTCCTACACCATGCCCATCACAACTATATGGATTGTAAACAGTGGCTCATGCATTAAATACAACCAATAAAGACCTAGTGCGCCTCGGTTCATGTTTCTTAAGACGTTCAAGCATGTTACCAAGTGGAGATCTGCTAGTTTTCTTAAGCCTAACATATAAATCACTCATCCAAAACAAGAATAAACAAGTAATCAACACATAATTAACATCTAGGTTTCATTAGATCTAAGCAAACACAAGATAGATCTAGCCTAGCATAATGGAATTGAGACAAGAACAAGATATAGACAACCAACACATAGACATATTGATTGAATTAAAGGAACACTTATCTCAATTACAATGCAAGGTATCAAGGGTTTGGAACCCTTGAAAAACCTGTAAAGGTTGCACCAAAATCGTTCATAGGGTTTCTCCAAAACTTCTCCCCTTAATGTGTGAAAATTAGAAAACTATATATAGAAAAATAGGTTTGACGGCGTCAAGAATAAACTTGTGACGCCGTCACCTCGCCGCCAAAACTCTTCTCGGACTGCCTAGATCCACTTCTGACGCCGTCAAGACTTATACACTTCCAGGCCGTCATGACTCTTTTACTCTTGACGCCCTTCCAATGTGACGCCGTCAAATCTGTTCTGGGTCGTCATGGAAATTCATGAAATTTGCTCTTGACGCCGTCAAGGTTTTGCTCTTGACGCCGTCACCTACTGTTCCCAGCATGGAAAATTAAGACTTTGGCATTTTCTTCACTTTTATGCTCCAAAAACGTCCGAATTGCTTCCTTTTCCAGATTTCTCTCCCAAAGTACCTAAAATCACAAAAGGAACGATTTAGGGCAATATTTGATCAAATAAATTCGGATTCGGGCTTAAATGACCCCCTAAAAACGGATCATTTTTCGCCTCATCAGCCGACGGCACCATTGACAAGTACAAAGCAAGATTGGTAATCAAAGGATTTAGACAACGAGAAGGTCTAGATTACTTTGATACATATTTGCCTCTTATGCGAATAACCTCGATCAGGATGATACTTGCTATTGCTGCTTTAAGAAATCTGGAAGTTCACCAAATGGATGTGGAAACGGCTTTTCTAAACGGAGATTTAGAAGAAGAAATCTACATGAACCAACCTGAGGGTTTCATGGCTCCTGGACAAGAGAACAAAATTTGTAGGCTTGTTAAGTCATTATATGGCTTAAAGCAAGCTCACAAACAATGGCATCAAAAATTTGACCACGCCATGCTAGAGAGTGGATTCAAAATTTGACCACGCTATGCTAGAGAGTGGATTCAAAGTTTGTAGGCTTGTTAAGTCATTATATGGCTTAAAGCAAGCTCACAAACAATGGCATCAAAAATTTGACCATGCCATGCTAGAGAGTGGATTCAAAATTAATGAATGCGACAAGTGTGCTTATGTAAAAGACACAAGTAGTGGATATGTAATCTTGTGTTTATATGTTGGTGATATGCTTATCGTTGGCAGTAATGACAAGATGATCAAATCTACTAAAGACATGTTGAAATAAAAGTTTGACATGAAGGATATGGGTTGGCTGATGTGATCCTTGGAATAAAGATCATACGAACTCAAAATGGACTTGTGTTAAGTCAAGCACATTACGTGGACAAAATTCTTAATACTCACAATGCGGGGGGATTCCGGCCTAGCTAGAACTCCAATTGACACCAGTAAGCATCTATCTAAAAGTAGAGGCATAGGTGTTTCCCAATTAAAGTATTCAAGAATTATTGGCATGTTAATGTACTTAATGACAAGTACCCGACCTGATTTAGCATATGTTGTTAGTAGCCTAAGTAGGTATACTAGAAATCCAAGTTATGCACATTGTGGAGCTATGACTAGGGTACTTAATTATCTGAGATACAGTCGCAATTATGGACTGCATTATGAAAGATATCCAGCTATTATAGAAGGATACAGTGATGCAAATTGGATATCTGACATAAATGATTCTAGATCGACTAGTAGATATGTGTTTACACTAGGAGGGGTAGCTATATCTTGGAAATCTTCCAAGCAAACTGTTATAGCTAAGTCCACGATGGAATCAGAATTTATCGCGTTAGATAAATGCGGACAAGAGGCGGAATGGCTACATCGATTCGTAGAGGACATGCCAAGGTGGCCTAAACCGGTAACGGCCATTAGTATACATTGTGATAGTCAATCGGCAATTGGCAGAGCTCATAGCATAATGTATAATGGAAAGTCCAGACATATCCGTCGTCGACATAATTCGATACGACAACTACTCTTAACAGGAGTTATCTCAATTGACTATGTGAAGTCAAAGGATAACATCGCGGATCCGCTTACGAAAGGCTTAAGGAGAGAGTTAGTTAGTAAGTCATCTAAAGGAATGAGACTAAAACCCTTGAAGGAATGAGTTTCTATGAAGGAAAACCTAACCCAGTTGACTGGAGATCCCAAGATCTGGGTTCAGTAGGACAACCTAATCATAGAAATGTGGGGGAAGTCACATTAATGTGGGGGAGTTACTTAAATATCGTAACTTCCTAGTCCATTCCTATAACAAATGTGACTTGTTGAGAGGCTAAACATATGGCTTTAATGATTCAGGATGAAATCATAAAGCATAATGATTTAAGATGAATCACAAAACATATGTTTTTAATGATTCAAGATGAAATCACCTATGTGAGAGAGAAGTAGGGTCGCTTCGAAAGGAATTTTCGGGGGCACAATTCCTAAGAGCTCTTGCAAAACCAGGCTAGTATTCATGACCATAACGAATACGACTATGAGGACATGACAGTGTCAGGGAGAGTCTTGTGTGAAATGTAATGTCGTCTACGTAAACAGAGGCTGAGTTCAAGGACATCGCGTCTACTCAGATCTAGGAGACTAAGTGAATCTCACAAGGGAAGGTTCAAAGGATTACACATACCTATCCTATGCAGGACTTAACCGCAGAAATTTCACCGAAACTTTCGTATGTTTTCGACCGATCTCCACTCATGTGGGGGATTGTTAGAAAATTGGTTTTGCAAAATGAGTTTTTGCAAATTTTGGACACTATTTAATATATTTATATGTTATATATATTTATATTTCTTGGTAGCTTAGCGTTCTCCTTGACGAGAGCTTCGCAACGAGATATCATGTCTCAAAGTGAAGCACTTGAAACACAAAAATGGGTTTTGGGAGAGTATTCCGCATCGCCCAAAGAAGGAAATGAAAGCATGTTTATAAGAAAATATTGGTATTGGCTATCAAAATCTTTTAGTTGGTTTTGCTCCCACACCTATGCGCCCGCAGGGGGGGGCGCAGATTTTTAGGCCAAAATGGGTTCGAAACTTCTGAACTCATGCGAGCCCGAACGACTTGCAAATGCGAATGCAGCTCCTAAACTTCGCCTACGTGCGTATCTTTTTGCTGCAGATTTCATCTCCTTACTTTCTAGATTTTGTGCAAACCTATTTTAGAAATTGATTTAAACTTTGTGTACAAGTTTAATTCAGATTCTGTTTTAGGAATTGATTTAAACTTTGTGTACAAGTTTAATTCAGATTCGGATGTGATTTTCAAATCGTGTTATTTATATAACAAATTTGTAAATCTGTCTAATTTTACAGGATATTCTGTCTTGGTGGCCAAGACAAATATTCCCTATAAATTAAACACATCTCATTCGGTTTTGAGACATAGAAACAACACAGCTCCTCTGCTAACGATTTCCAGCATTCTTTTCGATCAGAAACACGCATCGATTCTGTGATCTTTCAGGCAAGTTTGTCACGTTCGGTTGTACAACAGCTTTGTACGTTGTATCCTAGGAAACATACGACGAATCTGTTTTAAGGGAATCGTGTTTAACACGAGTCTCGTGCCTTGACCGACTTTTACTGCTTTATTTAATTATCGTTGAATAGTATCTGTCTTCTACTTCTGCTCCATTCTGTCTGTTATTTAATTTCTGTCATTTATTTTATGTTAATTATTTATTGAATGTAATCCGTATTATCTATACTACTTTATAATGTATTTAGGACATCTATATTTAGAAGTTTTAAAATGTTTAAGACCAAAAACATTTCTTTAATAGGAAAATTTTATACACATATAATTAAAAGCCTAGAAATTTAAATGTCTTTAAAGAGTCTGGATTGTTACAAGTATAGCTTTCAATGCTTGTAATTTTTCAAGACTTACAAGAAAATAAGCATAGTGCACACCACTTTAAAACATATAATTTACAGACTTACAAGACAAGAAGCATAGTGTACACTACTTTAATACACATATTAAAAAAAAGCAAAACAAAACATCACATTAGTGCTATTTAATGTAGTCAATTAATTAACTGGTCAATAAATACAATTAATACAGTTATTTTTTTGGTGCAAAGGTGAAATATATTACTTTCCAAACATTTACATCATGAGAAATATAACATAAAACTGAATTAGACATCACCCAATCCAGTTATACTAAAGACAATACTGAAGACACATACTAAACATCAGATAGACACATACTACACATCAGATACTCAGACAAATACAAAATAGAGGAAACAGAGCACTTCAGACTATGATCGTTCAAGTATATCTTTCTCATATTGAATTCACCTTTCATAGCACCTCCCATCTAGCTACATTTCCACCACTTCATCCTACCAAGTCCACTCAACCTGCCACCACAGTAGACAAAGTAGTAATGGAGGGTGGCTTCACTAGGGACCCATTCACTCATCCAGTCAAGGGCTCTTCTAGAGTTCCTACATTTCCTTCTTGACAAAAGGCTTCACAACTCTAGAAACACTCACCTTGAGGGAGACACCACCATACCTCCTATGGCAGTGTATAGCTTGGACCAAGTAGGTTCATCTTTCACTCCTCAATTAATACAGTTATTAAAACACCCTTTACATAAAAATACAAATTATCAAGCATATTGTACAATCAAATCAAACACAATTCCTGCATTAAATGTCACTAATACAAATAATAAAGCACATTATACAAATATTCAAGCCCGAACTAACGGGCCAAATGGACTTGAGCTCGAACGGGTTGCGGGCCAAATGGGCTCAAGCCCGAACGAGCATGAGCTAAACGAAATTTTTGATATCCGTAAATTTAATTTCAAAAAGAACATTATATATATATATCCTAAATGTGGGGAGGTTGATGGGTACCGACACTGTAGCTGCTACAGTGGTTGCTACAGTTTTTTTTTTTTTTTTTTTTTTTTTTAAGTACTAACGGTCGTTAGCTATTTAACGGCTGTTAACTAACGACCGCTACTTTAACATTTAAAAAAAATTACGCACTTTTTCCTTCATCTCAACGGTTCATTACAAATTTAATCCTCACATAATTTACATAAATGGTCCTTCATGTTATACATCAATTGCAAAGTCAGTCCTAGGTAACTAATTTCACGTTAAGTAGCTAACGACAACAAAAAAATTCCGCAGCAACGCGCGGGTATCAACACTCGTGATAAACTAAAATACATGATTCATCGGAAAATTTAATTTTAGGGTACCCGCCGCTGCAACGCGCGGGTACCCTGCTAGTTTTAATAAAATTGTACATGTTTCCCTGAAGTAATGACATCTATGATGAGGCATTCTTGGTCTTTTACTTACCCGTTTTCTTCAAAATTTTATTTATTTTATTTTTTTAAAGATAATTTTAACTATCTCACATTTTTTACATCACAAATCTATCTCATATGTCTTAAACAGGACCCGAACTCAGAACTATTTTGTTGGAGAGCTTCTCACACAACATGGGTACCAATGTACATTGAGTCACAAACGCTTTGATCATCATCCACTTCAAGTATTCTCAGTTGGGTTTCGTTCGACATTATCATTAGAATGTCATCATCCATTTCATGTATTCGAAGGCATAAGGTAATTCCAACTTATTGTGAGAGTAAAAAACCGCTGGTAACACGTACGTCTTGGAGTGACATCAACTAATGTCGAAGATTCGTGAATTGTCGCTATACAAGCGTATGTGTTAAAATACATCAGGACAAAGATTAGCTTATAAGAATGATGGTATACCCTACGGCCCTACCCAATAATATAAACACGGCTCTATGAAATATTTAGGTAAACATACAGTTGAAAATTTCAACTGTTTATTCTTTTTCTGTGAGAAATTCAAATCTGACACCCATCATTTTCGAGCTTTGTCAATCCCGAACATATATTCTTTGTCTTTATTCGCTCTCTTAATTTCACCCTTTGCCACATCAGCACACGTACAGCTCCCATTTATCACATCCACCACGACTAGACTCCATGGCTCATTTCACATTTGTAACTGTGAGCAAGAGAAACCAAATATTTATATACATTGATCTCATTTAATAAAGCACCGTTCAACTCTCCAAAACTAGTCGTATCCTTTTCACCTTAGTACACGTTGTTTTAATTACTTGACCTCTTGCCCGAAGAAACTTATCGTTGCATTGAATTTCACTCGGTAATATTCTAAGATTGTCGAAATACATCAAGATATATATGACCTGGGTCATTTCCATATATGACATGTAATCATATACTGTAATATCTTAAGTCCTGGGTCATTTCCATAATTCCATATATGATGTAACATATTACGTAATTATTTTAAGTCCTGTGGGTCATTTCCATATATGATATGTAATCATATAGTAATATCTTAAGTCCTGGGTCATTTCCATATATGATGTAACATATTACGTAATTATCTCAAGTCCTGTGGGTCATTTTCATATATGACATGTAATCATATACTCTAAGTCCTGGGTCACTTCCATATATGATGTAACATATTACGTAATTATCTCAAGTCCTGTGGGTCATTTTCATATATGACATGTAATCATATACTCTAATATCTTAAGTCCTGGGTCACTTCCATATATGATGTAACATATTACGTAATTATCTTAAGTCCTGTGGGTCATTTCCATATATATATGATATGTAATCATATAGTAATATCTTAAGTCCTGTGGGTTTACTCATTTCAATATGGGAAGTGATTGGCACACTCAAATTATTGATTGGGTCACTCATAGTACAAGCAGATAAAGCACATTATCAGTTTTATACAATTAACTGAAACATTAAAAAAATGTCTTAATAACTTTTAGGAGTGTGCAAATCACTTCCCTTTCCATATATGATACGTAATCATATACTCCCTCCGTCCCAAAATAAGTGTTCAGTTTGACTTTTCAGAGTTAAACTGGTTCAACTTTAACCTTAAATATTTTGTGTGTTATATAATACTTGATGAAAAATTATACCATTGAAATATACACTTAAAACTCAATTCATTTAAATATTTTGAATCAAATATTATATAATCCATAGAATGATAGTTTAGACAATAAGAGTACATGAGTTGTTCCGTTACTGAACTACATGTTCTTATATTTCCTTCAATTTTTTGTTATATATTGTGAATAAAAAGACATAAGAAGGCATGTTTGGGTGTACCTCCTAAAGTTTAATGAAATCAATTCTTCTCTATATAATACACTTAATGTGATAAAAGGTTGTTGGTCCTTGATTTATGATTCATGTACATTGGGGTTATGAGAAAGTATGTAATATAATTCCAATTTCATTCTATCAAAGATGAGGAGAACAATTCCATGTATCCAGATTTCTTAATGCTTAATGTTGCTGATGGTTTCCATTTTCATGTTGATTGTGTAATACTAATCCTAATGGTTACCAAGCATTATCAATGCAATGATAATACTTCATTCCATTTCTTAGTATTCCCATTGCCATTACGTTTTCCATTCCTTAAAATGAACCAAGCGCACCTACTCTTTGAAGTACTATGACTTAAGTTTGAAAATCCTTTTGGAATCTCACTAACTATAACCCAATTTGCAGATTTTATTGTTACAAGGTTTGTTAGAAACTCAATTCATCATAAAATGCATCATAAGATACTAATTAAATGCATCACATAACTTAAAATTTGTATCATACGGTCATCTCACAATTCCACACCAATTAAACCAATAAAAGATTAAAAATTTATCATATACATAGGAAAAAATCTACATGTAGATAAGTACTTGAAGGTCTATCATCATCGCAAGGATTGGGTTTTGAATCGATAGGCGCTCACACACATCATTTTATGTTCGAGTCAGTCTATTTTAGATTTGCCAACGCTATGGTTGTAAATTGATGGGCGCTCACACACATCTTTTGCTACTCAACACAATAAATTTTGGAGACCCCAAGCTTGGACGTTTGTTAGTGTAATTGTAACATAAGCAATTTTTTATCTTATAATGTACTCACTATCTCATTTTTTGTTTCATATTTTAAAATTGAACAAATTTACGTTATTACTTTTCTTATCATCTTATTTCTCTATTTCTTTAAAAAATTACGCGATGTCAACGGGTCTATAAGCTAGTTCCATATATGATGTAACATATTACGTAATTATTTTAAGTCCTGTGGGTCATTTCCATATATGATATGTAATCATATAGTAATATCTTAAGTCCTGGGTCATTTCCATATATGATGTAACATATTACGTAATTATCTCAAGTCCTGTGGGTCATTTTCATATATGACATGTAATCATATACTCTAAGTCCTGGGTCACTTCCATATATGATGTAACATATTACGTAATTATCTCAAGTCCTGTGGGTCATTTTCATATATGACATGTAATCATATACTCTAATATCTTAAGTCCTGGGTCACTTCCATATATGATGTAACATATTACGTAATTATCTTAAGTCCTGTGGGTCATTTCCATATATATATGATATGTAATCATATAGTAATATCTTAAGTCCTGTGGGTTTACTCATTTTAATATGGGAAGTGATTGGCACACTCAAATTATTGATTGGGTCACTCATAGTACAAGCAGATAAAGCACATTATCAGTTTTATACAATTAACTGAAACATTAAAAAAATGTCTTAATAACTTTTAGGAGTGTGCAAATCACTTCCCTTTCCATATATGATACGTAATCATATACTCCCTCCGTCCCAAAATAAGTGTTCAGTTTGACTTTTCAGAGTTAAACTGGTTCAACTTTAACCTTAAATATTTTGTGTGTTATATAATACTTGATGAAAAATTATACCATTGAAATATACACTTAAAACTCAATTCATTTAAATATTTTGAATCAAATATTATATAATCCATAGAATGATAGTTTAGACAATAAGAGTACATGAGTTGTTCCGTTACTGAACTACATGTTCTTATATTTCCTTCAATTTTTTGTTATATATTGTGAATAAAAAGACATAAGAAGGCATGTTTGGGTGTACCTCCTAAAGTTTAATGAAATCAATTCTTCTCTATATAATACACTTAATGTGATAAAAGGTTGTTGGTCCTTGATTTATGATTCATGTACATTGGGGTTATGAGAAAGTATGTAATATAATTCCAATTTCATTCTATCAAAGATGAGGAGAACAATTCCATGTATCCAGATTTCTTAATGCTTAATGTTGCTGATGGTTTCCATTTTCATGTTGATTGTGTAATACTAATCCTAATGGTTACCAAGCATTATCAATGCAATGATAATACTTCATTCCATTTCTTAGTATTCCCATTGCCATTACGTTTTCCATTCCTTAAAATGAACCAAGCGCACCTACTCTTTGAAGTACTATGACTTAAGTTTGAAAATCCTTTTGGAATCTCACTAACTATAACCCAATTTGCAGATTTTATTGTTACAAGGTTTGTTAGAAACTCAATTCATCATAAAATGCATCATAAGATACTAATTAAATGCATCACATAACTTAAAATTTGTATCATACGGTCATCTCACAATTCCACACCAATTAAACCAATAAAAGATTAAAAATTTATCATATACATAGGAAAAAATCTACATGTAGATAAGTACTTGAAGGTCTATCATCATCGCAAGGATTGGGTTTTGAATCGATAGGCGCTCACACACATCATTTTATGTTCGAGTCAGTCTATTTTAGATTTGCCAACGCTATGGTTGTAAATTGATGGGCGCTCACACACATCTTTTGCTACTCAACACAATAAATTTTGGAGACCCCAAGCTTGGACGTTTGTTAGTGTAATTGTAACATAAGCAATTTTTTATCTTATAATGTACTCACTATCTCATTTTTTGTTTCATATTTTAAAATTGAACAAATTTACGTTATTACTTTTCTTATCATCTTATTTCTCTATTTCTTTAAAAAATTACCCGGTGTCAACGGGTCTATAAGCTAGTTCCATATATGATGTAACATATTACGTAATTATTTTAAGTCCTGTGGGTCATTTCCATATATGATAAGTAATCATATAGTAATATCTTAAGTCCTGGGTCATTTCCATATATGATGTAACATATTACGTAATTATCTCAAGTCCTGTGGGTCATTTTCATATATGACATGTAATCATATACTCTAAGTCCTGGGTCACTTCCATATATGATGTAACATATTACGTAATTATCTCAAGTCCTGTGGGTCATTTTCATATATGACATGTAATCATATACTCTAATATCTTAAGTCCTGGGTCACTTCCATATATGATGTAACATATTACGTAATTATCTTAAGTCCTGTGGGTCATTTCCATATATATATGATATGTAATCATATAGTAATATCTTAAGTCCTGTGGGTTTACTCATTTCAATATGGGAAGTGATTGGCACACTCAAATTATTGATTGGGTCACTCATAGTACAAGCAGATAAAGCACATTATCAGTTTTATACAATTAACTGAAACATTAAAAAAGTGTCTTAATAACTTTTAGGAGTTTGCAAATCACTTCCCTTTCCATATATGATATGTAATCATATACTCCCTCCGTCCCAAAATAAGTGTTCAGTTTGACTTTTCAGAGTTAAACTGGTTCAACTTTAACCTTAAATATTTTGTGTGTTATATAATACTTGATGAAAAATTATACCATTGAAATATACACTTAAAACTCAATTCATTTAAATATTTTGAATCAAATATTATATAACACACACAAATAGTTAAAATCAAAGTTGAACTAGTTTGACTCTGAAAAGTCAAACTGTACACTTATTTTGGGACAGAGGGAGTAATATCTTAAGTCCTGGGTCATTTCCATATATGATGTAATATATTACGTAATTATCTTAAGTCCTGTGGGTCATTTGACTCATTTCCATATATGATACAGTATGTCTTAAATATTATTTTAACTCACCAAACCATCTCATGAATAAATTTGGACTCGGCTTGGCAGCTGTCTTTACACAATAGTCTATAAATAACACATCCAAAGCCCCAAAAATCACTAACTACACCTCAACTTCCTCATTTTTCCTCTCACATCTCCAACAAACTACAGGTTTATATAATTTTTTTTTTTTTTTTTTTTTTTTACTATTATTTTTTTTTACTATATTTCCTGTTATCAATATCTCATTAATGTGGCCAACCGTTGGCAAGTAGATTGATAAAAATACGGTTTTGGAGCATCTTATGTTAGGTTTTCCAATATGTATATATAATAACTGATTGATAACATGCATGTTCTTTTACGGCTACGTACAACAATGGGTTGGTCAGATATATTATCATTTTTTAAATAACTTTTTATATAAAATACTCGAAACTCCATGTTGAATAAAATGAACAAACTGAACACATTATGTTATTCTGTTGTTAGATATTTTGATTTGTGTGTGTGATCCAGATATAATTGAGCCTGACGGTGTCATCTCTCCTGCGACAATTTGTGATAATTTGTTTGTGGTGATATTTACAGTAGTGATGAGTAACGGTGTTATCCATTCCAAAGCTAGGAAATCACTTACGCTTAGAAAACATCCTCCTTACTTTGAGGTCATTTCATTACTACCTACGACTTTTGTTAATATTGTCATATATTTTTTATCTTTAATTTGTGGTTTTGATTGTGTTTAGATGGTTAGTGACGCGATAGTGACGTTGAAGGAACGTAACGGGTCTAGTCATTATGCGATTGGGAAGTTTATTCAAGACAAGCATAAGGACCTGCCAGCAAATTTTAAGAAAATGCTGTTGATTCAGTTGAAGAAGCTAGTTGCTAGTGACAAGTTGGTTAAGGTCAAATCTTCCTACAAGCTTCCTTCAGCTGCTAAGCCGAAGCCGAAAGCAGCTGCCAAGCCTAATCCAGCTGCTAAAAAAGCTCCAGCTAAGAAGAAACCGGCTGCTAAGGCTAAGCCGGCTTCAAAAGCTAAACCAGCCGCAAAGACGGTTAAGAAGAAAGCTCTGGCAAAGAAGAAACCAACTGCTAAACCTAACCCTACTCCAAAGGCTATGCCGGCTGCGAATAATTCCAACAAGCACTATAAGAAGTCATTTGAGGAAGCTGCGGATATCCTTGGTGGTAAGTACAATATAGTGTACCTTGTTGCTAATGTCTAGTGGTGCCAATTTTAACCTCTTCACCTTATGTTTTAAACGGGTCAATTTGGGTTATGCTAAATTTTAAACTGGCTAGCTAGGTTTAAGTCAAATGGAAATGGGTTAAATAAATAATCTTATGAACTTAGTAGATTCAAATAGAACTTAGTAGATTCCCATGGACCCCGTGACCCACTCTGGCTCTGTGCCTGCTTGTTATGATTTGTGAATGATAGAGTTGATTAGTTCGACCTTTATAAAAAGTTTCTAAATTAGCCCAATCAAGTTTATATATAGTGTCTTTTCCGATTGGGTCTCGTTAAATATTATAGATAGGTCCAATTTGTTATTAGATAAGAAGTGCAATAATATAACAATTACCCCCAACGGGTCTAGGTGGGGAAAAAAACACTTTTTCCACTGTTTTCATACCCGTTACCCAACCCGACCCAGCCCACGTATTTTGCCACCTCTAGTTGTGAATGACGGAGTTGATTACTTTGACCTTTATTAAAAGTTTTTAAATTAACCCAACCAAGTTTATATAGTGTCCTTTCCTTCTAAGGTTCTCATTTTCACTTTGTACATTGTATATATGAAGTTAGCAGAAGTAAGTTGGAGCGCATTTGCACAAGTCTTGGTATTAAGGGGTGGCCATATACTCCAAATAAGAGTGATTCCCACTCCTCGAATTTTCGGGGGTCTAATGAACATAATCCTGCGACCCATACCAAACATGCTATGTATAGTTCCACACGTGTAGAAACAATTTTGATTGATGAACTTGGACAGCCCAAAACAACCTTAAAAAACTCGGTGAAACCTTTGACTATCAAGGCAACATACAAAGAGGATACTGTGAGGTTTCCATTCATACTTTCAGATGGATTAACAAAATTGAAAGAGCAGATTGCAACAAGATTTCCGCTCAAGCTAGAAAGCTTTAGGCTCAAATATGAAGACAAAGATGGCGATATGATATTGATTGCATGTGACAGTGATTTAGATTTATCAGTGAATGATTTTAGATGACCAGACGGTCACACTGTCATAAGACTCGTGGTTTGCCTGCTTGTCAGTTAATCAGATTTCCTAGACTATCTTCAATTAAAACAATAAATTTGGTGCTAATAAATATGTGGTCTTGTACACTTACCAACGACATTTTACACTAAATATGGTGCAGCATCAAATTTTTTGTACCAAAACTCAAAAGCGTTAAATTTAATTATTAATACTATTAAGAAAACGTTTTTGGTGATGTAAGTTTGCTAAAGTGTTCTTGTAATCAATGGATGAAAGTATTAGTAAATGAAGTTTGTTGCTAGTGATAAGTTAGTTATGGTCAAAGCTTTTTATAAGTTGTCGTCTGGTAAAATCGCTCTGTGTGAAAGCAGGTGAACCTTTTATGTAACAGGTGTTTAGTCTTTTTAAAGTGAATCCCATTGTTATATTGAATATCGACATGATATTTAACCTATAGATTCCTGAATGCAACTTTTCCTTTATCAACCCTTTCATTGTTTTTAAATATCTTTGCAAGTGGTAGCAGCCATTTTCTCGCTTCCTTATGTGGTTGATGGTTTTTTCCCCACTCTTTTTAGCTGAAAAAACCTTCTGGTGTGCCTTTGTTCAAACGAAATTTAAGGCATGTAATATATAGCAAATGATGGTGCAAAATATTTAGCTTCTTTTTTAAGGCTTCTGGTTGTGTTAGTTTCTTTCGATTGAGATTTCAAGAGTATTGGTGTGATAGTTCAGTTAATGATAAATGGGATTGTGATTCTTAGATATGTAGCTACACTTGAGAAATTTAAATATGTGCACTACATTTTTTATGAAATGTTAGCTCATCTTATTAAGCTTAGGTTAGTTAATTCTGCAGTCACTACCTTAACAATGTAATAACTAATGTTTTATTGTTGTTGCAGGCTGCTAATTATGAGGATTATTCTTGCACATGTAGCCAAACAACATACTTGGACTTTTCAATGGGCTCCTTTTTGGTCATCTACGATCGGTTGGTCTTAGTTTCCCAATATACATAAGCAAGGTTGCTGTCAGTGAGGAGGCTTTATGTAAGAAGAAAAGAGATTAATGGAGTGGCAATCATTGCAAGTTTCTCGATTGTAACATTATGTTAATTTTGTGACATGATTTCTGAAAATAGACAGTTAATTATGCAGGGCATTGAAGGAAGATTGACTGATATTACACCTTATATGGTCATTGCTCTTGGTTCACTCTTTACATTTGCCACAACACTAGAACAGGAGGACAAGGGTGATACGTCATATGTTTGGGGAAAGAGGTGAGCCTTTTTGCGTCATTACTCTCTATTAATATCGTAACTTTTGAGGAAAAAAAAAAAAAAAGTAGTATGAAACTATCTAAGGTGTGAATCATTGTAACATTACTTAGTTTTTTAAAAACCATATTAATCTATAATATCATAGTTTACAGGTCTGCTATAATCACTTGCATCTACCCAGGCTATAGAATTCTATCCTAGGTCGATGAAACTACGAAATGTATTTTGAGTTAAGTTTCTTCAATATAAAGTCATTGCGTATTTGGCAATTATTGTTCTTTTCTATCCTAGGTCTGCTGTGTGTACCTCTGAATACCTCACGGACAAGTACGGTTTTGGATTAAACACAAAAAATGGTTCATTACCACTGTTCTTTCGTAATGGTTGGTGATTTTGAGTCCTGTTATTGTTACTATCTATTATTAATGTATTTTAAGAGGGACTAAAAATTATACATTTATACTTGGTAATGTTTATTATTCCTCAAGAGTTTTATGTGTGGACATAAGCTCGGGTAAGGGAATAGCTTGGCTACAATTTTTGTAGCCAACTAGCTACAATTCTTCACAAGAAGTACACATGCAATGAATCAGTGACCCACAGAAAAAAATCAGGACCCACAAAAAAGAATCAGGACCCACATTTATTGCATAATATTTTAGCCAATTAGCTACAAAAAATTGTAGCTAATATATTCCCTTATTATAAACTTTAAAAATGTCAATAAGAAACTTGGTACAAGTTTTACAGTGTTTATTATTACTTGATCAGGCATTGTGAACAAATATGACCATGCTTCATAAGTAAAGCACGCTAATATCCCTACTCACGCTAAACATGTTTACAAAATTCCTTGATTTTAATTTGTATTTTTATGTAATTATGGGATGGATTGGTAGAGTTATGTGTCATGTCACTAATCTCGTACAAATATCTTTTTGGTAGCATACACCAATTAGTTGTTGATGGGCCTAATGCCGAGGGCTGAGCTTATTTACTAGGCCTAAGACTAGCCTCAAAAGATGTAAGATCGCCATTTTATTATGATATAATGCTCCACTTGCAAACAGGCTTTGGATTATCATTTGCTGCACAGGATTACTACAACTTTTGAATGTGAATTATTGTTACAGGAACATCCAAGGCTCATTGCTCTTCAAAGTCGTGGTATTGATTCCCCTTTATCTTAAAGGAATGTGAAGTACGAGGCCATTTTTAAATGATCTTGAACCGCTTATCGCTGTCGTCTACTTATTGTTTAATCAAGTTGCAGATCTAGACTGCTTCTAAAAAGGCTTTTGTATAATTGCTATCGACATGGTCTTGTGCATAGTGCACATTAGTTTCTAGATCTTAGATGGTTGAACAATTGGGTGACTGCACAATGGGCATTTGTTAATTGGGATAATTTTCTAGATGTATATATCTCTGCACTTTTTGCTCTGTTGTGTATCGTTCTATTTTTTTCCTGTTAATAAAACATACTTTAAAAAATGTTCAATGTTGTGTATCAAGTTGAACGGTATTTGGATGATTCAGCAATGCTTATTATCACATTGTGGACTTACAACCAGGCAAGGGTACAGTCTCATTCTGCATATACATAAAAACAAATCTTCATAAAAGAAAAAGCTCGAGCCTTAGTGTTGTTTGTTGTCTATGTTTTCTGTATGATTTGAGGGGAATATATATGGGGGCTGGATCAGAAATATGGGATTTTGGTCTTTTGAAGAACTTAGAGCAGACTTTTGGTGTGGTGCATTGCCTTTTTGTTTTGGCTAAACCCCCATTTCCGAAATGAAAGCCTGAAAATGATTGGATATTTTGGGTATAGATTAGTTAACATTTAACAGTGTCTCTTATCGTCAAGTGTTGTCTTTGAATTTCTGTGCAGCTGTGCTTTTGATTCTTGTTAATGATCGTTTTGGAGAAGATTAACTGCACTTTGTATGCAGTGACAAAGATGTCTTCATACTAAGAGTGGCTTTAGCTGGGTTAAGGGTAAGTATTTTGTTGACGAGCTTTTTTTTTTGGCCTTTTAATCAAATAAGTTCGAGTAGCTGAGTTTTGGAAAGTACTACACACAGTTCCTTTAGGCTGTGTTATATTTGGATCGTTATATGTTACTATTCAAATGGGTCGTCTACTTGTCTTGATGGCTCGTTGTTTGTTCTCTCAAGCCTGCCCAGAAGGGAGATTGCACTTGATTCATAAGTGGGTTCAAAATAGAGAAGTAAATATGGGTTGGTTTAATCTGTATAGATGTTGCTATAGGCACACATGGGTTGGTTTAAGTTGACATTAAATAGGTTTTGCTCTTTTTAAGTTCTCATTATAAATGATGTGTTAAATACATAATTAGGAAATAATCATTCTTATTTATAAGTGAATTGATACTAAGAATGATAATACACTTGGTTGATGTTTTTGAAATGAATAATTGAACCTGATGATACCGTGGAGATCCTTCACATCGATAATTAAGTCTTCGCTTTAGCACGGTAGACGTCTTGAGCTTGCACTTTCCACATGGGGTTGTATCCTCTATAGGTGAAGTATGCATGGTAGACGGCCTTGTTGCCCAGGTTTCAATCAAACACAAATTATATAAGATTCACTCTTTACTTGATCAAGAATAAATGTATACAATCACTGTATATATTGAATCAATTGTACTAATGTTGATTACAGATTTCGACCTCTATTTATACATAATGAATCGATACTAACAGGTTCTATGAACCATTGTGACCTTTCACTAATAACTACCATATAACTAACTTCCATAACTAACCATAACCAACTATAACTAACTTCCATAACTAACAATCGACAATAACTAACATCTAACTGCCATCTAATTCGACTATTGATCTGTTGGACTTTGGCCCAAACCAGAATACATTGCAGCTCTTTACTTGACCCATTACACTAATATACATGTTTGGCAAATCATGACATTACTTGATCTACAGGCCTTGAGCTTGCACTTTCCACGAGTGTACAACGCCATATTTACATATATAAATGATTAAAAAAAGTTAAAAACATTATTCCTTCTCAGGCTGCCAAAACACTTTAAATAAACCAGGCTGTCACCATTCTTGGACATTAATTTTGAGTCAAATCCTTTTTGTTGGACAAAGTTGCTAGATTAGTATGAAATAAACTTAACATGTCAATCACATTTCACAATCATATTGTGTCTCGTTATATTTAACACAATGAAATGGTGTGTTTTATAAGCACACTTTCAATTCATAAGATATCTTTACATCATTTGTGATTCATTTTAAGCACACCAAAGCCTATGCTCACAAGAACATCCCTCTACGAATTCAACTGATAGTCACATACCACCAACAAAACCAATTACCATAATCGCACACCGCATTCGCATTTTGGGGCAACTCAGTGGGATAACCATTTGTGGACTGAGTGGGCTCCCTCCCAGAATTCTCCTCATTCTTCAAAGTAACTGTTATTTGAATACTTCGACCCATTACTCCAGGGTAAACATCCACTTGATCAGTTTCTTTTGCATCCACCTTGTACACGTGCGCCTCACGTGTCTCTGTCCATCCATAACTTGTTCTTTTTGTCATTGCTCTGTAATGTCTTGAGGCTCCAAAACGGAGGTCATACTGACAGGAAAAGGGTGACGACATGACGTGTTATGGTGTTTGTTTGTTTGTTAAGCTTAGGGGCTGTTTCTTTTTAGCTTAATGGGCCATTTGAAGCCAGTTTACAATCCATTCAGGATTTTTGTGTGTTTCTTTTTAACTTATTGGAAAGAGATATCCTGATTGTAGATGGTGTTAAAATGTGTACCCTCTTCCACTCAGACACAACACAACAATAACAAGAAACCTTATCTTGTTCTCTTTATTTTTCTCACGATAGAATCACAGGCAACCAAAGTTCATAGCAACTTCTCCTGTCTTCAATCCCATTTTCTGCTACACTCAACCAAGTGTCCATACCACGGGATTTTCGTGTCGATCGATCTGGAAAAAAACTAACAAAAATATTCATATTTTGCTTAAGATCTTGAACAAGATAGTGGATATGCTTTTTCATGAAATCAAATACAAAAATCTTTTGATTATGTATCCAAATTTCAGCAAGAATCTATTTCAATTGATTGGTTTTTATACTGAGGTAAGAGATTGTTTTGATTAATTTTTTAAGAAAGCATGAGGTGATAGATCTTTGACTTACGGGATGGGTAAAATTGATTAAAGGTTTGCCAGTTTAATGGATTTTGAATACATACAGTTCATATGTTGTATTTTTTTTTTGCTTAATTATTGATTATCAAGTTATTTTTGCCTAAAGGGTTGTAATTTTGTTATGTTTTTATCTTATGTTTAGATTAAAATTGATGAAAATTAGTAAAATCTGGTGTTATCAATGTTTCAGATGGAAGGTTAAATTGCTCATTATATGTTAAATCACCAAGAAAAAGAAACAACATCTATACATTAATTTCTGATTACAGACATGTTATGGGTATGCAATCAGGACCTACATCCACACAACAAATATATATATATATATATATATATATATATATATATATATATATATATATATATATATATATATATATATAATAATAATAATAATAATAATAATAATAATAATAAAAAATAAAAACCCTTAAGAGCACTTGGTGTATGAAGAGCCAAAGTTACTCGCTTGGGGCACACGGGGTGCCAAATCACTTTAACAAACCTCTCTAGTTAACCCTCCTCACTCACAACTAACGTCAACTTACTCATTTGGTGCCACCAATTACAACTTTATTTTTTTATTTAAATTTTCAAATAAACTAAATTCATTTCATTAAAAATAAAAATACAATACAACACAATAAAAAACATATGAAACGTAAAATAAAGATACGCAAATTAAGAAATACATCAGATTATAACGAAACTCATTATTTGGATTTTGTAGTTGAATTTGTTCCCATTGATGTCGTTGCCAAACATGCTCGATGAGACATCGTTGAAGCTTTGCGTGTTTGCGTTTATCATATAGTTCTTTGGCTTTCTTCTTTGCACTGCGCAACGGTCAATCCATGTCTGTTGTAAATTTGGTTGCAGAGAAATATACATTTCGCTAGCTTCAGATATCGCAAATTTTTTATCTTTCAAAATCATGTTATGCATTATGATGCACGAGTACATGATTCTCCATAACTTGCCCGCAGTAAATGCACGCGGTTGGGCAATAATATGCCAAACGTCCTTGGAGGACACCAAAAGCTCTTTCAATATCTTTTCGAGCACTTTCTTGTTTCGCTATAAATACGGCATTTTTTGGGGTATTTGCAACCGTAAATGATTTGACAAAAGATGCCACTCTGGGTTGTCACCAAAATAGTGAGCCATTAGACCTTCTTCAGCAATTTGACGTTCACGGGGATGTATCTATGGTGGCATGAAGGTCCGGCTTCTTGTTTTTGCAACGATTGCTCGAACTCGAACTCTTGGAGAATCATCTCTAGCTCCGCTATCTCTAAAAGTTGTGTAGAATTTGGTTGTAATGTGTAATATTTATAGTGTAAAATATGTGTGTTAAAAAAAAGTAACGTTTTAATTTTTATCCGTTCCAATACGTCTCCATCAGACAAAAGCAAAACTTTTACCCTCGTCGTGCAAACGAAGAGGGTTGGAATGGCGAGAAATAACAAGGGGGCGGTGTCACGGCGAGGCACAACAAGGGAGCCAAGGTGGCACTGTGAGCCACAATAAACATCACACCGGGTGCTCTAAACAAATAGAGTAAATTGTATTGTAGTGATGAAATGAAACATGGCTTCCCTTTTCCAGACAAGGTTACTTTTAGATATATTATTTTAGGGTAGAGTAAGTTTGGATTTTGTTGGGATGATAATGGGCTTGTAAATATACAGGCCCCCACTAGGCCAAGATCCAGTAAACATGAACAGTGTGTGGTATATACAATGTTATACAGTTTGGCAGGACTTGTTAATGTGGGTTGTTTGATGAAATGCCTAAGTAAGTAAGAAAACATAAAAATCAACACTTCTATATATGATGCATGATTAAATACTTAAATATGGTTACATATGGACTAGGTCAAATTAGGTACACGGTGTTGTAATCTTTGGTAAATCATAGTCATCCATCTAGCCTTGTGACAAGACGCGACCATTCCTGATTTTGTGGTTCATCTCCGGTTCGTTCACTGGTTGGCTTTTGTATCTATCTTGTTACTGACTTGATCGGATTTGAGGAAATGCTTTGAATGCCCAAGTGACTCTTTGCAAATGGATGTGATTTGGTTTAGTGATTTTTAAGAGGTAGCTAGGCTATATGCATTTCAGTTCTGTAAAAAAGGTTAATAGGTTGTGTTGTAATTTCAAAAGTGATTTTTTTTAATGGCTAGTTAGTACACCAATGTTATTTAATCACTTGGTATGTAGAACTTATATAGCTACTTCGTAGTTGTTTCAATCTTCGTAAGGTTTTAATTTAGCCTTGCATTGAGAATTATATGTGTTATGTTGATGATTGAGGTTACGAGAATTTCGGTGTGTTGATCATATGTTAATTAATTAAACTTAGTTTTTGATGTGTAACAATCTCCTCGGGGTTTTCCTTAGTTCACGACTTTTGGGTTGCTATGTAAAAAAAGAAGTTTTCATATGCTTATCACATAGCCTTAACAACAATAGATGCACATGATGTCTAATCTAAGGGTGTGTTTGGTATGAGGGTTTAGGAATCAATGAATGACTATGATATCCATTATCATTGTTTGGTTAGTGTTGGAATAAAAAGAATGAAAGAATATTCATAGTCTCATACCAAGGCAATGAGGGTGGTTTCCTTTCTCCACTATGGGCCATGTTTTTAATGCTTTTTATGTTTTTTTTTTTTTTGTAACTTACTATTCCCCCCGTCTCAAAATTATAGTTCATATCTCCTTTTTGGAATGTCTCAAAATAATTGTCAATTTTTTAAGTAAAACTAGAGAATCTAGTGGAGGAATACTCTATTTTAGTGGTTAAAAATTAAAGTGACTCAATTTTTATTAAACTTTATAATTTTGTCTCTTGACAATAATTTTGAAACAGAAGGAATATAATTTTAGTTCAACTTTGAATTTAAAGGTATAGTTTATGTTTTTTTATATACATAATGAAATGGAGCTCACCCTTATATGATACGCATACCTCAATTTTCATATGAGACATAAATTATGAAATCAATATCCATAATCCATACCACCCTTTTATGAAAATCATATTCATAGTAATTCCTGGTTGCAAACCAAATGCACCCTAAGTTTTTTTTAATAAAAATATCATTAACTTAATGAGACATTTTATCAAATACTTGCTAAGCATTTCAGAAAAAACAATTTTTTGCATATCAAACACATTTCTTAAAAACATATATCATCACTAACTAATCTTGAACATAGGAACAACTCAAGTACCCCCAATATAGATTTAAAATACAATGGAGCCGTGCAATTTCTATATGAAAGATAGCAGATGTTATTTAGTCTAATATAAATCAAACTTTAATCTTGAGTTTTAATAAATAAATATCAAAACTTTAATATTGAGTTTTAATCAAACTTTAATCTCGAGTTTTAATAAATAAATATATCAAACTTTAATCTTGAATTTTAATAAATAAATAGAGTTAACTGCTTTTTTGGTCCTTGTGGTTTGCTTGGTATTTCGCTTTTGGTCCAAAATTTCAAAAAAAAAAAAAAAAAAAAAGAAAAAAAAAAATTGTTTTCTGTCCAACAGTGATAGTTTCATTCCACTTTTAGTCCAATTTTGACGATTCCGTTAATAGAGTAGCCACGTGGGAAACACGTGAGGCGTTTACTATTTTTTAGTCTTTATAAAAGGGTATGTTGGTCTTTTTTCCTTTCCCGCTAAAATGAAAGACTTATAAGAACAAAAAAGTCAAGAAACCTGTCATTTCACTTTTAAACCTTATACTAAGCCGATCACATTTTCTTTAACTAAAAACCCTAATTCCAAGCTGATAAGAACCCTAAATCATAAATGTTGCTTTGTCAGTGGGTCTTGAGATCTGATGGTCGTACATTTGATCCATACCCGTAAGTAGTAAATTAGGGTTTATGTTTTTTAGGGGTTTAATGTTTTTTACATATATCTATGATTGTTGATTGATAAATCATGTATTTTGTTGCAACAAATAAATTTCCAAGTGTTTTTTCCCTGGAGATACACCATGGTGGTGTCTTTACTAGTGTACCAAATCGTGTATACAACGGTGGAAAGGTAAGTTGGTTTGATCAAATTGATGCAGCTGGGTTTTTAGTTATGGAAGTGAAAAGTATGTTAGCAGGGTTAGGTTATATCAATCCCTCAATGCAATATTATTCCAAATGGTAATTTAGATAGTCGTCTTTTTCCTTAAGCAATGATAGTGATGTCCTGCAGTTGATAAAGTATGTTGATAGGTTTAAACTCATTGAGGTCTACGTTGTACACCCAGTTGATATGCCTAAAATAACTGACCTAAATGAAAATCCTAACTTTGGAGATGACTTTAATCCATTCTTTTTTAACCTAGACAATGAAATGGGGGAGTCAAATGAGAATCCTAACGTTAGTGAACCAAATGAGAGAAATGATGTAGTTAGTAATGTCAGTGACCATAATAATGGTAAAGTGAAGAGATTTCTGACAATGATGACAGTAGTGATGAGAGTAGCGAAGATAGTGATTTTGATGTGGAGTTAGAGGATAAGATTGATGATGTTGATGTAGATATGGAGGATTTTAGGAAGCACACAGATAGTAATGTTGAATGGGTAGGATGTCATGAGGACATAGTTGAAGATAATCAACCATTACAAGATGAAGAAAATGATAGAGACTTGGATTATTTTTCAGAGTGCTAGTGACCAAGATGATTTAGAGTATTAGGAAACAAGCCTTAAAGAAGTTAGCAAAGAAACACAAACCTGTTGATGGGCAGATTTACCGTGAAAACTTTTATGTTGGGTAAACTTTTGGTAACAAAAACTTGATAAAAGAGATGGTTACTAAAATATCAATTGAAACAAGAAAAGATATATATTTGAAAAAGAATGATAAAGGTAGGGTAAAGGCAGAGTGTAGAGGAATTGTACCTAGGTTTAGTAATGAGAATGACAATGGATCACAATTTGGGCCTAGTGGGCCAAATGGTCCAAGTTCTAGTGGATCATAGTTTGTTAAGTCAAAGACTTTAAAGCCACAAAAAACAGGGTCAACTTCTCAAAGTTAAAAGAATACCAAAAACAATGGTAAACCTAAAGTAGTAGTGAAAGATTCTCAGTCTTGCCCATGGCTGCTACACTGTTCTAAATCAAAGCAAGAAACTTTGTGGGTGAAAGTATTTGAGGATAACCATACATGTGTGCAAACATGAATGTGAGAAAGTGTACTGCTAAGTTTCTCTTAAAAAATTTTGAAGAAACAATAAAACCAAACCCTAAGGTACCCTTAGCTGCATTAAAAGACCAATTGCAAAAGAAATTTGAAGTGGGGGTTTCAAGTGCAAAGGTGTTTAGGGCAAAACAGATGGCAGGGGAAAGGGTTACTGGTGATTACAAAGATCAGTTTACTAGGTTAAAAGATTATGCATTAGAATTGCAAGAACAAAATCCACACACTACAATAAAGATTGATTTGGAAAGAACATCTGAGATTGATAATTACACAAGAAAATTTAGAAGGATATATGTTTGCCTAGGAGCTTTAAAAAGTGGATTTAAAGCTGGAAAGAGAGATCAGTTGGGACTAGATTGGTGTTTCATGTCTAGACCATTTCCAGGACAGATTTTGACTGCAATAGGGGTTGATCCAAATAATGGGATATACCCTTTGGCTTATGTAGTGGTTGAGTCTGAAACCAAAGAATATTGGAAGTGGTTCCTTGACTATCTAGGAGATGATTTGGAGTTGTTCAGTAACTCAAACTTCACTTTTGTGATAGATAGACAAAAGGTACTAAAATGCTGATCACATTTATAACATTGTTCATGTTATGCATCTTTTATATCAAGCATTATCATGCACCGTAACTTTTATTCATGCTCTACATATTTTGTAAACTTATGTGACAGGGGATTATACATGTTTTACAAAGAAATGTTCCCAGCAGCAACATAGGTATTGTTTGAAACATATCTATGACAAAATGAAATTATCATGCAGAGGAAAGCAATACAAAGATCTGTTGAGGAGGTGTGCTATGGCCACTACTGTGCAATTGTTTGAGAGAAACATGGATGAATTTAGAAAAACCAATAAGGAAGTATATGATTGGCTGAAGTTGATTCCACCTCAGCATTGGGCCAGGTCTCATTTCTATGGTATGTATATTGTAGTTTGTAGTTGATTGTATTTTTAGAATCTACCCTTTCATTCCTAACTAATTGATGAGTGCTCAAACACTCATCATTTTTGGTCAAATCTGAACTGCAAAACATACAAAAACACTCAGTAATGCATCAAAATACTAAAAATATTCCAAAATTTTGTTTTATATGTTTCAGATGCAAAATGAGTAAAAACAGATGAAAAACGTATAAAGTTTGCAAAATTGGCAGTTTCAGTCCCCCAACTTTCATAAAATGTCAGATTTAGTCCCTGGTCATTCAAAATATGGAAAATTATCACAAAAGGTCCTTTTGAAATCATAAGTTGTCACATTTAGTCCTTTGGTGAAAAATTTCAAAAGTTTTGGGAATTTACAAGTTTAGTCCCAGGAGTTTCAATTTTGGCAGATTTGGTCCCTGGTGGGATATTTTTGGAAGAAAAGTCATTTTTTGTCCTTGGAAACTCAAAGGTTATCACAAATAGCCTTTTGATGAAAAGTTTGAGGAAAATGCAAGTTTGGTCCCTGCACTTTGAGTTTTGGCATATTTGGTCCCCGGATGTTTAAAATGTGAAAATTATCAATTAGGGTCCTTGGTTTATCACATATGGCAAGAGTGGTCCCTTGAATATATTTTGGAAACTTTCCATTTTAAACCCTCAAACTTTGCAGAAGTTACATAATTGGTCCTTGTCTTATTTAACTTACAAAACATACGGACCCTATGTTATTTCTACTACCCAACCCACAAATAAAACAAACCAAACAAGCCCCAAAATCTAATCCACCTTATGTCTCCCACAAGGCCCAACTTACCTATAGCCCAATCCACCACAAAACACAAACAATAAACCACCCTCACCCCGTTTTATTTGTTCCTCAGTCAAACAAGGTTTGACTTCTACCCTTCCACCACAACTTGCAAACCTGCTCAACCAATACTCCACCCCCTCCTCTGCCATGCCATCACTCCAGCTCACCTTCTCCATTCCTTGTCCCCCAACTTACCAATACCTTCAAACTACATTAATTGATCCCAAAACCCTCCAAGCTACCCCAACCTGCCCCAATACCTTTTTGGCGCCAAATACCTTTTTAAAGGTCAAGATTAATTCTACACATCCAATGGACCAGAGAAAAAGTGGAATATGTTCAAGGGGACCCATAGAACTCCAAACACCTATAAAAGATGAAAGAAGCAGGAAGAAGAAAGTTAGTAGTGAGAATTAGATTTTAGTTAGTAGTGTAGAGTAGTGTAGTTTCTCAGAGTGCAAATTAGGGTTTATGTTTATGATCTTTTCAATGTAATGCTATTTTGACACTGTAATCTACCTTCAAGTTTAATAAAAGTTCTTGTTTCTTTATTAACTTGTCTTAATCTGTTTTAAGCTACTTTACCATAAGCTTTTATTTCTATTCAAGTCCTTATTTTTAAGTTGTTTTAAGTCTCACTAAGCTATTTTAAACATCTTCTAAGCTGTCATCCTGCTCAAATTTAGTTTAAGTCAAAAAAACCAAAAAAAAAAATCTAAAAAATCATTAAAAAATGAAAAATATAATAAGCTGAGGGGATATCAGCTTGTATAAGCTAAAATACCCTCTAGATAAGCTCATCAAGCTGTTTCATAGCTTGGGTGAGGTTATCTCTTCATCCTTTGGCTTTGTTCAACTACATTGCATTTCCAAGTAAGCCTCCATTCTAAGCATCCACCTCAATATTAGCTTATTCACTGTTTGTTATAGCTTGTCTCTGTTTAGTACTACTTATTATAGTTGCTTATGTAGTTTAGTTAAAGAATTTTTCATGTACTAGCTTCACTTTGTAGTCCTACTGCCACATCTTAGTGTAAACTACGATTTGTGTTATTGTTGTTTGTTACTGCATTCTAGTGTTCAAACAGCCTCAAAAATAGTTAAGTGTTTAGATTTGATCCTTAGGTTGGTGTCCTTTAGCTTAGAAATCAGTTACATAGTGAAATTGCTTAAATTAATGGGTGTTTGGTTGATGCCTGTTTCATGTGCCCTTGAGGTTGTTTTGCTGAGGACTTATCTTAAGTAGATTGAATTAGGTTAGGATTAGTCAATTAAAGCCTCAAATCCAAGTTCTAAGCTGCCAATAGTCAAAATCCACATCCAAGTCCCCTAACAGTTAACTGTTAGGGACTTAAGACCACCAAATCACCATTTCATTGCACAAGTAGGTAATCTGTCCTAAATTAGTTCTATTATAGCCTAAGATAGCTTAACCAATCAGTAAATTAGAATCAAAAATCAAGAAAGTCAATTTAGAAGTTTTTGTCAAAAAGTCAAATTCTCATTTTTCAGGAAATTCCAAATCTTGTGGGATTTTTGTAGAATTTAGTATTAGGATTCAGACCTTGAAACTTTTAGGAATCATAACCCCCCAGCTCAACTTCAAGATCCCACTTGTGTTATATTTTTGTGAATTTTTTACTGGGCCCCACACCCCCCCCCCCAAAGTAGGCTGCAGGGCACTCCCTGCCCCTGCTGCAGCAGATCACACCCCCATCACCACCACTTTGGTGGTGGTTTCTGGCCACCACAGTGGTCCCACATGTCCCATATTTGTTCCTTTCAACCCCCCTCCTACCCCTCTCTATATATTGACCATTAGTTTGACCTTAGGACCCCTGGGCCCCAATTGAAATCACTCCTCAAGTCTGTCCCATTTTCTGTCTCAGTCTTCAAAAAGTTAAGTGCTTATTCATGCTTTTTGGCTTATTCAAGTTGCTTATTTGACTGATTCTTGTTTAAACATGTCCACACAACTTATGTGAATCAGAATTTACCTTTGTGGGTCCCACTTAAGCTCATTTGAGCTTATTTCCCTCTTTGGTCAACTAAAGTCAACTGTGGTGCTAATAAGCATCCACAGTGCTTATTTTTAAGTTATAAAAAAATTGTTTTTACAAAAGTTTTGTGTTTTTAGTTGTAAATTAGTTTTTAAAAAGAAAAATCAAGAAAAACCAATTTAATAATAAGTGATAGTTTTTATTTAATGTAATTTAAATTTTAATTTTCATTTTTAGATTTTTATTAAGAACTTGGCATTTTTATATTTTTATTAAGGGGTAATTGCATATATACCCATTAAAACTTGAATATTTGCATATATACCCAAAACATGCTTAATTGACATTGTACATCATGCATTAAAAACTTGTATTTTGGGTATATATGCAAGTTTTTGAGTTTTAGTGGGTATATACGCAATTCTCCCTTTTATTAATTTCCTTTTATGTTAAAGTATTTTTAGTAATTTTATCAGATTTTTATTTTGTCATTTAGTAATTATTAGATTTAATATTAGTTTTATTAATAATGAATTAATAATTAAGTTTTAAATAGCATAATTAGTTTTTATTAATCAAGACCTAGTTTTTATATTTTTCCTAGCTTTTATATAATATAATATAATTTTAGGAATTTTTCTAGAATTTTTACTGTTCATTTGCTGTTTTTTATAATTTAAAATAGTTTAATTAGGTAATTAATATTTAATTAGTAATTAATTAATATAAAAATCACAAAAAGACAAAAATAATTATTTTTAATTTTAAAATTAGTTTTTAGTTATTTTATAATTTTAGAAATTTTATTTTCATTTTTCTAGTATTAAATTAATATTATATTGTATTTAAGTATTTTAAATATTAATAATTAGTATTAATAAGTAATTAATTAATAATAAATAATTAAATAGTGTAAAAATTAATTTTCTTTTTCTAAAAATTTTCTTTTGTCCTTTAGTTTGTAAAAAAGTCATTTTCACCCCCTGGGGGTTTTCAGATTTCAGTTTTCATGTTTTATTTTGTACGTTCGCGTAAATTTAATTGAACGTACGCGTTTTTAAGTTTTAAAACATTTCTGGTTTTTCCAACTTTCCAGTCTTGTTCATATAGCTTGTTTAAGCTATTTCATTGTACAAATCAGTAGTGTAATCAATCTCAAACCCTTTTCCGTCCAAATTCACCCGATCACAAACCCGTTTGATAACCATCCACAACTCGTCGGGATATAACGACCCGGGGAAACCCTATACTTCCACGGAGATTGACTCTAGGCAGTTTGACTTAGTTGACCATTCACTTGGTCAATTTAGTTGACTGTTCTGAGCCAATCAAATTTTGGCGCCGCTGCCGGGGAGGTTGTGTGCATTTTTCTAAAAAACGGTTTGCTGATTAGTGCTTTTGGAATTCAATCCTTTGTAAATTTCCCATCCTTGTTCATATTATCTTATTATTATCATATAAAAACAAAACCGTACTCGAAAACATTTTAAAATCAGTTTTCAATGAACACAAAAAACACAAAAACATTTTCTTTATCATTTGTATAAAATGTATTTCCAAAAACCCGAAAATATTCACCTTTATCCTCTCACATCTTTGATTCTTCATTCCTTACCCTCCCAAACATTTTGATTCTTTCTATGTCTCATCCACACCTTCTGATTTGCCAGTGGTGTGGTAGTTCTTATAATGATGGTAATTGCCCCGGTTGTGGCATGGTAAAGTACGGAAATGGGTCTGTCTATAACCAAGATCCCTATTCCTACCATGACACACTGATTTATTCCATCAGCTATCACACCATGATACTCAGCAGTTTTACTGTTGTGAGTACTGTGGTGGTTCACACTACAGTTCTGATTGTCAATCGGGAAACACGCTTGTCTATGAGCAGTTTCCTGATAACAATTATGACTCTAGCACATACAACCCACAGCCACATCAGTTTTACTGTTGTGATTACTGTGGAGGTCCGCACTTCAACTCCGATTGTCAAACAAGGAATCCATTTCCTTGTAACAATTTTGACACATCGTATTATGACGAACCTCCATCTCCACCAATTCCTCAAAGTCTTCTCCTTGATCTTTTGGATTTAGTGAAAGATTTGAAAGGAATCACACATACCCCAGATAATCCAAAACAAAAATCGATGGAAGAATTGTTAGCTGACGAACAGGCTGCTAAAATAAATTCCCAAGATGCTTATGAAAGATCTATTAGGGAATCAATTGCCAAAGAAAAAGCAGCCAGATCTAGCTCTCGATTTCGTTTCATTCCTGATGACAGTGATGATGAAGGTACCCTTGATATCCTTGGGTTTTATAAAGATTCATGTTCATTAAATGAAATTCCATCAGTTGAGATTCCATCTCAACCCACTCTTATCACACCCGAGGTTCCCACTCACTCTCTGAGCATGGGGGACGAGCATCTTGACACTGTTCCTGAAAGGGAACCAGACGGATTCATAAAGTCTAGTGTTGAGAACCTTGTTCCAATCCCAAGAGAGTCACAGGGAATTCTTGATCATATTTGTGATATCCCTCCTCCTCTTGTCTTCCCAAATGACAATGTTCAGATGTTCTCCGATTCTACTGATGACGATTCGTTATCTTGTGGAGACATCATTTTTATAGAAGAATTACCTTCTAAGCTAGTTAGCTTAGAAGAAGAGAATGATGAGATTGACACTGAAATCAAGGATGAAGCACTTCGTGCAACATTATTGAATGTCAATCTCCTCATTTCTAAAATCGAGGCTTTCAATATGAAACCTATTTCATCTCCTATCCCGATTAAGGATAGTGACATTTTCTCCGATGATCCTATGTCGGAGTTTGAAGCCTTTACTTTTGATCATATGGGAGAGAAGATTAGTGGCAGTACCACTTTTCATTCTCAAATTTCTCTCCCCGAGTATGATTTATTCACCTTTGAGGAGTTCTCTGGTGAACTCACTCATATCATATCTCCACCGGAGTATGATAACTTTTACTTTGATCTTGACAAAGTTGATCTTTGTTTTCCGGAGGGAAATATTCTCAACCTTGAGAATTTGATTGATATCAAAATCCCAACCCTCCCACCCATAATATGTCTAGATTATACGAGCCTAAATGATGAGATTCATGATACACCAATCATGAATTCTCTTTCTGATGATGATGAGTCAATCTTGATTGTCATCAAGATCTTTCTACCTTTCTTCACCTATCGGGTGACTTCTCCTATTCTTCATTCCTTCGGGAATGAAGACATTATCTTTGACCCCGGCATCATCACTTATAGTTTATACTATTTTAAGCCGGGTACTTATCTCATCGGAGTGGAACTTTCACGTGCTTCAAATGTTTGTCCAAACATCTTGAATGAAAGTCTGATTGAGATTGTTTCTTCCACATCATGCTTCCCCAAGGACAAATAAATCCGGGGTCGAGTCAAGCTAGCGACTCGGTAAACAAAAATAGTAGCATGCTTATAGGGTTTTCACCCTAAGTGTGGGGGAGTCACCCATGCTGTGGTTACTTATAAAGTGAAAATGCAAACTGGTGTTTCAACGTTTAGATTGTAATGTTGCCCTTTTACGTTCAAAATGTCGGCATAATAGCCGGGACTTTGAATATTGAGGACAATATTCATTCTAAGTGTGGGGGGGGGGGGTATTCTAGCGAATTTTATCACATTTTACTATCTAGTACCCCTGTTTTTGGCCAAAATCTCAAAAATTTTAAAAAATTTTCACTGGTGCTTCAAAATTTTTGTGGTTATCAGTCCACCTTGTCTAAACGACAAAATGATTGGCTAATCCAGGAGCAAACGGCTCTTGGTAAAGATATCTCAAATCCGTTGATGGCTTGCAATTTGCCCAAAATTGTATGGTGTATCAACTCGCCATATCCTAAAAAGCGAATGAGTTGGCTAGCCCGCAAGATTATGGCTTGTGGTAAAGGCAGTGGAAAAACCATAATTGGTAATCAGCTCACCAAGATGTTGACTTTGTCCATCAAGAGTTGGCTAGTCCAGAAGCAAACGGCTTTTGGTAAAGACTAATCAAATCCGTTGACAGCTGGTGGTTTGCTCAAAATCACATGGTTATCAGGTGGACCATAGTTCTTACTTGAATCGATACATCTGGCTACTCCAGAAGTGATGGCTTTTGGTAAAGAGTTTAAAATCCATTGAGTTTTCAAAACAGTTTATTGCTAGGGACTAGCAATAGTTTAGTGTGGGGGATTGATGAGTGCTCAAACACTCATCATTTTTGGTCAAATCTGAACTGCAAAACATACAAAAACACTCAGTAATGCATCAAAATACTAAAAATATTCCAAAATTGTGTTTTATATGTTTCAGATGCAAAATGAGTAAAAACAGATGAAAAACGTATAAAGTTTGCAAAATTGGCAGTTTCAGTCCCTTAACTTTCATAAAATAACAGATTTAGTCCCTGGTCATTCAAAATATGGAAAATTATCACCAAAGGTCCTTTTGAAATCATAAGTTGTCACATTTAGTCCTTTGGTGAAAATTTTCAAAAGTTTTGGGAATTTATAAGTTTAGTCCCTAGAGTTTCAATTTTGGCAGATTTGGTCCCTGGTGGGATATTTTTGGAAGAAAAGTCATTTTTTGTCCTTGGAAACTCAACGGTTATCACAAATAGCCTTTTGATGAAAAGTTTGAGGAAAATGCAAGTTTGGTCCCTGCACTTTGAGTTTTGGCATATTTGGTCCCCAGATGTTTAAAATGGGAAAATTATCAATTAGGGTCCTTGGTTTATCACATATGGCAAGAGTGGTCCCTTGAATATATTTTGGAAACTTGCTATTTTAAACCCTCAAACTTTGCAGAAGTTACATAATTGGTCCTTGTCTTATTTAACTTACAAAACATACGGACCCTATGTTATTTCTACTACCCAACCCACAAATAAAACAAACCAAACAAGCCCCAAAATCTGATCCACCTTATGTCTCCCACAAGGCCCAACTTACCCATAGCCCAATCCATCACAAAACACAAACAATAAACCACCCTCACCCCGTTTTATTTGTTCCTCAGTCAAACAAGGTTTGACTTCTACCCTTCCACCACAACTTGCAAACCTGCTCAACCAATACTCCACCCCCTCCTCTGCCATGCCATCACTCCAGCTCACCTTCTCCATTCCTTGTCCCCCAACTTACCAATACCTCCAAACTACATTAATTGATCTCAAAACCCTCCAAGCTACCCCAACCTGCCCAATACCTTTTTGGCGCCAAAGACCTTTTTAAAGGTCAAGATTAATTCTACACATCCAATGGACCAGAGAAAATGTGAGATATGTTCAAGGGGACCCATGGAACTCCAAACACCTATAAAAGATGAAAGAAGCAGGAAGAAGAAAGTTAGTAGTGAGAATTAGATTTTAGTTAGTAGTGTAGAGTAGTGTAGTTTCTCAGAGTGCAAATTAGGGTTTATGTTTATGATCTTTTCAATATAATGCTATTTTGACACTGTAATCTGCCTTCAAGTTTAATAAAAGTTCTTGTTTCTTTATTAACTTGTCTTAATCTATTTTAAGCTACTTTACCATAAGCTTTTATTTCTATTCAAGTCCTTATTTTTAAGTTGTTTTAAGTCTCACTAAGCTATTTTAAACATCTTCTAAGCTGTCATCCTGCTCAAATTTAGTTTAAGTCAAAAAAACCAAAAAAAAAAATCTAAAAAATCATTAAAAAATGAAAAATATAATAAGCTGAGGGGATATCAGCTTGTATAAGCTAAAATACCCTCTAGATAAGCTCATCAAGCTGTTTCATAGCTTGGGTGAGGTTATCTCTTCATCCTTTGGCTTTGTTCAACTACATTGCATTTCCAAGTAAGCCTCCATTCTAAGCATCCACCTCAATATTAGCTTATTCACTGTTTGTTATTGCTTGTCTCTGTTTAATACTACTTATTATAGTTGCTTATGTAGTTTAGTTAAAGAATTTTTCATGTACTAGCTTCACTTTGTAGTCCTACTGCCACATCTTAGTGTAAACTACGATTTTGTGTTATTGTTGTTTGTTACTGCATTCTAGTGTTCAAACAGCCTCAAAAATAGTTAAGTGTTTAGATTTGATCCTTAGGTTGGTGTCCTTTAGCTTAGAAATCAGTTACATAGTGAAATTGCTTAAATTAAGGGGTGTTTGGTTGATGCCTGTTTCATGTGCCCTTGAGGTTGTTTTGCTGAGGACTTATCTTAAGTAGATTGAATTAGGTTAGGATTAGTCAATTAAAGCCTCAAATCCAAGTTCTAAGCTGCCAATAGTCAAAATCCACATCCAAGTCCCCTAACAGTTAACTGTTAGGGACTTAAGACCACCAAATCACCATTTCATTGCACAAGTAGGTAATCTGTCCTAAATTAGTTCTATTATAGCCTAAGATAGCTTAACCAATCAGTAAATTAGAATCAAAAATCAAGAAAGTCAATTTAGAAGTTTTTGTCAAAAAGTCAAATTCTCATTTTTCAGGAAATTCCAAATCTTGTGGGATTTTTGTAGAATTTAGTATTAGGATTCAGACCTTGAAACTTTTAGGAATCATAACCCCCCAGCTCAACTTCAAGATCCCACTTGTGTTATATTTTTGTGAATTTTTACTGGGCCCCACACCCCCCCCCCCCCCAAAGTAGGCTGCAGGGCACTCCCTGCCCCTGCTGCAGCAAATCACACCACCATCACCACCACTTTGGTGGTGGTTTCTGGCCACCACAGTGGTCCCACATGTCCCATATTTGTTCCTTTCAACCCCCCTCCTACCCCTCTCTATATATTGACCATTAGTTTGACCTTAGGACCCCTGGGCCCCACTTGAAATCACTCCTCAAGTCTGTCCCATTTTCTGTCTCAGTCTTCAAAAAGTTAAGTGCTTATTCATGCTTTTTGGCTTATTCAAGTTGCTTATTTGACTGATTCTTGTTTAAACATGTCCACACAACTTATGTGAACCAGAATTTACCTTTGTGGGTCCCACTTAAGCTCAATTGAGCTTATTTCCCTCTTTGGTCAACTAAAGTCAACTGTGGTGCTAATAAGCATCCACAGTGCTTATTTTTAAGTTATAAAAAATTTGTTTTTACAAAAGTTGTGTGTTGTTAGTTGTAAATTAGTTTTCAAAAAGAAAAATCAAGAAAAACCAATTTAATAATAAGTGATAGTTTCTATTTAATGTAATTTAAATTTTAATTTTCATTTTTAGATTTTTATTAAGTACTTGGCATTTTTATATTTTTATTAATTTCCTTTTATGTTAAAGTATTTTTAGTAATTTTATCAGATTTTTATTTTGTCGTTTAGTAATTATTAGATTTAATATTAGTTTTATTAATAATGAATTAATAATTAAGTTTTAAATAGCATAATTAGTTTTTATTAAGCAAGACCTAGTTTTTATATTTTTCCTAGCTTTTATATAATATAATATAATTTTAGGAATTTTTCTAGAATTTTTACTGTTCATTTGCTATTTTTTATAATTTAAAATAGTTTAATTAGGTAATTAATATTTAATTAGTAATTAATTAATATAAAAATCACAAAAAGACAAAAATACTTATTTTTAATTTTAAAATTAGTTTTTAGTTATGTTATAATTTTAGAAATTTTATTTTCATTTTTCTAGTATTAAATTAATATTATATTGTATTTAGGTATTTTAAATATTAATAATTAGTATTAATAAGTAATTAATTAATAATAAATAATTAAATAGTGTAAAAATTAATTTTCTTTTTCTAAAAATTTTCTTTTGTCCTTTAGTTTGTAAAAAAGTCATTTTCACCCCCTGGGGGTTTTCAGATTTCAGTTTTCACTTTTTATTTTGTACGTTCGCGTAAATTTAATTTGAACGTACGCGTTTTTAAGTTTTTAAACGTTTCTGGTTTTTCCAACTTTCCATTCTTGTTCATGTAGCTTGTTTAAGCTATTTCATTGTACAAATCAGTAGTGTAATCAATCTCAAACCCTTTTCCGTCCAAATTCACCTGATCACAAACCCGTTTGATAACCATCCACACCTCGTCGGGACATAACGACTTGAGGAAACCCTATACTTCCACAGAGATTGACTCTAGGCAATTTGACTTAGTTGACCATTCACCTGGTTAATTTAGTTGACTGTTCTGAGCCAATCACTAATGCACATCATTTTGTCATTTCAGAAAGACCTAAGTGTGATGTTATCTTGAACAATATGTGTGAGGTTCTCAACAGAAAATTAGTGGATGATAGGGATAATCCGATCATCACTAGATTGAAATTCATTAGACACTATCTTATGAAAAGGATAGTCAAGGTGCAGAAAAAAAATCAATGTAAGTAATGGGCCTCTTACACCTAATGCCACAATCATTTTCAATAACATTTAAAAGGAGGCTGCTCAGTTCACAGTTACATGAAATGGAGGAGATTTATATCAAGCATCTGGTCCTTAGGGAGAGCAGTGTGTTGTGAACATGAATATGAGGACTTGCTCATGTAAGAAACGGGATCTTACAAGAATGCAAGCATGCAGTGGCAAGCATCTGGGACATGGCAAGCAATGAGATGGAACCTGGTATACCTGAGTCATGGGTGAGTTAATTTAATATCCATTATCATGCTTTGTAACTTTAATTCATGCTCTCAATATTTTTTAAACTTATGTGACAGGTGAGTGAGTATTATTGGTTGTCTACTTGGGAATAAATGTATAGGTTCAAGATAAATCCTTGTACGGGACCAGACATGTGGAAGAAGTCACCAAGCCCAATCACTCTAACGCCACCAGATTATCATACTCCTATTGGTAGACTAAGAAGGAAAAGGAAGAAAAGTGCAACTGAGTTATATGATGGTATGGTGAAAAAGGGTAAGTTAAGTAGAGAAGGGAAGACTGTCACATGCAAAAAGTGTGGGGAATCAGGTTATAACAAGAGATCATGTAAAGGTCAAAGAGGGCCACAATCACAAGCATCTGCAAGTGCAAGTGTTAGGCCACCAGTACCATCTGCATTTGTCAATCCATCACCATCATCTGTCAACCCATCAGCATCAGTTAACCCATCATCAACATCTGTCAACTCATCAACACCATCAGTTATACCTAGTGCAACATCTGTTAGACCACAAGGAGCATCTGTTATTAGGCAAGCATCACCGTTTATTGCCCCAAGATTCACAAAGACTGGTGCAAACATACTTTCTCCTTTAAAACCAACTACAACAAGGCCACAAGTTGCTGCACCAATGCCACAAGCTGCTGCTGCTGCTGCAAGGCCTCAAGCTCCTGGTAAATGTAAGAAGTCTGGTGCAAAGGGCAAAGGTAAATTGACGAAAATGAAATGGTTCTTATGGTGTTTCAATTGTTTATGATTTATGTTACTTTTATGTTATGTTATACTATCTTGTGGGTAAAGGGAGTAATCCTGCACCCTGGTAAATTTATTAACCAAAAACGTTTAAGTACAATGGATATGGGTGAAATCCTATATGTCAGCCCGTTACATAGGCAAAAAGCTTACATAACAAGATACTTCCTATTTTCTAAACAAGAAAACAAACCATTACTCAAAGGATAACATAGGACATAACGAAATAAAATTACTTCCTAAGACCTTGAAGCTTGGTGCCATGCATGGCATTAAAAGCATCCAAATTCCCTAGAAGATCATAAACCTGGTTCGCATAGTCATCGTAGTCATATTCATCATAATCATCCTCAAACTCTTGGCCACCACCGAATAGACTAGCAGACTCGTCAAATGGGTTAGCAACCACCTCATCATCAGAATCAAAAACCATGATCTCTCCTACCTTAGAAAAAGGGCTAACTCTCTTAGTAGAAGAGGTAGGCGGAGTACAAGAATCACTAGTTTTAGGAGCCTCAACCGACTCATTTTCTTTCAAATCACTCACAAGAGGTTCTTGTGATGCAGTACCTGTCTTAGTAGACTCATCCTCATTAACTTCCATTGTACGGACAGAATCCTCATCTTTATTAGTGTCATTAGTAGGAATACCCAAAGCATCTGTATCATCCATATTAAGAGCATCAAACTGGTTAGATGTAGAAATCTTCGTACCACTCAAACTAGCCACATCAGAAGCATTCTTCTTATTGCCATCCACATTCTTAGGTTCAGGAGTAATCTTTTTGGGTCGATACTGAAACTGCTTACCTACAACTGGTTTAGTAAACCCTCCTTGACCCGGGATTGTAGGACCACCTTGCTTTCCTTTCTTTTTGTTGTTAACAGTCATGAAACCATCATTAACAGGCATAGTAGGCTGAGCAGAGAGCACAACAACTTTAGGACAATCAATAAGAGTATGACCAAAGATCTTACACTTATCAGAACGCGGTGGTTTCCACTAGTATTCAACCCGTATATGTTATACTATCTTGTGTTTATCTAAGAATCTGGTAGTCAGTTTATGTAAGACTATTGCGTTTTTTAAAGGTAGTTTGGTTATTAGTTATGTTAGACTATTGTGGTTCCAGTTATGGCGCAATGAAATGGTTCTTATGGTGTTTCAATTGATGGCTTACCTTTTTAGAACAATAGTAGAAACGTCTTCCTGGATTAAATTGCGTCCATGAAGTACGAATCATAGCTGGTGATCCACATTGAGGACAACGAACCATGGTTGTGTGTTTTTTTGGACTAAAAATATGGTGGCAAGGGTGTGGGTGGGTATTTTTTCCGTTTATTAGTAGTGTATAAGTTTTAAGATAGAAAGACAAATATGTCCTCACTTAAGG
This sequence comes from Artemisia argyi, assembly GCA_030686995.1. Lineage (NCBI taxonomy): Eukaryota > Viridiplantae > Streptophyta > Magnoliopsida > Asterales > Asteraceae > Artemisia > Artemisia argyi. The sequence continues at coordinate 175,773,166 of CM060682.1, forward strand.
GTCACATGTAAGTGCCAACGGCTATATTTCACGTCGTCAGTAAAATTGGACTGATAGTGGAATGAAACTATCACTTTTGGATTGAAAACTAATTTTTTTTTTTTTTTTTTTTTTGGACCATAAGTGAAATACCAAGCAAACCACAAGGACCAAAAAGCAGTTAACTCAAATAAATAGTATCAAACTTTAATCTTGAGGTTTAATCAAACTTTAATCTTGAGTTTTAATAAATAAATATCAAACTTTAATCTTGAGTTTTAACAAATAAATTTGAGTAACACTTTACCATTGTGTTACAAAGAAAGTAGAAATATAGACAAAAGATTTGAATTTTCTATTCCCGTGGAAATTATCGAGCATAAAATTATCGAGTTTCAATGCCGATTATAAAGGAAATATCAAACCCAAACTGCAACATAAAATTACGAATGAAAAAATGAAGAAAAAAAAAAGTATTGATTTTGAATGTTTAAGTCTTTGAGAAGAGAGCAACATGGTAGGTGAGAGATTAATTTATTTTGAATGTTTAAGTCTTTCCGATCTCCCCTTCCGGCGGGTTCAAACGCCAATCATCAACCCTTTTTCATCACTTTTTCCATAATTTACCACAATCTTTTATCAATTAACAAATCCCTTTCAATTCCTAGATCTCCCTTCAATCCAAAATATTTTCCTATTAACCCTGATTCAATTGAATGGAATACCAAAGTTGGGACACTATAGTTGGGACGTCATAGGTGGTACACCAGAGGCGGGACAACAGAGGTTGGGACGTCATAGGTGGGACACCAGAGGCGGGACAACAGAAGTGGTACAACATAGGTAGAACTTTCGATTTATTAGGGGTTTCGTTTTTTTGTTTTTATTGATCTAGAATGGATAAACGCCGGAAACCTATTCCGGAAGCGTTTCAACGTCGTATTACGAAGATCTTTGTCACAAACTTACCAGAGGGATGCAGTGGGGCTGACCTTGCAAGTCATGTACGTGTTTTCGGACAAATATATGACTTATACATTGCAAGGAAAAGAGACAAGCTGGGTAATCGATTTGGCTTCCTCTCTTTACTGGATGTGAAAGACAAATCGGATTTGCTCAAGAATCTAAGAAACATTCGTATGGGAAACAACAAACTGTGGTTCAATATTGCACGTTTTGTTTTAGAAGATGGGGAGATTAATGTGCCTAGAGGTAATCCAACAATGAGTAATCCTGGAAACGCTAATCGTAAAGATGGGACGAATCATACGGGGACTAAGTTTGAATCTGGGGAATTCTCGTTTAAAGATATGCTAGTTGGGAAGACTGTTAATGTTGATCATCAAGTTAATGGTTTTTCAAGCTTGCATGGGAGGGCTATTGTTGGTAGAATGGTTGATGTGGAAGCCATGAAAAGTATCTACCTGTTTTTGCTTAAGCATTGTTCGGGCTATGGTAACGTACAATATCTTGGTGGACTAGATTTGTTGATTTCTTTCGATGACCAAGAGTTAGCGTTATTGGCTCTTGAGGCTGCGAATAAAGATACTTCCAAGTTTTCATCAGCTTGTTTATGGAGAGGTCAATCTCTTAGTTATGAGAGATTGGCTTGGTTAAAGATCAAGGGCATTCCTTTACATCTCTTTACTCATGAGATTGTCAATCTAGTCGGAGGTATGGTTGGAAAAGTCGTTTACAAAGCCGCTAAGATGGAGTCAGACACTGATCTTTCGTTTGATTATGTCGGTATTCTAGTCAGTGATGGTAAAAAGATATCCGAAGAGGTCATTTTGGAGTGGCAAAAACGGAAGTTTAGAGTTTGGGTTGGTGAAGAAATGGGTGATTGGATACCGGATTTCTATCCAGTCAAAACGTTTGAGGACCAAGACTCGAGCGAAAATTCTTCGGATGAAGATTCAGACGAGGATGTTATCGTCGAAGACACGACGGAATGTGAACCGGCGCCGGAAACAAATGGTGATATCAACAAGATTGATGCTGATGCTGATTTTTCGGACAAGATTGATGATCACATTAATGAGGGCATAAATGACCAATCAAATGCTTTAAATGAGGAATTGTTTTCGAATTTTGTGCCTGCGGCTAATTTCAATTTCGAACATTCTTTGGGGGAAGAACCGTTGACTGCTGATTACTCCAAAGTGGTTAAAAGAAAGAAGTCCAAGAAGTCAGATTTGGCCCGGCCTAGTATGACTTACACTAGTAGCAATGAGAGCCAAAGGGTTGTTAAAAAGCCCAAAAAGAGAAATAGTGATATGTTTGGGCTTAATGGGCTGCTTGGTATTGTTGATTCGGATACTAACTCAAAAGCTGATAACACCGATTGTGAGGATGAAACACCCTTTGACCTTAATACCAATCCTGTTGATTTAAATTTTTCCAACATTGAGGGCCATGTCGATAAAAACGATTTACAGAGGGAGCTCAAGTCGAATGAAGCAACCAAGGAGGATGAGGTACCGATTATTATCCTTCAACGTAACGAGACTGAAGCCACAAAAACGCTGGGTTCAAAACTCGGTGTTGACCTTGCACAACAACACAAGTTGATTTTGGATGCCATCATCGTTGAAGGTTTACAAAAAGGTATCAAATGAATTGTTTGTCGGTGAATGTTAGAGGTTTGGGTCCTGGCTCTAAAGCGGGTTGGATTAGGAGAATTAAATCGGAGATGGGTATTTCTTTCATAGGGATACAAGAAACTATGTCCTGTAATGTTGATTCAGGGGTGGTCTCTAACTTTTGGGGAGGTCTTGGTTTTGATTTTGAAAAGGTCGACTCTGTTGGAAATTCTGGGGGTTTATTAAGCATTTGGGATCCAAAAGTTTTATCAAAAGATATGGTTGTGAAAGATCCTAATTTTCTGCTCGTGTCCGGTTTACTAACGGATGGGTTAACTCGGCTGAATATTATAAATGTATATGCTCCGCAAAATAATGGGGAAAAAAAAGATCTCTGGGAGAAAATTTCTCAGGTTTTAAACGGGGGCCTGGGTTGGTGGATTGTTTTTGGAGATTTCAATGCGGTTCGTGAGCCGAGTGAAAGAAAGAACTCTCGTTTTGATCCTGTTTGTGCTCGAGATTTCAATGACTTTATAGTTACCACGGGTCTTCGTGAATACTACCTGAAAGGTATGAGTTTTACTTATTTGGTTAATAGACGGGGCGTTTGCAAAATGAGTAGAATTGACAGGGTTTTCGTTTGTGATGCTATTTTTAATAAATGGCCTAGTGCGTGTGTCAGAGCTCTTAAACGAGAGTTTTCTGATCATGCTCCCTTGTGTTTGTCCTTGATTGATAAGAATTTTGGCCCCAAGCCTTTTCGATGGTTTAATTCTTGGTTGGATCGTCCGGGTTGTGAAGAGGTGATTTTGACGGGCTTATTGGGTTGGTCTAATAGTGGGCCGGCTGATTTGAATTTGATCAGAAAATTGGGGTCTCTTCGGTGCAAACTTAAAAAGTGGATAAACGATATCAAAAATAAAGAAAATGAAGACATGAATCGGCTGATGTTGGAAAAGGATAATTTGGAATGTCTTATGGAATACAAGGATTTGGATGAAGCTGAATTATGGGTTTGGGCCGAGTGTAAAAAGAGCCTCCAAGAGATTGATTTATTTAGACACCGGGATTTGCGACAAAAATCTCGGGTAAAATGGGCTTCTCTTGGTGATGAGAATACGAGCTTTTTCCACAGTTTTGTTAATGGTCGCAAAGCTACAAATACGATCCCGGGTTTGGAAATAAATGGTGAATGGGTGTCGAAACCGACTTTAGTGAAGAAGGAAGTCTTATGTTTTTTTCGTGATCACTTCAAAGAAGCTGTGTGTAATCGGCCGAACCTTGTCTGTGAAGGTTTGACTCGCTTAAATGAGCAAGAGGGCTCGGAGTTAACTGCTTTGTTTTCTAAGCAAGAAATAAAAGACGCGGTTTTCGGTTGTGGTTCTAACAAAGCCCCAGGCCCAGACGGATTTAATTTTCACTTCATTAAGCGGTTTTGGGATGTCCTTGAAGATGATTTTTTTCGGATTATGTCGGAGTTCCATGAGACAAGTCGTATTAATTCTGGTTGCAGTTCCACGTTTATAACTTTGATCCCTAAGGTTAATTCGCCTGTGGGACTCAAAGATTACAGACCCATTACCCTGATTGGGGTGATTAGCAAGGTTATTTCTAAAATCCTTGCTAACCGCCTTAAAAAGGTTTTGGGTAAATTAATTTCGGAGACCCAATCGGCTTTTTTATCTGATCGTTTTATTCTAGATGGGCCCTTAGTGGTTAATGAAGTTTTGGAATGGCTTAAAAGAAAAAAGAAAAAAGCGTTCTTATTGAAGATTGATTTTGAAAAGGCGTATGACAATGTCAATTGGTGCTTTTTATTATCTATTCTATCTCAAATGGGCTTTCCCGAGAAATGGTGCATTTGGATAAAAGGTATTCTGGAGTCGTCTTGCGCTTCTGTGTTGGTCAATGGGTCTCCCACTTTTCTATTCAAAAGTGAGAAAGGCTTACGTCAAGGTGATCCGATATCGCCTTTCTTATTTCTTATTGTTATGGAGTGTCTCTCTTGGTTGATGAACAAGGCTAAAGACATGGGTATTCTCAAAGGTATTAACTTCCGGGTTGACAATACGGATCTTAATCATCTTTTCTTTGCGGACGATGCGCTTATTATGGGTGAATGGTCCCACGAGAATCTTCAAAACACGGCTCGTATTCTTCGTATTTTCTACTTATGCTCCGGCCTTCGTATCAACATTCACAAGTCAAACTTATTCGGGGTTGGTACGCAAGATGGAGAGGTGGATAGTATGTTAGAAGTCTTGGGGTGTAGAAAAGGGGTTTTTCCTTTCGTGTACTTGGGGATTAAAGTGGGCGCCAAGATGACGAGAATTAGTAGTTGGGAACCGGTCTTGAATACTATTAAGAAGCGCCTTACCGGTTGGAAAGCGAAACACTTATCAATTGGTGGTCGGGTAATCCTTATTAAAGCCGTGTTAGAAAATCTCCCTATTTATTATCTTTCTCTCTATAAAGCTCCAAAGGCGGTTATAGAGAGTATGGAGAAAATTATGAGACGATTTTTATGGGCGGGTTGTAGTGTTGAGAATAAGATTAACTGGATCGCTTGGGATATTATTACTACGCCTAAAAAGGAGGGTGGTCTAGGTGTTTCTAAATTGGAAGACGTTAACGACGCGCTTCTTCTTAAGTGGGCGTGGCGTTTTAAAACCGGGGGTAATGGGTTGTGGAAAAAAGTGGTCATTGGTTGTCACGGGTTGAGTAGGAATTGGTCGCTCCTTCCGTGTACGGCTTCGGCTAGTGGATGTTGGAAGCAAATTGTAAAGATTGGAGAAAAGAAGATTTGGTCCGGAAAAACGCTTGGAAGTTACTTTGAAGGTTTGGTGGGAGACGGTTCTCTTATTAGTTTCTGGATGGATTCGTGGCTGAGGGAAGATCCTCTCCGGATAATTTACCCTCACTTATTCAGACTCGAAACTGATAAATGGACTGTCGTCGCGGACAGGATTCGGGTTGTGTCTGGCTCTAAGATCCTGCAGTGGAAATGGCGCAAGGATCCTACTACTGCTGCTGAGATAAATGAGCTTTTCAATCTTATGGAAGAGATCTATGACTATGCTTGGAAGGGGGGTACTGACATATGGAATTGGAAAGCTAGCGGGTCAAATCGCTTCACTGTTAGCAGAGCTAGAAAGCTTTTATCTAGCTACCCGAGACCGGCTGTGGAACAACATATGAAATGGAAGTGTTGGACTCCTCTTAAATGTAAGATTATGGTTTGGAGAGCGATACGTAATCGGTTGCCGACTAAAGTCGAGTTGCACAAACGTGGAGTTAGCCTTCAAAATGATCTTTGTGGTTTTTGTGACTCGGACGCTGAAACGTCAACCCACATCTTCACTGGATGCCTCTTTGTTGCGGAGATTTGGAACCGTGTGGAGCATTGGTGCCGATTGAACCCGTCGATTGTTTTTGATGTTATTGACTTAATAAAGATAACGAAGAACCAACCGCTTACCAAGCAAGCTAGGAACATATTGCGAGGTATAATCTTTACTTCTTTGTGGACCATTTGGAATGAACGCAATGATCGTATTTTTCAAGATAAAAGGCGACGAGCTACAGAAGTGGTCGAGAGCATCAAGATGACTTCGTATTTTTGGTTTAAAAATAGATCTAAGATGAAAAGTATAGATTGGAATGTTTGGTGTAAATACCCGCTTGACTTGATGTAATCTCGTTTGTTTTGCCCGGGTGTCCTTTCTTCGAGGACCTCCCGGTGCGCTTTTTGAATAAAATCTACCTTTCAAAAAAAAAATCAAAACGGTATATAAAGAAAGAATTGAAAGAATCTCGGCCTTGCGCTTACCGTCCACAAACCTGACACTCATTTTTCCCATATTTATATAATTATATCGATCTTTTTTTTGAACTATTAACATGCTAGTTCTACTTTATCGAAGCTGTCCTTCAGTCACTTATATATACAAATACAATACTACCACCTTTCCCATCGCATCTAACAAAACCCACTCGTTCTTTTCTCTCACATCTCCAACAAACTACAGTTTTTGTGTGTGTGTGTGTGTGATCCAGATATAACTGAGTGAGACGGTGTCATCTCTCCTGCGACAGTTTGTGATAATTAGTTTGCGGCGCTATTTACAGTGATGAGTAACTGTGTTATCCATTCGAAAGCTAGGAGGAAATCACTTGCGCTTAGGAAACATCCAACTTACTTGAAGGTATACATTTCATTACGTAACAACTAATTATTTTAAGTTTCTGTTAGTTAGGTGATTAATTTGTGTGTTTTTTATGTGTTCACAGATGATTAGTGATGCGGTAGTGACGTTGAAGAAACGTAACGGGTCAAGTCAGTATGCGATTCAGAAGTTTATTCAAGACAAGCATAAGGACCTGCCCGCAAATTTTAAGAAAATGCTGTTGATTCAGTTGAAGAAGCTTGTTGCTAGTCACAAGCTAGTTAAGGTCAAAGCTTCTTACAAACTTCCTTCAGCTGCTAAAACGGTTGCGGCCGCCAAGCCCAAGAAGGGAGCAGCTCCGGTTAAGAAGAAACCAACCGCACCTGCAAAAACTAAGGCAGCTCCAAAAGCTAAACCAGCAGTTAAGGCAAAACTGGCTCCAAAGGCCAAGCCGGCGGCTAAATTAGCAAGGACATCGACTAGATGGATGCCGGGGAAGAAAGCTTCAGCTAAAGTGGCTCCAAAGACAAGTGGCAGGCTAATTACTTTGGAGGAAGACATCAAACACTTTGGAGAGCTAATGGAGAAAGCCGCGGGCATCGTTCGTGGTAAGTATAATCAATATTCACTTGTTGTGATGTCTAGAGATGGCACTTTTATACCTCCTTAACCATAAATAAGTAGACATGGGTTGTGATATTTTAAACTAGGCAAGCTTTAGATTTAATCGAAATGGAAAATGGTTGAACAAAAAATGTCATATTAACATAGCAAATTCATATTTAATCACTTGTTTTGGATATCGGGGTTGATTAGTGCATCCTCTTGGTTAACTTCCCACTTAACTGCATGTTAACCCCAAAACCAGGGTTAATCAAAATTGAGGTAACCACTAAATGGGGTTAGGTTTGAAGTTTTAAACACTTTTAAAATCCTCATTTTCACTTTGCACATTGTATATATAGCTAGCAGAGCTACGTTGAAGGGCCTTTGCAGAAGTATTGGTGCATCAAGGTGCTCATATGAGACTGATAAAAGTGATTCCTTTAACTCGATTTTTAAGGGATCCAATGAACCACATTTTACTACAAATATAGTTCCTAGTCCTGCGACCTTTGACAAACATGATAAGCATATTCGTCACCAGCAAGTACAAACAAATCTGCCTCATGAACTTGCGCAGCCTGAAACAACCAACAGAAACTCAGTGACACTTTTGACTATCAAAGCAACATACAAAGAGGATAAGGTAAGGTTTCCATTCAAACTTTCAGATGGATTTGTAAAGTTGGAAGAGCATATTGCGACAAGGTTTCAACTCAAGCTAGGTAGCTTTAAGCTCAAATATGAAGACCAAGATGGTGATATGATATTGATTGCGTGTGACAGTAGTTTAGATGTATCAGCGGATGATTTTAGACAACCAGACGGTCACACTGTCATAAGACTCGTGGTCTGCCTGAATGTCAATTAATCAGATTTCTTAGACTATTTCCAATACCAAAACACCAAAGTTGGTGTTAAAGTGTGGAGGTTCATCTTCAATCAAAATACCAAATTTGGTGTAATATGTGGTCCGAGTTCACTAACCAACGACATTTTACTCTAAATATGGTGGAACACTAAAACTTTGCACCAAATCTCTAGAGCGTTATTAGCACTATTAAGAAAAGGTTTTTGGTCATGTAAGTTTGCTAACATGTCCATGTAATCAATGGTAGAAAGTATTAGTAAATGAAGTTTGTTGCTAGTGATAAGTTAGTTAAGATCAAAGCTTCTTATAAGTTGTCGTATGGTAAAATCGCTATGTATGGAAGCAGGAGAACCTTTTATGTAACAGGTGTTTAGTCTTTTTGAAGTGTTTCCTGTTGCTATATTGAATATAGGCATAATGTTCAAAATAACCGAGAAATTGACGAACCGAGCCTATCTGCTCAATCCGAAACCAATAAAAACCAATAACCAAAGAAACTGAAACGAGAAAAACCCGCTTATCATGGTTCGGTTTCGGTTTTTACTTATAGTTATCCGCGGTTACCCAAACTGAACCGTGTATAATGTACATTTAGGTTTGAACAAACCATTCATATTAATGTACAAGTACTAACGATATGCTTGCACTACTTTTATCGCATAACACATTTTTAATTACCTAATGTGATCATTTACTAACGTCTATGAATTACGTGTGATTAAAGTGATCATAACCTATAAACGTCAAATAAATAGTATTAGTTATTTTGTTACATATGATAATTTAATGTTTTTTATTGCGACGTAACAACTTACCTTCCTGTGACCCTAATGTCTTCAATGTTATTTAATTTTATCATTCTAATTTATATTATAGTTCGTCCGACTCGATTCAATTAACTTTTTAGAATGGTTAACCGTGATCCGAACGGCCGAACTGCGGGTAACCGCTCATTTCTTGTACTCGCATGTCCGGTTTGGTTTCGGATAGTAAAATGAACTACCCGCCCTGCGATGGATAGTTAAAATCTCTAACTGAGCCAAGCTGAACTGCCCCGTGAACACCCCAGCCGTTGTTATATTGAGTATAGGCATAATATTTAACCTATAAATTACTGAATGCAAGTTTTCCTTTGTTTTTAAAGATCTTTGCAAGTGGTAGCTATTATCTAGCTTCCTTATGTGGTTGATGGGTTTTTTTCTTCTTTCTGTTAACTGAAAAAAGCTTCTGGTGTGCCTTTGTTCAAACGACATATCAGGCATCTAATATATAGCAAATGATGGTGCAAATTATTTAGCTTCTGTTTTGGTTTGATTAGTTATGTAAATTTCTTTTTGATTGATATTTCATTTAATTATTGTTACATTAGTTGATTCTCTTTGATTTCAACAGCCACTAACAATGTAATAATTAGTGTCTTCTTTTTTGTTGCAGGCCGATAACTATGAGATTATTCTTGCACATGATGCAAAAAACATACTTAAACTTTCCCGTGGGCTCCTTTTTGGTCATCTGCAATAGATATTGGTCTTAATTTCCCCATATACATAAGCGAGGTTGCTGTCAGTGAGGAGGCCTCAGTATGAAGAAAAGAGATTAATGAAATCGCAATTATTGCAAGGTTTTAGATTGATCAGGTTTGTTAGTTTGTAGCATTGTGTTAATTTTGTGACATGATTTCTGAAAATATAAGGGACAGTTAATTATGCAGGACATCGAAGGAAGACTGACTGATATTACACCTTTTATGGCCAGTTGCTCTTGGTTCATTCATTACATTTGCCACTACACTGGAACAGGAGGACAAGGGTGATATCATAGTAACATTCGATTTACTTGGTTTTTTAGAACCATATTAAATATAATATCATAGTTAAGTATACAGGTCTACTATAATCACTTGCATCTACCCAGGCTAATATTCTATCCTAGGTCTATGAAACTACGAAATGTATCTTAGTTATGTATACTTCAAGTTTCTATATGGTATAGAAACTAAGCACAGGAGCGGACAAGTACGGTTTTGGATTAAACACAAAAAATGGTTCATTACCACTGTACTTTTGAAATGTTTGGTGATTTTGAGTCATGTTATAGTCAATTAGTCACTATAGACTTTAAAAATGTGACTAAGAAACTTGGTACAAGTTTTACGGTGTTTATTATTACTTGATCAGGCATTGTGAACAAACATGACCATGCTTCATAAGTAAAGCACGCTAATATCCCTACTCGCGCTAAATATGTTTACAAGATTCCTTGATTTCAATTGGTATTTTTCGTGTGATTATGCGATGGATCGGTACAGTTATGTTATACGTGTCATGTCACTCACCTCTTACAAATATCTTTTTGGTGTAGCATACCAATTTGTTGTTGATGGGCCTAATGGCGAGGACTGAGATGTTTTACTAGGCCTAAGACTAGTCTTAAAAGATGTAGGATCATCATTTTATTATGAAATAATGCTCCATTTGCAAATAGTCTTTGGTTTATCATTTGCTGCTACAGGATTACTGCAACTTTTGAATGTTAATTATTTTACAAGAACAGCCAAGGCCCATTGCTCTTCAAAGTCGTGGTATTGATTCCCCTTTATCTTAAAGGAATGTAAAGTTCAACGCCATTTTAAAATGATCTTGAACAGCTTATCGCCGTCGTCTATTTATTGTTTAATCAAGTTGCAGATCTATACTGCTTCTAAAAGGCTTTTGTATAATTGCAATAGACATGTTTTTGCACATATTGCACATTAGTTACTTTCTAGATCTTAGATGGTTGAATGATTGGATGACTGCACAATGGGCATTTTTATAATTGGGATAATTATCTAGATGTATATATCTCTGCACTTTTTGCTCTGTTGTGTATCGTTCTATTTTTTTTTTTTTTTTTTTTTTTTTCCTGTTAATTAAACATACTTTTAAAAATGTTCAATGTTGTATATCAAGTGAAGCGGTGTTTGGATGATTCAGCATGCTTATTGTCAGATGTGTAGACTTACGACCAGGCAAGGGTACGGTCTCATTCTGCAAACACATAAAAAACAAATCTTGATAAAAGAAAAATCTCGAGCCTTTTTGTAATTATGTTGTTTGTTGTCTATATTTTTAGTGTGATTTGAGGGGAATATATATGGGGGGCTGGATCTCAAATATGGTATTTTGGTCTTTTAAGAACTGACTTTTGGTGTTTTTGTTGTTGCTGTTGTGCATTGCCTTTTTGTTTTGGCTAAGGAGACCCCCATTCCTGAAATGAAAGCCTGAAAATGATTGGATATTTTGCGGATAGATTACTTAACACTGTCTCTTATTGTCAAGTGTTGTCTTCGAATTCCTGTGCTTTTGATTCTTGTTCATGATTGTTCTGGAGAAGTAACTCCAGTTTGTATGCAGTGACAAACTGTCTACATGCTAAGAGTGTCTACAGTTGGGCTGGGGCCTTGGGGGTAGGTATTTTGTTGACGAGTATGTTTTTTTTGTTATTGTTGTTTCCTTTTAGTCAAATAAGTTCGAGTAGCTGAGCTTTGGAAAGTACTGCACACAGTTCCTTTAGGCTGTGTTATATTTGGGTCGTTATATGTTACTAATCAAATGGCTCGTGTTGATGGCTCGTGGTTTGTTCCCTCAAGCCTGTATATAAAGGGAGATTGCACTTGGTTCATAAGTGGGTTCAAAATAGAGAAGTAAATATGGGTTGGTTTAATCTGTATAGATGTTGCTACAGACACAAATGGGTTGGGTTAAGTTGACATTAAATAGGTTTTGCTCTTTTAAGTTCTCATTATAAATTTATGTGTTATATATAGTTCAAAAAATACATAATTAGAAAATAATCTTTCTTATTAATAAGTGAATTGGTATCTCTAAGAATGATAATACACTTGGTTGATGTTTTTGAATTGAATCATTGACCTGATGATAGCGTGGAGATCCTTCACGTCTATATTTAAGTCTTTGCTTTAACACGTTAGACGCCTTGAGTTTGGACTTTCAACATGGGGTAGTATCTTCTATAGGTGAAGTATGCACAGTAGACGCCTCGAGCTTGCACTTTCCACAAGTTAGATATTGTTCCTTCAGAGGCTGGCAAAGCACTTTAAATAGACCTGGTTGTGACCATTCTTGGACATTATTTTTGAGTCAAATCCTTTTTGTTGGACAAAGTTGCTGTATACTACGAAATAAACTTAACATGTCGATCACATTTCACAATCATATTGTGTCTCATTATCTTTAACACAATGACATGTTGCGTTTTTATAAGTACGCTTTCAATTCATATGATATCTTTACATCACGTGTGATTCAATTGAGGCACACCAAAGCCTATGCTCATAAGAACATTCCTTTACTTCAACTGATAGTCACATACCACCAACAAATCCAATTACCAGAATCAAAAGAACAACAACAGTATTGTTTATGCATTTACACAAAGGAATGAGATCTTATCTTAACTTCATGGTTTACAAGAGGTGACATTGTGGTTTATCTTAGTATCTACAAAGCTCTGCTGCTGTATTGAAGCTTCAAGACTGTCAAAACTATCATCATCAATTCATCATTGTCCATGTTTGGGAATATAGACCAAAAGTCCAATTTAAAGGAACTGTTTCAAGCTCATCATACAACACTCTCTTATTCCATGGCATACCACCCCCAAACACTAAATAGATGTCTCGAAACCTACTTAAGTAGTTTTTGTGTGGACACACCTACTACTTGGGCAAAATGGCTACCCATGGCACAATATGAGTATAACACTTCTCACCATTCAAGCCTTGTTTGGTCAACCCAATTACTAAAATCCAAAAATGAAGACAAACACTAATTAAGAAGGAAAGTAATTAATTACGATTAGATAAACTGATTTCAATAAACCATAAAGTTATGGATAACAAATTAAAAACATACAAAAAGGATAGAGTAGTAATTAATCCAACATTCTTGGAATCTAACTATTTATAGGATTAGACAGTTTAACTAAAAAGCTAGCATAAACAACAACAACAAAATACCTAATAAAATGATAATAAATACTACTAGTAAATATCAAGTTTTGGAAAGATGATACTGAGCACACCATTCTCAAATGCCGTATCGTACACCACCGCATTCGCATTTTGGGGCAAATCAGTCACATAATCATACGACTGAGTGGGCTCCATTACATCATCATCATTCTCTTTTTTCAATGTAACTGTTATTTCAATACTTCGACCAAATCTACCAGGGTAAACCTTGACTACATCAGTTTCCTTTGCCTCCACCTTGTACACGTGCGCCTCACGTGTCTCTGTCCATCCACAATTTTTTCTTTTTGCCATTGCTCTGTAATGTCTCGAGGCTCCAATTCTAAAACGGAGGCCATACTGACAGGAAAAGGATGACGACATGACGTGTTGTTATGGTGTTTGTTTGTTTGTTAAGGTATTAAACAAATGGAGTAAATTGTATTGTAGTGATGAAATGAAACATGGCTTCCCTTTTTCAGACAAGGTTACTTCTAGATATATATTATACATTAGGGTAGGGTAAGTTTGGATTTTGTTGGGATGATAATGGGCTTGTAAAAGTACAGGCCCCCAATAAGCCCAAATCCAGTAAACATGAACAGTGTGTGGTATATACAATGTTATAGAGTTTGGCGGGACTTGCTAATGTGGGTTGTTTGATGAAATGCCTAAGTAAGAAAGAAGACATAAAAATCAACACTTCTATGATCAGGATTAAATACTTAAATGTGGTTACATATGGACTAGGTCAAATTGGGTACACGGTGTTGTTATCTTTGGTAAATCATAGTCATCCATCTAGCCTTGTGACGAGACACGACCATTCCTGATTTTGTGGTTCATCTCCGGTCCGTTCCATGGTTAGGTTTGGTATCTATCTTGTTACTGACTTGATCAGATTTGGGGAAATGCTTCGGATGCCCAAGTTACTCTTCGCAAATGGATGTGATTTGGTTTAGTGATTTTTAAGAGGTAGCTAGGCTATACGCATTTTAGTTTTGTAAAGAAGGTTAATAGGTTGGATTTGTAATTTCAAAAATGATGGTGTTACTGTTATTCAATCACTTAGTATGTAGAACTTATATAGCTACTTCAAAGTTGTTTCAATCTTCTTAAGATTTTAATTTAGCCTTGCATTGTGAATTATATGTGTTATGGTGATGACGGAGGTTATGACAATTTCGGTGTGTTGATCATATGGTGAATTAATTAAACTTAGTTTTTGCTCTATAAACATCTCCTCGGCTTGTCCTTAGTTCACGACTTTTGGGTTGCTAAGCCTTAACTACAATAGATGCATGCATATGATGTCTAACTTAGCTAATTAAATAAAAAATAAAAAAATCATCAACTCTTATGAGACATTTTATTAAATATCGCTTAGCATTTTAGCAAAAACATTTTTTATGCGTATCAAACACATTTCTTAAAAACACATATCATCACTAACTAATATTGAATATAGGAGCAACTCAAGTACCCCACTATCGAATTGAAACATAATGGAGTAGTGCAATTTCTATATGAAAGATAGCATATGTTATTTAGTCTAATATAAATCAAACTTTAATCTTTTTAATAAATAAATTTAATATTGTATCCACGAGTATTACTTAAAGAATAAAAGGAAAGAAAATGAAAAAAAAAAAAAAAAAAAAAATGTGTTCTTAAGTAACACTTACGTAGGAAAAGAAATAATAGTGTTATTCAGTTGATTAGTAAAGTAAAGTGTTTCTTCCAAAAAATAGATTGAAAATGTTACTTTCTACTTCCTTTGTCTCAAAATAATTGTCCTGTTTTAACTTTTTGAAGCCTTATTTTTTCAACTTTATTCTTAAATATTTTCGTTTGTGTTATATAATAGTTGTTGTAAAATATATGGATGTATTGGTTTTAAAATATATTTTTCATTGATATAATTTTCATCATATATTATATAACACAAACAAAAATATTAAAAATTAAAATTGATAAAGAAAGATTTTAAAAAATAAAAAAAGGACAATAAATTTGGGACGGATGGAGTATTACTTTATCTTTTTTTTTTACTAAAAAAACATCAAAAACACGGCGTAAGCAACGCGTTGTGTTACAAATAAAGTAGATATATCGACAAAAGATTTGAAATTTCTATTCCCATGAAAATTATGGAGCTTGAAAATCACTGGTGATTGCCAATGACAAAAGATTTGAAATTTCTATTCCCATGAAAATTATGGAGCTTGAAAATCAGTGGTGATTGCCAATGCTCAAGTTCGAGTTTCAATGCCGATTACAAAGAAACTATCAAAGCCCAAACTGCAACGACCAAGGAGTACCGATTTTGTATGTAACATAATATTTATGAAAAAAAAAAAAGGGATAGGCATGTTTCAGTCTTTGAGAAGAGAACAACATGGTTGGCTAGAAACTTAAGGAGTATTTATTTATTATTGTCCTCGAAACGATATGATGATTCCCACTAATGAGGCAAAAAGTGTATCGCTTTTAAGGGGTCATTTAAGCCCGAATTTGAGATTATTTGATTAATTATTGCCCTAAATTGTTCCTTTTATCATTTTAAGTACTTTTGGAGAGAAATCTGGAAAATGAAGCATTTTGGACGTTTTTGGAGCATAAAATTGAATAAAATAGCTAAGTTTCAAAATTCCTTGTTGGACAGTACCTGACGGCGTCAAGGTTCTACAAGTGACGGCGTCAAGAGTGACAAAAGAGGTGGATGTGAAAATTATAACGTAACGATCCAGAATGTTTTTAGGCATATTGGCCTGACAGTGTCACCTAGGCCGTCAGGGTCCAAATACACATGACGGCCCAGAGTGATTTTCTACATGACGGCGTCAGAAGTGTATCTAGGTAATACGAATTTCATCATGGCGGCGAGTTGACGGCGTCACAAGCTATAACATGACGCCGTCAAGATGTAAAATCTATATATAGTTTTCTAATTTTCATTCATTAGTGTGGAACTTTGTGTGGGATATTAGGGCATAAACCCTAGACGAATTTTACAGCTTTTTCAAGGGTTTCAACCCCTTGATTCTTCCATGTTCAATTAAAGATAAGTACTTATCCAAATCATTCAATATGTCTATGTGTTGTGTGATTATATCTTACGTTTGTCTTCTCTTTAACATGCAAGGCTAGATCTTTCTTGTATTTGCTTAGATGTAGTGAAACCTAGATGTTGATTATGGGTTAATTGTTTGTTTATAATTGTTACGGATGATTGTATTCGGTGTTAGGCTTAAGAAAACTGGCAGACTTCCATTGGTAACTTGCTTGAACGTCTTAAGAAACATGATCGGAGGTGTACTACGATTTTTGGTTGTATTTAATGCGTAAGAGAATTCTAATGATCCCATGTTAGGAGCTTCTAACGGTTCGACATAGGAGTGAAGTAGGATCTTATAAAGTTATGGAATATTGTACACGGCCCTACGACTAGTATTAAGGAATATGACCCGTTATCCATGCAATTGTAACAAGCTAATCAACCTGTAAAAGATATCTAGGGAGTAATGAAATCTAAATAAACACAACTTCTCTCATTATTGTTTCCACCAAATTAGTATAATAGTTTTATTTTCATTTCTTTTATTTTATTTTGATTGCATCTTTAGTTAATTGGGTTAGTTGGCTAGTAACTAATTCCGCCTACTCCTTCAAAACCCGAGATTTTACTTGCTTTCCATAAAATATAAAAATACAAAAAAAATCATCCCTCACCTCTAGACCTAGTTTAGTAGGCTTTCTAATCCTAGCGACACTATTCTTGAGTTGAACGATCAATCCCCCGGTACTTGTCACTATACTATACTACAACGATCGGGTACACTGCCTGGTGGGGTTGTAAGTTTTCAAGATCCCTTGAGAGGTAAAACCTGTTGCGAGGGTGCAATTCCCACGTATCAAGTTTTTGGCGCCGCAGCCCGGGGAATAGTTATTGTCTAGGTTAGGATTTCTTTTTATTAGGTCTACTTGCTAGATTCCTTTCTAGTAAGATTTTATTTTTATTTTTAGGTTTTCTTTAGTCTATCTTATTTCTTCGTTTCTTTGTTCGTAACCTTTACCATCCGATATCATGGAAGGTGGTAACATCTTTGAACCCATCAACCCACCACAACAAAACCACCCAGAAAACCCACCATTAGCAAACAAACCTCCTAGGCCCCGAACTTTAGGAGAGTATTCCCGTCCTAGTCACCAAGGCTATCGAAACACCATTGAGCTCACTCAAGCAGCCAATGTGTCCCCCTTGCGATCCGACACCATCCAGTTGGTGCAAAGCGGATGTGCATTCTATGGACTTCGTTCCGAAGATCCTAATCAACATCTCAAGGATTTCCTTAAAATCGTAGATTCCATAGACCTTGATGTTGTAACTAGAGAGTCGACCCGATTACGTCTATTCCAATTCTCTCTACGTTATCAAGCTAGTCAATGGCTTGAACGTCTACCCACGGGATCCATCACCTCATGGGATGATCTCACTTCTCGTTTCCTTGCTCAATTTTTCCCACCGGGGAGAACTACCAAGCTTAGAAATGATATCTTGATGTTCCAACAACGTCAAGGTGAAACTCTATATGAAGCATAGACTCGTTTCAAGGACTTACTCCAAAAAGTCCCTCATCATGGCATAGATCTTTGGCTTCAAGTCCAAATCTTCTATGACCATATCGATCTCTCCACAAGGCGAACCATTGACCAATCGGCTAGTGACAAGCTACGTGATCTAAGTGCAGAAGAATCATGGGAACTCATTGAAGATCTTGCTCTCTATGACAACGAAAGTTGGAATGATCCCCGTGATTTGAACAAAACGGTCAAGGCAATATCTTTGCCTTCGAACAATTCTAGCACTCCCGATCGTAGGATCATGGAACTTGAAGACCAAGTCAAGTTTCTCATGAAATCCTACGAAGCTCCTAAGCCTTCAATCCAAGTGAACAAAATCACTTCTTCATGCGAATTATGTAGTGGTCCCCATGACACTCGTGATTGCGTGGAACTCCCCAGACAAGCTTTTGCGGATTACGCATCCTCGCGTACTGACGAAGCGGGAGACAAGTGGTACACTTTCAAACCCGAGCCAAACCCTTACGGTGATTCCTACAACCCTTCTTGGAAAAATCACCCGAACCTTAGGTGGAAACAAAACCAAAACATGTCTCAAAACAATTCTTCCAATCCACCTAATCGTTACCAACCAAACGGTCCACCCTCTAACCGTACTTTCAACAACAATCCTTCCAATAACTACGGTAGCACCAATAATATTGAAGGATTGATGTCCAAGTTTATGGCATCTCAAGAAGCTCGCATATCTAAGTTTGAAGCCGATTTCAAACAAAAACAAAGTGAGATGACCAATAAAATTGACACATTGTTGAAAGTTCTTAATGACTGAGAAATGGGAGCACTCCAAACAACATGGTCAAGAACCAAAAATTAAACGTTAATGCCATATCATCAATTTCGTCACCTACTTCTTGTCCACAATACTATTCGGTCAAAGCAATGAGCACGTGTTTCAAGCAAACCCAAATTCTTCAAAAAGACCAATTGAATAAAGCATCTGATGTTAAACTGGTCAATAACATAGTAGAAACACCTCCTACATAAGACCTTGACGATGAATTCAAGAAGCTCCACCTTTAACGCCCCGTCATTGATGTCTTAGCCCGTGCTCTCTACTATTGTGCCCTCCTATAGAAATATGAGAAATTTAAATTGGGTAAAAATATGACCGCCTTCGTTCAAAACAAGCTGCCTAAGAAGCTAGATGATCCAGGTATATTTGTTTTGCCTTGTAATATAGGAAAATCCGAAGCTTTTGACACACTAGCCGACTTAGGATCAAGCCTCAACTTGATTCCCTTGTCCCTTTTCACTACTCTTAAGCTAGGAAAGTTAGAGGAGCCGGAAGTACGAATTGGTCTAGCGGATAGAAGTATTGCCCACCCGGTCGGAATGATAAAGGATGTAGTTGTTCACGTAGGAAAATTAACTATCTTAGCGGATTTTCACGTCCTAGATATGGTTAGTGATACTACATGCCCATTGTTAGTAGGAAGAGGATTTTTAGCAACCGCTAGTGCCATGATAGATTGTAAGGAGTCTAAGATAGCGGTAGGAGATAGTGAGGCGAAAAGTGTACCGCTTTTAAGGAGTCATTTAAGCCCGAATTCGAGATTATTTGATCAATTATTGCCCTAAATCATTCCTTTTGTCATTTTAGGTACTTTCGGAGAGAAATCTGGAAAAGGAAGCATTTTGGACATTTCTGGACCATAAAATTGAAGAAAATGGCTAAGTATCAAAATTCCTTGCTAGAATAGTACCTGACGGCGTCAAGGTTGTACAAGTGACGGCGTCAAGAGTGACAAAAGAGGTGGATGTGGAAATTATAATGTGACGATCCAGAATGTTTTTAGGCATATTGGCCTGACGGCGTCACCTAGGCCGTCAGGGACCAAATACACGTGATGGCTCAGAGTGATTTTCTACATGACGGCGTCAGAAGTGGATCTAGGCAATATGAATTTCATCATGGCGGCGAGTTGACGGCGTAACAAGCTATAACATGACGCCGTAAAGGTGTAAAATCTATATATAGTTTTCTAATTTTCATTCATTAGTGTGGAACTTTGTGTGGGATATTAGGGCATAAACCCTAGACGAATTTTACAGCTTTTTCAAGGGTTCAACCTCTTGATTCTTCCATGTTCAATTGAAGATAAGTACTTATCCAAATTATTCAATATGTCTATGTGTTGTGTGATTATATCTTATGCTTGTCTTCTCTTTAACATGCTAGGCTAGATCTTTCTTGTGTTTGCTTAGATGTAGTGAAACCTAGATGTTGATTATGGGTTGGTTGTTTGTTTATAATTGTTACGGATGATTGTATTCGATGTTAGGTGATGCGTAGGAATTGCACCAGGCTTTACCTCTCGAGGGATCTCGAGAAGCTTACAACCCCCACCAGGCAGTGTACCTGATCATTGTAGTATAGTATAGTGACAAGTACCGGGGGATTGATCGTTCAGCTAGGAATAGTGTCGCTAGGATTAGAAAACCTAAATACTAGTTCTAGATATGAGGGATGATTCTTTTTGTATTTTTATATTTTTTTAAGAAAGCAAATTAAAAATCTCGGGTTGGAAGGATTTGGGCAGAATTAGTTGCTAGTCAACTAACCCAATACTAAGATGCAATCAAAATAAAATACTAAAAATGAAAATAAAACTATATTAAACTAAGGTTGTGAGCAATAAGTGGAGAAATGTGTTTACTTAGATTTCACTACTCCCTAGATATCTTTTACACGTTAATTACTTGTTATAGTTGCGTGGATGACGGATTGTATTCCTTAATACCATTCATGGGGTGGCGTACTTACTTCCCCAATCCTATAAGTGCCTACTTCACTCCTATGCCGAGCATGCAAGAAGCTCCTAACATGGGATCATTAGAATTTACTCATGCATTAAATACAACCAATAAAACCTAGTATACATCGGTTCATGTTTCCTAAGACGTTCAAGCATGTTACCATTTGGAGATCTGCCAGTTTTCTTAAGCAGAACATTGAAATCATTCATCCAATACAACCATAAACAAGTAATCAACACATAATCAACATCTAGGTTTCATTAGATCTAAGCAAACACAAGATAAATCTAGCCTAACATGGTGGAATCAAGACAAGCACAAGATATAGACAACCAACACATAGACATATTGATTCAATTAAAAGAATACTTATCTCAATAGCACATGTAAGCATTCAAGGGCTGAAAACCCTTGAAAAAGCTGTAAAATACGTATATGGTTCGGCCTTTGGGTTTCTCCAAACTTCTTCCTCTCTAATGAATGAAAATTAGAAAACTATATATAGATATTAGAGGCTGACGGCGTCAAGAACAACCTTGTGACGCCGTCATCTCGCCGCCAAAATAATCCTCGGACTGCCTTGATCTACATCTGACGCCGTCATGTAGCCTACTTTTGCAGGCCGTCACACATGTAACACCCCCAAAATATCGCAGCGGAAGACTGTGTCATTGGGGTGCTACTTCATAATACAAAGTACAAGTTATAGAAAACAAACTCTAAATGAGACATTTTGAAAAGTTACCATTCGATTAATAAATTCCGAGTTACAAACTTGAGTTCCATAATACAATACATAAGAGTTTTAAAACATATCGAATGGTAAAGATAAAAGCATAAGTCTTCAAAACATGCCAAGCGACTCTATGCTCCATGCAACAGCTATCACCTTACATACCTGAGATAAACATGCTAAAGTGTCAACACAATGGTTGGTGAGTTCATAGAGTTTGTCTTAAAACAGTTGAAAAGTCTTTAAAGAATATTCGCACAGCAAAGGCATCGTGAATCCACTCAGTTGCAATTCCCGCCATAAGAGACTTGCAACCTGTGTGTTCACAACCCACTGCTAACATATAGTATGATTTCGATATATGTGTATACGATATATGCACGCTTAATGTAAAGTATCACTGCCTACTGAACCTCTTGACAAGAATAAGCACGAATGCTTCATAAGAATAAGCACAAATGCTTCATAGTGGATTATATTCACCCAAGGCCAGGAATATATGGCAATGGTGGGGGCGTCAGCCCGATAGTACTATCAATACCTCTCCCTCGGCTCCATCCAGGAGTTAAACAGTAGTTAAAGAATATAGCGTATAGAACACATTAAGGCACATATCGTAATAAAACTACACATCATGTTTAAGAGTATAAAAATATAGCATAGCATATGAGTAAAATTGTCTTTAGTAAAAGAGAAAGCAAGTAGTTTAAGCATGTATCTCCCCAAAAGAGTTTAAAACAAGTAAATGAGAAAAGTGGGGCTACGAACTCACCTTAAGCTTAAGTGATGTGAAATCAAAGTGGTAGTCGAATCGTGAAAGTCTCTAAGAGTAGCCTATAATAGAACGTTGCGACTTAGGTTTGGAGTAATGTCTAAGAATACGAAGAATTGCCTATATATGTCTTGCATAATGTTCATGATGTAGTACTTAGTATATAGTGTAAGTCTTTGAATATAAATGGTTTATGAAACATGTATAGGTTGTATATCTCTTACTACCGTTCGGGCCGACATAATTCAGAAGTCATGGAGTAAACGTTCGAGGAGCCAGGACACTTTAATTCGTAAATCCACAACTCATCTCGACGGCTTACTTAATGAACTCCTCACATGAGGCTCCCTACTATTGTAGTATTCGATAACATATATATAAGTTTTGATCCGAAAAGTTACATGTCTAATATTTGAATAAACTTAGGAAAGTTTACTTTTACATGAAGATTGTTATTAGGGTAAGTTTCTTATAACTTGTATCTCATGATTCTTTTAGATGAAGTAGATCCAAATTGTATGTTCAAGTTATCGCCAACTCCTTGGTTCATGTTTTCGCCTAAGTAAGTTTATATGGTCTTTGGTCATAGCTTCGCCGTGACCTTGGTCATTGTACCATGGTCTTGAGACTCAACCTTGGCTTTAGCCATGGTTGTGGTCTTGGCTTTAGGTCATTAGACCTCTTGGTCTAAGTAAATCATAACTATATATAGTGACTTTGGTCTAAAATGGGCTGTTAAGAATTTGAAGAAAATTATCACTCGGAAAGCGTTTTCAGGGCTCGAGCTTCTTTGTTCCTGAACGAAAACGTCGTTCCGGACAACTTTTGTGTTTTAACTTTTTGATGAATCGGACCAGAAGTGGGACTTTCAAAATGGCAGAATGCAAAAACAGTAGGTATAGGCAGTTTTGCCGTTTTGGTATCGCTAACTTCAAATGGCCATAACTTTTGACTCGGGTACTCGTTTTGGGTGATTCAAATTGCTATGTTTTCCTTGTTAAGTCCTCTTTAACAGTAAGTAAGTGTCAAATATCAAAGTTATACTATTTTGGTCGTGGTTCTCCATAAAAATCACTAGTTTGCTTGTTTACTTGTCATAAGTTAACATATGTATACTAATACTTGTTTTATCCATTTTTAAACATCATGAACACAATAACAAGAACATATATAGCATGAAAGGAACACAAAGAGCATGAAAATGATAATTAAGCAAGAAAGTATGTTAGGGTTTGCTTACAACTTGAGGCTTTCTAAAAGAAAGGTAAGTAACTAGTAAGGTACGGACTTTGATAGACTTAAGCTTCACCCTTTGCAATCTATGATAAACCGAGGTTATTTGAAGATTATAACGACACCTTCTTGAAGTCCAAAGCTATTTGAAGATTATAACGACGTCTTTTTGGAGACTTTAAAGTTATAACAACTTTTCTTAGAAAATTTCCAAAATTGAAGATCAAACACTAGTTTTCTTTCAAAAACTAGTTAACTTTCTTACAAAATATAAGAAAAGTGCCTTAGGTTTTAGGACTTGAAGGTTATAAGAAGGTGTGGTGCAAGTTTTCTATGTGTTGTTAGCTTGGTATTTATAGGGTAGGAAAAATAGTTAACCATATATTGGGTTAGAATTTAACCATGGTTAGTTTAGACACTTGTAAACATCCTAGAGATCAATGGTCAAGATTTAACCACCCATGGTGACTCCCCCCCCCCTAAATGGCGGTTCATGAACTTGGAGAACAAGGTGTGGACTTTTGATGATATTATCCTACTTATGTGACTAGTTTTGACCCCGTAAATTGCTAACCGTAAATGATTAAGCCTCAAAACGTAAAACCGGGTATCGTAAAAATATGAAACTTGAAAGTATTGTTAAACATGTCAATATACTTCATAATAAAATATAAAATGAGTGGTAGGTTCTATCGGGTGCTAAAACCCTGCTAAAAACTGGAAACACGGGTCTAAAACGCGTAATTCGCGTAAAACGCTGAACTGAAAAACGTAAAATTCCAAAACTTTTGGAATTGTCCTAAAATGAAAGAAAATCATATTTCTATTGTTTATAATGTTTTATGGATATATCGGGATGCTGGAAGGACGTTTAAACCTAAAAGTAAATCTCGGACACGGCTTTGTGATTTTTGAAGAAATGATC
Organism: Artemisia argyi; assembly: GCA_030686995.1. Lineage (NCBI taxonomy): Eukaryota > Viridiplantae > Streptophyta > Magnoliopsida > Asterales > Asteraceae > Artemisia > Artemisia argyi. The sequence continues at coordinate 175,797,448 of CM060682.1, forward strand.
CAACGAGCGTGAAATTCTCGGTTTATCATTAAAATAGTTTAACTTACGAGAATATGAAATAAAAATTTTGGACGTGAATAGTAAAAGTGAATAGTAAAAAGTGAATAGTGAAATTTTCGGAAATAAAAGTTAACCTGAAATTGCGAATTGTTACAGTCTCTACCCCTTCAGGAAACTTCATCCCGAAGTTTAGTGTGTCTAGGTCTCTTATCTTAATAGCGGCATAATAAAGCTAGGTTTAGAATAGAATAATATGGTAGTATAAGGTACGTACCCGTTACGCATTGCGGGCTTCCTTAGCACCCAAATAGTATGCTCGACCCCGAGGTGGACTAACATTGTATCCACGGTTTGGGTTATTTTCTTCAAGCATTACTGCTAGAGTCGGGTTATCCAGTACTTGTCCCTGTGCCCTATTTAACTTAGGACAAGTATCTCGAAAGTGGTTTGGGCTATTGCACTCAAAGCATGTCTTTTGGTTGTTTCCTATATTGCCCGCATTCATCGATGCTCTACACTTATTTGCAAAATGACCCAACTGTTTGCATTTTGTACACACTCGGCATGGCTCAGACTTCTGATGATGATAAGCACATTTATTACACTTAGGATGTGGACCTTCATACTTTCCCAGATCATAAACTATTGCCGCAAATCCTCTTGCTCTCTTATTATCAACCATTGTACCCTTTTGCTCGCCTGATTCACCTGCTCCCTTCCTTTTATCACTAATCTTCAAAGTTCCATTCCTAACCATCTCATCTGTTAGGGTCCCTGCTCTTAATATTGCACTCTGAATTGTGGGAGGTTCGGTTGTTTTTATTGTCCCACGAATCTCAGGAACAAGGCCATAGATGTACCTCTCAATCCTTTTGAATTCAGGGGTAACCAGATGAGGAACTAGTTTAGCTAGTTCATGAAACCGATCTGTGTAGGTTGCATGACCAGCCCCTACCATAGAGTGATGCCAAAACTCGTCTTCTAGTTTTTGCATTTCATTAACCGGGCAGTATTCTTCCTTCAGTAGTCCCTTAAAGTCGTCCCATGTCATGCCTACAGCTGCTTCTCTAGTCCTTGCTTGAATCTGCATGTTCCACCATGTCAATGCCTTTTCTGATAGTAAGCATGCAGAATATTTCACTCTCTGGTGGATTGCACAGTTACTGATGTCAATCACTGACTCCATCTTCTCGACCCATCGAGTATATGCCAATGCACCTCCTTTGCCATTAAACTCAATTGGTTTGCATGACGTAAATTCCTTATACGTACATCCAGTCCTATGGTTGTTGTTGTTGTTGTTGTTGTTGTTGTTACCATTCCTTCCTCCATCATTTGTAGCGTCATTTATGCTTCCGTGGTTTCCCGAATTGTTCATGTGATTGCCAACTTGTGTGACTATAGTGGGAAGTAGGTTTTGTAGTTGTTGGGCAATAATGGTGGAGACATCTGGATTTCCACCATCGTTACTAGGGTTACTAGTGTCGTGAGCATCTCCTCTACCTCCACGTCCACCAGTTCTTCCACTATCATTACTAGGATTACTAGTGTCGTGAGCAGCTCCTCTACCTCCACGACCACCAGTTCTTCCACCTCTTGGTGTTGCACCACCTCGGCTAGTGCTACGAGTTACTCTCTTTGGTGCCATGATATCTACAAGGAGGGACATTTTGTCGACGTCAGATATGAGGTGATATTCCTAGACTACTTAGTCTTAAATCTTGTCAATTTTGAGTCAATCGTTGATTAATGTAAACATGGTCACATATGTCTACGTGAGTCGTGACGCATTTATAATTATGTTGGCCACCATAATTATAATTGCTTCCTTTCACACGTATACATATTTAACAGGCACACATAACTCAACAATTGGTACTACATAATTGGGTAGACTTTCTATCATTTGCTCTTAAGTTGTGAAAGGGTAACGTAGTCTGGGTATCTAGAGAAGGTGATATGACGAAATGGACTAGTCGCGCTTGTAGAAAGGTTTGAGTGTCGTACTAGGACATATGAACCACTTCTAGGTATTAGAATCATATAAAGTAAGTATAAGGCAAATCATCAAATCTCTACAGGAAACTAATAACCTTTATTTAACTTAATCTTATGTCTTATCAAACAAGAACCGTCACAAGATTAAGTTAATTAAACAATTATTACTTAGCTCTAAATTTTTGATGACTTGACTATTGTCTGGGGTTTCTCCTAAACAAACAATTAGCAATAAGCATATGCGCATGAAGTGTGTGTAACGCAAAATAAAGAGGAGAGTCTTAATGTTTATAGCAGTTATAGTCTAGGTAGTATATGCAACCTAGTTCTCTATAACCAAGGCTCTGGTACCAATCTGTAACACCCCCAAAATATCGCAGCGGAAGACTGTGTCATTGGGGTGCTACTTCATAATACAAAGTACAAGTTATAGAAAACGAACTCTAAATGAGACGTTTTGAAAAGTTACCATTCGATTAATAAATTCCGAGTTACAAACTTGAGTTCCATAATACAATACATAAGAGTTTTAAAACATATCGAATGGTAAAGATAAAAGCATAAGTCTTCAAAACATGCCAAGCGACTCTATGCTCCATGCAACAGCTATCACCTTACAGACCTGAGATAAACATGCTAAAGTGTCAACACAATGGTTGGTGAGTTCATAGAGTTTGTCTTAAAACAGTTGAAAAGTCTTTAAAGAATATTCGCACAGCAAAGGCATCGTGAATCCACTCAGTTGCAATTCCCGCCATAAGAGACTTGCAACCTGTGTGTTCACAACCCACTGCTAACATATAGTATGATTTCGATATATGTGTATACGATATATGCACGCTTAATGTAAAGTATCACTGCCTACTGAACCTCTTGACAAGAATAAGCACAAATGCTTCATAAGAATAAGCACAAATGCTTCATAGTGGATTATATTCACCCAAGGCCAGGAATATATGGCAATGGTGGGGGCGTCAGCCCGATAGTACTATCAATACCTCTCCCTCGGCTCCATCCAGGAGTTAAACAGTAGTTAAAGAATATAGCGTATAGAACACATTAAGGCACATATCGTAATAAAACTACACATCATGTTTAAGAGTATAAAAATATGGCATAGCATATGAGTAAAATTGTCTTTAGTAAAAGAGAAAGCAAGTAGTTTAAGCATGTATCTCCCCAAAAGAGTTTAAAACAAGTAAATGAGAAAAGTGGGGCTACGAACTCACCTTAAGCTTAAGTGATGTGAAATCAAAGTGGTAGTCGAATCGTGAAAGTCTCTAAGAGTAGCCTATAATAGAACGTTGCGACTTAGGTTTGGAGTAATGTCTAAGAATACGAAGAATTGCCTATATATGTCTTGCATAATGTTCATGATGTAGTACTTAGTATATAGTGTAAGTCTTTGAATATAAATGGTTTATGAAACATGTATAGGTTGTATATCTCTTACTACCGTTCGGGCCGACATAATTCAGAAGTCATGGAGTAAACATTCGAGGAGCCAGGACACTTTAATTCGTAAATCCACAACTCATCTCGACGGCTTACTTAATGAACTCCTCACATGAGGCTCCCTACTATTGTAGTATTCGATAACATATATATAAGTTTTGATCCGAAAAGTTACATGTCTAATATTTGAATAAACTTAGGAAAGTTTACTTTTACATGAAGATTGTTATTAGGGTAAGTTTCTTATAACTTGTATCTCATGATTCTTTTAGATGAAGTAGATCCAAATTGTATGTTCAAGTTATCGCCAACTCCTTGGTTCATGTTTTCGCCTAAGTAAGTTTATATGGTCTTTGGTCATAGCTTCGCCGTGACCTTGGTCATTGTACCATGGTCTTGAGACTCAACCTTGGATTTAGCCATGGTTGTGGTCTTGGCTTTAGGTCATTAGACCTCTTGGTCTAAGTAAATCATAACTATATATAGTGACTTTGGTCTAAAATGGGCTGTTAAGAATTTGAAGAAAATTATCACTCGGAAAGCGTTTTCAGGGCTCGAGCTTCTTTGTTCCTGAACGAAAACGTTGTTCCGGACAACTTTCGTGTTTTAACTTTTTGATGAATTGGACCAGAAGTGGGACTTTCAAAATGGCAGAATGCAAAAACAGTAGGTATAGGCAGTTTTGCCGTTTTGGTTTCGCTAACTTCAAATGGCCATAACTTTTGACTCGGGTACTCGTTTTGGGTGATTCAAATTGCTATGTTTTCCTTGTTAAGTCCTCTTTAACAGTAAGTAAGTGTCAAATATCAAAGTTATACTATTTTGGTCGTGGTTCTCCATAAAAATCACTAGTTTGCTTGTTTACTTGTCATAAGTTAACATATGTATACTAATACTTGTTTTATCCATTTTTAAACATCATAAACACAATAACAAGAACATATATAGCATGAAAGGAACACAAAGAGCATGAAAATGATAATTAAGCAAGAAAGTATGTTAGGGTTTGCTTACAACTTGAGGCTTTCTAAAAGAAAGGTAAGTAACTAGTAAGGTACGGTCTTTGATAGACTTAAGCTTCACCCTTTGCAATCTATGATAAACCGAGGTTATTTGAAGATTATAACGACGCCTTCTTGAAGTCCAAAGCTATTTGAAGATTATAACGACGTCTTTTTGGAGACTTTAAAGTTATAACAACTTTTCTTAGAAAATTTCCAAAATTGAAGATCAAACACTAGTTTTCTTTCAAAAACTAGTTAACTTTCTTACAAAATATAAGAAAAGTGCCTTAGGTTTTAGGACTTGAAGGTTATAAGAAGGTGTGGTGCAAGTTTTCTATGTGTTTTTAGCTTGGTATTTATAGGGTAAGAAAAATAGTTAACCATATATTGGGTTAGAATTTAACCATGGTTAGTTTAGACACTTGTAAACATCCTAGAGATCAATGGTCAAGATTTAACCACCCATGGTGACTCCCCCCCCCCCCTAAATGGCGGTTCTTGAACTTGGAGAACAAGGTGTGGACTTTTGATGATATTATCCTACTTATGTGACTAGTTTTGACCCCGTAAATTGCTAACCGTAAATGATTAAGCCTCAAAACGTAAAACCGGGTATCGTAAAAATATGAAACTTGAAAGTATTGTTAAACATGTCAATATACTTCATAATAAAATATAAAATGAGTGGTAGGTTCTATCGGGTGCTAAAACCCTGCTAAAAACTGGAAACACGGGTCTAAAACGCGTAATTCGCGTAAAACGCTGAACTGAAAAACGTAAAATTCCAAAACTTTTGGAATTGTCCTAAAATGAAAGAAAATCATATTTCTATTGTTTATAATATTTTATGGATATATCGGGATGCTGGAAGGACGTTTAAACCTAAAAGTAAATCTCGGACACGGCTTTGTGATTTTTGCAGAAATGATCCAACGAGCGTGAAATTCTCGGTTTATCATTAAAATAGTTTAACTTACGAGAATATGAAATAAAAATTTTGGACGTGAATAGTAAAAAGTGAATAGTAAAAAAGTGAATAGTGAAATTTTCCGAAATAAAAGTTAAACTGAAATTGCGAATTGTTACAGTCTCTACCCCTTCAGGAAACTTCGTCCCGAAGTTTAGTGTGTCTAGGTCTCTTATCTTAATAGCGGCATAATAAAGCTAGGTTTAGAATAGAATAATATGGTAGTATAAGGTACGTACCCGTTACGCATTGCGGGCTTCCTTAGCACCCAAATAGTATGCTCGACCCCGAGGTGGACTAACATTGTATCCACGGTTTGGGTTATTTTCTTCAAGCATTACTGCTAGAGTCGGGTTAGTCCCAAAATAATATGTACAAGGATATGACTCGACTTAGCAACCATGTAATCAATTAGATAGTTAATTTAGGGTTTAACAAATAACAATAATACACTAAAAATGAACGCATACACGGAAGACTAAGGTGATTTGGGTGTACATTTAAGTGGGGTGTAACAAATTCTTCCTTTAAGTAAAATGCTTAAAGTTAGAAACGAAAAGATAGGCTCGGAGGGGTGTACTAGGGGTTTCGTGTACTAAAAATGAGTACAACGCTAAGGGTGTGGGAAAAATTAGTTGACTTAACTAGCCAAGTAATATGACTTAAATGGTCATGTAATTATGATACGGGTTTAACACAAGGGTGATCCTAATGCCTCTTATCACGTAGTAAATCCTACTACACGAATGTAGTCTCACTAGCGGTCTCGGGATGCATCACTAACGCAAGTTCTAGAATCTAAATGTTACCGGTACACTCATAAGCACTAATAGTAAATGCTTTTCCTATCAAATCTAAAGGCGAACCTCACATATTTGGGTGGAAAATTTTTCTGAATGGTACGGTTATGTGCTAGTCATACAATCTCCTATCCATGAGAAGCTTGCTATGGCTAAAGTTTCACTCCTAAATGTTGTAAAAAAATTTAAATTTGGCGCTAAAATTGCACTAACAAGTATTTCTCATAGTTTTATTACATATCTACCATTAAACAAACAAACTCAAGCGAAAGTGTATTTGTAAGGTATCATCATTTTAACCTCCCGTTACACTTAGGATGAACATTGTCCCCAATGTTCAAGTAAAGAATGTAAAAGTGAAATAAGTAAAATGAATGAATTCAAATACTCCCCTGATTCGCTTGGTATGGATAATAAGGTGGCAAGGTTAGATCTTCCTCCAAGAAAATGAACAATCAAAGCTTCCCTTCCAGAATAATAATCATCTTCTTGTCATACATAACCTGTAAAACCTGAGAAAAAGACAAAAACCCAAAGCATCAACCCGAACAAAGATAACTCACAACTAGATGTAATTCCAGACTTAGGAATAAAAACAAAACAATTAAAGATATAATGCTTGTGGAATGAGTGTTTGCAGATTTCCTGGAGTTTATAAAACTAAAGAATCAATAAAAACTTTAAGACTCCGGTATAAACTAAACTAGCAAAATTTCCAGAATTTTACACATGACGCCGTCAAGAGTAAACTCATGACGCCGTCAGAAGTGACCTGCAAAAATCTTTACGTTAAGTTTTCGGAAAATTTCTGAAAAAACTTATGTCCTACTTTCTGGAAAATCCTGTAAAACATCATTATGACTCGATACAAGCATTTGACTCTAACAAGTACTAATACACATGTTCATTTAATATTGTTGTGGATCATGCTCAATTTCGTTTTTATAAACAAATTTGGGTCTCCCCTTACACTTAGCTTTTGCAAAATACCTTTATATGTAATTAAGACAAAGTTAAAAACAAAATAAAGCTTTTTCACAATTTACTTTGAAACATGAGCCACAAACAATAAAAATAAAACATGCATACGGAAACAAATAAAATCAAATAAACAAACAAACAAACAAACAAATAAAAACACACAAAACATGGGTTGCTTCCCAAGAAGCGCTTGTTTTTGTTCGAGTCACGAGCCTGACTCTACCCTTATTTAACGGAAATAGGGGAGGTTCTCCCTACACTTAGGATTAAGTGTGGGTGAAAGTAGCGATACACACCCTTAGGGTGTGAATATGCCACGTGAGGTGAAGGGGGTGAGTGAATGGCTTCCTTCATCCTAAAACTATCCGGATAATATTGGTTGATGGGTGGGTCGGTTCCTCTTTTGTCTCCTAGAAATATATCTAAGGATGGAAAGGTGTGTAAAGATTGAGGTTCCGGTTCATCAACACTAGGAAATTCCCTAGAACTAGGAGTAAGGTTATCACTACAAGTATTCAAACTTATATCCTCAAGTGGTGCCTGGTCCAAGGGTTCTACCTCCATCGGAATTCCTAAAGTTTCTTCTACTTCTTCCGAGTAAGTCACGGGCGGTGTGTGTGCCTCAAATGATGGTTGAGTATTTTGTGGGCTTATGTTATTGACCTCATCATTCCATGTGTCATGATCACCTATATCCTCAACATGTGTTTTATTATAATCTAACCCTAACATTTTCCCAAGTATCTCACGTGCTTCTCTAGGCATCTCAACTTCTATGTCCGAATCATAAGGATAATCCTCAATATTCTGACTGCTATATACAAATTGCCCAAAAGATTCATCATCTGTTTCTTGAGATTCATCATCATCGATCATAAAACCTAGGTCTTTTTTATCAATGTGATCATGCTCGGCTAAATCCTCCTCAATTGTTTTCTTAGGTAGTGATAATAGCAAACCTAGTGCTTCATCCAACTTATGATTTGTTGCAATGGCTCTCTCCATAATTCCTTGGCAAACTAGGTCGCATTTCCTATTGGCCTCACTAAAACTAGATCTTAAACATGGAGGTTGTTCATAAGAATCTATCCTAGGTGAATGCTCATATGATTCATAGGTGTCTCTAAATGAGGTAGTTTGAACTCTTTGGTGTGTTAGCCGCTCAACCTTATCTTGTAATCTTAGAAGTCTAAGTGTAAAGTTCATTTGAAGCAAATTACAAACAAAATCACAAAGAAAAGATAGACTACGAGAAAGCTACAAAATAAAAAGAAAAAATCTCACTTGATAGGAATCTAATGAGTAGACCTAATAAAAATCAAATTCAACCTAAACAATAACTATTCCCCGGGCTGCGGCACCAAAAACTCGATGCGTGGGAATTGCACCAGGCTTTACCTCTCGAGGGATCTCGAGAAGCTTACAACCCCCACCAGGCAGTGTACCTGATCGTTGTAGTATAGTATAGTGACAAGTACCGGGGGATTGATCGTTCAGCTAAGAATAGTGTCGCTAGGATTAGAAAACCTAAATACTAGTTCTAGAGATGAGGGATGATTCTTTTTGTATTTTTATATTTTTTTAAGAAAGCAAATTAAAAATCTCGGGTTGGAAGGATTTGGGCGGAATTAGTTGCTAGTCAACTAACCCAATACTAAGATGAAATCAAAATAAAATACTAAAAATGAAAATAAAACTATATTAAACTAAGGTTGTGAGCAATAAGTGGAGAAATGTGTTTACTTAGATTTCACTACTCCCTAGATATCTTTTACATGTTAATTACTTGTTATAGTTGCGTGGATGACGGATTGTATTCCTTAATACCATTCATAGGGTGGCGTACTTACTTCCCCAATCCTATGAGTGCCTACTTCACTCCTATGTCGAGCCTGCAAGAAGCTCCTAACATGGGATCATTAGAATTTACTCATGCATTAAATACAACCAATAAAACCTAGTACACATCGGTTCACGTTTCCTAAGACGTTCAAGCATGTTACCATTTGGAGATCTGCCGGTTTTCTTAAGCCTAACATTGAAATCATTCATCCAATACAACCATAAACAAGTAATCAACACATAATCAACATCTAGGTTTCATTAGATCTAAGCAAACACAAGATAAATCTAGCCTAACATGGTGGAATCAAGACAAGCACAAGATATAGACAACCAACACATAGACATATTGATAGAATTAAAAGAATACTTATCTCAATAGCACATGTAAGCATTCAAGGGCTGAAAACCTTTGAAAAAGCTGTAAAATACGTATATGGTTCGGCCTTAGGGTTTCTCCAAACTTCTTCCTCTCTAATGAATGAAAATTAGAAAACTATATATAGATATTAGAGGCAGACGACGTCAAGAACAACCTTGTGACACCGTCATCTCGCCGCCAAAATAATCCTCGGACTGCCTTGATCTACATCTGACGCCGTCATGTAGCCCACTTTTGCAGGCCGTCATACATTTAGCTCTTGACGCTCTTCTTTGTGACGCCTTAATTTCTGTACTGGGTCGTCATGATCTTTACTCTTGACGCCGTCAAATTCTTCCTCTTGACGCCGTCACACACTGTTCCCAGCTTGGAAAATTAAGTCTTTGGCGTTTTCTTCACTTTTATGCTCCAAAAACGTCCGAATTGCTTCCTTTTCCAGATTTCACTCCCAAAGTACCTAAAATCACAAAAGGAACGATTTAGGGTAATATTTGATCAAATAAATTCAATTCCGGGCTTAAATGACCCCCTAAAAACGGATCATTTTTCGCCTAATCATTAGGCTTAAGAAAACTGGCAGACTTCCATTGGTAACTTGCTTGAACGTCTTAAGAAACATGATCGGAGGTGTACTACGATTTTTTGTTGTATTTAATGTGTAAGAGAATTCTAATGTTCCCATGTTAGGAGCTTCTAACGGCTCGACATAGTAGTGAAGTAGGATCTTATAGAGTTAGGGAATATTGTACACGGCCCTACGACTAGTATTAAGGAATATGACCCGTCATCCATGCAATTGTAACAAGCTAATCAACCTGTAAAAGATATCTAGGGAGTAATGAAATCTAAGTAAACACAACTTCTCTCATTATTGTTTTCACCACATTAGTATAATAGTTATATTTTCATTTCTTTTATTTTATTTTGATTGAATCTTTAGTTAATTGGGTTAGTTGGCTAGCAACTAATTCCGCCCACTCCTTCAAAACCCGAGATTTTACTTGCTTTCCATAAAATATAAAAATACAAAAAGAATAATCCTCACCTCTAGACCTAGTTTAGTAGGCTTTCTAATCCTAGCGACACTATTCCTGAGTTGAACGATCAATCCCCCGGTACTTGTCACTATACGATACTACAACGATTAGGTACACTGCCTGGTGGGGGTTGTAAGCTTCTTAAGATCCCTTGAGAGATAAAACCTGTTGCGAGGGCGCAATTCCCACGTATCACCCACCCGATCTAATATAGATCCATATATCCAATAAATCAATATTAGCCATCAAACTTTTATCAAAATTAATAAAAAATTATTTTTCACATTTTTTTAAAACAACATATCTTGTAAACGGTAAATCTTCGAACTACAAAAAATACACTATTGTGACGAAAATTAAATTATCTTTTTATATATATGCATTTCTCTATTCGACGAACTATTCTTTTAAAAAATTCCTCCCAGAAAAATCACATGTGATTTTCTTGGCGAAATTTTTGAAAAAAAAATAGTCGAAGGTATATAAAAGTTCATATCTATAAAAGATACTTTAATTCTCGTCGTGATGGTATAATTTTTTTCGCATGGATTAATGGTTTGCGAGATATTTAATTTTCAAAAAAATGGTGAAAGTTGTTTTTTTTTTTTTTAATAAAAAAATGAATGAACATGATTGTTTTAATGAATCTATGACAGATATGAGATTTATATTGAACTTTTAACTTATATCAATGATCTCATTCTTCCAAAACCATCCGAAACCCCCCAATCGGTCATTTATCTCATTTTTTCGGGTAAATTGCAAAAAGGGTCCTTAAAGTAGCTCAAATGCGCAAAAATACACCGAGACAAAAAATATTGTAAAAACGACATTAATGTTTCATTTTTTTTTCCTTTTCAAAATAGCCACTAATAGCTACTGTTCACTAACATTCATTGTTTTCCTCTTTAAGTGCAATGAAATGACTCAAAGTAAATGATAGAGACTCTCTGGCGAAAATAAACCCTCACCCTCCCTAATCGTTCTTTAACTGATCTGTCAAATTCTTTGTGCTTTTTTCAATGATTTGTTCTTGTGATTGATTAACATCTTTGATACTCTTAAGCTTGAGCAGATTCCTTGTTTTAATCACTTGGTTCTTGGGCGGTTTATAAGATCGCATATTAGGGTTTTGCACTTTAATATCAAACCGACTTAGGGTTTTTACTTTAATCGGTTCTGAGTTAATCGGTAAGGGTTATTTTGGTCTATTTATTGTTGCTATCATCGGCATCATCATCAAATCATGTAATCAATACTGAGATCTTATGGCTTATAAACCCTAGTTGCTAAACTAGGGACTCGTCTTGTTTGAAGACCAGACGCTTTCTTCTTGTTTTTTCTGTTAGCGATTTAGTATTCTGGGTTTGTTAAGGTTTTGTGATGTCAAAAACGGGAGAGGAGAACACTAATTTGCCACGTAGATCTGCTCGGATTAATCATTTGAAGGGACAGGTTAACGTCCCTTCTATTGATGCGAACGTGCTTGAACCATGTCTTCAATCGGATAACGTGTCTGTTGGTAATGTTGCCAATGAATCTGTTGTGACCAATTCAAGTGAGCTATCTAGGTTGGATACGTTTGAACCTGTACCAACTCATTCTACTGCTGTTAATATTGATTCTACTGATGGTGCATCTCTTTGGATTGCTACTGATGTTGGTAATGGATGTGAGAGTAACATTACTTCTCTTGGGGCGGCCTACCAATCTCATAGTACTAATAATGTTGCTTTGGATGGTGTGGAGTCGGTAAATCCTCTTGGTAATGCTGGTCATGAAGTGAATGAACCTCAAGTGGCGAAGGAGTCTACTAATGAACTTGTGGTTGCTCCTAATGTTGAACAGTTATTGTTAAGTGCGCGTAAGAATTTTGATGCTACTATGAACCAAGTTCAACGTGAGATTGCTACAAAAAAGGGTATTAATTCAGATTCAAACACTACAGGTGGTTTGGATCAGCCTTCTAATACGACTGGTACGGGAGTGAAGTCGGCCTCTTATGCGGGTTCTACTTCTAACGATCCTAAGAAATATGTGTCATATTTTTGTAGGTTGGAATGTAGCAACAACAAGACTGAAGTTGATCTTTGTGTCCCGATGAAAGTAGTGGAAGAGGTGAATCTCAGATTTGAGAATACTCTTTATAGGTATTTCCTTGGTCAACGCCTTGCTTTTCCTGTTGTTGAACTATGTACGTGATGAGGCGAAAAATGATCCGTTTTTAGGGGTCATTTAAGCCCGAATCCGACTTTATTTGATCAAATATTGCCCTAAATCGTTCCTTTTGTGATTTTAGGTGTTTGGAGAGTTAATTCTGGAAAAGAAGCCATTTTGGACGTTTTTGGAGCATAAAAGTGAAGAAAACGGCAAAGTACTAAATTTCCATGCTGAAGATACAAGGTGACGGCGTCAAGACCACCATCTTGACGGTGTCAGACATGAGGAATTAAACATCGTAGGTGGTGACGGCGTCAGAAGGATTCTTGACGGCGTCAGACATGAGCAATTAAACATCGTAGGTGGTGACGGCGTCACATAGGCCGTCATAAGTGGATCAAGGCCGTCCGAGGAAGTATATGGAGGCGAGGTGACGGCGTCACAAGTAACTCTTGACGCCGTCAGCCTGTTTTTCCTATATATAGTTTTCTAGTTTTTTCATTAAAGAGAGAAGTTTTGGTGAAACCCTAAAGACGATTTTGGTGCCTCTTTTACAGGTTTTTCAAGGGTTCCAAACCCTTGAGACCTTGCATTGTAATTGAGATAAGTGTACTTTCAATTCAATCAATATGTCTATGTGTTGGTTGTTTATATCTTGTTCTTGTCTCAATTCCATTATGCTAGGCTAGATCTCTTTTGTGTTTGCTTAGATCTAATGAAACCTAGATGTTGATTATGTGGTGATTACTTGTCTATTCTTGTTTTGAATGAATGATTTATATGTTAGGCTTAAGAAAACTGGCAGATCTCCAAATGGTAACATGCTTGAACGTCTTAAGAAACATGAACCGAGGCGTACTAGGTCTTTATTGGTTGTATTTAATGCATGAGCCACTGTTTACAATCCCTATAGTTGTGCTGGGTCATGGTGTAGGAGGAGATAAGAGCTCATAGAGTTGGGGAGTTATGTATGCCACCCCACGAATGGTATTAAGGAATACAATCCGTCATTCATACAAGTGTAACAAGTAATTAACATGTAAAAGATATCTAGGGAGTAATGAAGTCTAAGTAAACACAATTTCTCCAACCACTGTTCACAACCTTAGTATAATTTAGTTTAATTTCATTTTCATTATTTTATTTTAATTATATAATAGCTTTGGGTTAGTTGAATAGCAACTAATTCCGCCCACTCTTCCAAAACCCGAGATTTTACTTGCTTTCATAAAAATATAAAAATACAAAAATAATCATCTTTCACCTCTAGAACTATTAATTAGGTTTTCTAATCCTAGCGACACTATTCCTAAGCTGAACGATCAATCCCCCGGTACTTGTCACTATACTATACTACAACGATCAGGTACACTGCCTGGTGGGGGTTGTAAGCTTCTCGAGATCCCTCGAGAGGTAAAGCAAGGTGCGATTCTCACGCATCAAGTTTTTGGCGCCGCAGCCCGGGGAATAGTTATTGTCTAGGTTAGGATTTCTTTTTATTAGGTCTACTTGCTAGATTCCTTTCTAGTAAGATTTTTATTTTTATTTTTAGGTCTTCTTTAGTCTATCTTATTTCTTCGTGCCTTTGTTCGTAACTCTTTACCATCCGACATCATGGAAGGTGGTAACATCTTTGAACCCATCATCCCACCACAACAAAACCCACCATTAGAACCCCTTAGGCCCCGAACCTTAGGAGAGTACTCCCGACCTAGCCATCAAGGCTACCGAAACACCATTGAGCTCACCGGAGCCAATGTGACCCCCTTGCGATCCGACACCATCCGGTTGGTGCAAAGCGGATGTGCATTCCATGGACTTCGTTCCGAAGATCCAAACCAACACCTTAAGGACTTCCTCAAAATCGTAGATTCCATAGACCTAGGTGTTGAAACTAGAGAGACTACCCGTTTACGCCTATTCCAATTCTCTCTACGGGATCAAGCTAGTCAATGGCTTGAGCGTTTACCCGCGGGATCCATCACCACATGGGATGATCTCACCACTCGTTTCCTTGCTCAATTTTTCCCACCGGGGAGAACTACTAAACTTAGGAATGACATCTTGATGTTCCAACAACGTCAAAATGAAACTCTTTATGAAGCATGGACTCGTTTCAAGGACTTACTCCAAAAAGTCCCTCATCATGGCATAGATCTTTGGCTCCAAGTCCAAATCTTCTATGACCATATCGACATCTCCACGAGGCGAACCATTGACCAATCGGCCGGTGGTAAGCTACGTGATCTTAGTGCGGAACAATCATGGGAACTCATAGAAGATCTTGCTCTCTATGACAACGAAAGTTGGAATGATCCCCGTGATTTGAACAAAACGGTCAAGGCAATATCTTTGCCTTCGAACAATTCAAGCACTCCTGATCGTAGGATCATGGAACTTGAGGACCAAGTCAAGTTTCTCATGAAATCTTACGAAGCTCCGAAGCATTCAAGCCAAGTGAACAAAATCACTTCTTCATACGAATTATGTAGTGGTCCCCATGACACTCGTGATTGTGTGGAACTCCCCGGAACAGCTTTTGCGGACTACGCATCCACGCGTACCGACGAAGCGGGAGATAAGTGGTACACTTTCAAGCCCGAGCCAAACACATACAGTGATTCATACAATCCTTCATGGAAAAATCACCCAAACCTTAGGTGGAAACAAAATCAACCCAATTCATCCAACCCACCTAATCGTTACCAACCAAACGGTCCACCATCCAACCGTACTTTCAACAACAATCCTTCTAACAACTATGGTAGTACCAACAATCTTGAAGGATTGATGTCAAAATTCATGGCATCTCAAGAAGCCCGCATAGCTAGGTTCGAAACCGAATTCAACCAACAACAAACGGAGATGACCAACAAGATTGACAACTTGTTGAAAGCCCTCAACAACCAAACATTAGCCACACCTAGGAAGGACACTAGGGACACCAATAGTGGAATCCAAGTTAAGGACCCCTCATCATCCAAACATGTCCACTTTGTCAATGTTGTCACCATTAAGCCGATAGATAGGGAGATAGAGGAGAGTGACAAGGATGAAGTTAGAGTAGAAGCCAATAGTGAGGATGAGAGTAGGGAAGTTGAGGTTAAAAAGGATGAGGAATTGGAGGAGATAGAACCTATAGAGAAATACTTTGATAAGTTGCCAACCGAGGAGGAACGGGAATACCATAAGGATTTATTCGATAGTCCCGAGAAAACATATATCTTTGGCGACCCCCTGATCAAAATGGGAGATCCCTCCAACATTAACATCCCATGTAATATAGGGCACATGCATATATGGAAAGCTTACATCGACCTTAGATCCCCCGTGAACATCATGACTAGGACCTATTACAATTGGGTGATGAAGAAGCAACTCAATTTTAGGATGATGCCCGGTAAAAATTGGATAAGTAATTTTGCAGGAAGGGTTAAGGGAGTACATGTGATTATAGGGAATCTCACCTATGAGATTGATTTTATGATAGTGGAAGACACTCGTCCCGTGATAGATGCTTGCCTAAGCCAAATTATATTCGGGAAGCCTTTTGTTGAAGCCACTAGGATGACTTATGATCTGACTTTAGGGATAGTTAGGTTCAAGAAAGACAATGATGAGGTTGCTTATCAAATGCCCTACAAGATCGAACAATACCGCCTTCTCTCTAATTTCGAAAAGGAACGTAAGCAAGCGGCTTATTATAGGAATGAGGAGGATAGACGTAGAGGAGTAGAGTATGTTAGAAATAGGATGCTTGGTTTCTACAAAGAATGCTTGCAACTAGGTCCGGAATACAAAACTGGTTTAGAAGACGACCTAGAGAGTGGAACAAATGATGAGATCACGTAGTAACCCACGACTTTGAGTCTAGCTACAAGACTCGTAAATAAAGAAAAGCGCTTCTTGGGAGGCAACCCATGCTTTGTGTGATTTTTATTTGTTTGATTGTTATTTGCTTCCGTATGCATGCTTTGTTTTTATTGTTGGTTGATCAGGTTTCTCTACTAAAATGTGAAAATACTTTATTATGTTGTTTGGCCTAGTCTTAACTCCAACCTAAAGGTATTTTTGCAAAAGATAAGTGTAAGGGGAAACCCCAAATATGTTTTTAAGAAACAAACCGATCATGATTCTCCACAAAATTTAATGAACATGTATATTCGTATTTGTTAGAGTCAAATGCTTGTATTGAGTCATAATGAAGTTTTGCAGGATTTTCCAGGAAGTAGGACAAAGTTTTTCTAGAAATTTTCCGAAAACTTAACATAAGAATTTCTGCAGGTCCATTCTGACGGCGTCAGGGTATTGCTCTTGACGGCGTCAGGAGTTAAAATCTGGAAATTTTACCGGTTTTGTTTTTCTAACGGAGTCTTATGGTTTTTGTGAATTATTAAGTTTTATAATCTCCAGGAAATCTGCAAACTTCATTCCACAAGCATTATATCTTACTTTGCTTTCTAGGATTTAGTAACTTATATAGGATGCCGCCGATTTTACGCGAGGTTGCCTTGTCTACTTTTGTCAGGATTTACAGGTTATTTATGACAAGAAGATGATTTATATTCTGGAAGGGAAGCTTTGATTGTTCATTTTCTTGGAGGAAGATTTAACCTGGCCAACCTATAATCCATACCGAGCGAATCAGGGGAGTATTTGATTTCATTCTCTTTACTTTTTAACTTTTACATTCTTTACTTGAACATTGGGGACAATGTTCATCTTAAGTGTAAGGGGAGGGTAAAAAGATGATACCTTACATATGCACTTTCGCTTGAGTTTGTTTTGTTTGATGGTAGATGTGTAATAAAACTATGAGAAATACTTGTTAGTGTAATTTTAGCGCCAAATTTAAAATTTTTTACAACATTTAGGAGTGAAACTTTAGCCATAGCAAGCGTCTCATGGATAGGAGGTTGTATGACTAGCACATAACCGTATATTCAGAAAAATTTTCCACCCAAAAATGTCAGGTTCGCCTTTAGTTTTGATAGGAAAAGCATTTATTATTGGTGCTTATGAGTGTACCGGTAGCATTTAGATTCTAGAATTTGCGTTAGTGATGCATCCCGAGACCGCTAGTGAGACTACATTCGTGTGGTAGGATTTACTACATGATAAGAGGCATTAGGATCACCCTTGTGTTAAACCCGTATTATAATTACTTGACCCTTTAAGTCATATTACTTGGCTAGTTAAGTCAACTAATTTTTCCCACACCCTTAGCGTTGTACTCATTTTTAGTACACGATACCCCTAGTACACCCCTCCGAGCCTATCTTTTCGTTTCTAACTTTAAGCATCTTACTTAAAGGAAGAATTTGTCACACCCCACTTAAATGTACAACCAAATCGCCTTAGCCTTCCGTGTATGCGCTCATTTTTAGTGCATTATTGTTATTTGTTAAACCTTAAGTTAACTTTCTAATTGATTACATGGTTGCTAAGTCGAGTCATATCATTGTACATATTGTTTTGGGATGATTGGGACTCATGGGTAAGTACTTATTTTATGGAGTAATGGGGAAGAACATCACTTATTACCCCCATATGTACGTTAATCTTAAAAGTGCTCCAAGTGTTTTGATTTTCTTAATTCGAGTCATTAGATTAGTTAAATGTAAAGTATGTAAAGATTCAAGTGTAAGGGGAATTCCCATTCCCTATGATGTATTATTTTGGATGGTAGGGTAAGAGTGTATGCAAAAAAAAAAAAAAAAAAAAAAAAAAAAAAAAAAAAAAAAAAAAATCGAAAAAATCAAGAAAAAGAAAAAGAAAAAAAAATAGAAAAGAAAAAGAGAAAAAACATACGGACTACCATCCCGTTTTTATTCTATGTTTATTTTATGTTTTTGTTATCTTTCACTTATTAGCTTAAGTCGAGTCTAGTCTTGGCTTAGCAACGCCATATTGTACATGTAATTAACTAAGATTGTTAACTCGCCACCAGTAAAACTTCCTTTATCCAACAAAACCGTGTAATTCATATCCCTACACCTAACGTTATAACCCTTTAAAAGACCTCTTTGATAGTTTATCCTAGGTGCTTACGCCATGTGGTGGAGGTTTGATCCTTTCCCAAGCCTATGGTAATCTATTTTGCTATGACAGGTAGTGAGAGATACCTTCCATTTCTATAATGTTATATTACTTTATTACACCCGAGAGATGTGAGTATCTAAACACTATTTGTGAGGTGCTTGTGTATGACCTCCGTGCTTGTCTATTGGTCTTTAGTGGAACGATTATTTATTGTAATTACTTTTATATTAGTGTTAAATGACCCCTAACTTGTCTTTTGAGTAGAATAAAAGCTCATTTGCTTGAGGACAAGCAAATCTCAAGTGTAAGGGTATATGATGAGGCGAAAAATGATCCGTTTTTAGGGGGTCATTTAAGCCCGAATCCGACTTTATTTGATCAAATATTGCCCTAAATCGTTCCTTTTGTGATTTTAGGTGTTTGGAGAGTGAATTCTGGAAAAGAAGCCATTTTGGACGTTTTTGGAGCATAAAAGTGAAGAAAACGGCAAAGTACTAAATTTCCATGCTGAAGATACAAGGTGACGGCGTCAAGACCACCATCTTGACGGCGTCAGACATGAGGAATTAAACATCGTAGGTGGTGACGGCGTCAGAAGGATTCTTGACGGCGTCAGACATGAGCAATTAAACATCGTAGGTGGTGACGGCGTCACATAGGCCGTCATAAGTGGATCAAGGCCGTCCGAGGAAGTATATGGAGGCGAGGTGACGGCGTCACAAGTAACTCTTGACGCCGTCAGCCTGTTTTTCCTATATATAGTTTTCTAGTTTTTTCATTAAAGAGAGAAGTTTTGGTGAAACCCTAAAGACGATTTTGGTGCCTCTTTTACAGGTTTTTCAAGGGTTCCAAACCTTTGAGACCTTGCATTGTAATTGAGATAAGTGTACTTTCAATTCAATCAATATGTCTATGTGTTGGTTGTTTATATCTTGTTCTTGTCTCAATTCCATTATGCTAGGCTAGATCTCTTTTGTGTTTGCTTAGATCTAATGAAACCTAGATGTTGATTATGTGGTGATTACTTGTCTATTCTTGTTTTGAATGAATGATTTATATGTTAGGCTTAAGAAAACTGGCAGATCTCCAAATGGTAACATGCTTGAACGTCTTAAGAAACATGAACCGAGGCGTACTAGGTCTTTATTGGTTGTATTTAATGCATGAGCCACTGTTTACAATCCCTATAGTTGTGCTGGGTCATGGTGTAGGAGGAGATAAGAGCTCATAGAGTTGGGGAGTTATGTATGCCACCCCACGAATGGTATTAAGGAATACAATCCGTCATTCATACAAGTGTAACAAGTAATTAACATGTAAAAGATATCTAGGGAGTAATGAAGTCTAAGTAAACACAATTTCTCCAACCACTGTTCACAACCTTAGTATAATTTAGTTTAATTTCATTTTCATTATTTTATTTTAATTATATAATAGCTTTGGGTTAGTTGAATAGCAACTAATTCCGCCCACTCTTCCAAAACCCGAGATTTTACTTGCTTTCATAAAAATATAAAAATACAAAAATAATCATCTTTCACCTCTAGAACTATTAATTAGGTTTTCTAATCCTAGCGACACTATTCCTAAGCTGAACGATCAATCCCCCGGTACTTGTCACTATACTATACTACAACGATCAGGTACACTGCCTGGTGGGGGTTGTAAGCTTCTCGAGATCCCTCGAGAGGTAAAGCAAGGTGCGATTCCCACGCATCAGTACGCAATGCGTGGGCTAAGTATGGTATACAAAAGGTGATGATGAATGCAAAGGGGTTCTTTTTCTTTAAGTTCAATTCGATGAAAGGTGTTGATTATGTTACTGAAAACGGTCCTTGGTTGATTAGAAATGTACCTATTATTCTTAAACCATGGACCTTGAACACCAACTTATTGAAAGAGGATTTGACCAACATCCCAGTGTGGGTTAAATTCCATGATGTTCCTCTTGCTATGTTTTCTGATGATGGTCTTAGTCTTCTTGCTATATTGATTGGTACGCCCAAAAGGTTAGATTCTTATATTAGCCAAATGTGCAAGGAATCATGGGGCCGTAGTAGTTTTTCAAGGTGCATTATTGAACTAAAGTCGGATGAGGTACTTCGGGATATCCTCACTGTTGAGATACCTTTGCTTGATGGGACGGGTTCGACTATTGAGAAGATTCAGGTTGAATATGAGTGGAAACCGCCTCGTTGTGATAAGTGTAAGGTATTTGGTCATACTCTTGTTGATTGTCCTAAATTTTTTCCATCTACTACTCAGAGTAAACCAACTGTTAATGATGGTTTTCAAACGGTCAATAATAAGAAGAAGAGTAATAGTGGTGGTCAATCTGATCCTTATAAAGGAGGTTTTACAAAGCCTAGTGTAGGTATGAAGATGCAATATAGACCCAAAGCGCCTCCTCCTGAACCCAAGAAAGTGGATGCCAACAAGAAGAAGGCTGCTGATGTACCTAGTACTAGTGGAACGAATATTGCTACATCTGATCATTTTGATGCCCTTAATATGGCTGATACTGATGATTTTGGTATTCATACTAAGGAAGTTACTATGGAAGTGGCGTCTGGAAGTTCAGTGGACGATAAAGAGGATGGGTCTTTAAAGACTGCTACTACATCACAAGAACCCCTTGTGAATGATCCGAAAGAGAAGGAACAGGTTGGGAGAGATCATTGTGTCTGATAGTGATGATGAGGAGGTTGTTAACACGTTTGATGAGTCCGTTAATCTATTTGGTGGTGGTCACGAGCGTGAATATGACTATAATGGATATGATTACGATAACTATGCGCAGCAAGTTTATGATCTTTCAGGGAATTTGGATGCTTTTAATGTCATGTATGGCACTAAACTTCAAGGTCTTAGGAAGTAAATTTATTTTGTCATTATCTTTTGTTATAATTTGAGTAGTGGTTTGTTTTATTTTTAGAAAATAAAAAGTATCTTGTTATGTAAGCTTTTCGCCTATGTAACGGGCTGAGATATGAGACTCACCTATATCCTTTGTACTTAAACACTTTTTTGAAGTAATATATTTACCGGGTCTTTGATTTTTTACCAAAAAAAAAATACCCCCATCTTCTTTCCCATTTGAATTTCTTTTGAATTTATATTTAATTTTATACAACAACAAGAACATCAAGAACAAAAACCCATAAATTCAAAAATTAATTGTGTGATCATCAAAAATAAAAGGTAACACATTTATGAAATCCTTTTTATTTAATAAAAATTAATTGTGTGATCATCCATAACCACCACCACCGCCATCACGACTTCCACCACCGCCACCACTTTCACACCTCCTCCATAACCACACCTAATCACTACCGGCTATTCCTTCTCTTCTTCTTGTTTAGAATCAGAAGAACAAATAGGTACCAGATCCTTTCAGATAATCATTTGAGGTGGTACATTTGTAGACAAGACACCTATTGAAGCAACAATCAGGCTCTTCTACAACTCGAGATAGACTTATTAGAACTTTATTATTCATATCCGAACAACTTGGAAAATGAACAATAACACATGAACAACTTTTGTAACTTACTTAATCTATAGAGCATTATAATGCATTTGAGATTATTCTATAATTAGAAAAATTTTAAATTCAGACTTTTTTCTTGCTTATTATGGAAAAATTTTCAAAATTAATTTGTTAGGAAGCAGGTTGTTAGGAAGTTTGTTAGTAAGCGGTTGGTTGTTCAAACTAAAATTATTTTGCTTAATCATCTCTAATATATCTACTTATAAATCATGAAGACAACTAAACATGTAACTGAATAACGCAAAATATAATTACAGGGTACCCGCTGGCTCATTACGCGGGTATCGTTCTAGTATTCTTTTATATATACATTCAACAAAGACAGAGACAAGGGACGTGTAATTTATTCCTACCTACACTACTGCTCCAAGAAGAAAGGAAGCCTAGAAATCGCCTACTTATTACCTTATAAATTTACCTTTTTATCATGATGAATTATTAGTTTATTATAGTTTGAAAAGTACCATATCTTATATTCTTTCATTAAGAGTATGGGGTACGGTGGTGCCAAAGGTGGCATCATCACCACCAGCCCAAAAAGTCCGACGATGCACGACACCGTCCATCGCGCCATCGCATGTGGTGCTGTCCCATCGGCGCTGCGCCATCCTTTTTTTTTGGCTAGGGAGATAGCATGCAACGGTCAAATTTTTTGAAAAGGGGAGATAGCATGCAACGGCTATATAGCCGTTTATATGGAAGAATGCAAAAAATAAAAAATAAAAATAAAATAAAATTAACCCCAAAAAACCTTATAAATACCAATTATTATCTCATACTTCACACACACTTCCAATCTATTATCTATTTCCATTCAAAATGAATCCAAACTCACCATGGATCAACTAAATGTTAAACGATCCGACGAACCAAATGCCGGGGTCGTCTTCGAATCCCGGTCAATATCCGGGATCGTCTTCGAATCCCGGTTACTATCCCAACTTCCAAGCCCCATTTATGAATCCCGACGAGCTAGCATTATTTAGTCAATGGAAAATACAACAACAACAACAACAACAACAACAACAACAACAACAATTTAATCAATTTACACAAAGTCAACAAACAAGCCAAGCCATCCCTTTCCAACCAAATTCGGACCATGGTTCGTATTTTGATGTTAACGAAGTCGAAGAGGAACAAGAAGATAAAACGGAGTCGGAGGAAGAAGTTGTTCCGAAACCGACCTCAAAGAAATCTAGGGCCAAGACGATGGCGAAGAAACCAAAGGCAAAGACGAAGGCAAAGAAAGGCAAATGCAACGAAGGCGACGAAGAAGATGTGGTCCCGTCCCGACAACCACGCACTATGTGGACCCAAGAAGAGGAGCTTCTTTTGTCGGAATGTTACATCGAAGTATCCGAGGATGCAAAAGTGGGTGCGGATCAACAAAAGGATACGTTTTGGTACAAAGTGCTCGAAGTATACAACAAATAAGCAAAGAGGCTTAAGTATACTACTCGTACCAAAAACATGTTGATGGGAAAGTGGACTCCAATGAATAAAGATGTAAAGAAGTTTAATACGGTTGTTGATGAAACGACGACTATGAGTGGAGAAGGTGATAAAGATTTTATGAATCGTTCTCACGTGTTGTTTAGAAAAATAACGGGATATGAATTCAATCACTTGAGCGCTTGGGGCTTTTTGAAAGACAATCACAAGTGGAAAAATCCCGACTCGACTTTGGCAAGACGTGCTCGTCTTTAGTCCACGCGAGAGGAGCCCGAGCATTTTGGAGCCGACGAGTTGCCAAGGCCAGACGGCATGTACCGGATTTCTAAGAGCCAACGTTCGTCAAACTCGACCGCTAGTTCCGGTTCAAACCCGACATTGTTTCAAGAAATGTTGGCTCAACAAATCGAGTTAGACCGCAAAGCAAAGATGGATGTGCTCGAGCAAGAGTCACTCGCAAGAGTTAATTTGTATGAATCTCAAAATATTGCCGAGGAGATGCGGGTGCTAGAAATGGACACAAGCAAGATGAATCCGGTCAATGCAAGGATGGTGGCAGCACAACAAGCTCGAATCCGGGCAAAATATCCTACCGACGAAGAATAGGCTTTTATTTCTATATAATGTACTAGGTTTTTAATTTTATGCATTTTTTTAAAATGTAATGTGTGTTTTTAATATAAATGAAGTTTATTTAAGTTTATAATTTGTATATTTTAATTTTTGTAAAAAAAAAATGGCCGACGGCACCAGAAATTCTGGTGTCAACGTATACCTCTGAAATGTGGTGCCGTGGGATTTCTGATGTCGTGGAGCTTTTTGCTGACGTGGCAGCACAAAATGCCCACGGCACCAAGACGATGGCACCACGGTACCTAGTGCTCTAAAACTGTATAAGAGCAGGAGGTACCTTGACTATAAACCCAAGTTATTGCCAAGTTAAGATGATATGGAGGCTGACGTGGATCGAGTTATTGCCAAGTTAAGACACCATCCTCCTGAGTTATTGCCAAGTTAATGCAGCGTGTTAACCCTTTAACGTTGCGTTAAAGGCTAAAAAAAAAAAAAAAAAAAAAAAAAATCACTTTAACCCAAGTTATTGCCAAGTTAACACACCGCCTACCAAGTTATTGCCAAGTTAACCTTTAACTTGCTGAGTTATTTGCCAAGTTAAGACACCGCCCTCTCAAGTTATTGCCAAGGGTGAAAGGTTAAATGTCAAGGTGGCGCTTACGTGGACCGAGTTATTGAATAAACCAATGCTCTAAATTGTCAGTTGGAATATATGATATTAAACTTATTTCCCTTTATTAATATACTCAGTTTTATATTTGCTTATAGTGAAAGTGATGCAAAAGGGTCTTTCGTTCCATTTACATTTGTAGTTCTTGATGTTATGTGCACTATTAACACAATATTGACATACATGTTGGCATGTTGCACTATAGATGTTACTGCCTTATGAATTTCTTGCATATTTAAACATAGGGTTAATGGCATATAATAGCAACGAACTTTTTCATTTGTCCTATTATCATATACGAACCCAAAATATTACAATTATCAAATACGAACTTTCAAATTTTGTTTTATCAATGTAAAAATCTCATCTCGTTGCGTACGATAATGAAAATTTTTTTCAAAGTTGGATGGTTATTGTGGTATTTTTTTAAAGTTCATATCTGATAATGAAAAAAAATTTGAAAGTTTGATGGGTATTATTGTAATATTTTGAGTTTGTAGCTGATAATGGGACAAATAAAAAAGTTTATTACTATTATATGCCATTAACCATTAAACATATTGATGATGAATTATTATAGTTTGAAAAGTACCATATCTTATATTTTTTCATTAACACTAAGGTTTGTTTGGATGTGAATTTAGTGATTATTGTGAGTCAAAGAATCTGTAAAAGGTAATCAGCTGGTTAATGTAATTAAAATTTGATGTTCGTCCTATTGGGAAGGATACGGGCACTGGTACCACGTTGGCTGGACATAATTTGAATGTTGGTGGTGCTACTGGTGATGGGCGTCCTATTGTCGAGTTATTGCATACGCATAATGCTCTTGTTCGTGATTGTTTGAATCTTCGTTCGTACATACAAGAATTGTTCTGATCATGATCATATGATACGGGGTACTATTTTAGTTATAATAAGAACATAGAAGAATTATTCTGCTCCATATAATGCATCTCGAAAAGTATGACGGTACGCTTTTTTATCTAAGAAAATTGGATTTGAGGTGGTGGTTGTGTGATGCTAGAGGGTGATGGTAGATGGTGGAAATTAGATGTGAAAGATGATGAATAGTGTTTTGAAAGTTAAATCTTTATTTGCAAATTTAGCCATTAAAACGAGTAAAATAACAATAATACCCTCAGTAATGAGTAATGAGGCACTTAATGAGGAATTTAAAGGCATTACCAAAAAGTAGCTTTCGGTGGCTATTTTGCATAAAAACAAAACATTAATGTCGTTTTTGCTATACTTTTTATCCGAGAGTATTTTTTACGCATTTGGACTACTTTAGACACATTTTTGCAATTTACCCCATTTTTTCAAATCATTACTTTTTTTTTATATATATAGTCGGTCATTTAGGGTCCCTTTGGTTGTAGGGTATGGAATGAAAGAATGAAATAAATGATGTTTTTTGATGTTTGGTTTATTAAGGCCCACAACAATGGAATGAAAAGTTAATTTGATACCCATAGATTCATTCCACTCAAATATATATATATATATATATATATATATATATATATATATATATATATATATATATATATATATATATATATATATATATATATATTACCCTTTTCTAGGGGTCCCAACTCATTATAATATATTTATTTTATATTAGGCGAGTACCCGTGCATAGCAACGGAAATTTCTAGCGGAAAATAATTAACGATATGCGATATTGTAGTAATTGCAAATGGTTTAATTCAACTCAAACAAAATTTTTTAACATGTATCAAAGAACAAATAAAAATATTTAGTAAACGGAAAAAAGATAACGAGTGTGGTGGCCCGCGCGTTGCCACGGGATCGCGCTGTCGATAGTGTCGACTTTTTTGTTTTCGTGTTTATCGTTTGTTGTTGCTATGTGTAAACGTGTCTTAAATTTTGTTGGTGTTTCAGTTGGCAACGCAATTCGCAAATTAAACAAAGTTTGATGGAATAACAGTTTTCTCATGCACCTTTACAAAAAAGTAAATGTATCTTTTAGAAGTACTCCATTTGTACACCAACCGAATTTGTGTACGGGTCAGACATTCCAGTTAGACCTGTTTGGCTTTTGGCTTTTATATGGCAATCACAACTTAAAAAGCAAAACATCAGCTACGATAAGTATCCAATTCTATTAATTTAAAATATCTATAAAATTGTTACAACAATAATGGCACTTATATAAGTCATATATACAAATGGATTTCAAATAGTCAAAGAAAATATGATAACAACGAATATTGTACAGTTAGCCGGAACCTTCATCCAGTGTAGTAGTGCCTAGCGCCTGAATATACCTTGAACCACTTATCGTGAACTTTGCCCCATAGATTGTACACGTTCACTGTTTGTGCGCAACCTTACACGGTTATACTATGGGTCCCCAGGAACGCCTACAACAATAAGAAATTGATAGATAGTTAAATGGCCATAGTAGGTGTCACACGGTAAAGCATTTTCCACTTTTATCATAAACCAAACTGGCCGCTTTGACAGCCAAAAACAATAATCATTATGTCAATTTAGACAACAAAAACAACTAAATAAGCTATTTTTGATAGCCCAAAACATCAACCAAACAACCCATAATTGGACAGAGATACCATAAACCAAATAGGCCATATTGACAGAAAAAACTTTAGCCAAAAAAACTTTTTTTTACCACAAATAGGACACAATTAAATGGATATTCTTTTGACAGCAACCAAACACCCTATTTTGACCAAAAAAAATAGCAACCAAACATCTCATTCGAAACACGTTTTAAGTCCTGGCCAGCTAAGTAAGTATATTAAAAAGGAAATTTTAAGGCTAGCATACTGCGTCTTGGAATGGTTATAGACCTTGCTACATCGACTCTAACCAATGAAATACTTTATACTTATTGCGCCTAGCTAGAAACAAAGTGTGAACATCATTATGGAATAGCTTTTTTTATCAAAAGGTAAAAAGAGACACATATTATAGGACACCGCAATGCCATGTACCAACGTTTGTTACCTTAATAAATGAGCATATTTGTGCAAACAATATAGTGAACATAATACTTGAAAAGATAATTCATAACTCACACCAATTACTTAAGATATATTACCTATTCGGTTGCTATTTCGGCTCTTACACATGCTGCTACAAGGGTTGCAGCAGGAATATTTCTTATAGCTAGACTTATGCCTCTTTTCATATTCATACTCCACATCATGCTTCATAATCATTCACTTAACTATGAACTGCCTTTCTCAATGGCTTTAAGTAAATACTTAATTTTTTACCTGTATGAAAAGTTTCAAGCGTATTTGACTACAATGATATCCAAAATTTGTGTCAATTCAAAACAAAGACTAACCTAATACTTGAAAGTACTTGTATTCTTTTAGAAAACACACAGACCAAATAAGCTCACCTTCATGTTCAAACTGCAAAGGGCTGTTTATGATTTGTGGTTGGTTTGCTTACCGGAACTCATACTCCAAAAATATTACCTCTACTAATGATATGCTACCACGGTGTAAAAGGCTACCAAAATTCCAAAGGAGGCATGCATATTTCACATGCCGCATAACATAAAAAAAAAAAAAAAAAAAAAAAAAAAAAAAAAAAAACCCCACTGATTACCTATAAGCCTGTCCAAACAGCCATGTTTGGTGCTGTCCAAACATAATATTTGGTAATACTTAATTTTCCCGCTTGTGTACTTTCCTAGTTCTGCTCGTGAAAACAATGTAGCGGCACCACCACAAAATTCTAGCCACACAATCACCCTTACCACCGACTTTCTATACTGGTGCGTAAGGATTTTTACAGGTTTTCATAGCCTTTAAATGCTATTTGGACATGTTTAAATGCTTTTTTTTTACACTTCCTATGTTCTGTTTGGACACCACCAAACATGGCTGTTTGGACACGCTTAGATGATGCTATTTTACAACTTTGATGTCATGTTTGGACAGCACAACTATTTTACAACTTTGATGTCATGTTTGGACAGCAGAACAATTGATGTTTGAACACAAGTTGTAACAGGCATGTGAGAAAAGTAACTAAGTCCAAATACTTCGTTAGAAAACAGGGAACCGAAAGTTCACATGAAATACAAACCTGGTATTCTCATTGCTATCAAGTAACTCCCTCCATTGTTTCCCTGGCTTATCTGCAAACGAAGGAAATACATTCTAATTAGCATATGTTCAATAAAAATAACCGAAAACCACCAATTCATATAAAAAAATAAAAACCCAAAAGAATTTGGAGATTACTTTCGGCCACAATCAGTTTAAGCTTTTGCAACAATCTTTCATAGTTGCGGGCTTTATTAAGCTCTTGCAACAATCAGTTTCCCATATGCAACTAATCCAGCTACACCCTGTATGAAATAACATCCAATAAAACATATTGGGGGATGCTTTAAGACCTGCAAATTTTACAATTTCATTCTAAGTTTAGTACAAAACTTCAAAACATCTCATATGTGCTTATTGTAAACATTAAAAAAAAAAAAAAAAAAAAAAAAAAAAAAAAAAAAAAAAAAAAAACTACCATTTACACCTAAAAACTATAAATTGAAACACACTTATTTGGTTCCCCTTTAATATATGTTATACCTTCAGGCGACGTATATATCTTGGTTTGAGACAGGCTTTAGCAACATAATTCACACTACCTGCAAACAACAACAAAAACAACAACTCCACAAAAAATGCAACTACGTGATTAAACTAATGCATTGCAACTCGGTTGATTCAAACGGATTCTATTTGGGCACCACTCGCACACAAAAGTTCATTGTAATTGACTAATCTAATCATAACATCTTAATTACTTACGTACCACAAAATTCAACCAACACATAATATCTATTAAACACAACATCTTAACTACCAACATAACGAATACAAATTCACATGTACACAACTAAATCACAACATCTTAACTACTAACATAACAAAAAACAAATCCAAAAATAAAAAACAAAACCATAATAATTACGTATACAAAACTTAACATCTAGCAGACAAATACCGTCTAAAAATCACAAGAGACTAATTACTAACGTAACGAATACCACCCACATTCACCTTTCTCTTACACATTCCATCGAACATCTTCTATGCGGCCTTCAACCACCACCGCTGAATTTGTCGGACTCCGTCTACCACCACCGACAGCAACGACGGCAGGCAGCAACTGAAACAAGAAAAATTGCCAAAACGTTAAAAAAAAGGTAAGAACTACAATTAAAATATACAAACCTATATAAGAAAACCTTCAAAAGTTGTTGAATGAACCTTATGCATACTAACAATTGTCATCATATTCGCAGGCAACTGATAAAACTCCCGCGGATACGCTCCTCTATTATTCCCTTCCTCACACAAGAGAATTCCTCTTTCTTACTTGTCCACTTCTGATTTCTTGTTGCCATTGACCCCTTTATTCGTTGTTGCGTTCACTGCATAAGAAGTGACACTCTAGTAATTAATATACGCAATTCCGTGGCAAAATGCATTTCTATAAGCTATGCTTATCTACTCACATAGGATGCATTTGGGAATTAGATAAACATATTTGGGAAGCAAAATGCATTTCTAAAAACAACTTATATCCTGTGATGCTGTTTTTTACTGCTTATTGAAGTGCTCACATGTCTCTTTTTTTAACCAGATAAGCATATTTAAGCCTGCCATTGCATACTTCTAGCTTATGTAATATGCATAAATTATGCCAAAACCTAATGCTATTATTTTTCGGGTCAAATCAAATTTGAGAATTTAAATGAACCAACTTATTCGCTCACTCAACACTAAAAATACTTATGCACAAGAAGATAGTCACTTTAGAATGCTAATCCAAACACCCCATTTATACTAATAAAGTTTTATGAATGTAAATATTGCTACATAAAAAAATTACACCATACAGTTGAAAAAAAAATACCTATACATCAGCTTGAATTCTTGCTGGAGGTACATTTTCCTTACCACAATTAGAGGCATATACACCCTTATAGCTCCAAACCTCAAAAAAATTCACACATGCAAAATAAAAGCCCCACAGATCTAAAAGTTTCAATATTTTATATAAAAGCATTGAAGGGTATAAATTTAAAGTCAAATAATTAAAAATTCATTAAAACTTTAAAAAAGATATGATGAGACTTACTATTGGTGGCCGGAGTGAAGACGACGGCGAAAAGCACGCCGGAAACCCCGCAGATCAAAAAGTTTGATAATATGAATGGTGTGTTTTTGAATCAGAGGACATGGATTGAATGCGTGGAATTAATTGCACAATTGTAACTGATTAGCTGTTTTTGAATTGGTTAATTACTGATTGAATAATTTCCTTTGATAGATTCAGCCATTCCTTTTAGCCCTTCAATACTTTCCTTTGCTGCATTTCCTTTTAGCCTTTCAATAATTTTGCATTTTTGAAGTTTCTCTCTCACTTGACTTTCAACACTCAACATTTTCCACTTTGACCATTTTCTTTTTATATGTAGTTAAGATTTTAAAAATTAATAATTTCAATTTTAATATATATTTTATATTTTAAAACAAATATCATTTAAATCAATCAATCATTTTCTCTCTCCTCATTTTCTGTCAAACCAATCAAAATCCAAATCCAATTCTAAACCCACTTACAGAACAAACGAACCCTTATATCAGTTGATCTCATTTTTCCAAAACCATCCAAAACCCCCCATCGGTCATTTATTTTTTATTTATTTATTTATTTATTATTATTATTATTATTATTATTATTATTATTATTATTATTATTATTATTATTATTATTATTATTATTATTTTGATATAGTCAGTCATTTATATCCATTGATCTAATTTTTGAATATAGTCGGTCATTTATATCCATTGATCTCATTTTTCCAAAACCATCCCCCGTGGGGTCTCAAACATTACTTTGCTCACAAAACATAGTCGGTCATTTATATCCATTGATCTCAATTTTTGAAAGCATCCAATGCTCAAAACCGTCGGTCCTATCATTCTTGGAACACCCAAAAAGTACAAAAGTACTTACCCTAGTACCCCACAATTTTTTTTTTTCTTCAAATACCCCAGAAGCGGAGGTTGCCCAAAAAACTTAGGCGGATAGATTAATAATGTGACATGTGTCCCTAGTGGTGTCCCCACCATGTACCTGCATGGTACATCTTACCATATGTACTTCTTGGGCGACTATGACCTCCATTTCTTAAGCGACTTGACTATTTTGTCTTTTTGTGAAAAATGGTTAATTACATTTTTGGTCCTCATAGTTTGCTTGTTATTTTATTTTTGTCACTCTTTCTTTATTTTTTATAAATAGCAACTCATTACCAAACACCACCTTAGAAAACCCATCTCCTAAAAGTGAAAAAAACTCAGCTCAAACACATTGCTATTGGTATAGCTGCTTCAGCTAAGCTATGGGAAAAGAGACAAAATTATATAAGATTGTGGTGGAATAAAGAGAAACAAATGAAGGGTATTGTTTGGTAAAAAAAACCCAGTAATAACCCATGGGTGTCTTCAATTCTTCTTCTTGTTTCCCTTTAACCCCTTAAACAAACAAGGGTGTTTTCAATTCTGCTTCTGAGTGTAAGAAACAAAAGATACCCACCATCGACACCACCAACTGTTACCACACCAACCCTCATCACCAAACCCACCATCGGCACCACCAACTGCTACCACATCACACCACACCACACCAACCCTCATCACCAAACCCACCATCGCCACCACCAAGACTCCATCGCCACCACCACTGATGATGTTGATTGGTTGAGACATGGGTTTAAGACTACGAATCTGAGCTTTTTTGGATTTCATTTAAGGGTTAAAGGGATTTTTTTTAACAGATCTAGTTTTTTTTTTTTCTTCTCTTATATTATTTTCTTTTTTGCAACAACAGATCTAGGCATTTAGAGATGATGCTCAGTGAAAGTGGTGCTTGGTATACAAAGTGAAAGTGGTGAATCTGGGTTAAGAATTATTGACCCATGTGGATGTGAAGTGAAAGCAAAGAATCGAAAATAATATACAATAATAACTACATAACTATTAACACTATCTTATAATAATAGAACTCAAAATGAGTGCATTTGGGTGAATGAATCTTGTTGGGTGAATTTTGAGATGTGTTTCTATTTATAAAAAATAAAGAAAGAGTATGACAAAAATAAAATAACAAGCAAACAATGAGGACCAAAAATGTAATTAACAATTTTTTATAAAAAGACAAAATAGCTAAGTCGTCTAAGAAATGTGGGTCCAGTCGCCCAAGAAGTACATATGGTAAGATGTACCATGAAGGTACATGGTGGGGACACCACTAGGGACACATGTCACATTATTAATCTATCCGCTAAGTTTTTTTTGGCAACCTCCGCTTCTTCTGGGGCATTTGAAGAAAAAAATTTAAGTGAGGTTCCAACTTCCAGGGTGAGTATTGTAGGGGTGAACAGGGATATTAACTGTTAAAACTATCTTGTTTTTCCTTCAGCTTTCAATTTGACACTTTATAGGTCCAATGATCTCATTTTATAGAGCATCAAACAAAATTCCCCAAAAATCACTAACTACCGCAAGTTCCTCATTTTTTACGTCTCGCATCTCCAACAAACAACAGGTCCGTTATTAGATAGTATTTTGTTAGTACATATTTTGATTTGAGTTTGTGTTTTGTGTGTGTGATCGATTATATATTGTGATAATTAGTTTGTGGTGATCATATTTACAGTAGTGATGAGTAACGGTATTATCCACTCGAAAGCTAGGAGGAAATCACTTGCGCTTACAAAACATCCTCCTTACTCTGAGGTAATTTCATTAAATACAACTTTCGTTAAATTTGATAAAAATGCTATCATAGAGCTTATTTAATTTTCCTACTTACTTTGACAGGATATAAGTTTATCATATCCTAATAAACTTATATAATTCCTCAAGTCTCAATATGAGCCACAAAAGTGGGTCTTATGAAATATAAGCCGAAGAACAAATAAACTCATAAGCCACATATAAGCTTAAACAAATACCCCCTAATTTGTGGTTTTACATGTGTTGTACAGATGATAAGTGAGGCGATAGTGAGTTTGAAGGAAAGGAATGGATCGAGTCAGTATGCGATTGGGAAGTTTATTGAAGACAAGCATAAGAATCTGCCTGCTAATTTCAAGAAACAGTTGTTGACTCAGTTGAAGAAGCTTGTTGCTAGTAATAAGCTAGTTAAGGTCAAAGCTTCTTACAAGCTTCCTTCAGCCGCTAAGCCCAAGCTGAAAGCTGCCGCCAAGCCTAAGCGAGCTGCAAAACCTAAAATAGCTCCAGCTAAACCTGATGCAAAAACTAAACCAGCCGCAAAGACGGTTATGAAGAAAGCTCTGGCAAAGAAGAAACCATCTAAGGCCAAAGCAGATTCAGTTAAGGCGGCTGCTAAACCTAACCTGACTCCAAAGTCATTTGAGGAAGCTGCGGATATCCTTGGTGGTAAGTACAATATAGCAGTAACTTGTTGCTAATGTCTAGAGGTGCTAATTTTAACCTCTTCACCTATGTTATAAATGGGTCGATTCGGGTTATGCTGAATTTTAAACTGGCTAGCTAGATTTAAGTCAAATGGAAACGGGTTAAATAAAAATATCTTTTGAACTTAGTCGATTCAAATAGAAACTCTTGTCCTTAGGAACACGACTAGTACACAAATTGACCAGGTGTGTATATAAGAAAAACTAAACAGGTGTAGATACACTACGAGTATTATTTTGGGCCGGGTGCATTTAAGAAAAGTATAGGTTCTTAATGAAAATTGACCCTACGCTGCAAAATTCCATGGGTGTCCCATGGACCCCATCACCCAGGCTGCTTGCTTGTTGTGAATAGAGGTGGCAATTTGAGACCCATTGGTTAAACATGGGTGAAGTTAGTTGAATATCTTGTTGGGTCTCCTTAAATATTATAGATGGGATTGGTTATTTGATAAGAAGTGAAATTGTATAACAATTACCCCATACGGGTCTAGATGGGTCTAGCAGGTCAAAAAAGAAACACTTTTTTCATACCTGTGACCCAACCCGACCCAACCCACATATTTTGCTACCGCTAGTTGTGAATGACAGAATTGATTAGTTCGACCTTTATAAAAAGTTTTTAAATTAACCCAACTAGGTTTATATATAGTGTCCTTTCCTTGTAAGGTTCTCATTTTCACTTTGTACATTGTATATATGAAGTTAGCAGAAGTAAGTTGGAGCGCATTTGCACAAGTCTTAAGGGGTGGTCATATACTCCTAATAAGAGTGATTCCCACTCCTCAAATTTTCGGGGGTCTAATGAACATAATTCTGTGACCCATACCGAACATGCTATGTATAGTTCCACACGTGTAGAAACAATTCTGATTGATGAACTTGGACAGCCCAAAACAACCTTAAAAAACTCAGTGAAACCTTTGACTATCAAGGCAACATACAAAGAGGATACTGTGAGGTTTCCATTCATACTTTCAGATGGATTAACAAAATTGAAAGAGCAGATTGCAACAAGATTTCCGATCAAGCTAGAAAGCTTTAGGCTCAAATATGAAGACAAAGATGGCGATATTATATTGATTGCATGTGACAGTGATTTAGATTTATCAACGAATGATTTTAGACGACCGGACGGTCACACTGTCATAAGACTTGTGGTTTGCCTGCTTGTCAGTTAATCAGATTTCCTAGACTATCACCAATACCAAAACACCAAATTTTGAGTTGAAGTGTGGAGGTTCATCTTCAATTACAACAATAAATTTAGTGCAATATGTGGGGTCTGGTACACTTACCAACGACATTTTACACTAAATATGCTGCAACATCAAATTTTTTTTCCACCAAAACTCAAAAGCGTTAAATTAACAATTATTAATACTATTAAGAAAAGGTTTTTGGTGATGTAAGTTTGCTAACGTGTTCATGTAATCAATGGATGAAATAGTAAATGAAGTTTGTTGCTAGAGATAAGTTAGTTATGGTCAAAGCTTCTTATAAGTTGTCGTCTGGTATGCTATGTGTGAAAGCAGGTGAACCTTTCATGTAACAGGTGTTTAGTCTTTTTGAAGTGATTCCCGTTGTTATATTGAATATCGGCATAATGTTTAACCTATAGATTCCTGAATGCAAGTTTTCCTTTACCAACCCTTTTATTGTTTTTAAAGATCTTTGCAATTATCTCGCCTACTTATGTGGTTGATGGTTTTTTTCTTTCTTTTAACTGAAAAAACCTTCTGGTGTGCCTTTGTTCAAACGACATATAAGGCATCTAATATATAGCAAATGATGGTGCAAATTATTTAGCTTCTTGTTCTGGATTGTGATTCTTAGATATGTAACCACACTTGAAAATGCACAGTTGCACACTAAATTTTTTATGAAATGTGAGCTCCTGCTGTTAATATTTATCAAGCTTAGTTTAGCTGATTCTGCTGGATTTCAATAGTCACTATCAATGTAATAATTAATGTCTTCTTTTTTGTTGCAGGCTAATAACTATGAGATTATTCTTGCACATGAAGCCAAACAACATACTTGGACTTTCCCATGGGCTTCTTTTTGGTCATCTACAATCGGTTGGTCTTAATTTCCCCATATACATAAGTGAGGTTGCTGTCAGTGAGGAGGCTTTATGTACGAAGAAAGAGATTAATGGAGTGGCAATCATTGCAAGCTTTCGATTGATCAGGTTTGTTAGTTTCTAACATTATATTGTGTTAATTTTGTAACATGATTTCTGAAAATGTAATGGACAGTTAATTATGCAGGACATCAAAGGAAGATCCACTGATATTGGTTCACTATTTTACATTTGCCACTACACTAGAACAGGAGGACAAGAGGTGAGCCATTTTTTGCAGTCTTTTTACTCTATATTAATATTGTAGATTTTAATTTAAAAAAAAAAAAAAAAAAAAAAAAAAAAAAAAAAAAAAAAAAACGATAGTATTAAACTATGGAAGGTGTGAATCATTAGTTGTAACATCCGGTTTACTTAGTTTTCTTAGAACCATATTAAACTGTAATATCATAGTTAAGTGTATGAGTCTCCTATATCACTTGCATCTACCCTGGCTAACGTTCTGTTCTAGGTCTATGGAACTACGAATTGTATCTTTGTTACGTATACTTAAAGTTTCTACATGGTAAAGAAACTAAGCGCAGGAGCGGATAAGTACGGTTTTGGATTAAACACCAAAAATGGTTCATTACCACTGTACTTTCAAAATGTTGGTGATTTTGCGTCATGTTATAGTTATTATGTGATATTAATGTGTTCTAAGGGACTGCAATTATACATTTATACTTAGTAATGCTTATTATTCCTGAACCTGAAGAGTTTTATGTGTGGAGTGTGGACATAAGCTCAGGTGATGCATTAATGGAACTTAAAAAGTGTGAAACTCTTTTTTTTTTATAAACTTTAGAACCTCACAATTTCATTTTATTATAAAAAAAACTTTAGAAGTGTGAATAAGAAACTTGAAACTATTTATTGTTACTTGATCAGGCATTGTGAACAAATATGACCATGCTTCATAAGTAAAGCACGCTAATATCCCTACTTGCGCTAAACATGTTTACAAGATTCCTTGATTTCAATTGGTATTTTGCTTGTGATTATGGGATGGATTGGTAAAGTTATGTTATACGTGTCATGTCACTAATCTCTTACAAATATCTTTTTTGTGTTGCATACACCAATTAGTTGTTGATGGACCTAATGGTGAGGGCTGAGATGTTTTACTAGGCCTAAGACTAGCCTTAAAAGATGTAAGATCATTGTTTTATTATGAAACAATGCTCCATTTGCAAATAGTCTTTGGTTTATCATTTGTTGCTACACGATTACTGCAACTTTTGAATGTAAATTATTGTTACAAGAACAGCCAAGGCCCATTGCTCTTCAAAGTCGTGGTATTGATTCCCTTAATCTTAAAGGAATGTAAAGTACGAGGCCATTTTCAAATGATCTTGAACAGCTTATCGCCGTCGTCTACTTATTGTTTAATCAAGTTGCAGATCTAGAGATCTGCTTCTAAAAGGATTTTGTATAATTGCAATCGACACGTTTTTGTACATAGTGCACATTAGTTACTATCTAGATATTAGATGGTTGAACGATTGGGTATTTGTTAATTGGGATAATTGTCTAGATGTATATATCTCTGCACTTTTTGCTCTGTTGTGAATCGTTCTATTTTTTTCCTGTTAATAAAACATACTTTTAAAATTGTTCAATGTTGTGTATCAAGTGGAGCGGTGTTTGGATAATTCAGCAATGCTTATTGTCACATGTGTAGACTTACAACCAGGCAAGGGTACAGTCTCATTCTGCAAACACATAAAAACAAATCTTGATAAAAGAAAAAGCTCGAGCCTTTATGTTATTTGTTGTCTATGTTTTTAGTGTGATTTGAGGGGAATATATACGGGAACATGGATCACAAATATGGCATTTTGGTCTTTTTAAGAACTTATGAGTAGACTTTTGGTGTTTTTATTGTTGCTGTGGTGCATTGCCTTTTTGTTTTAGCTAAAGAGACCCCATTTCTGAAATGAAAGCCTTAAAATGATTGGATTTTGCGGATAGATTAGTTAACTCTTAATTTGTGATGTCAATTTCATTAAATGTTAATAGAAACTTGTTTTTCTAGTTTATTATTATTATTATTATTATTATTATTATTATTATTATTATTATTATTATTATTATTATAAACACCACTTTATTAGAAACTCATAGGATTTACAAAAAGTTAGTGGGAACCCGAGATACTAACTGGGCTCCCACTCCTCTAGCTATAGAAAAGCTAATCCTACTAAAGATATGAGCAGCTGCACGTGTTCCAATGTCTTGGGTCATCGAGAACTTTCGGACTCGTTTTAGTAAGGTCACTGCATCCTTCTCAAGTTCCCCAAAAGAAGAGAAAGAGAATGGGAGGAACCCATATCCGATATTCGCTCACTTAATCTTATTATTATTATTATTATTATTATTATTATTATTATTATCTCTAAATAGTATATCTTGTAATTAGTATATTTGACTTAGAAATAAAAATGTCATGATTAAACTTTTTAAATTAATAAATTATTAATTTATTGATATAATAATATCTTCGTAAACTAATAAATTAGTTTTTTTATTACCGAAAAAACTCTCTCTCTAACCTCCTAACCACCTAACTAATTTCCCGCCTTTACTCCATTTCCAAAATGTCACTGTTTCATCAAATTACCCACTTAAATCTCAATCATTCTCAATTCTGATAACATCAATCAACTCGTCTTTTCATTGCGCGTTCTGTTTTGATTTGATTTTCATTCTCAATTATGTGTTGATTTGATTTTCGTTCTGTTTTGAGAAAACCCCGATTTCGAGGAAATTAAGGCTTTTTTGATTTCTTGATTGTTTTAGTATCCTTTCTGAATCTTTTTACATTTCTCTTAAAAAAAACCATAAAAATTAGTGTAAACTCTGTTGGATTGAAGATTAGTATTGTAACAAGTATGACGTATAACAAAAG
This sequence comes from Artemisia argyi, assembly GCA_030686995.1. Classification (NCBI taxonomy): domain Eukaryota; kingdom Viridiplantae; phylum Streptophyta; class Magnoliopsida; order Asterales; family Asteraceae; genus Artemisia; species Artemisia argyi. The sequence goes on from CM060682.1 coordinate 175,836,935, forward strand.
GTCCTCACAACGGAATGTTAGGCGTCCTGCAAGGTATGGGGATTCAATTCTAAGCCAGAATAAGAGGAATGAAAATAAGAACATGGAAAAAGGGAACAATCGGATGAATAAGAAGGGTGACAATGGAAGTATGAATGAAGAAAGAAAGGATAGTGAAGTGAATCAGAATAAGGGGAAGGAAAGTATGTTGGATGGGGATCTGAATGTAGAAAGTTTTCCTGCATTACACAGTCAGGTAAACAAGCCAAAACCCAATGATGTTAGCATTAATTGTGATAATAATGTAGATAATCAACTGAATGATGTGAGTACTGGTGATGTGTCTAAGGAAGATTGTGGTAACAATGTTGCATGTAGTACTAGTGCAAGTGTATGTGAGAATCATGAAGCTCTTAAGGTTGAGAATGAGCCTAGTAAGAATAACACTAGTACTTTGGCAGAAATACTCAAAAACAATATCCCTGATAATACATTGCTAGTGATTCCAGCTGAAACTAATGAAAATGGGGTAGAAATTGCAATATTTGATGAAGAAGTTGTTGAATTAGGGAGTGCTAAGTGGGAGAAGACTGTATGTGGACATTTCTTAGGTTGTATGGTTAGTTTCAATGAGGCTAGGTATCACCTTAGGAGAATGTGGAATAATTATGGTCTTGAGGATATGACAATGAATGATAAGGGAATATTCTTTTTCAAGTTTCAGGATGAACAAGGTATTTTACAAGTCATTAGTAATGGTCCTTGGATGGTTAATAACAAACCTTTGTTTGTTCAAAGATGGGGAATTGATGTTTGCTTGGACAAATCAGAACTTAAAACATTGACAGTTTGGGTAAAGCTAATAAATGTACCACTTGAAGCTTGGAGCGTTAAAGGAATTAGCACTTTAGCAAGTGTTCTAGGTAAACCAATCATTATGGATGAAATGACTACTCAAGTATGTATGACAGGGATGGGTAGACTTGGTTTTGCTAGAGTGTTAATTGAATTGAATGTTGAGAAGATGTTCAAAGATGTTATTGAAATTGGTTATAGGAGAAAAGGAGTTAGTACTAGTTTGACTAAGTTTGTGAAAGTTGAATACATTTGGATGCCTACTAGGTGTAGCCATTGTTGTGTCTTTGGGCATGATAATGTCAATTGTAGAATGATACCTAAAGATGCTGATAATGTGGAGTCAAGTAATGATAAAAGTGAGGTAAATGATGGATTCCAAAACGTGACATATAGGAAAGATAAGGATGAGACTCATTTTAACAAGAACAAGAGAAATATGCAGAGTGGTATTAATGGGTACACAAGGGGAGCTAATTACCCTAACAGAATGACCGGGCAGAGGCAAAATAATAACATGCAAGAATATAAGACTAAAAAGAATGTGGATGTAGCCATTAAGCCTAGTGTGGAAAATAATAATGGAGTAGAGAAGAATACTGGAGGTAATGGTAGTACAGATAAGGAGAATGTTAATAATAGCAAACATGTAAAGGCTGCTAAGGAAGCTGGACAGAACAAAACTCCAAATGGAAGTAGTAATAGTAATGAGAGGAGACATAATAATGTAGGAGTCATTGGACAGAATAGTTTCTCCCCATTGAATACACTGGTTAATGAAGAGGAAAGCAAGCTAAGTAACAAGGAAAAAGAACAGGTTGATAGTATGCTAGAAACTAATGGTGATCCAACATAGAATGAATGGGAGAACTGGAATGATGACATGAAACAATATTATAGAGATAAGAAGGAGTTTTTAGGTGCAAATAATAAAACTTAGAATGAGGAAGACGTTGTGCAAGATTTGTCTTCAACTGAAGAAAGTCTAGTGAGGAATGAGGTTGAGCGTATTTGCAGTCCTACCCTTAACTGAATTGTGATCTTGGAATGGTTTTAGTATTGTATATAAATAGTATTGTTTTTTGTTTGTTTTCTTTTTTGTGTGAAAAACAGACAGAGTGTATAGTGAGCCTAAAAGAATTGAGAGAAGTGGTGAGTATAAAAATAGAAAGAGTATTTGTGTGTATAAAAATAGACAGAGTGAATTGTGAGCCAAAAAGAATTGAGAGATTTGGTGAGCCAAAAAACTGAAAGAGAAGATTGTGTGCAAAAACAGACAGAGTGTTTGTGAGCCTAAAAGAATTGAGAGATTGGTGAGACAAAAATAAACAGAGAAGATTGTGTGAAAAAACAGGCAGAGTGTTTGTGAGCCTAAAAGAATTGAGAGATAAGGTGAGAATAAAAATAGAAAGAGAGTATTTGTGTTTCAAAAACAGATAGAGTGAATATAAGTGAGCCAAAAGAATTGAGAGATATAAGTGAGCCAAAAACAGAAAGAGATGATATGGATATCAAAGTTGCATCTTGGAATATTAGAGGTCTTAGTACTATTGAGAAACAAAAAGAAGTGAAGAAGATCATTGTTGAGGAAAAGCTACAAATGTGTGCTGTTCTTGAGACTCATATCATATACAATAAGGTAAAGAAAGTTTGTGAAAAGGTTTTTGGCAACTGGGATTTTGCTACTAATGCAGAAGACAATAACAATGGGTGTAGGATTATGGTTAGATGGAATCAAAGTATGGTTAATGCCTGGTTGATCACTAAAAGTAAACAGAGTATGCTACTATTAGTTGAATCTGTTTGCCAGAAAACCAGATTTTTCTGTACCATTGTCTATGCAAGTAATTCTGGCATTAAGAGAAGACAATTATGGAAGGAATTGGAAACTTATAAGCAGGTTACTAATGGAACTGCTTGGGTCATTTTTGGGGATTTCAATGTTACTCTGGAAGTTCATGAACAATCTAATGGAATCTCAATGCATTCAAATGACATGGTGGAATTTAAAAAGTGTGTTGAAAGTATTGAGGTGGAGGATTTATCAAGTTCTGGTTTCCAATTTACTTGGACAAAAAGCTTAAAGAATCCTAATTGTAAAACATTAAAGAAGTTGGATAGAGTGATGGTTAATGAAGTCTTCCTGGATAAATTCAAATCAGCACATTGTGTATTTCACCCCTACATCATTTCTGATCATTCACCTACTGTACTAATGTTACCAAATGGAGGGATGAAAAAGAAGAAAGCTTTTAGAATGTCTAATTTCATAACAGAAAAGGAAGATTTTTTGCCAATGGTTAAACAGGTATGGGACAAGATGATTAATGGTTTGCACATGTATCAAGTGGCTCAAAAAATGAAACTGCTTAAGCATAAATTGAATCATCTAAGCTGGAAAAATGGTGATGTGCATGAGAGAGTTAATATTTTGAGAGAGAAGATTAAAAGAGCCCAAGAAGAAGTTGACAGAGATCCTTTTTGTGAAAATAAGAGAAAGATTAATTGTCTTCTACTGCAGGAATACTGTGAAGCTGTTAAGGATGAGGAAAACCTATTGTTTCAAAAGGCAAAAATTGAGTGGTTAAAAGAAGGTGATAGAAATACAAAGTTTTTTCATCAAATTCTTAAAGGAAGACAACACAAGAGCAGAATAATGGCTATTTGTGGTGAAGATGGAGTTAGGTATGAAAATGAACAAGTTCCTTAGCAATTTTTGGAGCATTTTCAAAAGTTTTTGGGCAAGAAAGATGCTGTAGCTGAATTTAGAAGTGATCATGTTAATTTCCCTAATAAACTGTCAACTGGTGAGGCTGAAAGATTGGTTAGACAAGTAAGTGTGGAGGAAATTAAAGCTGCCATGTTTGATATTGAGGACTCAGAAGCATCAGGTCCTGATGGATTTACTTCAAGTTCTTCAAGGCTGCATGGAGCATAGTTGAGGTGAAGTGTGTTTGGCAGTACAAGAGTTTTTTACTTCTGGCAAATTACTTGGTGAGTTAAATGCTACACTTATCTCATTAGTACCTAAGATTCCAACTTCTAATAAAGTTTCAGATTTCAGACCTATTGCATGTTGTAATGTACTATACAAATGCATTAGTAAGATAATCACTAATAGGATTAAAGGAGTGCTAGGAAATCTAGTTAATGAAAATCAAAGTGCATTTATAGCAGGCAGATAAATCACTGATAACATCCTTCTAGCTCAGGAATTGTTGAGAGGGTATAATAGAAAGCAAAAGATCAAAAAATGTGCTCTTAAAATTGATTTGCAGAAAGCTTACGATACTCTAGATTGGAAGTTCTTGGAGATTGTCTTGAAACAGTTTGGTTTTCATAGTAAGATGATAGGTTGGATAATGACTTGTGTCACTACCACAAAGTTTAGTTTGAATGTTAATGAGGAAAGAATAGGATACTTTAATGGTGGTAGAGGTTTGAGACAGGGGGATCCTATTTCACCTTACTTGTTCACAATGGCTATGGAAGTTTTTAACTTGCTCCTAAGGAATAACATTGATAGGACAGAGGGTTTTAAATATCATCAAGGTTGTAAGAAATTGAAGATCACCCACTTGGGGTTTGCAGATGACTTGATTGTATTCAGCCATGGTGACAATCAGTCTGTTAAAGTGATTAAAGACACCTTAGAAGAGTTTAGTAGGTTAACTTACAAAAGAGTACTATATTCTTTGGTGGCTTATATAAACCTGAGCAAGACAACATTTTACAAATCCTTCCTTTCACTATTGGCAAACTGCCTGTTAGGTATTTAGGAGTTCCTCTTATAACCAAAAAGCTAAGCATTAAGGATTTTAAAGCATTGATTGAGAAAGTTAGAAGCAGAGTGCAAGATTGGAGGAATAAAACCCTTTCCTATGCAGGCAGAATGCAATTAATTGCTTCAATATTATCCTCAGTGCAAGTATATTGGGCTTCAGTGTTCATTCTACCTAGAACTGTGGTCAAAGATATTAATAAATTGTTGAAGGGATTTTTGTGGTGTCAAGAGGAGTTAGCAAAAGGTAAAGCAAAAGTATCTTGGGCTAACATTTACAAACCAAAAGATCAAGGTGGACTGGGGTTCAAAGACTTACTGATGTGGAATGAAGTTTTGATTATGAAACACCTATGGAACATTGCTGCTAAAAAGATACATTGTGGGTAAAATGGACCAGTGTTGAGAAATTGAAAGGGAGAAATGTTTGGGAAGTCCCAATTGAAAGTAATAGCAGTGTTGGTTGGAATAATATTTTGAAGCTAAGGGATAAAATGAAAATGCACATTGGATATAAGATTGGAAATGGTAAGTCAACATCTGCATGGTATGATAGATGGTGCAATGAGGGTCCTCTTAGTGAGTTCATTACTGCAAGAGATATCTATAATGCCAGGTTCAGTAATGACAGCAAAGTGGATAGTTTGATTAAAAATGGATCCTGGTGTTGGCCTATGGAGTGGATAATTAAGTTTCCTACTTTGAACAATATTCATATCCCTACTTTGATCAATGATATGCAAGATAAAGCTGTGTGGATAACTAATAATGGGCATAGAACAGAGTTTGCTACTAGAATAGTGTGGAATGATCTTTGCTGCCAGGGTAATAAAGTTGCATGGAATGATTTGGTTTGGTTTTCACGTAATATTCCCAGACACTCTTTTGTTCTTTACAAGAAAGATTGTTAACACAAGATAGAATTGTTGTGTGGGATCCAAATAGGAATATGGAATGTGTATTTTGCAGACAGTGTCTTGATTCCCATGAGCATCTGTTTTTCAGCTGTGATTTTACTCATAAAGTTTGGAAAGGATTGAAGAAATTATTGGACAGACAATTTTCTTTCAATTGGAACAGAATAATTGATGAGTTCTCTAAAATGAAAGCTAATAGGAGCATATGGAGTATAATGAGAAGGCTGGTTCTGGGAGCTGCAGTCTATATTGTCTGGCAGGAAAGAAATGCCAGGTTGTTCAAGAACATAGAAAGAAATGAGGAAGTGTTGATAAAGAATGCTATGGAAAGTATAACTTGGAGAATAATGAGCTTTGTGGTGAAGAATACTTGTGTTGTTAAAGAAGTTGAAGATATTTGGAAGGTGAAGATCAAAAGAACCACTGATTGTTGAAAAGCAGTGATATAGAATAGTATGATGTATGTTTCTATTTTGTGTATAAGTGTCTAGTATAGTAGGATTGAATATAGTGATAGAATGCTTGTGATTTAGTCAAGCTTATTTGTTTCAGGCTCTATACTAACACACTATGGGTCTGTCCATGGTTGTTTTTAAGAGTTTGTGTACCTTTTGTGATTAATAATATTTCTCCTTTTCAAAAAAAAAAAAAAAAAAAAAAAAAAAAAAAAAAAAAAAAACTATTAATTTATAAACATTATACCGTATATACATTTCACACGAAACGTAGGTTTCTGTGGGGCTTTGAACCGGGCTGCATATTGGATTGGGCTTAGGAGTGCAGCTGCAGCTCATTCGTGTAACTTTCACTTTCACTCTAAAAGCTAGCTAGAAAACTGAAAAAGAACAACGTGTATGTTTCTAACTTTCTGTATTAAAATTAAAAAAGTATGATCTTATTGAATTCTAGTATAATTTTGTGAAAGTGACATCATAGATTGAAAAATAGGTCATGAGAATTGGGTTTGCATGTGATAAAGGGGGTGGAGCCAATATGGTGCTTGAAGTGGGAATTGTTTTAAAAGTAGTTGAAGAAATGTATATTTAATTATTTATTTACTTATGAAATCTTATAAACTATCGAGGTGGTTTGCATAATTTCATAATTGATTGTCACACTTAAATTTAGAGTGTTTTAACTTTTATATCCTTACAGAGTGAAATAATTAAAAGTGATGTGAGGTTATAAATGTTAAGACACTCTAAATTTGAGTGTTGAAATCAACTATGGAAACGTGCAAATCACTTCCCATAAACTAAAGAGTAATGATATTTGGTTTAAAAACATGTCTAATCGTATTACCAAATTACACATGCCTTTCACGTTTCTCTCTCTTTATCCTCATTTTTGATCATGCCACATGTTGTAATCTTATATTTAAGAATATTATTTAGGCACATAAATTATTTTTCAAATTGGTGCTTTTTAAAAATTCAATTATTTTTGAAAACAAAATTAAACCCTTATACATACCCCTTTAATCTCATATTTTTTTTTTCACACACAACCTCAAAATACCTTATTTTTTTCACACAAAAACTATGTCTATTGAACCAAACGAAGTGAGATGAACTCTCGTTAAACGACTACGGGCGGAAGTTGTAGCTGAGGCCGCGCTGGCCAATAATTTGTTGACTGAGTTGATGCGTTATCTTAACAACATGCGTAGCCGTGGTAATGAAATGACAAGAGTTTATTCGTTGCCACAAGACCAGCCCCTCATCAATTACAGTTTGCATACTTTGTTAATGACCACTGAATGAGATATGCGTGTTGCGAACAACTTGAAGGCAGCTAGAGATGAAATGCTGAGAAACATTGCTGAGAATGAACTAATTATTATAGAGACTCAAATTATATTTTAGTTTTTTATTCTGTACGTTTATGTTTTTAATTATCTATGTAATATTTTAAATTTATAAATAAAAGTTGTAATTATTTAAATAAACAAAATTTAGTTTATTTGAAAAAATAAAAAATAAAATAAAATTAGAAATAGTTTTAAGTGAACGGATATATTGATGTTTCTTTTTGGGAGGGGTTTCTTTTGTCTTTAGCTAAAGAAATGGTCCACTAGAGAGTACGTACTATTTAAAAGAAAACTCCAAAACTATTAAAAGTGGGATGGGCGAAAACTCCAAAACTAGGGTTCCCAAACCTTGGTAGGAGGTAGGACCCACAATTCTTTTAGCTAACATAAAAGAATCGCTTTCACCCTTTCCACAGCCCCCTTAAATACCATTGCCACCTCCTTTCCCAAACAAATCAAACAAAACCCCACTCATTTTTTTTTTTCATCTCACATCTCCAACAAACAACAGGTCCGTTATTATATATTTCTTTTACATATTTTCATTTGATTGCATGTTGTGTGTGTGTGTGATCCAGATATATTGTGACTATTAATTAGTTTGTGGTCATATTTACAGTACTGATGACTTACGGTGTTATCCATTCCAAAGCTAGGCGGAAATCAGTTGCGCTTAGAAAACGCCCTCCTTACTTTGAGGTATTAATTAGTTTGTGGTTTTCATACTTACAGTACAACTAATTATTTTAAGTTTCTGTTACTTAGGTGATTAATTTGTGTTGTTTTGAATGTGTGTTGTACAGATGATAAGTGACGCGATAGTGACCTTAAAGGAACGTAACGGGTCGAGTCAGTATGCGATTCAAAAGTTTATTCAAGACAAGTATAAGGACCTGCCCGCAAATTTTAAGAAAATGCTGTTGATTCAGTTGAAGAAGCTTGTTGCTAGTCACAAGTTAGTTAATGTCAAAGCTTCTTACAAGCTTCCTTCAGCCGCTAAAACGGTTGCGGCCGCGAAGCCCAAGAAGGGAGCAGCTCCGGTTAAGAAGAAACCAACCGCACCTGCAAAAACTAAGGCTGCTCCAAAAGCTAAACCAGCAGCTAAAGCAAAACTGGCTGCCGCTAAGCCGGCGGCTAAATTAGCAAGGACATCGACTAGATGGATGCCGGGGAAGAAAGCTTCAGCTAAAGTGGCTCCAAAGACAAGTGGCAGGCTAATTACTTTGGAGGAAGACATCAAACACTTTGGAGAGCTAATGGAGAAAGGCGCGGGCATCGTTCGTGGTAAGTATAATCAATATTCACTTGTGTGATGTCTAGAGATGGCACTTTTATACCTCCTTAACCATAAATAAGTAGACATGGGTTGTGATATTTTAAACTAGGCAAGCTTTAGATTTAATTGAAATGGAAAATGGTTGAACAAAAAATGTCATATTAACATAGCAAATTCATATTTAATCACTTGTTTTGGATATCGGGGTTGATTAGTGCATCCTCTTGGTTAACTTCCCACTTAACTGCATGTTAACCCCAAAACCAGGGTTAATCAAAATTGAGGTAACCACTAAATGGGGTTAGGTTTGATGTTTTAAACACTTCTAAAATTCTCATTTTCACTTTGCACATTGTATATATAGCTATCAGAGCTACGTTGAAGGGCCTTTGCAGAAGTATTGGTGCATCAAGGTGCTCATATGAGACTGATAAAAGTGATTCCTTTAACTCGATTTTTAAGGGATCGAATGAACCACATTTTACAACAAATATGATTCCTAGTCCTGCCACCTTTAGCAAACATGGTAAGCATAATTCCACACCTATTCGCCACCAGCAAGTACCAACAAATCTGCCTGATGAACTTGCGCAGCCGAAAACAACCAACAGAAACTCAGTGACACTTTTGACTATCAAAGCAACATACAAAAAGGATATGGTAAGGTTTCCATTCAAACTTTCAGATGGATTTATAAAGTTGGAAGAGCAGATTGCTACAAGGTTTCAACTCAAGCTGGGTAGCTTTAGCCTCAAATATAAAGACATAGAAGGTGATATGATATTGATAACATGTGACAGTAGCTTAAGTGTATCAGTTGATGATTTTACACTACCAGACGGTCAAACAGCTGTCATAAAACTCGTGGTTTGCCTGCTTGTTAATTAATTCGATCGCTTAAATCAAGACATCAAATTTGGTGTAATATTTAGTTTGTCACACTTACTAGTGACTTCTTCACCAAATTTGGTTTAGTATCAAATTAACTTCTATTAATGCTATTAATAAAGGGTATCTACGTATTGATACTGTTAAACAAGGGGTTCTGCTGATGTAATTTTGTCGAGGTGTCATGTAATCAGTGGATAAAAATGTTAGTAAATGATGTCATGTTTGTATTTGAAGTTTTCTTCTAAATAAAAGAGTGTTTTTATACCTGTATTACGCATTTTTGCGGTTTTTATTTTCTAACTGATTTCTTTGAGGAGTGCCCTGGTGATTAAGAAACTTTATGTTGGAATTATTTTCTAATTGTTAAGGCATGTAATATATAGCAAATGAAGGTGCAAAATATTTAGCTTCTTTTTTAAGGCTTCTGGTTGTGTTAGTTTCTTTCGATTGAGATTTCAAGAGTGTTGGTGTGATAATTTAATTAATGGTAAATGGGATTGTGATTCTTAGATATGTAACTATACTTGAAATATAAATATGCACACTACATTTTTATAAAATGTCAGCTCCTCTGTTAATATCTTATCAAGCATAGGTCAGCTGATTCTGCTGGATTTCAACAGTCACGAACATGTAATAATTAATGTCTTCTTTTTTGTTGCAGGCTGATAACTATGAGATTATTCTTGCACATGAAGCCGAACAGCATCCTTGAACTTTCCCATGGGATCCTTTTTGGTCATCTGCAATCTGTTGGTCTTCATTTCCCCATATACATAAGCGAGGTTGCTGTCCGTGAGGAGGCTTTATGTACGAAAAAAAGAGATTAATGGAGTGGCAATCATTGCAAGTTTCTCGATTGAACAGATTTGTTAGTTTGTAACATTGTGTTAATTTTGTGATATGATTTCTGAAAATGTAATGGACAGTTAATTATGCAGGACATTAAAGGAAGATACACTGTTATAGGTTCACTATTTTACATTTGCCACTACACAAGAACAGGAGGACAAGGGTGACATGTCATGTGGGGCAGTGTTTGGATGATTCTGCAATGTTTTTTGTACATATGTAGGCGAGTACAACCATACAAGGGTACAGTCTCAATCTGCATACGCATAAAAACAAATCTTGATAGACGAAAAAAGCTCAAGCCTTTATGTTGTTTGTTGTCTATGTTTTTAGTGCGGTTTGAGGTGTATATAAATTATTCAATCTTATTAACAAGTGAATTGATGTTTCGTAGAATTTATAAAATTTCGCCAATGCTGGTTAAATGAATCCTTTAGCCGTTGTCTTTCTATGTTAATCTTAAATTTTTATTATTTTGCCGCTTTAATAAGAAAACAACAACGTGCATATGTGATACGCGTAAGAGCGTGGTGTGAGCGAAGCGTGGCTACATATCCTTTACATTAATCTCTACATCTTTGTATTAAGATGACACAATTGCCTTGACCTTGCACTTTTCCACTTGCGGTTGTATCCTCTATATGGGAAGTCATGTTTCCTATGAGTTGAGCCATGCCTTAAAAATGCTCACTCTGACAAAGGATAACCAAATGTATTTAACCCGTCCATATCCGGGCCAACTTTGATGAGATGGTTAAATGAATATGCATTCGATATCAAGATAAACTATCGTTTGTGGCAATTTACCATATTCGAAGTGAGATTGAGAATAATATCATTACAAACACACATGTAAACAATATAGATAACTTATTTAAGTAATAAGAATCTATCTTACCGATTCCACAAACAACTAAAACCTGGGCCAAAAAAGTTAGATTTTCCATATGAATTGCCAAAAAAAATTGATAATTTTGGGTAAGTATTGAGAGAAAAATTGTCCAAACACATTCAATGACGTCTCTAGTACATTTTTGTTTAAATTACGTTGGAATCATCTTAAAGCGGTACCCATAAACAATTTGGTCAAGCTTGAAATGTTTAGGAACTAATTAGAATGACAACCATTAACGACAAAATTGATATAAACTTTTTAATTCCAAACATCTTTGTACAAGAACGATTCTGGAGAATAAAATAGAGGAAAAATATTAAAATACCATGAATGCTCCCTGCCTCCCTCCCCCAACACGTCAAAAACCCTCACTCATTTTTTCCGCTCAACTTATGTATAAAATAAAATCGTAAACCCAATGGCCAAACACATCAAACAAACCCCCACTCATTTTTTCCTCTCACATCTCCAACGAACAACAGGTCCGTTATTACATATTTTCATTTGAGTGTGTGTGAGATTCAGAATTTCAGATATATTGTGACTATTAATTAGTTTGTGGTCATATTTACAGTACTGATGACTTACGGTGTTATCCATTTCAAAGCTAGGAAATCACTTAAACACCCTACTTACTTGGAGGTAATATTTTCATTACTACGTACAACTAATTATTTGAAGCTTCTGTTAGTTAGGTGATTAATTTGTGTTTTACTGATGTGTTCACAGATGATAAGTAACGCGATATTGACGTTGAAGGAACGTAACGGGTCTAGTCAGTATGCGATTGGGAAGTTTATTCAAGACAAGCATAAGGACCATCTGCCTGCCAACTTTAAGAAAATGCTGTTGATTCAGCTGAAGAAGCTTGTTGCTAGTGATAAGTTGGTTAAGGTCAAAGCTTCTTACAAGCTTCCTTCAGCCGCTAAGCCCAAGCCGAAAGCCACCGCCAAACCTAAGCCAGCTGCAAAACCTAAAATAGCTCCAGCTAAACGTGCTGCAAAAACTAAACCAGCCGCAAAGACGGTTATGAAGAAAGCTCTGGCAAAGAAGAAACCAGCTAAGGCCAAACCAGCTTCAGCTAAGGCGGCTGCTAAACATAACCTGACTCCAAAGTCATTTCAGGAAGCTGCGGATATCTTTGGTGGTAAGTACAATATAGCAGTAACTTGTTGCTAATGTCTAGAGGTGCAAATTTTAACCTCTTCACCTATGTTATAAATGGGTTGATTTGGGTTATGCTAAATTTTTAACTGGCTAGCTAGATTTAAGTCAAATGGAAACGGGTTAATTAAAAATATTTTTTGAACTTAGTCGATTCAAATAGAAACACTTGTCCTTAGGGACACAATTAGGACACAAATTTACCAGGTGCATATACGAAAAATTAAACAAGAGTAGATGCACTTTTTTTTTAGACCGGGTGCATTTAAGAAAAGTATATGTTGTTAATGAAAATTGACCCTATGCTACAAAATTCCATGGGTGTCCCATGGAGGCATGGACCCCGTCGCCCAGGCTACTTGCTTGTTGTGGACTTGTGGATAGAGGTGGCAATTTGAGACCCATTAGTTAAACATGGGTGAAGTTAGTTAAATATCTATTAGGGGATGAGTGTGGTTGGGTCTCCTTAAATATTATAGATGGGTCCGACTGGTTATTTGATAAGTGCAGTTGTATAACAATTACCCCAAACGGGTCTAGGCGGGTCTAGCAGGTCAAAAAAGAAACACTTTTTTTCATACTTGTGACCCAACCCGACCCATGTATTTTGCTACCGCCAGTTGTGAATGATAGAATTGATTAGTTCGACCTTTATAAAAACTTTTTAAATTAACCCAACCAGGTTTATATGTAGTGTCCTTTCCTTGTAAGGTTCTCATTTTCACTTTATACATTTGTATATATGAAGTTAGCAGAAGTAAGTTGAAGCGCATTTGCACAAGTCTTGGTATTAAGGAGTGGCCATATACTCCTAATAAGAGTGATTCCCAATCCTTGAATTTTCGGGGGTCTAATGAACATAATCCTGCGACCCATACAGAACATGCTATGTATAGTTCCACACGTGTAGAAACAATTCTGATTGATGAACTTGGACAGCCCAAAACAACCTTGAAAAACTCGGTGAAACCTTTGACTATCAAGGCAACATACAAAGACAATACTGTGAGGTTTCCATTCATACTTTCAGATGGATTAACAAAGTTGAAAGAGCAGATTGCAACAAGATTTCGGCTCAAGCTAGAAAGCTTTAAGCTCAAATATGAAGACAAAGATGGTGATATGATATTTATTGCATGTGACAGTGATTTAGATATATCAGTGAATGATTTTAGACGACCAGACGGTCACACTGTCATAAGACTCGTGGTTTGCCTGCTTGTCAGTTAATCAGATTTCCTAGACTAGCTTCAATTAAAACAATAAATTTGGTGCAATATGTGGTCTGATACACTTACCAACGACATTTTACACTAAATATGGTGCAACATCAAAATTTTTGCACCAAAACTCAAAACCCGTTAAATTAACAATTATTGATACTATTAAGAAAAGGTTTTTGGTGATGTAAGTTTGCTAGAGTGTTCTTGTAATCAATGGATGAAAGTATTCGTAAATGAAGTTTGTTGCTAGTGATAAGTTAGCTATGGTCAAAGCTTCTTATAAGTTGTCGTCTGGTAAAATTGCTATGTGTGAAAGCAGGAGAACCTTTTATGTAACAGATGTTTAGTCTTTTTGAAGTGATTACCGTTATTAAATATCGGCATAATGTTTAACCTATAGATTCCTGAATGCAAGTTTTCCTTTACCAACTCTTTCATTGTTTATTAAGATCTTTGCAAGTGGTAGCCATTATCTCGCTTCCTTATGTGGTTGATGTAGTTTTTTTTTTTTTTTTCCAACTGAAAAAAGCTTCTGGTGTGCCTTTGTTCAAACAACATTTAAGGCATGTTATATATAGCAAATGATGGTGCAAAATATTTAGCTTCTTTTTTAAGGCTTCTGGTTGTGTTAGTTTCTTTCGATTGAGATTTCAAAAGTATTGGTGTGATAATTTAGTTAATGGAATGGGATTGTGATTCTTAGATATGTAGCTACACTTGAGAAATTTAAATATGCACACTACATTTTTTATGAAATGTCAGCTCTTGCTGTTAATATCTTATCAAGCTTAGGTTAGTTAATTCTGCAGTCACTACCTTAACAATGTAATAACTAATGTTTATTTGTTGTTGTTGCAGGCTGATAATTATGAGGATTATTCTTGCACATGAAGCCAAACAACATACTTGGACTTTTCTATGGGCTCCTTTTTGGTCATCTACAATCGGTTGGTCTTAATTTCCCTATATACATAACCGAGGTTGCTGTCAGTGAGGAGGCTTTATGTACGAAGAAAAGAGATTAATGGAGTGGCAATCATTGCAAGTTTCTCGATTGTAACATTGTGTTAATTTTGTGACATGATTTCTGAAAATATAATAGACAGTTAATGATGCAGGACATTGAAGGAAGATCGACTGGTATTACACCTTATATGGCCAGTTGCTCTTGGTTCACTCTTTATATTTGCCACAACACTAGAACAGGAGGACCACAAGGGTGATATGTCATATGTTTGGGGAAAGAGGTGAGAGCCTTTTTGCATTTTCTTTACTCTCTATTAATATCGTAACATCTGAAAGAAAAAAATTGAAACCCATAGTATGAAACTATGGAAGGTGTGAATCATTGTAACATCCGATTTACTTAGTTTTTTAAAACCATATTAGAGCTTGGGTACGGTTGAGCCATCGCTGGCGCCGTCACCACCAGCCCAGTTTTTATGACGGCGCACCGTACCGGAGGTGGCGCCGTCGGTGCTCGCACCGTGGTGATGGCTCAGCGCCATCGCTTTTTTTTTTTTTTTTTTTTTTTTTTTTTCTTTTTTCTTTTTTTTTTCTTTGAATTTTGAACATGGAATGTGTTTGAATTTAAAAAATAGCGGCTACTTTAGCCTTAAATGGGTGTTTTTTTTTTCAAAAGAAAAAATATAATAATAATTAATTTTAACCCTCTTTTAAAAACCTTATAAATACCCCTTTATTATTTCATACTTCAAACACACTTTCAATATACTTTTACAATCAAAATGAGTAGATTTTGGAGCCAAGAAGAGGAGTCACTTTTGGAGGAATGTTTCACTCAAATATCTCAGAATCCGGATACGAGTGCGGATCAACAAATGAATACCTTTTGGGATAAAGTTCTCGACGTATACAACAAGGAAGCCAACAAGGGCAATTACCGTATTCGTAACAAAAACATGTTGAGGGGAAAGTGGTCTTCCCTTGCCCGAAAAGTACGTGACCGGGCAAATAATCCAAACCAAAACTAGTTAAATTTATGTAACTTTTTTCTTATTGTATGTTTTAGTTTATGTAACTTTTTTCTTATTGTATGTTTTAGTTTATGTAACAACAAGTTAAGCCTTTTTATTCAATTTCAAAGTTAACAAGTTACAAACGATATAGGAAACAATTAAACACGATACGGAAAACAGAAAGAAACGAAACGGAATACTTAACATAAAACACCATTACTCATCGTATCTGTCCCATGCCCTTGTGTTTCTCAGAGTGAACCACACATGTTGAAATTTTAACCCTCTTCCATGGCGTTCATGATAAATTCGGTTTGCATTGTTGATACGACAAGGGTCTTGACTTGTACGCTGCAACTCTTTGTAAATAGCATTATATCTATGACATTCAACGTTCATTCTATTTCATTGAGCCGCAATACTATTTTTATTACGGTGCTCACCATCAGTCTGATCGTTAAACTTTTGTGTAACGATATTCCAAAAAGAACGTTCAATCACAAGGTCTGTAGAATCTTGAGCTTGAAGCCATACGTCAGCTAGCAAGCTTTCTTCTTCCATTGACCAACGATTATTCATTGTGAAATGCTGTAGAAGTGTGTGAAGAAAAGTATTAGATGGTGTGTTATTTATAGGGGATTTTTTAAATTTTCAAAATTCAAATTCAAATGAAGAAGCGGGATTTTTTAGACGTTTAAAATTCAAAATTTGAAATGAATGGGCGGGATTTTTCTTAAACGTTTAAAATTCAAAATTTGAAATGAATGGGCGGGATTTTTGGGCTTATTTAACACCATTTCAGTTCACACTTAATTCTCATACAACTCACACATAATTCTCACACAATTCTCTTAGACAATGTCTCGCAAAGATTTCTCCCAACAATTTCCAACTCACCGTGACTTCTCCCAACAATTTCCAACTCACCGTGATTTTTCCCAGCAATTCCCAAGTCACCATGACTTTGGCCAACAATTCCCAAGCTCCAGCATGATTCTGAATGCGAGCAAAAGCCAAACAGGATCGGCGAAACCGTCGAGCAGAATGGCGATGGGCAAATGGAAAAGACCGTGTGCCAACGAGTGAGGACGATTCGAGTGCCTCATATTCGAGTCACGACGGCTACGTGTCAGATGATTTGTTTTATTGATTCGTAGTTTAGTTTAATCGTAGTTTATGTTTAAGTATCTTAATTAGTTTGTATTTTTTTTATTGTAATGTGTGTTTTTTATATGTAATGTTTGTTTTTAATTTTAATGAAGTTTATTTCAGTTTATATTGTGTATATTTTAAGTAAAAAAAATGGCTGACGGCACCAGAAATTCTGGTGCCAACGGATACACCTGAAATGTGGTGCCGTGGATTTTCTGGTGCCATGGAACTTTTTGCTGACGTGACAGCAAAAAAGTCCCACGGCACCAAGCCATGGCACCAACGGTACCCAGTGCTCTTAATCTATAATACAGGTCCGCTATAATCACTTGCATCTACCCAGGCTAATATTCTATCCTAGAACTACGAAATGTATCTTAGTTATGTAAACTTCAAGTTTCTATATGGTTCATTACCACTCTACTTTCGAAATGTTTGGTGATTTTGAGTCATGTTAAAGTTTATTATGTGATATTAATGTGTTCTAAGGGACTGCAATTATACATTTATACTTGATAATGTTTATTATTCCTGAACCTGAAGAGTTCTATTTAGGGACATAAGCTCACGTAATGCATTAATGAAACTTAAAAAGTGTGAAACTCTTTTATTATAAATTTTAAAACCTCACAAGTTCAATATTATAAACTTTAAAAGTGTGAATAATAAACTTGGTACAAGTTTTACAGTGTTTATTGTTCTTTAACAAATATGACCATGCTTCATAAGTAAAGCACGCTAATATCCCTACTCACGCTAAACATGTTTGCAAGATTCCTTGATTTTAATTTGTATTTTTCATGTGATTATGGGATGGATCGGTAGAGTTATTTATACGTGTCATGTCACTAATCTCTTACAAATATATTTTTGGTATTGCATACACCAATTAGTTGTTGATGGGCCTAATGACGACGGCTGAGATGTTTTACTAGGCCTAAGACTAGCCTTAAAAGATGTAAGTTCATCATTTTATTATGAAACAATGCTCCATTCGCTAATAGTCTTTGGTTTATCATTTGCTGCTACAGGATTACTACAACTTTTGAACGTAAATTATTGTTACAAGAACAATGAAGGCCCATTGCTCTTCAAAGTCGTGGTATTGATTCCCCTTTATCTTAAAGGAATGTAAAGTACGAGGCCATTTTTAAATGATCTTGAACAGCTTATCGCCGTCATCTACTTATTGCTTAATCAAGTTTCAGATCTGGACTCCTTCTAAAAGGCTTTTGTATAACTACAATCGACATTTTTTTGTACATAGTGCACATTAGTTACTTTCTAGATCTTAGATGGTTGAACGATTGGGTGACTGCACATTGGGTATTTGTTAATTGGGATAATTGTCTAGATGTATATATCTCTGCACTTTTTGCTCTGTTGTGGATCATTCTATTTTTTTTTACTGTTAATAAAACATACTTTTAATAATGTTCAATGTTGTGTATCAAGTGGAGCGGTGTTTGGATGATTCAGCAATGCTTATTGTCACATGTGTAGGCTTACTGGGGCACCCAATCGCCTGAAGGTCGTTGAAGAGAAAACTGACGTGACAGTGAAATTGGGCGGGATTATCTCTCCTTACCGGAGGCAGCCTAAGATAATACACTTGGTTGATGTTTTTGAAATGAATAAGTGAACCTGATGATAGCGTGGAGATCCTTTATATTCACATCGATATTTAAGTCTTTGCTTTAGCACGGTAGATGCCTTGAGCTTGCATTTTCCATATGCTGTTGTATCCTCTATAGGTGAAGCATGCACGGTAGACGCCTTGAGCTTGCACTTTTCACAAGTGTACAACACCATATTTACTTATATAAATGATTAAAAAAAGTTAAAAACATTATTCCTTCGGAGGCTGGCAAAACACTTTAAATAAACCAGTTGTCACCATTCATGGACATTAATTTTGAGTCAAATCCTTTTTGTTGGACAAAGTTGCTAGATTCCTATGAACTAAACTTAACATGTCGATCGCATTTCACAATCATACTGTGTCTCGTTATCTTTAACACAATGACAAGAAACTGGGATTAGTTCTAGTCTTCTAGTGAAACACCCTCTTAAAGTGAAAAGGGTAAAACACCACGATAACAAGCCAGCTATACCAAGCTTAAAAAGAAATCCAAATTAGAAAGTCTACATGAGAGTATCTCCTTCATTCCCGTCTTTTATGATGCATTTTTTTTTAAATTTATTTATTTATTTTTGTTGCATAATTATGTCTTATGCTTATTAGATTTTAGTATTTGATCCTTGATTAAGTTCTAGCATTTATGCATCGAGGATGATCATCATCGTGTTAAACATCATTACATCTATCATAATCTTCTAACTTGCATCATTAATTCATCATCATCAACATTGTGATCTTGCATCGTCCATTTTGCATCGTCCATCTATCATCATCATCATCATCATCATCATTGAGCAGCAACAACATCATCACCATTCGTTTTACGTCATCTTCATCCTCATCGATTTAAACATCATAATCATGATCAACAGTACGTTCGTCATCGTTGACTTCGATGTCACTATAATCCTCCATCATCTTCGTCATTTTCAGAGAAGAAAAAACTTCATACAAATTGGAACAATGGAAGAAACGAACCGTAATAAAATCATGAAAGTTTTTAATTGTTAGTGTAAGTGGAGAAGATAAGTCATGAGGGGCTTTAATAAAACCGAATTTAAGGGTGCGTTTAGTTGGAGATAAATTCTTCATTTTTTAAAGAAATTTTTCATAAGAAAATGAAAAAACCGAAAACGCGTTTAGTCGCACTTTTTTCCTAACAATTTTCAAAAAAAATGAAATTATCATTTTTTAAATTTTAACTAAGAAATTGAAAAGCCCATTATACCATTCTCACTTTTTTCTTTCTCATTTTTTTTTCTCAATTCCAAAAAAAAAACACATACACCATTCTACCCCTAATCTCGTGTCATCCTCCACCGCCAACCGTCGCCGCCACCGCCCGCCGTCGCCGCCACCGTCGCAATTTGAGATAATCTTCTTATCATTTTTAAAAAAGAAAAATATAACTTCAACTAAACGCGTTTTCAAAATTCTCTACTCTTCTCTAGAGAAGAAAAACCATCTCCTTCTCAAGGAATTTAGAGATGGAAAAATTGAGAAATTTTTCACCAACAAAACGGCCCCTAACTGTTTGAAGAGACTCAAGAAGAAATATGCACAAATTAATTTGAGTTTTTGAAATTAATACTTTAGAACAATAAAACCCTAGATCTACTCATAAATATCCTAAATCTACAAATCTATGTGAACAAAATGTTTAATTTGAGTTGATATATAGTCGGATCTGGGTTTGGTTTTGCTATTTGAATAGTGAAGGTGAAGATGAAGATTGGTCTGAGTGTGACTATGTGAGTGTGATTTTTTCCCCCCTTTCAGTTTCTATGTACCATGGGTTTTTTGATAGGAAGATGAGAAGTAGCGGATCCCATAGTAGTAAAAGGTAGTAATTATGTAACTTATTTTGGAGGGTTGAAGGTGTATGTATGTTAATATAACGTTTTGAATAAAGATGAACATGTTAAATTTGCAAATTGTATTTATTATTTAATTGTCTTGGAGCTATTTATATGAACATGAGTAAATGCTAATTATATATTAACTTTTGACAATTGAGTAACAATGTTTCAGTTAGTTACTGTAAAAACTTTGTGTAACATGTGTGCTAAACACCAAATTTTGTAAAAGAATGGGTATACTTGATAAACATGGTGGTGGTGGCCGGAGTGGGTGGCGGTGGCCTGAGTGGGTGGCGATAAGTAAATAAATAATTGATCAGCGGTGGTGTGGTAGGAGGTGGTGACCGGAGATGTGGTTGGATCTTGTATGTTTTTTTTTTTTTTTTTTTTTTTTTTTTTTTTAGAAAATAAGATGTCTTTTTATTGATAAAAAGAGAAATAATATGTGTGACAGAAATGAAATACCAAGCAAACCATAAGGATCAAAAATGTAGTTAATAACTTTTTCACTAAACGTCAAAAAAGAAAAGTTGCCCAAAAAATGTGGGCCCAGTCGCCCAAGAAATAGCCTGCGTAACTAGTACTATGTAAGTACAAGGTGGGTCCAAGCATAGGGACACTTGTCTTAAATCTGTGAGAGTCGCCCAAAATTTTTTGAGAGAGATTCGCCCCTATTTACACTTGTACTTTTGATCACCGCCACCACCACAAAAATACACCACCACCACATCTAATTAAACCACCACCGTATCCATCTCCATCTCTCTGAAGAAAAGTACCACCGCCGTCACCGTATCCATCTTCCACACACAAATAATTGATCGGCCACCATCCAACACTAACCGCTGCTCCCCATCATCAAACCACCAGCCCCACCGCTTCTACCCATCATCAAACACCAACCACTGTTATCTCCAACACCAACCAGCACATCAGCCGCCACATCCACGCTGCCACCTCAATCACATCAGCCGCCACATCCACGCTGCCACCTAAATCACATCAGCCGCCACACCCACACCTCCAAATCTGCTAACACATCCATCTAAAAGCTTAGACGATAATGAAACGACTATTCCGTTATAATAGGATTTGGTTGTGAATGGGACAATGATGCCCTTCATGGCTCATTTGTTGTCATCAAAATAAACAAAAAACCACACAAATTTATAGTGGAAAGTGAGTGTGTGGCTGTTGTGTACTAGATATAAGGTTGGCTGGTTGGGTATAGAAGTATAGAACCCTTCAAAATGACTATATTTTAATAATATTTCAATCAAGAAAAATGATTTGTGTGCCTAAAACAAGAACCTAAATATAGACCTAAGAATTTGATTGGTGCATTTGAAAAAGTGGTTGATGTAAAAGTATGAGAGAGAAGAGATGTATTACACTTGTCATTAAATGAATGGATTAGGTCTAACTTTAGGTCTACTTGTTAGGCTTATATATCAACGCTCTTCAATCAAATCCGTTTGCCAACGCATGCCTTTTTTTTTTTTTTTTTTTTTTTTTTTTTTTAATGCATATGCGAGTCTCACCCAACAATTGTGGTTGGTTTAGTTTGGACATGATTTGTGATGGTTGATTAGATTTTTTTTTTTTTTTTTTTTTTTTTTTTTTTTTTTTTTCATTTCAATATCAAATTGATGTCTACCATATCTTCACTTCTACAGAATTTCTTACAAAATTGAATACATTAATCTAATTCGTATTTTGACAATAGGTTATAATACAAAAATGATTGCAATAGGTAAATTAATAACAAATTGTTTCCATTTTTATTTTATTTTGATCTTATCAGTGTGTGATATACACAATGTTATATAGTTTGACTGGACCTGCTAATGTGAGTTGTTTGATGAAATGCCTAGTAAGAAGATATAAAAATCAACACTTCTATGAGGTAGGGATGAATACTTAAATGTGGTTACATATGGACTAGGTCAAAGTGGGTACACGGTGTTGTTATCTTTGGTAAATCATAGTCATCCATCTAGCCTTGTGACGAGACGCAACCATTTTATCAAATATTGCTAAGCATTTTAGCAATAACATTTTTTATGCATATCAAACACCTTTTTTAGAAACACATATCATCACTAACTAATATTGAACATAGGAGCAACTCAAGTACCCCACTATCGAATTGAAACATAATGGAGTAGTGCAATTTCTATATGAAGGATAACAGATGTTATTTAGTCTAATATAAATCAAACTTTAATCTTGAGTTTTAATGAATAAATTTGATACTGTGTTCTCGAGTATTAGGAATAAAAAGAAAGAAATGAAAATAAATTTAAAAAAAGTTGTGTTCTTAAATAACATTTAAAGAGGAAAAGAAAAAATAGTGTTATTTAGTTGATTTTTAAAGTAAAGTGTTTCCTCCAAAAAATAGATTGAAAATGTTACTTTCTATTACTTTACCTTTTTTTTACTAAAAAAACCTCAAAAACACAACGTTAGTAACGTGTTGTGTTACAAATAAAGTAGATATATCGACAAAAGATTTGAAATATTTATTCCCATAGAAATTATGGAGCTTGAAAATCAGTGGTGATTGCCGATTTAATAAATTAATAATTCATCATGATAAAAAGGTAATTTATAAGGTACTGTAGGCGATTTCTAGGCTTCCTTTCTTCTTGGAGCAGTAGTGCAGGTAGGAATAAATTACTGGTCCCTTGTCTCTCTCTTTGTCGAATGTATATATAAGAGAATACTAGAACGGTACCCGCGTCATGAGCCAGCGGGTACCTTGTAATTATATTTTGCGTTATTTGGTTACACGTTTAGTTGTCTTCATGCTTTATAAGTAGATATATTAGATATGGTTAAGCAAAATAATTTTAGTTTGAACAACCAACCGCTTCCTAAGACACCATCCTCCCAAATTATTGCCAAGTTAATGCAGGCTATTTTTTTTTTTTTTTTTTTTTTTTTTTTTTTTTTTTTTTTTTTTAAATCACTTTAACCCAAGTTATTGCCAAGTTAACACACCGCCTACCAAGTTATTGCCAAGTTAAGCTTTAACTTGCTGAGTTATTGCCAAGTTAAGACACCGCCCTCCCAAGTTATTGCCAAGGGTGAAAGGTTAAATGCCAATGTGGCGCTGACGTGGACCGAATTATTGAATAACTCCGGGTTAAGACAACAAATGCTCTAAATTGTCAGTTGGAATATATGATATTAAACTTAGAGATATTTCTCTATTCACCCCAAAGGTACACTCATGTGTACCCTATTCATCCTAGAAATTTTTTACTTCTCTATATACCCCATTAGGTGTGGTTATGGAGGAGGTGTGAAAGTGGTGGCGGTGGTGGAAGTCGTGATGGCGGTGGTAGTGGTTATGGATGATCACACAATTAATTTTTATTAAATAAAAAGGATTTCATAAATGTGTTACCTTTTATTTTAGATGATCACACAATTAATTTTTGCATTTATGGGTTTTTGTTCTTGATGTTCTTGTTGTTGTATAAAATTAAATATAAATTCAAAAGAAATTCAAATGGGGAAGAAGATGGGGGTATTTTTTTTTTGGGTAAAAAGTCAAAGACCCGGTAAATATATTACTTCAAAAAAGCGTTTAAGTACAAAGGATATGGGTGAGTCCTATATCTCAGCCCGTTACATAGGCGAAAAGCTTACATAATAAGATACTTCCTATTTTCTAAAAAGAAAACAAACCATTACTCAAATGATAACAAAAGATAATGATGAAATAAATTTACTTCCTAATACCTTGAAGTTTAGTGCCATACATGGCATTAAAAGTATCCAAATTCCCTGGAAGATCATAAACTTGCTGCGCATAGTCATCGTAATCATATCCATTATAGTCATATTCACGCTCGTGACCATCACCAAATAGATTAACGGACTCATCAAACGTGTTAACAACCTCCTCATCATCACTATCAGACACAACGATCTCTCCCACCTTAGAAAATGGGTTGCCCTCTTAATGGAAGAAGTAGACGGAGAAGAAAAAGCACTAGGCTTAGAAGTCCCAAGGTGTTATTGTGATGTAGTAGCAGTCTTTAAAGACCCATCCTCTTTATCGTCCACTGAACTTCCAGACGTCACTTCCAAAGTAACTTCCTTAGTAGGAATACCAAAATCATCAGTATTAGCCATATTAAGGGCATCAAAATGATTAGATGTAGCAATATTCGTTCCACTAGTACTAGGCACATCAGCAACCTTCTTCTTGTTGGCATCCACTTTCTTAGGTTCAGGAGGAGGCGCTTTGGGTCTATATTGCATCTTCATACCCACACTAGGCTTTGTAAAACCTCCTTTATAAGGACCAGATTGACCACCACTATTACTCTTTTTCTTATTATTGACCGTTTGGAAACCATCATTAACAGTTGGTTTACTTTGAGTAGTAGGTGGAACAAATTTAGGACAATCAACAAGAGTATGACCAAATACCTTACATTTATCACAACGAGGCGGTTTTCACTCATATATCAACCCGAATCTTCTCAATAGTCGAACCCGTCCCATCAAGCAAAGGTATCTCAACAGTGAGGCTATCCCGAAGTACCTCATCCGACTTTACTTCAATCATGCACCTTGCAAAACTACTACGGCCCCATGATTCCTTGCACATTTGGCTAGTATAAGCATCTAACCTTTTGGGCGTACCAATCAATGTAGCAAGAAGACTAAGACCATCATCAGAAAACATAGCAAGAGGAACATCATGGAATTTAACCCACACCGGGATGTTGGTCAAATCCTCTTTCAATAAGTTGGTGTTCAAGGTCCATGGTTTAAGAATAATAGGTACATTTCTAATCAACCAAGGACAGTTTTCAATAACATCATCAACACCTTTAATCGAATTGAACTTAAAGAAAAAGAACCCCTTTGCATTCATCATCACCTTTTGTATACCATACTTAGCCCACGCATTGCGTACATAGTAATCGACAACAGGAAAAGCAAGGCGTTGACCAAGGAAATACCCATAAAGAGTATTCTCAAATATGAGATTCACCTTTTCCACTACTTTCATCGGGACACAAAGATCAACTTCAGTCTTGTTGTTGCTACATTCCAACCTACGAAAATTTGACACATATTTCTTAGGATCGTTAGAAGTAGCACCCGCATAAGAGACCGACTTCACTCCCGTACTAGTCGTATTAGAAGGCTGATCTAAACCACCTGTAGTGTTTGAATCTGAATTAATACCCTTATTTGCAGCAATCTCACGTTGAACTTGGTTCATAGTAGCATCAAAATTCTTACGCGCACTTAACAATAAGTGTTCAACATTAGGAGCAACCACAAGTTCATTAGTAGACTCCTTCGCCACTTAAGGTTCATTCACTTTATGACCAACATTACCAAGAGGATTTACCGACTCCACACCATCCAAAGCAACATTATTAGTACTATGAGATTGGTAGGCCGCCCCAACAGAAGTAATGTTACTCTCACATCCATTACCAACATCAGTACCAATCCAAACAGATGCACGATCAGTAGAATCAATATTAACAACAGTAGAATGAGTTGGTACAGGTTCAAACGTATCCAACCTAGATGGATCACTTGAATTGGTCACAACATATTCATTGGCAACATTACCAACATACACGTTACCCGATTGAAGACCTGGTTTAAGCACGTTCACATCAATAGAAGGGACGTTAACCTGTCCCTTCAAATGATTAATCCGAGCAAATCTACGTGGCAAATTAGTGTTCTCCTCTCCCGTTTTTGACATCACAAAACCTTAACAAACCCAGAATACTAAATCGCTAACAGAAAAACAAGAAGAAAATGTCTGGTCTTCAAACAAGACGAGTAAAACCCTAGTTTAGCAACTAGGGTTTATAAGCCATAAGATCTCAGTATTGATTACATGATTTGATGATGATGCCGATGATAGCAACAATAAATAGAACAAAATAACCCTTACCGATTAAAGTAAAAACCCTAAGTCGGTTTGATATTAAAGTGCAAAACCCTAATATGTGATCTTATAAACCGCCCAAGAACCAAGTGATTAAAACAAGGAATCTGCTCAAGCTTAAGAGTAAAAAAGATGTTAATCAATCACAAGAACAAATCGTTGAAAAAAGCACAAAGAATTGGACAGATCAGGTAAAGAATGATTAGGGAGGGTGAGGGTTTATTTTCGCGAGAGTCTCTATTATTCACTTTGAGTCATTTCATTGCACTTAACGAGGAAAACTAACGAAATTTAGTGAACAGTAACTATCGGTGGCAATTTTGCAAAAAAACGAAACATTAATGTCGTTTTTACAATATTTTTTGTCTCGGTGTATTTTTGCGCATTTGAGCTACTATAAGGACCTTTTTTGCAATTTACCCGAAAAAATGAGATAAATGGCCGATTGGGGGGGGGGGGGGGGGGGGGTTTCGGATGGTTTTGGAAGAATGAGATCAATGATACAAGTTAAAAGTTCAATATAAATCTCATATCTGTCATATATTCATTCATTTTTTTTATTAAAAAACAAACAAAAACAAACAAACTTTCACCATTTTTTAAAAATTAAATATCTCGCAAACCGTTAATTGTTACGCGAAAAAAATTATACCATCACGACGAGAATTAAAGTATCTTTTTATAGATATGCACTTTTATATACCTTCAACTTTTTTTTTTTTTTTTTTTTTTTTTTTTTTTTTC
Organism: Artemisia argyi; assembly: GCA_030686995.1. Lineage (NCBI taxonomy): Eukaryota > Viridiplantae > Streptophyta > Magnoliopsida > Asterales > Asteraceae > Artemisia > Artemisia argyi. The sequence goes on from CM060682.1 coordinate 175,863,895, forward strand.
AAAACTTTCGCCTAGAAAATCACATGTGATTTTTCTGGGTGGAATTTTGAAAAAAACAGTTCGTCGAATAGAGAAGTGCATATATATAAAAAGATAATTTAATTTTCGTCACAATAGTGTATTTTTTGTAGTTTGAAGATTTACCATTTGCAAAATATGTTATTTTAAAAAAATGTAAAAAATAATTTTTATTAATTTTGATAAAAAGTTGGATGGCTAATATTGATTTATTGAATATATGGATCTATATTAGATCGGGTGGGAATCATCATATCGTTTCGAGGACAATAATAAATAAATACTCCTTAAGTTTCTAGCCAACGATATTGTTCTCTTCTCAAAGACTGAAACATTCCTATCCTTTATTTATTTATTTATTTATTATTATTATTTTTTGTTTCATAAATATTATGCTACATACAAAATCAGTACTCCTTGGTTGTTGCAGTTTGGGCTTTGATAGTTTCTTTGTAATCGGCATTGAAACTCGAACTTGAGCATTGGCAATCACCACTGATTTTCAAGCTCCATAATTTTTCATGGGAATAGAAATTTCAAATCTTTTGTCATTGGCAATCACCACTGATTTTCAAGCTCCATAATTTTCATGGGAATAGAAATTTCAAATCTTTTGTCGATATATCTACTTTATTTGTAACACAACGCGTTGCTTACGCTGTGTTTTTGAGGTTTTTTTAGTAAAAAAAGGTAAAGTAATACTCCATCCGTCCCAAATTTATTGTCTTTTTTTGACTTTTTAAAATCTTTCTTTATCAATTTTAATCTTTAATCATTTTGTTTGTGTTATATAATATATGATGAAAATTATATCAATAAAAAAATACATTTTAAAACCAATACATCCATATATTTTACAACAACTATTATATAACACAAACGAAAATATTTAAGAATAAAGTTGAAAAAATTAGGCTTCAAAAAGTCAAAAGAGGACAATTATCTTGAGACAAAGGAAGTAGAAAGTAACATTTTCAATCTATTTTTTTTTTTTGGAAGAAACACTTTAGTTTACAAATCAACCGAATAACACTACTTTTTCTTTTCCTACGTAAGTGTTACTTAATAACACAATTTTTTTTTTTTTTTTTTTCTTTTTCTTTCCTTTTATTCCTTAGTGATACTCGAAAATACAATATCAAATTTATTTACTAAAACTCAAGATTAAAGTTTATTTATATTAGACTAAATAACATCTCCTATCTTTTATATAGAAATTGCACTACTCCATTATGTTTCATTTCTATAGGGGGTACTTGAGTTGCTCCTATGTTCAATATTACAGTTAGTGATGATATGTGTTTTTAATAAATGTGTTTGATATGCTTAAAAACTGTTTTTTGCTAAAATGCTTAGCAATATTTGATAAAATGTATCAGAAGAGTTCATGATTTTTTATTTTTATTTTTCAAAAAGGTTAGACATCACTAATGTAGTTAAGGCTTAGCAACCCAAAAGTCGTAAACTAAGGACAAGCCGAGGAGATGTTTACACAGCAAAAACTAAGTTTAATTAATTCACCATATGATCAACACACCGAAATTGTCATAACCTCGATAAGGATTTATTTGATACACTTTTAAAGGGTCATTTAAACCCTAAAAAGTAAATATATGATCAAATATTATCTTAAATCGCTTCTTTTGTTATTTTAATTACTTGGGACAAGAATTCAATTGATATAAATGTAATGGGGGGGGGGGGGGGGGGGGCATCATGCGGAATCTTTCAATACTATGTCGTGTGATAAAAATAATAAATAAGAATGTTTAGCCAACCATCAAATAGCCAGCCATCAAACATGCCTAATCCTTTTTTTTCCCTTCATTTTTTAATTTGTAATTGTATGTTACTTACAAAATCAGTACTCCTTGGTTGTTGCAGTTTGGGCGTGATATTCTTTTTGTAATCGGGATTGAAACTCGAACTGATGATGTAAATATGAAAGATTATGTATTTTTGGTTTATATGAATGATTGTGAATATGTGATTTTTGTGTAGTTGTGTGTGTCAGGTATGTGTGATGAAATTGGGTTTCTGGATTTGACCGGATCTGGGTTTTATAGAATAAGGACATAAGATTTGTAAATGTGTTTATTATTATTATTATTTTTTTGTGTTAATTGATTATAAAAAGTGAAAGAATGTATGTGATAAAAATGAAATATCAATCAAACAACGAGGACTAAAAATGTATTATTTTAAAAAGCTATATTTATTTACTAAAAGTCAAAAAAGCCTCAAAAAATGTAGACCCAGTCGTCCAAGAAATAGCCTGGGTAACTAGTACTATCTAAGTACAAGGTGGGCCCAAGGATAGGGACACTTGTCCCAAATCTGTGAGAGTCGCCCAAAAATTTTTGGGAGATTGTCGCCCCTGAGGTATATAGGGAAGTAAAAAATTTCTGGGGTGAATAGGGTACACATGGGTGTACGGGTGAATCTGGAAATACCTCATTAAACTTATTTCCCTTTATTAATATACTCAGTATTATATTTGCTTATAGTGAAAGTGATGCAAAAGGGTCTCTCGTTCCATTTACATTTGTAGTTCTTGATGTTATGTGCACTATTAACACAATATTGACATACATGTTGGCATGTTGCACTATAGATGTTACTGCGTTATGAATTTCTTGCATATTTAAACATACTAAAGGGATCATTGATGATGAATTATTATAGTTTGAAAAGTACCATATCTTATATTTTTTCATTAAAACTAAGGTGTGTTTGGATGTGAATTTAGTGATTATTGTGAGTTAAAGAATCTGTAAAAGGTAATCAGCTGGTTAATGTAATTAGAATTTGATGTTCGTCCTATTGGGAAGGATACGGGCACTGGTACCACGTTGGCTGGACATAATTTGAATGTTGGTGGTGCTATTGGTGATGGGCGTCCTATTGTGGAGTATTGCATACGCATAATGCTCTTGTTCGTGATTGTTTGAATCTTCGTTCGTACATACAAGAATTGTTCTGATCATGATCATATGATACGGGGTACTATTTTAGTTATAATAAGAACATAGAAGATTTATTCTGCTCCATATAATGCATCTCGAAAGTATGACGGTACGATTTTTTTTATAAGAAAAATGGATTTGATGGTGGTGGTTGTGTGGTGGTAGAGGGTGGAAATTAAATTTGGAAGATGATGAATAGTATTTTAGAAGTTAAAATTGCATTTGCAAATTTAGCCATTGAAACGAGTAAAATGACAATAATACCCCCAGTAACGAAGCACTTAATGAGGAATTTAAGGGGCATTACCAAGTAGCTTTCGGTGGCTATTTTGCATAAAAACAAAGCATTAATGTCGTTTTTGCAATACTTTTTGTCTAAGTGTATTTTTTTACGCATTTGAGCTACTTTAGGAACATTTTTGCAATTTACCCCTTTTTTTCAAGGGGAAATTATATCTGCTGTCCACAGCAGATAACTTGTCTGCTGCCAGGTTTTAAGTGAAGGGCCACATGTGTAAAATTTAAAACTTGAAAGGTGCAAAGTGAAAATGTGAAATTTCATTTTGCAAACAAACAGGAGAGAAGCTTCATGCTGCAATAGCAGGGATGCTAACCCCTTTTTTCAGAACATTACTTTTTTATTATATAGTCGGTCATTTATATCCATTTCTAATCTATCTATACTAATAAACCAGAATAATTTACAAACCCTCTAATGCATGCCATGCATTTAATTTGCTGATGTGTCTGCAATCTGATTGGTTAATGATTTAATGCGTACAACATGCTTATGCATGATTCTTCACACCTTTTATCAACATACACTCCACCAAAGTCAATTAATTCACATTATTATTACCAAATTGGGCGTTACAATTTCAATAAAATCAAACTTCCTCTACACGATTCATAAAAATCAGTTTCAATTCTAATTCAAAATCACATTCAATATCAATTCATACTCACAATTGCAAATTAAAACACATACACAATTGCAAATTAAAATACCAGCATCATTCATGATCAAGATTTTGATATGATTATATCTCGAGTCCATATCACTGGTAATGCATTTTTTTTTTTTTTTTAGTTTTATCAATTAAATATTGTGCCGATTGATTTTGATAAATAACTTTCGGTTGTTATACTTTTTTCAATTTGATAAGCAGGGATAATTTATATATTTGATATCAGTAAAAGAGAACATTTGAAAGATCCAAAACATGTTTTACCGGTTAGTATGTGTTATGCATTTGTTTTTTTATGAATTGTTTTAAAAAATTAGGGCCTCTTTATATCTGTTTATACGGTTTTAAAAAATTAGGGTTTTTTTTTATATCTACTTTCGAATAATTGTGTATTTGTCGCTTCATTTGAAGGTCGCATAGAAGATGTTTGATGAAATGTTTAAGAGAAAGGAAAATGTGGGAGGTAATCATTTGTGCACTGATTTTGTATTTAGTCATTTGAGCATTGTTTTAGTGTTTTAGTTAATGGATTAGTAAGAGTTATGTAGCAAATGGATTCAACATAGCTATCAGGTTAGTTCCTAAAAGCGTCTCCTAATCCATGAGAGTGTACATGTTTTGTGATTTGTAAGTTATTAAGACGAGATTACAGGTAATGCTAAAAGGTCATTATTCTTTACACCGTAATTGTCAAATGAACTAGGAGCAGGACACCCAAGAGCTGCAAATTTCACAATCGCAATCGGTGTAGCGGTGGTGAAACTCGGTTATTAGAAGAGTATCAGCAACAAGTATATCGATGCCGAAAAAAACAAGGTAAGTTGTTTGAGAACTTATATGATTGTTTGGAATTAGTTGGTAGAATTACTGCTTTTAGGGAGATTGAACAACCCTCCAATATCATACTTGATACATGTGTACAGAAGTTGTGGTTCACAATTGTAGGTTTGATTACAACTTACACATACTAATTGTTTGTAATTCATAACTGAATGTTTTTGTCTGTGATTACAGAGATCAGGACTGAAAGGATTGAAGATAGATTTGCTTTAATCAAAGCTTCAGAATATCGAGGAAGGTAATGACGTCAATGCAACAAAGGTGATTAATAACTATTCTCACTTTTAAAAACCACTTTTGGCTTTTGAATAAGCAAATAAGCAAAAGCTATTGAATGACACATAACTGTGTTGCTTAAAATTTAGCACTTCATAAGTATTATAAGAAATACCAAACACCTCCTTATGTGAGATATTGACTTGACTTTTCACATTGTTGTGACAGTTTGTTCAAAGGCAAAATGTATCTTCAAGACTACATCAATGAAAATGGTGATAAATTTACGCCACAAAGGTTCGCGCTGACCCAGTGATTAGCAGTCTGGGTAATCGATACACTGCACCAGCGAATGCAAATTCTAAAGAGGTATGTTTTCGAGATACATTTCTTTTGGGATAGCATATTTAAAGTAATTATCTCATTATTGCATATTTTCAAGTCAAAAGTTATTAGTATTTTGTTTGGTTAGAGTGAAACGGATTATGATTATCTTATTATTTTGGGGCCAGATAATAAGTTTACATAATCACTAAGAGGGCTGATGAAGCAAAATTGAACATAATTATATAAGGGTCATATTATATAATCTCTGCAATAATCTGAATTTGTTAAACGCTTAATCATTACTTTTGTTTGTTTTATCTGATTGCAACAAATCGTGCTACCGTCTTAGTATTGTAGATATTTGGTAGTAATTCTAAAGTTATTTTCTAAAGATCATCTTAACGCGGAGTCGGATAATTGAATTCAACGCGTTGCAGGTTATAATGTCTCAACCATTTGATTATCAAAAACTAAAAATGGAGTTGGAAACAACTGATGTTCAAGATATGTTGATTCTTTTATGAACATATTCACAAATGATAAATTTTAGAGCTTTTTCTTAGCGTTTTATCTGGGACAACAACATATTCTTTTATTAATAATAAGCATGAAAATAAAGTCATATGTTCATTCTTTATAGGTGTGGTTGGTTAGAGATGGGTTAAGCAAAGAAGAACAGTTGAAGGCTTCAAAGGGAACACTAAGAATTCCTTACTCTCAGTTCCCCGCAAGCAAAGTGCACAAAGGCTGCTCATACTATACTACCCTTGCCATGTTGGCCGCCAAACATCTTGAGAATGTGGACTCTTGTGAGGTTAGTCATCATATATTATATAATTCTTTTAGAATAACTTAGCTAAATAATGATTAATTTCTAATCATTAATACAAAACTCGATTTGACCTTGATTTGTATGTTTTTTATGATCCGACCACTTGAACAATTTCAAATAACTTGCTACAAAAGAAACGTCTAATACACTTATGCGTTAAATCTTATAAAAAAAGAGATTAGTTTTTATACTCGAGGTCTTAAAAGAGTAATGTTTTAGCAATACCTTAAAAAGAAAGTTTAGATCTAAAAAGTTACAGTATTACAAGAATTGCAGTTTGAGGGGGTGTTTGGCATAATGTAAATTTGAAGAGTTATGGTATTATAAGAGATGCGGTGCATATTATTAAAAATTCATATATACATGTTAATAAATTTTAAATTATATCTTTTATACTATTCAAGATAATTAAAGATATGTTATATCTGAGAGAGTGTTTGGTTTAAGTAGTACACATCCTTTCCCTAAGTTCACGATTGCAACAAAGTCAAATTAACACTAATATAAGGGTCTACTACACCTCTATTAATGGCTAAGTTTAACATATTGTGTTTTCGTGATTGTGTATATCCTGTGGTCATTATAGCTTGCAAGTTCCATCTTAACTACACCACACCAGATAGTTATCTACATGAAATGTTGTACACATCAATACCACTATTAACTTTAAAAACGGGTAAAAGAAGAAGCTTTTAATAGTAAACGGGTCAAAATTTGTTTATAACTAAAATGTTAATGTTCTTATTAGTTTGGTGCCTCCATGACGTGTGCCTCCCTAACTTAAAATGGATTTAGTTCTAATCATGTATTACCATGTCTGATATATTTCAGTTACATCCTATAATATCATTTAAATCATGTTTTGCAGGACTGTAATGGATTCGCTAAAATCACCCATCAGAAAATCTATATTCATATGTCCACACAACCTTACAGATAATGGATGATGGATAATGGGTTAATATTCTGTTGCTACTATTTTTTTTGTTAATGATGGATGCAAGTGAACAATGGCCAGAATTTGGATCAAGAGGAGCAATAATTTAATAGCTCAAATCAATGAAAGCCAAACAACTCTATAATAAATTCAACATTAACACTTGGCTTCTCTGGGTGGTTGAAATGAGAATTAAAAACAGGTAAAGATTATTTAGTTTATCTATTAGATTTTGTAAAAAAAGCTCTTTTGATTTGTGTATTGATTTTTGAATATTCATTAAAGTTTCAGTTTTGACATCAAAACTTTATCATTTAATAGTTTATTGAAGAATCGTATCGGAGTCTACATGATGCATCATGATTGTTAGAAGGTCCATGAAGAATTCTACAGTGGTGTTGGTGAAGGTGAAATAGATGTATGTTTGTCTTTATAGAACGTGATCTTTCCAACTCAGTCGCGATTATAGCGTTATAATTCATATATGTTCATCTTCAGATGGAGATAAGTCACTACTTGTGGCAGCATGCACGAAATATAGGTGGAAAGTCTCAGCTATTCATAAAGGCCTTCGCTAAAGCCCTTGAGGTAGGTTTTCTCACGTTTCTTAAGTTGCACGGTTACCATCTTCTTTCTTTACTATACTTGAAAACTTTAAAGCAACCTGAATTTGATGTTAATATATGCATCTATCTTGATTTTTACAACTCTTTGGCCTATGAATTATCTGTCACATTCTGTGCATTTTGTAGACAACACATCTGTAATTATCTATATATGGAACTAATGGTTGGATGTAACTGATGGGAATCAGGATTTGATGAACATGTTATTCCACGACAACTTTGTGATAATGCTTGATTTGGTGAACATGTTATTCCACGACAACTTTGTAATAACGCTGGATTTGTTTTTTGCTGCCAGCACTTAAGACTATTGGCCGCTTTATCCTATTGCTGCTGTGAGTTTGTTCCGAACAAGTGCAGTTCTTTGTAATTCTGTTCATGTTATAGTATCTGGTATGGCATTTCTTGTGCTCATCCATAGTGGTCGAGAAATAGCATCAATGCTTCATAACCCATTGCTTCAATCTTTAGAGATGTTGTGACAACTTCTTTTGGAAGCATTTCTTATGGACCACTTTTTACAGCTACTATTAGGACACTGCATTGGGAGGTAAACACATTTCATATACGTGCAATATTTGTGTTTGAATTTTTAAAGTGAATATGTAATTCGTTTCAAGAATACGAGAATTAGATGTATTAAAATGGGTTGTAGAAGATGGTGTTTTGTGTGTCTTGGCTGTTTAAAGTTGTAATATGATGAGTGTTTGATAAACCTTTATTACATAAGGTCATAAAGAAGTAACAAATATCAGTTCCATGAAGAACATTCATTGGAAAATAGTGGACATATTATGAATTTGAGTAAAGGTTTCAGAAGTTACATTTATAGAAAGGGTTTATAGGTGATTTTGTTTTACCCCTGGATAATCAGATGTGTCGAGGTTGTATGAAACCGATTATCCTTTATGCTTATCTGACTCATATACGGTCAAATAATCAGGTATATAATCTGTTTATGCAATCAGTAACAATTGATACCACTTTTATAACGTGAATCCAAACACCCCTTAAGTAGTCTGTACCCTATGCATATGTAAGATTAAGGTTTAACTTTGTTCCATATACCAGATTAGGGGATTCACGTCGAAGATTGGCAACAGTGAATGCCTTCTCCACTGCGTGGATTTCCTTGCCATCTACCATTAAGTAGATTTTCCAAACTCATTATTTTCCAGTTAAGTTGTTGATAATTACATTCCAAGGATGAACCAGACCTTCAAAAAGCAAGAAGCGAGTACAATTGTTCACTTAAAGATGCTCAATGAGTGTGTAGGTAAAGAATTCAATTAAAATATACCCCGTAGTACATTTATGCTGTTTATGATATGTCGTTTGGGTTGCACAATATTTAGTGTGGAAGAACATAAACAATCGAATTTTAAAGGTAGATTTGAGCCTGGTGAGTTCAAGATGTACAGTCAAAATTATGAGCGGGATAACAGAAGATTCACAAAAGGTTAGTTCGAATGACAACAGTGGGCAAGTACTTCTTACTGTTATGATGTTGAAACGAATTGGTGATAGTTTGAATGCGCATGTTATTATTGGTTTTGGCAGTAGTATATGTTTGGCTAAAGTGCGTAGTATAAGTTAACTTTTGTGGGTAGATTTTGTGTGTTTGGGTGTGGTATTACTGATTTGGTAACTAAGTAATGTGACAATTTAGCATCTTGAGATACTACTATATGGATTGGGGCCACTAAATATAGAGCATCTCATCGATGCATTGTGAAAGTGTTATGCATATTCAAAGTTATGAATTTGTAACCTTACTGTTGTAATCTATAACCTCAAAAGTGAGGAGACGCTTTGCAAATGAATTGGTGCACTTTTATACTATGCTATCATATTATTATTATTCATGAAAGCTATTAGATTTTCACGGAACGGACATTGGCTATTAATTTGATTAGCGCTCACTGATGTCTTCAAGGCTATCAAATTTGGAGACGACAATGCATGAATGTTTATTATTTTAATTGTTACAAGCTCAATTGTTTATCGAATAGTTCACTTATTATCTCATTATTTTATTCAAATATTAATGGATCATGTTTACGTTCATTGTTGAAGTGTTAGAATGGTTACTAAATGCATTTACTTCTCAAGACAAACATATTGGAGATCAAGAAGCAATGAACGTTTATTACACAGATATTTACAAGCATTGTATTTTATACTTTCAGTCATAACTTATTGTTCTGTTACAAGAAAAATTTCACAGCGTTTACGTTCGTTGTTCTTTCTTACTTTATTTACTTATTTACCTTTTTTTTAAACAAAACCCTCTAAAATCCCTTGGATGCCAAGGGTCTATAAGCTAGTTTTTGAATATAGTGGTCATTTATATCCATTGATCTAATTTTTGAATATAGTCGGTCATTTATATCCATTGATCTCAATTTTCCAAAACCATCCAAAACCCCTGTCGGGTCTGACATTACTTTGCTGACAAAACATAGTCGGTCATTTATATCCACTGATCTCAATTTTTGAAAGCATCCAACGCTCAAAACCGTCGGTCCTATCTTTTTCACTTTAATATCCTAATAAACTTATATAATTCCTCAAGTACCCCCTAATTTGTGGTTTTAGATGTGTCTACAGATGATAAGTGCTGCGATAGTGACGTTGAAGGAAAGGAATGGTTCGAGTCCGTATGCGATTGGGAAGTTTATTGAAGACAAGCATAAGAATCTGCCTGCTAATTTCAAGAAGCAGTTGTTGACTCAGTTGAAGAAGCTTGTTGCTAGTGAGTAGTGATAAGCTAGTTAAGGTCAAAGCTTCTTACAAGCTTCCTTCCGCCGCTAAGCCCAAGCCGAAAGCCGCCGCCAAGCCTAAGCGAGCTGCAAAACCTAAAATAGCTCCAGCTAAACCTGATGCAAAAACTAAACCAGCCGCAAAGACGGTTATGAAGAAAGCTCTGGCAAAGAAGAAACCAGCTAAGGCCAAACCAGCTTCAGCTAAGGCGGCTGCTAAACCTAACCTGACTCCAAAGTCATTTCAGGAAGCTGCAGATATCCTTGGTGGTAAGTACAATATAGTAACTTGTTGCTAATGTCTTGAGGTGGCAATTTTGACCTCTTCACCTATGTTATAAATGGGTCGATTTGGGTTATGCTAAATTTTAAACTGGCTAGCTAGATTTAAGTCAAATGGAAACGGGTTAAATAAAAATATCTTTTGAACTTAGTCGATTCAAATAGAAACTCTTGTCCTTAGGAACACGACTAGTACACAAATTGACCAGGTGTATATATAAGAAAAACTAAACAGGTGTAGATACACTACGAGTATTATTTTGGGCTGGGTGCATTTAAGAAAAGTATAGGTTCTTAATGAAAATTGACCCTACGCTGCAAAATTTGAGACCCATTGGTTAAACATGGGTGAAGTTAGTTGAATATCTTGTTGGGTCTCCTTAAATATTATAGATGGGATTGGTTATTTGATAAGAAGTGAAATTGTATAACAATTACCCCATACGGGTCTAGCAGGTCAAAAAAGAAACACTTTTTTCATACCTGTGACCCAACCCACGTATTTTGCTACCGCTAGTTGTGAATGACAGAATTGATTAGTTCGACCTTTATAAAAAGTTTTTAAATTAACCCAACCAGGTTTATATATAGTGTCCTTTCCTTGTAAGGTTCTCATTTTCACTTTGTACATTGTATATATAAAGTTAGCAGAAGTAAGTTGGAGCGCATTTGCACAAGTCTTAAGGGGTGGTCATATACTCCTAATAAGAGTGATTCCCACTCCTCGAATTTTCGGGGGTCTAATGAACATAATTCTGCGACCCATACCGAACATGCTATGTATAGTTCCACACGTGTAGAAACAATTCTGATTGATGAACTTGGACAGCCCAAAACAACCTTAAAACAACTCAGTGAAACCTTTGACTATCAAGGCAACATACAAAGAGGATACTGTGAGGTTTCCCTTCATACTTTCAGATGGATTAACAAAATTGAAAGAGCAGATTGCAACAAGATTTCCGCTCAAGCTAGAAAGCTTTAGGCTCAAATATGAAGACAAAGATGGCGATATTATATTGATTGCATGTGACAGTGATTTAGATTTATCAACGAATGATTTTAGACGACCAGACGGTCACACTGTCATAAGACTTGTGGTTTGCCTGCTTGTCAGTTAATCAGATTTCCTAGACTATCACCAATACCAAAACACCAAATTTTGTGTTAAAGTGTGGAGGTTCATCTTCAATTACAACAATAAATTTAGTGCAATATGTGGTCTGGTACACTTACCAATGACATTTTACACTAAATATGGTGCAACATCAAATTTTTTGCACCAAAACTCAAAAGTGTTAAATTAACAATTATTAATACTATTAAGAAAAGGTTTTTGGTGATGTAAGTTTGCTAACGTGTTCACGTAATCAATGGATGAAATAGTAAATGAAGTTTGTTGCTAGAGATAAGTTAGTTATGGTCAAAGCTTCTTATAAGTTGTCGTCTGGTATGCTATGTGTGAAAGCAGGTGAACCTTTCATGTAACAGGTGTTTAGTCTTTTTGAAGTGATTCCCGTTGTTATATTGAATATCGGCATAATGTTTAACCTATAGATTCCTGAATGCAAGTTTTCCATTACCAACCCTTTTATTGTTTTTAAAGATCTTTGCAAGTGGTAGCTATTATCTCGCTTACTTATGTGGTTGATGGTTTTTTTCTTTCTTTTAACTGAAAAAACCTTCTGGTGTGCCTTTGTTCAAACGACATATAAGGCATCTAATATATAGCAAATGATGGTGCAAATTATTTAGCTTCTTGTTCTGGATTGTGATTCTTAGATATGTAACCACACTTGAAAATGCACAGTTGCACACTACATTTTTTATGAAATGTGAGCTCCTGCTGTTAATATTTATCAAGCTTAGGTTAGCTGATTCTGCTGGATTTCAATAGTCGCTAACAATGTAATAATTAATGTCTTCTTTTTTGTTGCAGGCTAATAACTATGAGATTATTCTTGCACATGAAGCCAAACAACATACTTGGACTTTCCCATGGGCTTCTTTTTGGTCATCTACAATCGGTTGGTCTTAATTTCCCCATATACATAAGTGAGGTTGCTGTCAGTGAGGAGGCTTTATGTACGAAGAAAGAGATTAATGGAGTGGCAATCATTGCAAGCTTTCGATTGATCAGGTTTGTTAGTTTCTAACATTATATTGTGTTAATTTTGTAACATGATTTCTGAAAATGTAATGGACAGTTAATTATGCAGGACATCAATGGAAGATCCACTGATATTGGTTCACTATTTTACATTTGCCACTACACTAGAACGGGAGGACAAGAGGTGAGCCATTTTTTGCAGTCTTTTTACTCTATATTAATATTGTAAATTTTAATTAAAAAAAAAAAAAAAAAAAAACGATAGTATTTAACTATGGAAGGTGTGAATCATTAGTTGTAACCAGAGTTTTAAAAATCGCGCCTAAGGCGCGCCTAGGCGCTAAATCGCACGAGGCTCTAGCCTTAGGGATTTTTTTGAATCGAGGCTCATGACATGCATGAATCCCTCAAAAATCGCGCGACTTGGGGATTTTTGCGCCTTTGCGCCTTAGGGATTTTTGCGCCTCGGAGATGTAACGGGTTTTTGGGCTTTTTTTCTAAATATTAAGATAAGATAAACGGGCCTTATAAGTTATATGCATGGGCCTTTTAAGTCATATGGTGAGTACTTGTATGATTTTTAAATTTGAATTGATTTTATGTTTATTTAATTGATTGAAATTTTATTTAAGAAGTTACTTTGTTTCATTAAATATTTTCTTTACGACATATTATCATGAAAATGTGGCATTGTGCCTTGAATATTAATACGTTGCTTGCTTGACATTTTGAGTTAAATTGTGAGCTTTGTTAGATGTAAGCCTACAAGTGTAGGATACAAGCATATTTAGTTTGATATGGATTTTAATCTCTATATAAGTCATCAAATGAAAGAGTTGATCCGTTTGAGAAGTGACAAATGATCCATTTTAATCTTTATAATGGAAATATATGTCATGTATTAGTATTTTAATGTTATTTTATATTATTTAATCTACATAAATGGTCACATATGTTATAAAAACCTTAATGTATTTAGTGCGCCTCGCATTCATGAATCCCGCGCCTTAGAATGCGCCTCGACTTGAGGCTCTTTGCCCCCCTTTGCGCCTTAGTGCGCCTTGAGCCTTTCAGAACATTGGTTGTAACATCCGATTTACTTAGTTTTCTTAGAACCATATTAAACTGTAATATCATAGTTAAGTGTATGAGTCTGCTATATCACTTGCATCTACCCTGGCTAATGTTCTGTTCTAGTTCTATGGAACTACGAATTGTATCTTTGTTACGTATACTTAAAGTTTCTACATGGTAAAGAAACTAAGCGCAGGAGCGGATAAGTACGGTTTTGGATTAAACACCAAAAATGGTTCATTACCACTGTACTTTCAAAATGTTGGTGATTTTGCGTCATGTTATAGTTATTATGTGATATTAATGTGTTCTAAGGGACTGCAATTATACATTTATACTTAGTAATGCTTATTATTCCTGAACCTGAAGAGTTTTATGTGTGGACATAAGCTCAGGTGATGCATTAATGGAACTTAAAAAGTGTGAAACTCTTTTTTTATAAACTTTAGAACCTCACAAGTTCATTTTATTATAAAAAAAACTTTAGAAGTGTGAATAAGAAACTTGGAACTATTTATTGTTACTTGATCAGGCATTGTGAACAAATATGACCATGCTTCATAAGTAAAGCACGCTAATATCCCTACTTGCGCTAAACATGTTTACAAGATTCCTTGATTTCAATTGGTATTTTGCATGTGATTATGGGATGGATTGGTAAAGTTATGTTATACGTGTCATGTCACTAATCTCTTACAAATATCTTTTTTGTGTTGCATACACCAATTAGTTGTTGATGGGCCTAATGGCGAGGGCTGAGATGTTTTACTAGGCCTAAGACTAGCCTTAAAAGATGTAAGATCATTGTTTTATTATGAAACAATGCTCCATTTGCAAATAGTCTTTGGTTTATCATTTGCTGCTACAGGATTACTGCAACTTTTGAATGTAAATTATTGTTACAAGAACAGCCAAGGCCCATTGCTCTTCAAAGTCGTGGTATTGATTCCCTTAATCTTAAAGGAATGTAAAGTACGAGGCCATTTTCAAATGATCTTGAACAGCTTATCGTTGTCGTCTACTTATTGTTTAATCAAGTTGCAGATCTAGAGATCTGCTTCTAAAAGGCTTTTGTATAATTGCAATCGACACGTTTTTGTACATAGTGCACATTAGTTACTATCTAGATATTAGATGGTTGAACGATTGGGTATTTGTTAATTGGGATAATTGTCTAGATGTATATATCTCTGCACTTTTTGCTCTGTTGTGAATCGTTCTATTTTTTTCCTGTTAATAAAACATACTTTTAAAATTGTTCAATGTTGTGTATCAAGTGGAGCGGTGTTTGGATAATTCACCAATGCTTATTGTCACATGTGTAGACTTACAACCAGGCAAGGGTACAGTCTCATTCTGCAAACACATAAAAACAAATCTTGATAAAAGAAAAAGCTCGAGCCTTTATGTTATTTGTTGTCTATGTTTTTAGTGTGATTTGAGGGGAATATATACAGGAACCTGGATCACAAATATGGCATTTTGGTCTTTTTAAGAACTTATGAGTAGACTTTTGGTGTTTTTATTGTTGCTGCGGTGCATTGCCTTTTTGTTTTAACTAAAGAGACCCCATTTCTGAAATGAAAGCCTTAAAATGATTGGATTTTGCGGATAGATTAGTTAACTCTTAATTTGTGAATGTCAATTTCATTAAATGTTAATAGAAACTTGTTATTCTAATTTATTATTATTATTATTATTATTATTATTATTATTATTATTATTATTATTATCTCTAAATAGTATATATTGTAATTAGTATATTGGCTTAGAAATAAAAATGTCATGATTAAACTTTTTAAATTAACAAATTATTAATTTATTGATATAATAATATCTTCGTAAACTAATAAATTAGTTTTTTTGATTACCAAAAAAACTCTCTCTCTAATCTCCTAACTAATTTCCCGCCTTTACTCCATTTCCAAAATGTCACTATTTCATCAAATTACCCACTTAAATCTCAATCATTCTCAATTGTGATAATATCAATCAACTCGTCTTTTCATTGCGCGTTTAATGATATGTGTTGATTTGATTTTCGTTCTGTTTTGAGAAAAACCCCCATTTTGAGGAAATTAGGGCTTTTTTGATTTCTTGATTGTTTTAGTATCCTTTCTGAATCTTTTTACATTCTCTTAAAAAAAACCATAAAAATTAGTGTAAACTCTGTTGGATTGAAGATTAGTATTGTAACAAGTATGACGAATAACAAAAGGTCCTCACAACGGAATGTTAGGCGTCCTGCAAGGTATGGGGATTCAATTCTAAGCAAGAATAAGAGGAATGCAAATAAGAACATGGAAAAAGGGAACAATCGGATGAATAAGAAGGGTGACAATGGAAGTATGAATGAAGAAAGAAAGGATAGTGAAGTGAATCAGAATAAGGCGAAGGAAAGTATGTTTGATGGGGATCTGAATGGAGAAAGTTTTCCTGCATTAGAGAGTCAGGTAAACAAGTCAAAACCCAATGATGTTAGCATTAATTGTGATAATAATGTAGATAATCAACTGAATGATGTGAGTACTTGTGATGTGTCTAAGGAAGATTGTGGTAACAATGTTGCATGTAGTACTAGTGGAAGTGTATGTAAGAATCATGAAGCTGTTAGGGTTGAGAATGAGCCTAGTAAGAATAACACTAGTACTTTGGCAGAAATACTCAAAAACAATAACCCTGATAATACATTGCTAGTGATTCCAGCTGAAACTAATGAAAATGGGGTAGAAATTGCAATATTTGATGAAGAAGTTGTTGAATTAGGGAGTGCTAAGTGGGAGAAGACTGTATGTGGACATTTCTTAGGTTGTATGGTTAGTTTCAATGAGGCTAGGTATCACCTTAGGAGAATGTGGAATAATTATGGTCTTGAGGATATGACAATGAATGATAAGGGAATATTCTTTTTCAAGTTTCAGGATGAACAAGGTATTTTACAAGTCATTAGTAATGGTCCTTGGATGGTTAATAACAAACCTTTGTTTGTTCAAAGATGGGGAATTGATGTTTGCTTGGACAAATCAGAACCTAAAACATTGCCAGTTTGGGTAAAGCTAATAAATGTACCACTTGAAGCTTGGAGCGTTAAAGGAATTAGCATTTTAGCAAGTGTTCTAGGCAAACCAATCATTATGGATGAAATGACTACTCAAGTATGTATGACAGGGATGGGTAGACTTGGTTTTGCTAGAGTGTTAATTGAATTGAATGCTGAGAAGATGTTCAAAGATGTTATTGAAATTGGTTATGGGACAAAAGGAGTTAGTACTAGTTTGACTAAGTTTGTGAAAGTTGAATACACTTGGATGCCTACTAGATGTAGCCATTGTTGTTTCTTTGGGCATGATAATGTCAATTGTAGAATGATACCTAAGATGCTGATAATGTGGAGTCAAGTGTTGATAAAAGTGAGGTAAATGATGGATTCCAAAACGTGACATATAGGAAAGATAAGGATGAGACTCATTTTAACAAGAACTAGAGAAATATGCAGAGTGGTATTAATGGGTACACAAGGGGAGCTAATTACCCTAACAGAATGACTGAGCAGAGGCAAAATAATAACAGGCAAGAATATAAGACTAAAAAGAATGTGGATGTAGCCAATAAGCCTAGTGTGGAAAATAATAATGGAGTAGAGAAGAATACTGGAGGTAATGGTAGTACAGATAAGGAGAATGTTAATAATAGTAAACATGTAAAGGCTGCTAAGGAAGCTGGACAGAACAAAACTCCAAATGGAAGTAGTAATAGTAATGAGAGGAGACAGAATAATGTAGGAGTCATTGGACAGAATAGTTTCTCCCCATTGAATACACTGGTTAATGAAGAGGAAAGCAAGCTAAGTAACAAGGAAAAAGAACAGGTTGATAGTGTGCTAGAAACTAATGGTGATCCAACAGTGAATGAATGGGAGAACTGGAATGATGACATGAAACAATATTATAGAGATAAGAAGGAGTTTTTAGGTGCAAATAATAAATCTGAGAATGAGGAAGATGTTGTGCAAGATTTGTCTTCAACTGAAGAAAGTCTAGTGAGGAATGAGGTTGAGGGTATTTGCAGTCCTACCCTTAACTGAATTGTGATCTTGGAATGGTTTTAGTATTGTATATAAATAGTATTGTTTTTTGTTTGTTTTCTTTTTTTGTGTGAAAAACAGACAGAGTGTATAGTGAGCCTAAAAGAATTGAGAGAAGTGGTGAGTATAAAAACAGAAAGAGAGTATTTGTGTGTATAAAAATAGACAGAGTTAATTGTGAGCCAAAAAGAATTGAGAGATTTGGTGAGCCAAAAACAGAAAGAGAAGATTGTGTGCAAAAACAGACAGTGTTTGTGAGCCTAAAAGAATTGAGAGATTGGTGAGACAAAAATAAACAGAGAAGATTGTGTGCAAAAACAGACAGAGTGTTTGTGAGCCTAAAAGAATTGAGAGATAAGGTGAGAATAAAAACAAAAAGAGAGTATTTGTGTTTCAAAAACAGATAGAGTGAATATAAGTGAGCCAAGAGAATTGAGAGATATAAGTGAGCCAAAAACAGAAAAAGAGGATATGGATATCAAAGTTGCATCTTGGAATATTAGAGGTCTTAGTACTGTTGAGAAACAAAAAGAAGTGAAGAAGATCATTGTTGAGGAAAAGCTACAAATGTGTGCTGTTCTTGAGACTCATATCATATACAATAAGGTAAAGAAAGTTTGTGAAAAGGTTTTTGGCAACTGGGATTTTGCTACTAATGCAGAAGACAATAACAAAGGGTGTAGGATTATGGTTGGATGGAATCAAAGTATGGTTAACGCCTGGTTGATCACTAAAAGTAAACAGAGTATGCTACTATTAGTTGAATCTGTTTGCCAGAAAACCAGATTTTTCTGTACCATTGTCTATGCAAGTAATTCTGGCATTGAGAGAAGACAATTATGGAAGGAATTGGAAGCTTATAAGCAGGTTACTAATGGAACTGCTTGGGTCATTTTTGGGGATTTCAATGTTACTCTGGAAGTTCATGAACAATCTAATGGAAGCTCAATGCATTCAAATGACATGGTGGAATTTAAAAAGTGTGTTGAAAGTATTGAGGTGGAGGATTTATTAAGTTCTGGTTTCCAATTTACTTGGATAAAGAGCTTAAAGAATCCTAATTGTAAAACATTAAAGAAGTTGGATAGAGTGATGGTTAATGAAGTCTTCCTGGATAAATTCAAATCAACACATTGTGTATTTCACACCTACATCATTTCTGATCATTCACCTGCTGTACTAATGTTACCAAATAGAGGGATGAAAAAGAAGAAAGCTTTTAGAATGTCTAATTTCATAACATAAAAGGAAGATTTTTTGCCAATGGTTAAACAGGTATGGGACAAGGTGATTAATGGTTTTCACATGTATCAAGTGGCTCAAAAAATGAAACTGCTTAAGCATAAATTGAATCATCTAAGATGGAAAAATGGTGATGTGCATGAGAGAGTTAATATTTTGAGAGAGAAGATTAAAAGAGCCCAAGAAGAAGTTGACAGAGATCCTTTTTGTGAAAATAAGAGAAAGATTAGTTGTCTTCTACTGCAGGAATACTGTGAAGCTGTTAAGGATGAGGAAAACCTATTGTTTCAAAAGGCAAAAATTGAGTGGTTAAAAGAAGGTGATAGAAATACAAAGTTTTTTCATCAAATTCTTAAAGGAAGACAACACAAGAGCAGAATAATGGCTATTTGTGGTGAAGATGGAGTTAGATATGAAAATGAACAAGTTCCTAAGCAATTTTTGGAGCATTTTCAAAAGTTTTTGGGCAAGAAAGATGTTGTGGCTGAATTTAGAAGTGATCATGTTAATTTCCCTAATAAATTGTCAATTGATGAGGCTGAAAGATTGGTTAGACAAGTAAGTGTGGAGGAGATTAAAGCTGCCATGTTTGATATTGAGGACTCAAAAGCACCAATGGATTTACTTCAAAGTTCTTCAAGGCTGCATGAAGCATAGTTGGGGGTGAAGTGTGTTTGGCAGTACAAGAGTTTTTTTACTTCTGGCAAATTACTTGGTGAGTTAAATGCTACACTTATCTCATTAGTACCTAAGATTCCAACTCCTAATAAAGTTTCAGATTTTAGACCTATTGCATGTTGTAATGTACTATACAAATGCATTAGTAAGATAATCACTAATAGGATTAAATGAGTGCTAGGAAATCTAGTTAATGAAAATCAAAGTGCATTTATAGCAGGCAGACAAATCACTGATAACATCCTTCTAGCTCAGGAATTGTTGAGAGGGTATAATAGAAAGCAAAAGATCAAAAAATGTGCTCTTAAAATTGATTTGCAGAAGGCTTATGATACTCTAGATTGGAAGTTCTTGCTGATTGTCTTGAAACAGTTTGGTTTTCATAGTAAGATGATAGGTTGGATAATGACTTGTGTCACTACCACAAAGTTTAGTTTGAATGTTAATGGGGAAAGAATAGGAGACTTTAATGGTGGTAGAGGTTTGAGACAGGGGGATCCTATTTCACCTTACTTGTTCACAATGGCTATGGAAGTTTTTAACTTGCTCCTGAGGAATAACATTGATAGGACAAAGGGTTTTAAATATCATCAAGGTTGTAAGAAATTGAAGATCATTCACTTGGGGTTTGCAGATGACTTGATTGTATTCAGCCATGGTAATAATCAGTCTGTTAAAGTGATTAAAGACACCTTAGAAGAGTTTAGTAGTGTATCTGGGCTTAAGGTTAACTTACAAAAGAGTACTATATTCTTTGGTGGCTTATCTAAGCCTGAGCAAGACAACATTTTACAAATCCTTCCTTTCACTATTGGCAAACTGCCTGTTAGGTATTTAGGAGTTCCTCTTATAACCAAAAAGCTAAGCATTATGGATTGTAAACCATTGATTGAGAAAGTTAGAAGCAGAGTGCAAGATTGGAAGAATAAAACCCTTTCCTATGCAGGCAGAATGCAATTAATTGCTTCAATATTATCCTCAGTGCAAGTATATTGGGCTTCAGTGTTCATTCTACCTAGAACTGTGGTCAAAGATATTAATAAATTGTTGAAGGGATTTTTGTGGTGTCAAGAGGAGTTAGCAAAAGGTAAAGCAAAAGTATCTTGGGCTAACATTTGCAAACCAAAAGATCAAGGTGGACTGGGGTTCAAAGACTTACTGATGTGGAATGAAGTTTTGATTATGAAACACCTATGGAACATTGCTGCTAAAAAGATACATTGTGGGTAAAATGGATCAGTGTTGAGAAATTGAAAGGGAGAAATGTTTGGGAAGTCCCAATTGAAAGTAATAGCAGTGTTGGTTGGAATAATATTTTAAAGCTAAGGGATAAAATGAAAATGCACATTGGATATAAGATTGGAAATGGTAAGTCAACATTTGCATGATATGATAGATGGTGCAATGAGGGTCCTCTCAGTGAGTTCATTACTGCAAGAGATATCTATAATGCCAGGTTCAGTAATGACAGCAAAGTGGATAGTTTGATTAAAAATGGATCCTGGTGTTGGCTTATGGAGTGGTTAATTAAGTTTCCTACTTTGAACAATATTCATATCCCTACTTTGATCAATGATATGCAAGATAAAGCTATGTGGATAACTAATAATGGGCATAGAACAGAGTTTGCTACTAGAGTAGTGTGGAATGATCTTTGCTGCCAGGGTAATAAAGTTGCACGGAATGATTTGGTTTGGTTTTCACATAATATTCACAGATACTCTTTTGTTCTTTGGTTAGCTGTACAAGAAAGATTGTTAACACAAGATAGAATTGTTGTGTGGGATCCAAATAGGAATATGGAATGTGTATTTTGAAGACAGTGTCTTGATTCCCATGAGCATCTGTTTTTCAGCTATGATTTTACTCATAAAGTTTGGAAAGGATTGATGAAATTATTGGACAAACAATTTTCTTTCAATTGGAACAGAATAATTGATGAGTTCTCTAAAATGAAAGCTAATAGGAGCATATGGAGTATAATGAGAAGGCTGGTTCTGGGAGTTGTAGTCTATATTGTCTGGCAGGAAACAAATGCCAGGTTGTTCAAGAACATAGAAAGAAATGAGGAAGTGTTGATAAAGAATGCTATGGAAAGTATAACTTGGAGAATAATGAGCTTTGTGGTGAAGAATACTTGTGCTGTTAAAGAAGTTGAAGATATTTGGAAGGTGAAGATCAAAAGAACTACTGATTGTTGTAAAGCAGTGATATAAAATAGTATGATGTATGTTTCTATTTTGTGTATAAGTGTCTAGTATAGTAGGATTGAATATAGTGATAGAATGCTTGTGATTTAGTCAAGCTTATTTGTTTCAGGCTCTATACTAACACACTATGGGTCTGTCCATGGTTGTTTTTAAGAGTTTGTGTACCTTTTGTGATTAATAATATTTCTTCTTTTCACAAAAAAATAAAATAAATAAATAAATAAATAAACTATTAATTTATAAATGTTATACCGTATACACATTTCACACGAAACGTAGGTTTCTGTGGGGCTTTGAACCGGGCTGCATATTGGATTGGGCTTAGGAGTGCAGCTGAAGCTCATTCGTGTAACTTTCACTCTCACTCTAAAAGCTAGCTAGAAAACTGAAAAAGAACAACGTGTATGTTTCTGGCTTTCTATATAAAAATTAAAAAAGTATGATATTATTGAATATAATTTTGTGAAAGTGACATCACAGATTGAAAAATAGGTCATGAGAAGTGGGGTTGCATGTGATAAAGGGGGTGGAGCCAATTAATGGTGCTTGAAGTGGGAATTGTTTTAAAAGTAGTTGAAGAAATGTATATTTAATTATTTATTTACTTATGAAATCTTATAAACTATCGAGGTGGTTTGCATAATTTCATAATTGATTGTCACACTTAAATTTAGAGTATTTTGACATTTATATCCTTACAGAGTGAAATGATTAAAAGTGATGTGAGATTATAAATGTTAAGACACTCTAAATTTGAGTGTTAAAATCAACTATGGAAACGTGCAAATCACTTCCCATAAACTAAAAAGTAATGATATGGATGCCTAAAAATTGGTTTAAAAACATGTCTAATCGTATTATCAAATTACACATGCCTTTCACGTTTCTCTCTCTTTATCCTCACTTTTGATCATGCCACATGTTGTAATCTTATATTTAAGCATATTATTTAGGCACATAAATTATTTTTCAAATTGGTGCTTTTTAAAAATTCAATTATTTTTTAAAACAAAATTAAACCCCTGTACATACCCTTTTAATCTCATATTTTTTTTTCACACACAACCTCAAAATACCTTATTTTTTTCATATAAAAACTATGTCTACTGAACCAAACGAAGTGAGACGAACTCTCGTTAGACGACTACGGGCAGAAGTTGTAGCTGAGGCCGCGCTGGCCAATAATTTGTTGACCGAGTTGTTGCGTTATCTTAACAAAATGCGTAGCCATGGTAATGAAATGACAAGAGTTTATTCGTTGCCACAAGACCAGCCCCTCATCAATTACGGTTTGCATACTTTGCTAATGACCACTGAATCAGATATGTGTGGCAAACAACTTGAGGGCAACTAGAGGTGAAGTGCTGAGAAGGAAGAACTAATTAACAATTATAGAGTAATTTGAAAGCTTAAATTATATTTTAGTTTTTTATTTCGTATGCTTATTTTTTTAATTATTA
Organism: Artemisia argyi; assembly: GCA_030686995.1. Taxonomy (NCBI): domain Eukaryota; kingdom Viridiplantae; phylum Streptophyta; class Magnoliopsida; order Asterales; family Asteraceae; genus Artemisia; species Artemisia argyi. The sequence goes on from CM060682.1 coordinate 175,887,527, forward strand.
ATGTAATGTTTTAAATTTATGAATAAAATTTGTAATTATTTGAATAAATGAAATTTAGTTTGTTTAAAAAATAAAAAATAAAATAAAATAAAATTAGAAATAGTTTTAACTGAACTGATATTTTAAAATATGAGTATTAAAATGGATGAAGCTTAAATGACTAACAAATAGTCCATCACACCCACCGTAAAGATCCGATTCCATCCTCTTAAACAGCTCAGAGTGGGGTCGCCCTTTTTGGGAGGGGTTTCTTTTGTCTTTAGCTAAAGAAATGGTCCACTAGAGTATTTAAAAGTGGGAATGTGGGATGACGTAACAACGGAGGTAGGACCCACAATTCAGTATTTAAAAGTGGGAATGTGGGATGACGTAACAACGGAGGTAGGACCCACAATTCACCCTTTCCACAGCCCTCTTAAATACCATTTGCCACCTCCTTTCCCAAACAAATCAAACAAAATCCCACTCATTTTTTTTTTTCGTCTCACATCTCCCAACAAACAACAGGTCCGTTATTATATATTTTGTTATTAGATATTTTGTTATTCTGTTTTACATATTTTCATTTGATTGTGTCTTTTGTGTGTGTGATCCAGATATATTGTGACTATTAATTAGTTTGTTGTCATATTTACAGTACTGATGACTTACGGTATTATCCATTCCAAAGCTAGCAAATCAATTAAACACCCTCCTTACTTGGAGGTACATTTCATTACTACGTACAACTAATTATTTTAAGTTTCTGTTACTTAGGTGATTAATTTTTGTGTGTTTTTTTATGTGTTCACAGATGATAAGTGATGCGGTAGTGACGTTGAAGGAAAGGAATGGGTCGAGTCATTATGCGATTCGGAAGTTTATTCAAGACAAGCATAAGGACCATCTGCCCGCAAATTTTAAGAAAATGTTGTTGATTCAGTTGAAGAAGCTTGTTGCTAGTGACAACTGGTTAAGGTCAAAGCTTCTTACAAGCTTCCTTCAGCTGCTAAAACGGTTGCAGCCGCCAAGCCCAAGAAGGAAGCAGCTCCGGTTAAGAAGAAACCAACCGCACCTGCAAAAACTAAGGCTGCTTCAAAAGCTAAACCAGCAGCTAAGGCAAAACTGGCTACAAAGGCCGCTAAGCCAGCGGCTAAAGTAGCGAGGACATCGACTAGATGGATGCCGGGGAAGAAAGCTTCAGCTAAAGTGACTCCAAAGACAAGTGGCAGGCTAATTACTTTGGAGGAAGACATCAAACACTTTGGAGAGCTAATGGAGGAAGCCGCGGGCATCGTTCGTGGCAAGTATAATCAATATTCACTTGTTGGTAATGTCTAGAGATGGCACTTTTATACCTCCTTAACCATAAATAAGTAGACATGGGTTGTGGTATTTTAAACTAGGCAAGCTTTAGATTTAATCGAAATGGAAAATGGTTGAACAAAAATGTCATATTAACATAGCAAATTCATATTTAATCACTTGTTTTGGATATCGGGGTTGATTAGTGCATCCTCTTGGTTAACTTCCCACTTAACTGCATGTTAACCCCAAAACCAGGGTTAATCAAAATTGAGGTAACCACTAAATGGGGTTAGGTTTGAAGTTTTAAACACTTTTAAAATCCTCATTTTCACTTTGCACATTGTATATATAGCTAGCAGAGCTACGTTGAAGGGCCTTTGCAGAAGTATTGGTGCATCAAGGTGCTCATATGAGACTGATAAAAGTGATTCCTTTAACTCGATTTTTAAGGGATCCAATGAACCACATTTTACTACAAATATAGTTCCTAGTCCTGCGACCTTTGACAAACATGATAAGCATATTCGTCACCAGCAAGTACAAACAAATCTGCCTCATGAACTTGCGCAGCCTGAAACAACCAACAGAAACTCAGTGACACTTTTGACTATCAAAGCAACATACAAAGAGGATAAGGTAAGGTTTCCATTCAAACTTTCAGATGGATTTGTAAAGTTGGAAGAGCATATTGCGACAAGGTTTCAACTCAAGCTAGGTAGCTTTAAGCTCAAATATGAAGACCAAGATGGTGATATGATATTGATTGCGTGTGACAGTAGTTTAGATGTATCAGCGGATGATTTTAGACAACCAGACGGTCACACTGTCATAAGACTCGTGGTCTGCCTGAATGTCAATTAATCAGATTTCTTAGACTATTTCCAATACCAAAACACCAAAGTTGGTGTTAAAGTGTGGAGGTTCATCTTCAATCAAAATACCAAATTTGGTGTAATATGTGGTCCGAGTTCACTAACCAACGACATTTTACTCTAAATATGGTGGAACACTAAAACTTTGCACCAAATCTCTAGAGCGTTATTAGCACTATTAAGAAAAGGTTTTTGGTCATGTAAGTTTGCTAACATGTCCATGTAATCAATGGTAGAAAGTATTAGTAAATGAAGTTTGTTGCTAGTGATAAGTTAGTTAAGATCAAAGCTTCTTATAAGTTGTCGGATGGTAAAATCGCTATGTATGGAAGCAGGAGAACCTTTTATGTAACAGGTGTTTAGTCTTTTTGAAGTGTTTCCTGTTGCTATATTGAATATAGGCATAATGTTCAAAATAACCGAGAAATTGACGAACCGAGCCTATCTGCTCAATCCAAAACCGATAAAAACCAATAACCAAAGAAACTGAAACCAGAAAAACCCGCTTATCATGGTTCGGTTTCGGTTTTTACTTATAGTTATCTGCGGTTACCCAAACTGAACCGTGTATAATGTACATTTAGGTTTGAACAAACCATTCATATTAATGTACAAGTACTAACGATATGCTTGCACTACTTTTATCGCATAACACATTTTTAATTACCTAATGTGATCATTTACTACCGTCTATGAATTACGTGCGATTAAAGTGATCGTAACCTATAAACGTCAAATAAATAGTATTAGTTATTTTGTTACATATGATAATTTAATGTTTTTTATTGCGACGTAACAACTTACCTTCCTGTGACCCTAATGCCTTCAATGTTATTTAATTTTATCGTTCTAATTTATGTTATTGTTCGTCCGACTCGATTCAATTAATTTTTTAGAATGGTTAACTGTGACCCGAACGGCCGAACTGCGGGTAACCGCTCATTTCTTGTACTCGCATGTCCGGTTTGGTTTCGGATAGTAAAATGAACTACCCGCCCCGTGATAGTTAAAATCTCTAACTGAGCTGAGCTGAACCGCCCCGTGAACACCCCGGCCGTTGTTATATGGAGTATAGGCATAATATTTAACCTATAAATTACTGAATGCAAGTTTTCCTTTGTTTTTAAAGATCTTTGCAAGTGGTAGCTATTATCTAGCTTCCTTATGTGGTTGATGGTTTTTTTCTTCTTTCTGTTAACTGAAAAAAGCTTCTGGTGTGCCTTTGTTCAAACGACATATCAGGCATCTAATATATAGCAAATGATGGTGCAAATTATTTAGCTTCTGTTTTGGTTTGATTAGTTATGTAAATTTCTTTTTGATTGATATTTCATTTAATTATTGTTACATTAGTTGATTCTCTTTGATTTCAACAGCCACTAACAATGTAATAATTAGTGTCTTCTTTTTTGTTGCAGGCCGATAACTATGAGATTATTCTTGCACATGATGCAAAAAACATACTTAAACTTTCCCGTGGGCTCCTTTTTGGTCATCTGCAATAGATATTGGTCTTAATTTCCCCATATACATAAGCGAGGTTGCTGTCAGTGAGGAGGCCTCAGTATGAAGAAAAGAGATTAATGAAATCGCAATTATTGCAAGGTTTTAGATTGATCAGGTTTGTTAGTTTGTAGCATTGTGTTAATTTTGTGACATGATTTCTGAAAATATAAGGGACAGTTAATTATGCAGGACATCGAAGGAAGACTGACTGATATTACACCTTTTATGGCCAGTTGCTCTTGGTTCATTCATTACATTTGCCACTACACTGGAACAGGAGGACAAGGGTGATATCATAGTAACATTCGATTTACTTGGTTTTTTAGAACCATATTAAATATAATATCATAGTTAAGTATACAGGTCTACTATAATCACTTGCATCTACCCAGGCTAATATTCTATCCTAGGTCTATGAAACTACGAAATGTATCTTAGTTATGTATACTTCAAGTTTCTATATGGTATAGAAACTAAGCACAGGAGCGGACAAGTACGGTTTTGGATTAAACACAAAAAATGGTTCATTACCACTGTACTTTTGAAATGTTTGGTGATTTTGAGTCATGTTATAGTCAATTAGTCACTATAGACTTTAAAAATGTGACTAAGAAACTTGGTACAAGTTTTACGGTGTTTATTATTACTTGATCAGGCATTGTGAACAAACATGACCATGCTTCATAAGTAAAGCACGCTAATATCCCTACTCGCGCTAAATATGTTTACAAGATTCCTTGATTTCAATTGGTATTTTTCGTGTGATTATGTGATGGATCGGTACAGTTATGTTATACGTGTCATGTCACTCACCTCTTACAAATATCTTTTTGGTGTAGCATACCAATTTGTTGTTGATGGGCCTAATGGCTAGGACTGAGATGTTTTACTAGGCCTAAGACTAGTCTTAAAAGATGTAGGATCATCATTTTATTATGAAATAATGCTCCATTTGCAAATAGTCTTTGGTTTATCATTTGCTGCTACAGGATTACTACAACTTTTGAATGTTAATTATTTTACAAGAACAGCCAAGGCCCATTGCTCTTCAAAGTCGTGGTATTGATTCCCCTTTATCTTAAAGGAATGTAAAGTTCAACGCCATTTTAAAATGATCTTGAACAGCTTATCACCGTCGTCTATTTATTGTTTAATCAAGTTGCAGATCTATACTGCTTCTAAAAGGCTTTTGTATAATTGCAATAGACATGTTTTTGCACATATTGCACATTAGTTACTTTCTAGATCTTAGATGGTTGAATGATTGGATGACTGCACGATGGGCATTTTTATAATTGGGATAATTATCTAGATGTATATATCTCTGCACTTTTTGCTCTGTTGTGTATCGTTCTATTTTATTTTTTTATTTTTTTTCCTGTTAATTAAACATACTTTTAAAAATGTTCAATGTTGTATATCAAGTGGAGCGGTGTTTGGATGATTCAGCATGCTTATTGTCAGATGTGTAGACTTACGACCAGGCAAGGGTACGGTCTCATTCTGCAAACACATAAAAAACAAATCTTGATAAAAGAAAAATCTCGAGCCTTTTTGTAATTATGTTGTTTGTTGTCTATATTTTTAGTGTGATTTGAGGGGAATATATATGGGGGGCTGGATCTCAAATATGGTATTTTGGTCTTTTAAGAACTGACTTTTGGTGTTTTTGTTGTTGCTGTGGTGCATTGCCTTTTTGTTTTGGCTAAGGAGACCTCCATTCCTGAAATGAAAGCCTGAAAATGATTGGATATTTTGCGGATAGATTACTTAACACTGTCTCTTATTGTCAAGTGTTGTCTTAGAATTCCTGTGCTTTTGATTCTTGTTCATGATTGTTCTGGAGAAGTAACTCCAGTTTGTATGCAGTGACAAACTGTCTACATGCTAAGAGTGTCTACAGTTGGGCTGGGGCCTTGGGGGTAGGTATTTTGTTGACGAGTATTTTTTTTTGTTATTGTTGCTGCCTTTTAGTCAAATAAGTTCGAGTAGCTGAGCTTTGGAAAGTACTGCACACAGTTCCTTTAGGCTGTGTTATATTTTGGTCATTATATGTTACTATTCAAATGGCTCGTGTTGATGGCTCGTGGTTTGTTCCCTCAAGCCTGTATATAAAGGGAGATTGCACTTGGTTCATAAGTGGGTTCAAAATAGAGAAGTAAATATGGGTTGGTTTAATCTGTATAGATGTTGCTACAGACACAAATGGGTTGGGTTAAGTTGACATTAAATAGGTTTTGCTCTTTTAAGTTATTATTAATTATGTGTTTTATATAGTTCAAAAAATACATAATTAGAAAATAATCTTTCTTATTAATAAGTGAATTGGTATCTCTAAGAATGATAATACACTTGGTTGATGTTTTTGAATTGAATCATTGACCTGATGATAGCGTGGAGATCCTTCACGTCTATATTTAAGTCTTTGCTTTAGCACGGTAGGCGCCTTGAGTTTGGACTTTCCACATGGGGTAGTATCCTCTATAGGTGAAGTATGCACAGTAGACGCCTTGAGCTTGCACTTTCCACAAGTTAGATATTATTCCTTCAGAGGCTGGCAAAGCACTTAAAATAAACCAGGTTGTGACCATTCTTGGACATTATTTTTGAGTCAAATCCTTTTTGTTGGACAAAGTTGCTGTATAGTACGAAATAAACTTAACATGTCGATCACATTCCACAATCATATTGTGTCTCGTTATCTTTAACACAGTGACATGTTGCGTTTTTATAAGTACGCTTTCAATTCATATGATATCTTTACATCACGTGTGATTCAATTGAGGCACACCAAAGCCTATGCTCACAAGAACATCCCTTTAATTCAACTGATAGTCACATACCACCAACAAATCCAATTACCAGAATCAAAAGAACAATAACAGTATTGTTTATGCATTTACACAAAGGAATGAGATCTTATCAACATTGTGGTTTATGTCAGTATCTACAAAGCTCTGCTGCCGTATTGAAGCTTCAAAGACTGTCAAAACTATCATCATCAATTCATCATAGTCCATGTTTGGGAATATAGACCAAAAGTCCAATTTAAAGGAACTGTTTCAAGCTCATCATACAACACTCTCTTATTCCACGGCATACCACCCCCAAACACTAAATAAATGTCTCGAAACCTACTTAAGGAGTTTTTGTGTGGACACACCTACTACTTGGGCAAAATGGCTACCCATGGCACAATATTGGTATAACACTTCTCACCATTCAAGCCTTGTTTGGTCAACCCAATTACTAAATCCAAAAATGAACACAAACGCTAATTAAGAAGGAAAGTAATTAACTATGATTAGATAACCTGATTTCAATAAATCATAAAGTTACGGATACCAAATTAAGAACATTCTTGAAACCTAACTATATATAGGATTAGACAGCTTAACTAAAAAGCTAGCATAAACAACAACAAAATAGCTAATAAGATGATAATAAACTACTAGTAAATATCAAGTTTCGGAAAAATGACATTGAGCACACCATTCTCAAACGCCGTATCGTACACCACCGCATTCACATTTTGGGCAAATCAGTCTGATAACCATACGACTGAGTGGGCATTACATGAGCATTATCCTCTTTTTTCAATGTAACTGTTATTTGAATACTTCGACCTGGTCCATTAGGGTAAACCTTGACTACATCAGTTTCATTTGCTTCCACCTTGAACACATACGCCTCACGTGTCTCTGTCCATCCATAACTTGTTCTTTTTGGCATTGGTCTGAAATGGCGGAAGGCTCCAAAATGGTCGTGGTACCGACGGGAAAAGGGTGACGACATGACGTGTTGTTACGGTGTTTGTTAGTTTGTTTGTTAAGCTACTAAAATGTTATACATTTTGGCAGGACTTGCTAATGTGCTGTTTGATGAAATGCCTAAGTAAGAAGACATAAAAATCAACACTTCTATGGTGCAGGGTTGAATATTGGTTTAGGTTTATCGTGGTTTAAGTCTAGAAAACCTGTTTTTTGTTAGGTAGAGAGAGGAGGTTTCACACCCTCAAAATGTCGCAGTGAAAAGGTAACCGGGGTATGACTTCATAGCACAAAGACACAAGATATAAAGAACGAACTATACATGAGTCGTTAAAAAGTACACGTGCAATTCATTGAAATAATGTTTTACAATACATAGCCCAAGAGTTTCACAAAATATAATGAAGTTTTTCTTTTGCAATTGAACGATAAATAATGAAACAATCCCAGTCATAATTAAATCCCAAAATGCGACTCTATGCTATGCTCCATGCAACACACCTAGTAAAATCAAGAACATGAGAAATACATGCTAAAATGTCAACTTAAAGTTGGTGAGTTCATATGTTTAAGTATAAATAGTATGGACCACAAGATTTCCGTATGTGACTATTATAACAAATACAATATCACAGAAAGGTATTACTATTGCACTAAGCTCATGGCTCTGAAGCCTTAATCGTTTCTAGTTTTGTGCCCTTGCAAGTGTTCCTTTCCATGAACACTCAAGTTCCTCAAATGATATGTGTCTGTTTGACATACCAGTCAAGTAACTACCCGGACGGGGGTGTCAACTCAATTGAGCTATTCACAACATCTGTGCTTACTATGTAATTAACGGTTCATGATAATGGGGTCTTAATGTAAAGTTGTGTAACTTAGGCAATCCGTAAAAGTTTAAGTACTTGTGTCTGTAATTAAAATCAAGCAATGTATTCTCACCCCAATTATTTCAAATCGAGTATAAAGTAAGTAAACGTGGGGCTATGAAACTCATGTCAACCAAGTGGTGAATACGGGAAATAATACATTAGTTCAACGAGCAAAATTCTAACAACGACCTAGATAAATAAATCGTCTTAAGAATGATACGACAAGTACTATATGCATATGAAGTTTATAAAGTTTTATCACCCTTATATACTTGTAGTGAAGTTTTGTAAAGTTACATAAGTCAAAACGTTTAAGAAAAACACGTTTTTCGATCCTAAAAACCTTTAAAATGTTGCTGATTGGAAAATAAATCCGAATTTAAATGAGCGTAACTTCTTCGTTTCTTATTCATTTTTGTCTAGTCAAATCCCTAAGTGTTGGTAAAAATATCTACTTTCAAGAAATCAAGGCCTAGGTTAATTGAAACATGTTTTAGATGCCCATTTATACCCTAAAACCTACTGACCTACTGTTACAATTTAAGACAAAAAACTTTCCCGACTTCAAAGGACTATAACTCACTCGTTAATTAATTATGAAAGTAGGCATACAGTTCTCTTGGTCTTCTTGTTTAGAACACCAGCTTAACAAAATTTCAACTAATAAAACTCATTTTACACACTAAATTAAGCTACTGGATAAAATAAAACAAATAAAATATACAATCAAGAACAAAGATCAAAGGTCCATACAAATAATGTTAAGCACACGCATATTTATTGGAGTTTAGGTAGCACAACATAAAACTGACTAATATACAACTAGATGCAACACACAATAACATAGAACTTCATTTGATTAATGACATTTGACATGTTTAATGAAAACACAAGTTATCAAGGAAATTTACAATTGCTTAAACATATCTTACATAAATGTTGATTTAAGTGAGATTCGGACTAAAGAGACTCATGCTACATTTCAGCTGCGGATGAGACATATTGTAGGAGGAAAAGCGTGGGATGGTTGATAGGTGTTATAAACCACGAGCCGTAAATAATTAAAAGATTATGGATTCTAAAATTATGGTAGAATCATTGATAACGTATTTGGTGGAATCCGCCCTACACTTGTAAGCCAGCCATAGACACATGCTAAGGTGCGGGCGTGTGTGTACATGCTGACAACTTATGTGGCGGAGCTCGACCTAACTGTGTAAACCTACTGCGAGCGCTTACTAAGGAGCGGCTGAACGAATATACGCCTTCTAAAGTAGGAACGAGCGGAATACTAATAATCACCGACACCTAGGATCTACGCTTGACCCTCAAGCTAAACACTCCGTCCCTGAACAACAACGGTTTGAGTGGATTTCAAGTCACCAATCACGTGACCCGCTCAAAAGGGTATGGCATAATATATTATGGGAAAGGAATGTTGACCAAGCTTTAGAAGGATACAACATGGGGAGCACGCGGCAGTACAGATCCAAAGACGACAGATGACAACTAACTGGACAAGACAACTTGGATATCGATGTACAATATCTTAGTCCCAATGCAAGCACGTTATTATCCAATGGGTAATAACGGTGATTGCAATCCGTGATCCGAAACGACAAAGAACTTTGCCTATAAATACCATACACTTGGTCTTTGAAGGCTAAGTTCTAACGCACACTAATACACACATATTACTCTCCTAATCTTTTATTATCCTCCATAGTGAGTACTTATTCTCACGCCCAAGGTTGATCTTGGGAGATCCCTCCCGTGGTGAGACTAACAGTGTTCTATCTTAGCAGGTTCATACACGTGAATCTATCCAAACCCAAGCTCAAAAGACGAACCCTCGTTAAGTAATTAAGGTATCAGAACCCCGCGAAATTATGTATCCTCAATCATCTTAAAAAGAATAAGAGATGATAAGGACAAGATATTAAAAATGAGATGGAGACCTAAATTTAGAAAAACAACAATAGTTGTTAGTAGCTGAGTTTCAAAATTGTTGTCCACCTTTACTTTTCAGGATGTTGCAAGTTAATTGTCTATTACGAAAAATAGATAAAAAAATTTGATATAGATTACCCATCACCTATACTTAAAATTATATTTTTTGTTAGAGCACAATAATAATATAATATTAAGAATCCAAAGAATAAAAAGAAAAACAACAAAAGAAAGAGATGGAAGCAACCATCAATTTTTGGTGATTGATATGAACACAAAAGTTACATAAGGGTATACAGGTATCACACCTATTTTTATGTGTACACATATCAATCCGCATCATTTTTGGGGTTCGAACGGCTAATGCAAGAAGTATGGACCGGTCATTTATTTTGACTATCTCCTTTATCAAAGTCCATGCTTCATTGCATTGTACAACATGCATTTTTAGGTGGACATCTTGGGGAACCTTCATGTCTGGTCCTACATTGATGTGACACTTTTAGTCCACTTTTGTATGGGTGGAAAAATGGGTGTTGTGAATTGGATTTGTGATGCCATTCCACAACCCTCTTAAATAGTACGGAGTACCACCTCCTGTCCCCAATCAAACAAATCCCCAAAAATCAGTAACTACCGCAACTTCCTCAATTTTTCGTCTCACATCTCCAACAAACAACAGGTCCCTTATTACATATTTTGTTATTCTGTTATTACATATTTTCATTTGATTGTGTCTTTTGTGTGTGTGTGATTATTAATTAGTTTGTGGTGATCATATTTACAGTACTGATGAGTAACGGTGTTATCCATTCGAAAGCTAGCAAATCACTTGCGCTTACAAAACACCCTCCTTACTTTGAGGTATTTTCATTACTACGTATAACTTTTGCCAAATTCGTTAAAATGCTGTTATATATTTTTATTTTAATTTGTGGTTTTGATTGCGTTTAGATGGTTCGTGACGCGATATTGACTTTAAATGAACGTAACGGGTCTAGTCAGTATGCGATTGGGAAGTTTATTCAAGACAAGCATAAGGACATGCCTGTCAACTTTAAGAAAATGTTGTTGACTCAGCTTCTTGCTTCTTACAAGCTTCCTTCAGCTGCTAAAACGGTTGCAGCCGCCAAGCTCAAGAAGGGAGCAGCTCCGGTTAAGAAGAAACCAACCGCACCTGCAAAAACTAAGGCTGCTAAGCCAGTGGCTAAATTAGCAAGGACATCGACTAGATGGATTCCGGGGAAGAAAGCTCCAGCTAAAGTGGCTCCAAAGACAAGCGGCAGGCTAATTACTTTGGAGGAAATCATCAAACACTTTGGAGAGCCAATGGAGGAAGCTGCGGCCATCCTTCGTGGTGAGTATAATCAATATTCGCTTGTTGGTAATGTCTAGAGGTGGCATTTTTATACTTTCTTACCTATAAATAAGTAGACATGGGTTGTGATGTTTTAAACTAGGCATGCTTTAGATTTAATCGAATTGGAAAATGGTTGAATAAAAATGTCATATTAACATAGCAAAATCATATTTAACCACTTGTTTTGGATAAGGGAGTTCATTAGTGCATCCTCCTGGTTAGGTTTGAAGTTTTAAAACACTTCTAAAATCCCCATTTTCACTTTGCACATTGTATATATAGCTAGCAGAGCAACATTGAAGGGCCTTTGCAGAAGTTTTGGTGTATCAAGGTGGCCATATGAGACTGATAAAAGTGATTCCCTTAACTCGATTTTGAAGGGATCCAATGAACCACATTTTACAACAAATATAACTCATAGTCCTGCCACCTTTAGCAAACATGGTAAGCATAGTTCCACACCTATTTGCCACCAGCAAGTACCCACAAATCTGCCTGATGAACTTGCGCAGCCCGAAACAATATTAACTATCAAAGCAACATACAAAAAGGATATTGTAAGGTTTTCATTCTAACTTTCAGATGGATTTATGAAGTTGGAAGAGCAGATTGCTACAAGGTTTCAACTCAAGCTAGGTAGCTTTAGCCTCAAATATAAAGACATAGATGGCGATATGATACTGATAACATGTGACAGTAGCTTAAGTGTCTCAGTTGATGATTTTAGACTACCAGACGGTCAAACAGCTGTCATAAGACTCGTGGTCTGCCTGCTAGTTAATTAATCAGATCGCTTAAATCAAGTCATCAAATTTGGTGTAGTATTTAGATTGTCACACTTACTAGTGACTTCTTACACCAAATTTGGTGTAATATCAAATTAACTTCCATTAATGCTATTAATAAAGGGTATCTATGTATTGTTACTATGGAGTATTAAACAAGGGTTTCTGCTGTTGTAATTTTGTTAAGGTGTCATGTAATCAATGGATAAAACTGTTAGTAAATGATGTCATGTTTGTATTTAAAGTTTTCTTCTAAATAAAACAGTGTGTATATACCTGTATACGTGCTTTTGCGGTTTTTATTTTCTAATTGGTTTCTTTGAGGAGTTCCCTGGTGATTAAGAAACTTTATGTTGGAATTATTTTCTAATTGTTAAGGCATGTAATGTATAGCAAATGAAGGTGCAAAATATTTAGCTTCTTTTTTAAGGCTTCTGGTTGTGTTAGTTTCTTTTGATTGAGATTTCAAGAGTATTGGTGTAGTGATAATTTAGTTAATGGTAAATGGGATTGTGATTCTTAGATATGTAAATACACTTGAGAAATTTAAATATGCACACTACATTTTTTATGAAATGTCAACTCCGGCAGTCACTACCTTAACAATGTAATAACTAATGTTTTTTTGTTGTTGCAGGCTGATAATTATGAGGATTATTCTTGCACATGAAGCCAAACAACATACTTACTTTTCCATGGGCTCCTTTTTGGTCATCTACAATCGGTTGGTCTTAATTTCCCCATATACATAAGCGAGGTTGCTGTCAGTGAGGAGGCTTTATGTACGAAGAAAAGAGATTAATGGAGTGGCAATCATTGCAAGTTTTTCGGTTGATCAGGTTTGTTAGTTTGTAACATTGTGTTAATTTTGTGACATGATTTCTGAAAATATAATGGATAGTTAATCATGCAGGACATTGAAGGAAGATCGACTGATATTACACCTTATATGGTCAGTTGCTCTTGGTTCACTCTTTACATTTGCCACTACACTAGTACAGGAGGACAAGGGTGATATGTCATATGTTTGGGGAAATAAGTGAGCCTTTTTGCATTGTCTACTATTAATATCGTAACTTTTGAAAAAAAAAAAAAAAAAAAAAAATTGAAACCCATAGTATGAAACTATGGAAGGTGTGAATCATTGTAACATCCTATTTACTTAGTTTTTTAAAACCATATTAATCTATAATATCATAGTTAAGTATACAGCATCTACCCAGGCTAATATTAGCCTGGGTCTATGAAACTACGAAATTTGCTTAGTTATGTATACTTCAAGTTTCTATATGGTAAAGAAACTAAGCACAGGAGCGGACAAGTACGGTTTTGGATTAAACACAAAAAATGGTTCATTATCACTGTTCTTTCGAAATGTTTGGTGATTTTGGGTCATGTTATAGTTATTATGTGATATTAATGTGTTCTAAGGGACTAAAAGTTATACATTTATACTTGGTAATATTTATTATTCCTGAACCTAAAGAGTGAAACTCTTTTATTATAAACTTTAGAACCTGATAGGTTCATTTTATTATAGACTTTAAAAGTGTGAATAAGAAACTTGCATGGTACAAGTGTACCGTGTTTATTATTACTTGATCAGGCATTGTGAACAAATATTTTGGTGCAAAGGTGAACATATTTTATTAATCACATTGAAACAAATACAACCATGATAAAGAGATTTAGACATGCCTAAACTCTTTTTGATCCAAATACAAACAGAGACATACTAAAACTGAAGCTTACTCGGTCAATACAAGGCAAACACTGCTAATCACAAAGAAACTAACAGCCAATGCCACACAACAGCTTGTAGACAACTATCTCACTGCAGCTTTCCAATTCACCTTTTAAGCACCAAATACCATCTAGTTACATTTCCATTACATCTACCCATCAAGGTCTGCCACCACAATAACCAAGACATTCTAGATGAATGGCATCACTAGGAACCCTTTACCCCTCCAAGTCAAGGGCTATACCAACTGAGCTACATTTCCATCTACTACAATGGCTTCACACAGTTGGGAACACACACCTTGAGGGAGGACCAACCAAACCCCCTATAGGTAGTGTATACTGTATAGTATGGACCAAGTAGGTTCATCTTTCGGTCCTCACTATTCCATACTACATACACTACCCCACCTTAACTCACATACCCTTCAGAATAGGAAACCTACTTTACGGAAAATAACACTGCATCATCATGTGAGGCTCAAACTGCTTATTCCAAATTATTATGAGCACCCAGCCTAATGACAATTTCCTCATTTCCTTCCACACATCCTCAGTGTATTTGCACTGAAAAAACAAATGCTGGTGAGAATCACTTTCAACCTTACAATAGCTGCACACTAGCCTGCCATTATTATGCCACTTCTCCATCTTATCATGTGTTAGAAGCTTATTTTGAATGGCTAACCATAAAATGAAACCACGCCTTGGAATAAACTGCTTGAACCACACCATATGCTTCCATAAAACTGATTAGTATTAGTCAACCACACAACCTTATCTTCTTTATCAAGAGTAAGGTTAGGGACTTCTAAATCTTTTAATACAGGAAATCTAGACTCCCATCCTTCAGGCCATAACCATTTTCCATTCCTTATCATTCCAGAGATCTTCATATCATCATCTGACCTTGCTTCATATATAGCCCTTTTAGAAATGAAATCACATAAAGATCCTTGTTGACTCCATTTATCATAGCACATTGACACATTATCACCACTACCAATCTCATACAGTACATGCCCTTTAATCATATCCCTAATACTTAAAATAGTTAAAAAAAAATGGTATTTGGAGGAACCATCTCAAGTCCGTGTACCTTTTTGGTACCGAGCCCCCCACCCAACAAGGAAGGCATATCCCGGTAAATTACCTAGGCAACACTGGCTGACCAAGATGGAGTCCAGATTCGAACCCCCGCCTTTAAGCTTTGACTTGGTCAACTGCGCGCTTTTGCGGTAGTTGGTGGCCAACTGCCCTAAGGCAGCTGGTTTAATACTTAACATAGTTTTCCATCCCCAGCTGTCACTTGAATCAACTTGAGCTTCCCAAACACTCCTATTTTTTAATTTCAACACATTTATCCATTGAGCCCAAAGAGATTTCTTACTATCCAAAATTGCCTAATAAGTAGCACTTCATTCCACTTTTTGAGAGATTTAATACCCAGACCACCTTGATCTTTTGGCTTACAAACAACTTTCCAAGCAACTCTTGCCTTCCCTCTTGCAGAATCACCAGCATTCCATAAACATCTTTTGAAAAGTTTTTCAAGGTCATTTATAACTGATGTAGGAAGCATGTACACAGAAGCCCAATAAAGTTGCATCGACCCTAGCACAACTGCAATTAATTGCAGCCTGCCAGCATAGGATAGCTGCTTGTTTCTCCAATTATTTATTCTACTCTCCACTCTATCCAATAACAACTTACAATCTTGAACGCCTAACTTTTTGGCCAACAAAGGGACTCCCAGATACCTTACAGGAAGCTTACGAGTCTTGAAAGGCATGACTTGTAACAAATGCCTTTTGACATCTTAAGTTAAACTCCCAAAGAAAATAATGCTTTTACCAAGGTTAGGAACTAAACTAGATATCAGGCTAAAATCATCCAATGTTTTCTTGACCACTTCCAATGACTCTTTATTCCCTTTGCATAACACTAAGAGATCATCAACAAAACACATATGGGATAATTTTAATTCTTTGCAACCAAAATGATACCTGTATCCATTTGATTCAGCAATATTTTTGATCATGAGAAGATTAAAAACCTCCATCACTAGGGTGAATAGATAGGGTGAAATGGGATCACTATGTCTTAGACCTTTACCACCTTTAAAGAAACCATGAACTTCTCTATTGATGCACACAGAGAAATTAGCAGTTGTAACACATTTCATAACCCATTTAACCATATTGTTGTGGAAACCAAAAGCAACCAATATATCTTCCAAAAACTTCCAACTAACAGAATCGCTTTTTGAATATCTGTTTGCCATTGTGAACAAATATGACCATGCTTCATAAGTAAAGCACGCTAATATCTCTGCTCACGCTAAACATGTACAAAATTCCTTGATTTTCATTTGTATTTTTTATGTTATATGTGTCATGTCACTAGTCTCTTACAAATATCTTTTTGGTGTTTCATACACCAATTAGCTGTTGATGGGCCTAATGACGAGGGCTAAGATGTTTTACTAGGCTAAGACTGCTAGCCTTAAAAGATGTAAGATCATCATTCTATTATGATGAAATAATGCTCCATTTGCAAATAGTCTTTGGTTTATCATTTGCTGCTAGGATTACTACAACTTTTGAATGTAAATTATTGTTACAAGAACAGCCAAGGCCCATTGCTCTTCAAAGTAGTGGTATTGATTCCCCTTTATCTTAAAGGAATGTAAAGTACGAGGCCATTTTTAAATGATCTTGAGCAGCTTATCGCCGTCGTTTATTTATTGTTCAATCAAGTTGCAGATCTAGACTGCTTCTAAAAGGCATTTGTATAATTGCAATCGACATGTTTTTGTACATATTGCACACTAGTTACTTTCTAGATCTTAGATGGTTGATTGGTTGGGTGACTGCACAATGGGCTCTTTTGGATAATTGCTAGACGTATATATCTCTGCACTTGTGCTCTTTTGTGTATCGTTTTTTTTTTTCTCCTGTTAATTAAACATACTTTCAAAAATGTTCAATGTTGTGTATCAAATGGAACGGTGTTTGGATGATTCAGCAATGCTTATTGTCACATGTGTAGACTTACAACCAGGCAAGGGTACAGAGTCTCATTCTGCAAACACATAAAAACAAATCTTGATAAAAGAAAAAGCTCGAGCCTTTATGTTTATGTTTATGTTTATGTTGTTTGTTGTCTATGTTTTTAGTGTGATTTGAGGGGAATATATATGCGGGGCTGGATCACAAATATGGGATTTCGGTCTTTTTAAGAACTTAAGGCTTTTGGTGTTTTTGTTGTTGCTGTGGTTTTTGTTTTGGCTAAAGAGACCCTCATTTCTGAAATGAAATCCTGTAAATGATTGGATATTTTGCGGATTTATTAGTTAACAGTGTCTTAAAGCATCGTCAACTCTTTTAATCTTCATATATCCTTCAATAAGCACATTGCATGTTCTAACATTGGGTTCTATACCTTTATCCAACATTGAAACATACAGCTCCTTAGCCTAGTCAATATTGCCATCTAAACAATATCCATTCATTAACGTATTATACGACTCTAAATCAAGTACTTCGCCTCTTTGTACCATTAACTCAAACAAATTATTCGCCTCATTCACTCTCCCTTCTTTACAAAGCACGTTTACTAAAAGATTAAACAAGCTCACATTACAACTAGTCCCTTCACCAATCATTTCAAGAAACAAACTTTTCGCCTCGTCCAAATCTGAAAAAACCAAACTTTGTATCAAAGAAGTATACGCAACAACATCCGGCGATAAAAGCTCTTTCGCCTTACTTACATATCCTTTTTTACAAAGACTACCAATTAATATACCATAACACACGGCACTCGGTTTACAAACAAACCCTAAACCAATCTCCCCACTCATCACATCTTCATGAAACTTAACGGCACTTTCTACATCACCCGCTTTACACAACTCATGAATCAAAGTCCCATACGCTACATCATTCGGCCTAATGCCCAAAACCAACATTTTCCTAAAAACACTAACACCTTCTAAAATCCTGTTTTTCTTAACTAACCCTTTAATCAAACACGTATAACTAATGATATCCGGAACAAAACCCTTCTTCAAAACCAACCCAAAAACCCCAAAAGCATAACCAATCTCATTCAACTCACAATAACAATCAATAAAAATATTAAAAGTAATCAAATTAGGACAAATGGGCAGTTACTTGAAAACCAAGATTGCAAATTTAAACCTTTTAAAGATGGATAAAGATTTGAGTTCTTGATTGAATCTTGTAATTGGGTCAAAAGAGTGTTGTAAAAATATATCTTTTATGAAATTTGAGGTGTCATTGAGATTTGGGCCAAAATGGGGGGTTTTTAGGGGTTAATGGGTTGAAGATTTGGTTATTCTCTATATATACTAATAATTGTGTTGAGATGGGCCATTTTCATTAAAATATTGTTTTATTTTTGAGCTCCTTATTAGCCCATCTGTCTTGAATTTTATTAACTCACAACAAATTAGGCCCAAAAGAGAAACTGAGAATATGTTGTTCCTGAGTGGTTGCTATTGAGTATACTCATATTCCGTTGATCCCAGATAATGTTGTTCCTGGCACATGCCGAACAAAGAAAGTAATGTTGTTCCTTGAATAATACAATGTCCACGTCAGAATGTCCATCATTTCATAATGCATTTTTTTTAATAAAGAAGCGCGCCCCTATTAGTGTAACGTAGGTGTCTTTCTCGGTTGATGGATTGGATAAATAAAAATAAATAAATAAATAAATACAAAATGTGTCGGCAAATGGAGAAAGAGGCGTGTGGGTCGCGTTTTACCGTCGGGAAATGAAGGTGAAGGTGGTGGTGGGTGGTCACGGTGGAGGCGCGTGGGGTGGTACGAGGGGGTTTGGTGGTGCGTGGGTGGTACGAGAAGAACGGGGATGTCCCGATCTACAGGACAGTGAAATAAAAATAGTTGGCCGGAAAAAGTGGCCGGAATCTGTTGGTGTCACCAGAATCTCGCCGGAGAAGATGAAGATGGCCGGAGTTGGGGTTGCCGGCGGGGTAGAGAGAGAAAGGGGGAGAGAGAGTTGAGAGTGTGTTTTTATTTGTGTAGAAATGAGAAAAAAATAATAATAAAAGAGTATATATGTGGGAGTGTAAATAAAAAGTGAGGGTAGAAAATAAAATATAGGGGCGGAGGGGGTGTTTCTGCCAATTTGGCTAAACTTTTCACAAAAACGATTCGGGACACATTTGGCATAGCAAACGGACTTGAAAAATTACGAAACTTGCGCCATTGTTCACGAAATCATTTTTCCAATAAAATCAAGTATAAACTTCACAATTTTCACCGAAGTCAATTTAATTCAATATATTTGGCAAATGCAAAACGATTTGAGTTTTCTAGGTTGTGCTGGTTCAATCAAGGACGTTGAGGCTGTTAAAAAAATTAATTTTTGGGCCTCATGTTTGGGATCCGTTGATACCAAATTTTAGACCACATTTATTGACCAAATTTTTGACAGGTACTTATTTGATTGGTTCACAGTAAAAAATGTAACAAACATTTTTTAAATATAAATTTTAATTTCAAAACACACCCTGAACTTTTTAATATTTACGACTTCTTTATATTACAAACTTTATTTGCCAAATATTTAACATATACGTACCGGTTTCGTGAATAAAAACATATTGGCAAAAAGGCCTCTCGATAACGAACAAAACAAGCACATTATTGATATACTTTTAACGTACGTACGGTTTTATAAAAAATGTTGAAGTTTAATATATCCATAGTTTCTAAATAAAAGAATTTCAAAATGCACCCTTAACCTATCAAATAACTTTATAATTATTCTATTTTTTTTAAAACTGTAACGGTCAAAATTAGTTCCGTCGCAACACGCAATTGCCCTACACAACATTCATTCCAAAGAGGACATCCTCACCCAAACATTATCCGTAAAAAAAATTTGAAAAAAAAGCCCCGCCGCAACGCGGCGGGCATTTCATTCCTTGTTATTAGAACACAATGTGGGAGTAAACCTTTTCACTTTCCTTCCCTTTTCTTTAATGAAATAACTCGAGAACTGACCGTTAAGGTTGTAGTGGTCCTGTATGGATTTGAGCCGCTTGGCTTTGTTTGTTTAAACCTACAAGGCTTGTTGGCGGCTAATTGTCTTAGAGCGTTGAATAGAATTTCCTCTTTATTCGGCCTCACGTGTGTCACATCACCCAACACCTCTTCACAATTAACCCCCTTACTCAACAACTAACCACAACCTCTTCATTAGGGCCCCTGCCCCACTACTTACACCTTTATTTTTTTTATTCATTTCATTAAATAAATTAAAATCGTTTCACTAATTATACAAAATAATACAACAAACTAATTTTATTTCATCCAAATAAAGAGGTTACAATACGAAAAAAAAACATACGATACGAAAATAAAACATACGATACAAAAATAAAAAAAATACAACACATACTAATATGACAAATAAACATTTTATTCGCTGTCGTCACCAGGGGAGGGTTAAGTTGTTGGTATTTCTTGGTTATCAAGGCTTGTCTTTGGCGAATAATCTCGGCTCTTATCGGGTCAGTAACCAAGTTGGGCTCTAACATGAGCATTTGCATTTCCTGCATCTCCAACAACCTCTCTTGTGCCTCCAACGCCTTTTGTTCCCTTGCCTTCTTCACCTCATACATAGACATCTGAACGTCTTTCGCTTGCAAATACTTTTCGGATAAATGTCCCGAAAAAGTACTCGTTTGACTCCCACCGGAGCTCGCCGCACTAGACGTTTCAGTCGACTTTTGTTTCTTTCCACCTCGTTTATTGGTTCTTTCGGGACGAGCTCGTTTGTCCGGTCCGAATATATCCTCAAGACATGTAATGTCTAGAGGATCTTCAACATCCCATTTCGGGTACTGTTTCAAGACCTCCCAAACGTGATGACAAGTGAAATTCTTCGAACCAAAGCGTTGTTCGAAGTTCGCCTCCGCATTCTTGATCTGATCATGCTCATTTTCACCACTGCGACGGCCAATATGCTTATAAATAGCATGGAATTTTTGGCAGTCGCTATTAAGTCTTGACCATTTACCGGTTAGCATATTTTTGGTGCGATGGTCACCGGTAGTCCGATCGTTGACGATTCATAAATTTCGTTCCAAAAATAGTCAGTATCTTTGTCGTTTCTCATCTCTTGGTCTTGGGAAACTTCTATCCACGTTTTCGCAAGATGCTTTTCTTCAGCCTTGCTCCATAATCTTCGAGCACGCGTTTGACCCATTTCTTCAACATCTTCGTCATCGTCAGAGTCTAAATTTACTACTCTTTTTGCTTTGGCTTTGGTTTTTTTTCCTCTACCTTCGGCCGGTGATCGAGCCTTAGGTACTTTAAAACCTTGTTGAGATGGTTGTGATTCGATTGGTGGTTGTGATGGAGGAGTAGGAAACGTGGATGGTTGATTGGGGTTAAAAAATTGTGGTGTCAGATTGAATTGGGTTTGATTTGCGAATCCTTGTTGAAACGCATATTGTTGGTTACGGTAAATTTCATTCGGATTGAATGGTTGCGAACCGTATAGCGGTGAAGGGCTTGGATTTTGCGACGAGGGAGTAGAAGAGCTTGAGGATCCCCCGTATTGATGTTGGTTTGACGTTAGGAGGTTCGTGAAATAGCCTCCTTCGTTCGGGTTTTGAGACATTTTTGTGTTTATTTGAAGAGGAGATATATAAGTTTTTATTTTAGGTTGAGATGTTGTGAGGAGAAGTGAAAATGTGTTTAGTATTTATAAAGTTTTGGTATTTATAAAAAAGAGAAAAAAAAAAGTTTTCGACCGTTTAATTCAAACGGTTTTATTTTCGACCGTTTGAAATATTGCAACGTACACAAACATATACTTTTTGTCAGACTTTTCCCTCACCGTGGCCACGAAGAGGGAACCAATGGCGAGTGGTGCTTGGTGTGGCGGCGAGAACGACGAGGGATCCACGTTGGATCGGCGAGGGAAGAAGAACACCACACCTGATGCTCTTAGGATGATGGAAACAAAGTTGAAATCATTGCAGAGTGTCCACTGTTCGGGTAATACTCGAATAAATCGAAAATTGAAATCGAACCGAATCGAAAATAATCGAGTCGGTTTTGGTAAATTCAATTTGGCTACAAGTTTGATTCGATTATTTTAGATTCGGTCCGGTTTAATCAATTTGGATTCGGTGCAGTTTTCAGTTAGGGCAAATGGCACAAAAAGGTATCAAACTTAGGGTCTATTTCCAATCAAGGTACTCCTCTTTTTTTTCTTGCATAAAAAGGCACCCAATTTTTTTTTGGCGGATTTGGGTTTTTTACTAACGTTTGTTAACTCAATTCGTTAGTAAATTACATGTTTGGTACTCAAGTTTGTATACGTATTTCATGCACCATCCACCATCACCACCAACCGCCGCCACCATCACCAACTGCCACCACCATCGTCCACCACCACCACCAGTAGCTACCACCACTGCCGCCACCAACACCATCCTTCCCCACCACCCACCTCCGCTACCACCACAAACATCATCCTTCAGCTTATTACTTACTAGTAATTCTTAGGATGGTCATTTGGAGTATCTCGTCAATAGGATGTCTATAACAGGATCCAATTTTTATATTAGTTGTTGGGCTGGTTGATTTTTTCAAATTTGCAACCAAATGCTTTTCTGCGCCAATGGGGGTGTTAATATTTGGTTTGGACATATGATGGGGGATGTTGAACCCATTAAAATCAGGATCAACTTAACCTACTAAGTATACAACACGTGGGATCATCTCCACTTAAAACATGTTTTTGTAGCCTAAGTCTTTTTAAAACAAACAAAGTAAAATCAATGATTTGTGAGTTATTTGGACTTGTAAAGCCTCGAACTTTATTTTATATTTATAGACAAAAAAGATGTAATCTTGACTGGTAAAGAATTAAGGACGTATTTTAAGCGAAGGTTGCGTCTTGGTGGAGTACATGCTGCTATGGTTGGATCTTTACATTATAATCTACATTTCATGGGATCAGGCAAATGGCCAAGATTTAATAAATTAAAAGTAACATTTCAAGCTCTTATTACATTTGTTTTGTTTAGGTGGAGTACATGCTGCTATGGTTGGATCTTTACATCCTACACCGGTTGCTGCTATGCGTTTTGGGACTAAAGTCATAGTAATTAGTTTTTAATAGTTATATAAATTATTTATTCTCATTAGTTTATTCGTAGTTATTAAGGGGTCCAATGATCAGGTTCTTACCAGTTACCACGACCGCCAAAGCTAATTTATCTCAAGGTAATTTGAGACTTTTATTTCCATTTCACAAAGCATCTAACTTTTCACAAAAAATAAATGTCTTTTTTTGTTCATTTTATCAGTTACTTAAAACTTTGAATAGCAGAAAGCAAATCCAGAAATAATTTTCAACTGCTAATTTGTTTAAGAAAAGCTCCAAATCCCATAACCCCTCACCCTCATGACCGGATCTACTTTGGTACTGATATCCCTCGCACTCATGGCTAGATCCAGTCAGTAGCTAATGTTTTATCCATTTTGTGGGTTCCATTAATAAGGCGTGATCATGGTGTTAGTTTGACGGATAATAAATTAATATATCATGACCGGATTCGAACTCGAGACTTCGGGATTGCACACTTTACGTATGAGTTTCAATGAATTAATAATTATTGTTTTAGTGACGAATAATTATTAAATACACGAAATATAAACTTAACGGTAACTAACGACCGTTAGACGAGACATGAAGGACTAGAGTTGGAAAAGAGTGAAAGTTCGGTTCGGGTTGGGCTTTTGTAACCCATGGCCGGCCACACCCATAACCCCATAGGGTTTGGGATAGCTTTTGCTCCAAGCCTCTTGATTAGTATATAATGAGACCCCTCTCATTCATTCTAATCATCCCTTGGTTCCATAGCAACCTAATCTTCTCTAATCTCTTTCTTTGTGTCTAATCGATCTTTGATTGATAGGACCAATAGTTTAATCTTTTCGTGTACTACGAATCTAGCATTTCCATTGAAACGCTTATAGTACGTGTGTGTGAGAACGAAGTGTTAGCATACTTTTGCTAACGGTGATCTCGCCTTGTGACTAGCCCTAGTCGATCCATATAAGCCCTCTCCTAGGGTTTATAAGTTCTTGTTCTTGCTAGCAATCAAGAGGTATGTATCCATTTATATTTCGGTTAATTTATTATTTGTATTTGATCTATTCCGCTGCGTACTCTTTGATGTTTATATGTTTATAGTTTTGTATTATTCATATATTCCAACAGTGGTATCAGAGCCGTTAATATATTATAATGAATTACCAAAACACATAAAATTGAATCGTTTGATTATAACACGCTTGGTGTTCTTATGTTTTTATTTTTTTTTCATAAACCCTAGTTTTTTATTTTTTTTATTTCGAATTTATTTTATATATATGTCGAAAGTTTTTTTTTAAAAAGAAATTAGGGTTTGATGAATTATGTAATAAAAACTTGTAGAAACCATAGGTTGCATGTAATTTATGTGTATGGATATTGTTATATGCCGTTTGGTTGCGTTCCTTGATTGACATGATTATTTGTATAATATGTGCAATATGGGCATCCATGACAAACTATGCATGTGTTGTTATGGATTAAGATTTGTTTTGATTTCATGCTTATTTATGCGATTTTATTATAATTGATAAATTGTTTAGTAAATATTATGTATAAAGATTACTAAAATTTGATTAATTATAATATTAGGGGAGACCCTATTAATCGTGTTTTAAATCAATAGTGTGTTTTAATATTGATTTTAATTTGCATGACCATTATTGTTGTTGTTTGTTTATTTTATTTTATTACTTTTGTTTTATATGTTTTTAACATGATAGTAACAAAGGGTAATTTCAATAAATAAAATATTAAACGGACTTAATAATGGTGAAA
The DNA here is from genome assembly GCA_030686995.1 of Artemisia argyi. NCBI lineage: Eukaryota > Viridiplantae > Streptophyta > Magnoliopsida > Asterales > Asteraceae > Artemisia > Artemisia argyi. The sequence goes on from CM060682.1 coordinate 175,912,622, forward strand.
TCTTGTTTTGAGCTTACTTAATAAATCTTGGACTTTTGGTTGATTGATCGCGACTGTATTAAGTGGTTGAAAGGTGGAACTAATTATGACAAACTATTAAAGTGGGTATAAGGATGGCTACGCATTAAATTGCGGCCTTAGTGAGCCTCCATTCTGGCTTACCGCTCGCCTGTGAGTCATATTTTAGTCTTTACCTAACATCCATGATAACTACGAAGCACTTAAGGCAAAGTTGTAAGTTTCTCAACGCCTCAATCAAAAGTTTGGAGATTTAAGCTCGTAAAGAAACTAATGAGTAAAAGTTTTTTTACATGAAACATATGCTACAAGATGAATGCATGACATCTTTGTACATATATTTGATTACACACATCAAATTAACTACCCTTAAATTTAAGTTATATGCCATCCAATGAAACGGAAACACCTAAAATTGGATCTACGTCAGGGCGTAACCTGACTAGATTACAATGGAGGGGCAAATTACATGATTTCATCACTAGCAGATCAACTGGTGTGGTGTCATTATGTAAGTTTGTTGTTTCTTAAATTGGTTAACTTAATTGAGTTGATAGTGGGAACTGATCACTCAAGGCGTAAGAAGATGGGGATAAAACATGCTTACATTGCAACTGCGGTTGGCAAATATGTAAATCCCATCGATTCTAGGAATTGCAATTGAATATTGGCAATTGAGGTTCGACTCGTACCTTATTGAATAACGTCATCACTAGCAGATCAACTGATGTAATGAACTTATGTCAATTTGGATCCTAGTTTTCAGTGAAAATTAAATGGTTATTTGATTATGAACCATGGGTATTTAATTTTCTTGAAAATTTGATTATCAAAATACTAAAATTGAATTTTGTAATTCTTTTTAACGTATTAATGCAACATTAAAGCCGTAAACATGGTTTGGTCTTAAATTGGTAAATTGATATAATTCTGCTTTCAAACATAATGTTTGATTGAGAAAAATTTACCGAAATGTAAGAGTCTATTTTTCATGAGAAAAGAATAAGACTCAATCCTATTCCTTTTCATGATTGAGAAAGGTATGATAGGAACATAAGAATAAGACTCAATCCTAAGTCTATTTTCCATGAGAAAAGAATAAGACTCAATCCTATCCCTTTTCATGATTGAGAAAGGTATGATAGGAACATTAGAAGTGTCTACATTCTAATATATAACTCATAGCAATCCTTAAGATTTAAGGATATAGCACATCTTATTTTCCATAGAAATTTCATTACTCTTATTTGGTGAATGAATTCTTATATAACAAACAAGGCATTTGGTTAAATGGAAAATATGAGTTATTAGAAGCTGGACAAATTACCGCAAAATTGGTAAAAGGCAAAGCTAGTATTTTATCTAGTTGTTGTGCTTTAAAGGTGCTACATACCATTATGGGGATGGTAGGCCTATTAATCAAGAAGCTGCATGCTCAAATTCTTCAAGTTAATATCATTGATGGATAATCCATCATAAACAAAGTAGAATACACATTTTAGAACCTGAGTAATTATTACATATGGGTTTTTCTAAATGTGTAGGAAAGTAAAAACAAGCAAATTGTTTTCACTGGTTATGAAACACGTACAATGTTGTCAAATCCAGTGGGAACTTTGTGTTGTTTACTGAATATAGAGTTATTGTTATGTTCTCTAATTCAGTGGGAGCTACAAGATTTAATTTCTGTGTAGTAGCCCAAATTATCTTCAAGATAATTACTTTCAAATTGTAGACACTCATGTTCTTAGGATAGCCATATGCGTTTCCTGATAAGACAAAGTAGTCCTACATCTGCTTATGACACAAATCATATTGAAATCACATAAACAAACTTATGTTGTGTTGTTTATATACTACATGATATTGTTCAATGCACAAGTGGGAGAATTGTTCATTGTGTGCAAAGGAACAATACATAGAAATATGATGATAGGATTCTCTTAATTGCAAGGTAAGAGATCAATGTTCTAATAGGACTTATACATTTAATGTGTAAGATTATCTTATGTAGAACATGTGTCATGATTATAAGACTACTCTTATGTCTTATGATATTCAAATTAAAAGAAACACTTGAATTTACAATTTACGTCAGGGTGTAACCTGCCTAGATTGCAATAGAAAGGTAAACTACATGATTTCATTACTAGCAGATCAACTGATGTAATGGAATTATGTGAGTTTGCAGTTTCTTAAATTGGATAATTCATAAAATGACATAAGCAAATGAAGTAGTAAATTAACTTGAAATTACCAAGTGATGGTGTTCACAAATACTTTAGTTATTTATGTTTATATCTTCTTATAAACATGAAGTCTTTTAACTATTACAAGACTTATAATAAAGTAATACGTTAAACTTGTTATGTTTTAAACAAGAAATCATTGAGTTGATCAATGATGTACAACGTAGAGTGGGAATATAACAGTTTATGTCTTCTTAAGACATGAACATGAAGTAACTTGTTCAAAAGTACTTATGTTATATAGCATGCAATTGGCTTGAAAAATCTATTGTACCATTAAGTTGACTTAGTTGGTAAATAGGTAAGCCAAAGGGAATAAGTTTATCTTACATATTGTTAGTTTGTCTCACAATATTAGTTCTAATGAAACATCACAAATTGGTGGTATGTTCAGTTAGGAAAAATCAAACTCTTGTTATATTGTTTGATTGAAAGATAAATATGACTTCTTTTCTTCCAAAAGTTATCAAGGTTAGAAAATTGAGTATGGATTGAATATACTCAATAAGACTCCAACCTAGAAGATTAAACAAGACATTATGGAATGTGATGAATCACATTAAAGTCTTAAATGAAGTTCTGATTTTGTTTTAACATACAAGAGTCAGGAACTGTAAAATAATTTTGTAATATCCCAAATGAGAACGATTTAGTGTTGCTCATCTTGCTAAAGTATTTATAAAATACAAAAGGCAAGTGGGAGTTTTGTTTAGATCTTGAAAGATCAAAATTACAAAATATATAATCTTCTAAAACCACACTAGTGAAAATCATGATGAGGTTTGAAATGTAAAGGTTAAATCTCAACATGATGAAACTCTCATTCATAGATCCGTAGGGATGTCTCAGATATTGAATTAATATGCTGAGAATTATGAATTACAGGATCAAAGTAAGCCTGTTAATCATAATGACGCATTTACTAATTATGGTAAATTGCTCATACTATGAATGTTAAGATGCTGTCCATAAAGATAAGTCAACTTTGTAAATTTGGTTTATCTTAATGAAGATGAGTTTCTGCAAGAGAAGAAAAACCCTAGAGGTTTAAATCTTTGCATAAAGAATCATATGGACAAAATTGTATACATATTTAATGTATGTCTTATGACAAGATTATTAATCATACTTAAGTAATTAACTATGATTGAATACTCTTTACTAAGCACATTAAAAATTCAAAGATGGTAATTCTCATACTCATTTTTATGAATATAAAATTTGACAATGGATTATAAAACCTCTTTCTTATATAATTACTTAAGCGAGGACGATGAGTAATTAAGAGTTTTATGAATTCATTTAATCTTTGAAAGTATACAAAATGCAAGAATCCAAGTATGGATAGATGCATGCATCAAGGAGGTAAATCTTATGTTTAAACATTAAATCTATGTTTTGATTTATAATTTAAAATAAGATAACTCCTAAGTAATTCTGAAAGCTAGTGGGAGTATTATGTTTACTTATTTAAATCATATATGTTGTATAACATATAGGAAGTAACATTCCATATAAGTTAAATGGTAAGTCATAACTTGGAATGAAACTTTACTTGAAAGATTTAATAAGTAAAACATACAACCTTGAATATATGTTTATTGATGTAAACATGTGCGGTAAATGAGTCTAATAGAACATGATATATCATTTAGAAAGTTTAAATGGATATGCAGTACATGAATGAAATTAAGTTGGACACGAGAATTTTTCATGTACATCATGTTGTTGTTATATCATGCTTTGATAAAAGATGATTTGACAACATTGATATCTAATGAAAGATATTAGATAAGTTGTGTAATGAATATTCTAAAGGAATATATTTGGATATAGAATCACATCCTCAGCCTGGAACAATTTCTAGATTCTATAAAATGAACAATTTGTAAAATTGTCATAGCCAACAAACTTGAAAGTTTGGATGGAATAAAACATTACACATTGAAGTTTACGGAAAAGAGCATATTGTTGTTTGCATACAATGATGCTAATATAAATTGAGATGACACACAATACTAGTCATGGAAGGATTTCATCCTTGTTAATAGCCATGTGTACTAGTTATGCTTAACGAAAAGCATAGTTGCATTATACGTTAAAGAATAAGAATACTTTAAACTTTAAAGGTTTGGAAGTTTAATTATCATAAATTGTATGTTGAGGATGTCATACACATTTTATGATGTATTATGTGGTTATATCAAATTATTTGAATGCACATATATAAGAATTTCATTATTGAAATAAGTATTCTCAAAATTCCGATAGATCAAAGTTAGTTGAATAATGCCTTGTCAACAAGTATGATTATCATTACTTGGGCATAATTGTCAACAAGTATGATTGGTATTACTTGAGACAAAATTCATTAACGAGAATTTTCATGCATTGATCTATTTAGTATTTGGATAAGGGATGTTAAGCAATTATTATTTAATAATGAATTAAAGTACTGAGTACGTTTGTTTTCATTAATAATAGATTGTATCCCATATTTGCATGTTTAATCCATGAATAACTTATGTTATGTTATTCTAAATTGTCCGTTGTCAATTAATGATATGGGAGTATCATTGAACTAAGACAAATGTGAGATTTGGTATAATATATAAATTATATTGGTGCGTAGACACGCCAAATTCACATGATATTCAATACTGGATAAATTGGATATAGGACAAAATCCCAATTACATGATTGTACTTATGGATGTTGTCATTAGAGTAAATCATGAATATTTATCCTCAGACTTGAGATACTGGGTAACTACTGTGGATGTAGCTCATTTTCTGTGAGATAATCTAACGCTATCCGTAACTGGTAGTTATAAGGATTATTTTCAGAGGTGATGCGAAGTTCATAGGTTATGCTTGTAGTCAATACAGGATTTGGTTCCTTCAAATTTGTTTTGAAGTATAATACTGTTTGGCCGCTCGTAGGATTAACAAGATGTTTGCATGGCCATGCCCAAGGTCTATCTGGAATACGTTCAGAAGAGTTGGTAATCTTGCTTAATCATAAATAACGAGAAACACTAGTTAATTATGGAATGACTTCAATCCATATCCAAATTAACATAGTATTAGAATCAAAAGGATAAGTATGATGATGAATCATCAAAGGTGGTTTTTTCCAGGAAACCATACTCGAAATCGTTCTGGGGGCATTGGCGTGTTATGCTAGACTAACCATTGTCATTGTTACATTAATCTATATCCGAGTGGGAGCTGTTAGTTTGACGGATAATAAATTAATATATCATGACCGGATTCGAACTCGAGACTTCGGGATTGCACACTTTACGTATGAGTTTCAATGAATTAATAATTATTGTTTTAGTGACGAATAATTATTAAATACACGAAATATAAACTTAACGGTAACTAACGACCGTTAGACGAGACATGAAGGACTAGAGTTGGAAAAGAGTGAAAGTTCGGTTCGGGTTGGGCTTTTGTAACCCATGGCCGGCCACACCCATAACCCCATAGGGTTTGGGATAGCTTTTGCTCCAAGCCTCTTGATTAGTATATAATGAGACCCCTCTCATTCATTCTAATCATCCCTTGGTTCCATAGCAACCTAATCTTCTCTAATCTCTTTCTTTGTGTCTAATCGATCTTTGATTGATAGGACCAATAGTTTAATCTTTTCGTGTACTACGAATCTAGCATTTCCATTGAAACGCTTATAGTACGTGTGTGTGAGAACGAAGTGTTAGCATACTTTTGCTAACGGTGATCTCGCCTTGTGACTAGCCCTAGTCGATCCATATAAGCCCTCTCCTAGGGTTTATAAGTTCTTGTTCTTGCTAGCAATCAAGAGGTATGTATCCATTTATATTTCGGTTAATTTATTATTTGTATTTGATCTATTCCGCTGCGTACTCTTTGATGTTTATATGTTTATAGTTTTGTATTATTCATATATTCCAACACATGGGACACATAGAACAAAGAAAGATGATGTTTGTGGTGGTGAAGGTGGGTGGTGGGGAAGGATGGTGCTGGTGGCGGCGACAGTGGTGGTGGTAGCTGTTGGTGGTGGTGGAGAAGGGTGGTGTTGGTGGCGGCAGTGGTGGTAGCTACTGGTGGTGGTGGTGGACGATGGTGGTGGCAGTTGGTGATGGTGGCGGCGGTTGGTGGTGATGGTGGATGGTGCATGAAATGCGTATACAAATTCGAGGGCCAAACATGTAATTTACTAACGAAGTGAGTTAACAAACGTTAGTAAAAAAACCTAAATCCGCCAAAAAAATTTGTTGGGTGCCTTTTTATGCAAGAAAAAAAGAAGAATACCTTGATTGGAAATAGACCCTAAGTTTAATACCTTTTTGTGCCATTTGCCCTTTTCAGTTATACCCAGAAAAAAAATTATCCGAACTAACTGAACCGAACAACCTGATAACCGAATCGATGAACACCCCTATATCATTGAGGTAACTAAGGGTGTTCTGCACTACAATGAGATGCTGGTGAAATTATGTTTTGAAGTGTTAACTTTTCATTTAAAAAAAAAAAAAAAAAAAAAAAAAAAAAAGAAAAAAAAAAAACTTTTATATTTTTAATTGCTCCGGGTCTAGAAAATGCATGCCTTTAGAGTAAAGGGTGTGGTGACGAGCAAGCTCGCCGTTTCCGAGCTGGCAACACGTCGTTGCTCGCCACCACACCAACACCTCTCGCCACTTGTTCTCTCTCCGGGGAAGTGGGGAAGAAAAAGACAAAAAACTTTTGTAGAAGTACTCTGATACGTGGGAATTGCACTAGGCTTTACCTCTCGAGGGATCTCGAGAAGCTTACAACCCCCACCAGGCAGTGTACCTGATCGTTGTAGTATAGTATAGTGACAAGTACCGGGGGATTGATCGTTCAACTCACGAATAGTGTCACTAGGATTAGAAAGCCTAAAAACTAGGTCTAGAGGTGAGAGATGATTCTTTTTGTATTTTTATATTTTTTTATAAAGCAAGTAAAAATCTTGGTTTTGGAAGAGTGGGCGGAATTAGTTGCTAATCAACTAACCCAATAACTAAGATGCAATCAAAATAAAATAACAAAAATGAAATGAAATCTAATTAAACTAGTGGTGTGAACAATAATAGGGAGAGTTGTGTTACTTAGGTTTCATTACTCCCTAGATATCTTTTACATGTTGATAGTTTGTTACAATTGCATGGATGACGGGTCATATTCCTTAATACCAGTCGTAGGGCCGTGTACGATATTCCCTAACTCTATAGGATCCTACTTCACTCCTATGTCGAGCCGTTAGATGCTCCTAACATGGGATCATTAGAATTCTCCTACGCATTAAATACAACCAAAAATCATAGTACACCTCTGATCATGTTTCTTAAGACGTTCAAGCATGTCACCAATGGAAGTCTGCCAGTTTTCTTAAGCTTAACATTGAATACAATCATCTGAAACAACTATAAACAAACAATCAATCTATAATTAACATCTAGGTTTCACTACATATAAGCAAACACAAAAGAGATCTAGCCAAGTATGTTAAATTCAAGACAAGTGTAAGATATATTCAAACAACACATAGACATATTGAATGAATTAAAAGAGTACTTATCTCAATTGAACATGAAAGGTTTCAAAGGGTAAAAACCCTTGAAAAAGCTGTAATATTCAGACTAGGGTTTCTCTCCAAAGTTACACCCTAATTGTTCCTCTCCAATGAATGAAAATTGCAAAACTATATATAGATTTTACAAGGTGACGGCGTCAAGAAGGAAATTATGACGCCGTCAATTCGCCGCCCATAATGAAATCGGATTGCCTAGATACAGTTTTGACGCCGTCATGTGTAATATTACTTTGGGTCGTCACTCTTATTTGGACCATGACGGCCTATGGTGACGCTGTCATGTCCTTAGTGTAAAACTCTTCTGGATCGTCACGGACTTTATCCACTTCCACCTCTTGTATTACTCTTGACGCCGTCACTTGAGAATTCTTGACGCCGTCAGGTACTGTTCCCAGCAAGAAAAATTAAAACTTTGCCGTTTTCTTCACTTTTATGCTCCAAAAACGTCCAAAATGCTTCCTTTTCCAGAATTCACTCCAAAAATACCTAAAATAACAAAAGGAACGATTTAGGGCAATATTTGATCAAATAAATTCGAATCCGGGCTAAAATGACCCCTTAAAAACGGTTCATTTTTCGTCTCATCATACTCGTTGATTTGTGTTATGATAGAGGAAAAGAAAAGAAAATTAAGTGGGTGAGGCTAAATGGCTTAGTTGATTTTGTGTTGAGAGTATTTTGAAATGTTAATGTTGAAATAGTGTGGCATCTCGTAGGGCCTAAATAAAGAGTTTTGGCTCTTCGTCACACCTTTTGCTCTTGTATTGCAATTAAAAATTTTTGTTCGGACAGTCTTTTAAATACATGATCTCGTCACTGTTTAGAAAAATAGTTGCCCAAAGCCATAGAGGACAACATGCTTATTTAGAATTTAAACTTGTAATATAAGAAAAAGACACTATATCCAAACATTAAATCGAACCAAGATAACGCATAACAAGATGTAATTCTAGACACAAAAGAAAAATTAATGATAAAGCAAATAAAGATAGAATACTTGTAATCACAAAATAAAAATCTTGCAGTAAATTGGACTTTTAAAAACGGAAATTTTTCAAAAATAAATTTTAAATTAACAAAAACCTGAAAAACTTGTTCTGCAGACTCTGACACCTTCAAAAAGTTACACATATATTTTTTTTTTTTTTGTTTTCTAGAAAATTTCTAGAAAATCCTGTTATATCAATAACTAAAACACCATATATATATATATATATATATATATATATAAAGACTTTGTAGGTCTCACAAAATACCTCACCAAAAATACACACTCACAAAAAAAATAAAATAAAATAAAATAAGCCAGTTGGTGCAATGGCTAAAAAAACAAATGGTGCAATGGCTAAAAAAACAAACGGTGCAGTATGGTGTGTCGTTTTTCCGTTGTTGGGTCGAATGGCGGGCGAATAACCCCCCTCACCGAGCTCTCTTACTGTTTTTTATTTCTTACTTTTTGTTGAATGACAATTTTAGTCTTAATTAGTTAATTATCGAGACTTTTTTGTTTTTTTTTTTTTTTTTTTTTTTTTTTTTTTGTAGATATAATTTGAAGTATGGGTGATGTGGTATACTGGTATCTATATCAAATTTCCTATCTATTTTTTTGTAGTGTATAATTAATTTAGAACATTCTAAAAAATAAAAGTGGACAATAATTTTGTAACGCACCGAGTAACAATCATTGTCGTTGTTTGTTTTCTAAATTTAGATCTCCACCTCATTTTTTATAACTTGTATTTTTCATCTCCTATATTTTACGATGGTTCTATCATAGTTTTAGAAGCCATAATCTTTTATAATTATTTACGATTTTACGGTCATTTACGGCTCGTGGTTTATACCACCTATCAAACATCACATGCTTTTCCTCCTACAATCTGTCTCATCCGCATCTGAAATGCAGCATGAGCCTCTTTAATCCTGATCTCACATTAATCCACATTTATGATTTATGTAAGATGTGTTTAAAGTTTAAACAATTGTAAATTTGCGTGATAACTTGTGTTTTCATTTAAAATGTCGAATGTCATTAATGAGAGGTTGACGAGTCAACATTTACTTAAATTCTATATTGTTGTCGTTTGCATGACTTGTACTGACCTTGTTCTTGATTGTATTACTTTATTTGTTTTATTTTTGTCTAGTTTGGTTGGTAAAATGAGTTTTGTACTTTTATTGCTACTTCATTTTTTGATGAGGCGGTGTTCTTTTTCTTTCAAAGAAAAAACAAATGCATCAATGCGAAATATCCTTTTGCCGTCTTCCAACAATTAGTTGAGTGGCGACATCACCCAGGGGTTAGAAAAGCTGAGAACACTACAAAATGCAAGCACTTTGGGACGTCAATTTCGACCAAAAAAACAAACATGTCGTCTCAAAGAGAGAACAATGATTTTGTGATTATTGATAAGTATGAACATACCATGGATTCCGTTGGAAACTATTTAAACCACTCACCCTAGCTCCACTCTCACTTGCAAATTACATTTCACAATCCAAACGTTAAAAATGTCCACTGAAGAACCAATCGTTGCGGCCGGCCATTCGAAAGCTAAGAAATCACTTGCGCTTAGAAAACATCCTCCTTACTTGCAGGTAATTTCATTACGTACGTACAACTTTTGTTAAAATGCATGCTGTCATATATTTAATTCGTGGTTTTGATTGTGTAGAGGATAAGTGACGCGATAGTGACCTTAAAGGAATGTAAAGGGTGGAGTCGGTATGCGATTGGGAAGTTTGTTGAAGAGAAGCATAAGGACCAGCTGCCTGTAAACTTTAAGAAAATGTTGTTGATTCAGTTGAACAAGCTAGTTGCTAGTGACAAGTTGGTTAAGGTCAAAGCTTCCTACAACCTTCCTTCTACTGCTAAAAAAGCTCCAGCTAAGAAGAAACCAGCTGCAAAAACGAAACCGGCTGCTAAGGCCAAGCTGGCTCCAAAAGCTAAACCAGCCACAAAGACAGTTATGAAGAAAGTTCCGACAAAGAAGAAACCAGTTGCTAAACCTAAGGCCAAGGCAGGTTCAGCTAAGGCAGCTGCTAAACCTAACCCAACTCCAAAGGCTATGCTGGCTGCGAATAATTCCAACAAACCAGCTAGACAAACGAAGAGGAGTGCAAGGTTAATTACTTTGGAGGAAATCAGCAAACACTATGGGAAGTCATTTGAGGAAGCAGCGGATATCCTTGGTGGTAAGTACAATATACTAACTTGTTGCTGATGTCTAGAGGTGCCAATTTTGACCTCTTCACCTACCTTATAAATGGGTCAATTTGGGTTATGCTAAATTTTAAACGGGCTAGCTAGATTTGAGTGAAATGGAAACGGGTTAAATAAAAATATCTTATGAACTTAGTAGATTCAAATCAGGGTTCTAAATAGCGCGCCATAGCGGCGCTATAGCGGCGCCATAGCGCGAGGCGTGGCCTCCACGTTACGAAACAGGCCAAGGCGTCTTCTTAATGCGTAGCGTGTTATGAAGCGCGAAAAAGCGTGGTAAGGCGTGCTATAGCGTGAAGCGTGGCGCTTTATTTTGAAGCTTTTGTAGAATTTAGTAATTTAATATTATTGGGCTAGAAGGAACTTGGGCTTGGGCTAACTTTATAAATCAAATGCTAAAAGATAATATAACAAGTGAATGTGAATATGTGAATGTGATGTTTTATACCGTAGTTTTTAGGTTTTTACATTTTATCTTTTAGCAGTTTACTCTCACGGAGAAGGTTTTATTTAAAGAAATGACGAAAAATGCAATTATAGTTTAGCTTTTTGAGTGTATTTCCTATGTATAACGCGTTTTGTAAACTTGATGTATTATATATATATATATATATATATATATATATATATATATATATATATATATATATATATATATATATATATATATATATATATATGAAATATGATATAAATATATAAATCTATAAAAAATTATGCCGCCTTGGTCACGCCTCAAAAAACGCTATAGCTTCGCTATAGCTCGTGTAGCTTGAGGCTTGGCTTCGCCGCCACGCCACGCCTCACGCTATTTATAACATTGATTCAAATAGAAACACTTGTTTGAGGGACACAACCAGGACACAAATTGACCGGGTGAATATAAGAAAAACTAAACAGGTGTAGATACACTATTTTTTTGGACCGGATGCATTTAAGAAAAGCATAGGGTGTTAATAAAAGTTAACACCACACTGCAAATCCCATGGACCCCGTGACCCACTCTGGCTTCGTGCCTGCTTGTTGTTAATGACGGAGTTGATTAGTTCGATCTTTATAAAAAGTTTTTAAATTAGCCCAATCAAGTTTATATGTAGTGTCCTTTCCTTCTAAGATACTCATTTTTACTTTGTACATTGTATATATGAAGTTAGCAGGAGTAACTTGAAGCGCAGTTGCAGAAGTCTTGGTATTAAGGGGTGGCCACATACTCCTAATAAGAGTGAATCCCACTCCTCGAATTCTCGGGGGTCTAATGAATATAATCCTGCGACCCATACCGAACATTCTATGTATAGTTCCACACGTGTAGAAACAATTCTGATTGATGAACTTGGACAGCCCAAAACAATCTTAAAAAACTCGGTGAAACCTTTGACTATCAAGGCAACATACAAAGACGATACTGTGAGGTTTCCATTCATACTTTCAGATGGATTAACAAAGTTGAAAGAGCAGATTGCAACAAGATTTCGGCTCAAGCTAGGAAGCTTTAGGCTCAAATATGAAGACAAAGATGGCGATGTGATATTGATTGCATGTGACAGTGATTTAGATTTATCAGTGAATGATTTTGACAAACCAGACGGTCACACTGTCATAAGACTTGTGGTTTGCCTGCTTGTCAGTTAATCAGATTTCCTAGACTATTTCCAATACCAAAACACCAAATTTGGTGTTAAAGTGTGGAGGTTCATCTTCAATTAAAACAATAAATTTAGTGCAATATGTGGTCCGGTACACTTAGCAAGGACATTTTACACTAAATATGGTGCAACATCAAATTTTTTGCACCAAAACTCAAAAGCGTTAAATAAACAATTATAAAAGCTTATTAAGAAAAGGTTTCTGGTGGTGTAAGTTTGCTAACGTGTCGATGTAATCAATGATGAATGTATTAGCAAATGAACCTTTTATGTAACAGGTGTTTAGTCTTTTTGAAGTGATTCCCGTTGTTATATTGAATATCGGCGTAATGTTTAACCCATAGTTGTCAGGATCTCGATCCTGATCTTAGGATTTTACGATACTACAGAGCAAAAACGATCCGGATCCTACGTAGGATCTTAACACACTTAGGATCTTATAAGATCCCGATCTTGACAATAGGATCTTAAGATATAATGCGATCCGATCTTATTTTTATCGAATCACAAAATAAAAAACTAAAAAATTATGGATCATGTTTTATAGAATTTAAAAAACAATATGTTAATCTTTTTAAACATTTCATAATCGTAAATTAAAACAACATTTTCATGAAACATTCATATAATTTTGTGTTAATGATATATAATAATTTGTAGATTTGAATAATGTTACAAAAACTGTTAATAAAATGACATTATAGTAGGATTTTAAGATCCGGATCTTATCTTACGATCACGATCTTGCAAAGACAAAAACGATCTATAGATCACGATCTTGAAAAACTTGGTTTAACCAATAGATTCCTGAATGCAAGTTTTCCTTTACCAACCTTTTTATTGTTTTTAAAGATCTTTGCAAGTGGTAGCTATTATATCGCTTCCTAATGTGGTTGCTGTTTTTTTTCTTTCTTTTAACTGTAAAAAGCTTCTGGTGTGCGTTTGTTCAAACGACATATAAGGCATCTAATATATAGCAAATGATGGTGCAAATTATTTAGCTTCTGGTTCTGGTTTTATTTTTTATTTTTATTTTTATTATTATTATTATTATTATTATTATTATTATTATTATTATTATTATTTTCTTGTTTAACTTCCTAAGTAGATTAGGTTGTGTAAATTTCTTTTTGATTGATATTTCATTTGAGTAGTGAAATAAGTGTTGTTTAACATTAAAAATTTAAAATGACCCTGCCCCAAAATGACTGTTCCCATTCGGTTCCAAGCCCATAATAAAATCAATGATAACATACTGCGTTTGGTATGGTGCTAAGGGAATGGAACTATGACTATCATAGTGATTAATGATGTTTGTTTTAGTTGAGAGGGCCCACAACTATGACTATGAAAGTTCAATATTATCCATACTCCATATACCTCAAACTAGAGGGGAATGGAACTTTCATAGTTGAGGACCCACTAATACTATCAAACTTATACCCATTGTCATTCCTCGCAGCATACCAAACGCACCATTAACTTTTTCATTCCTGTCATCCTAACCAAGATATATTATTTTATTTGTTTTTTTGGATTCCTCGAGTAGTTTCTGTCGTCAACAATAATAAAAAAGAGCAAAAATAGTTGACTAGCATTACAAGTTTACAAGACCAACAACAAAAATCACAAATGTCAACACCAACAATGCATCCTAAAAAAACAATGCATCCTAAATCCCGTTCAACTCACCTATATATACAAAACCCCACTCATTTCCCAAACACATCAAACAAACCCCCACTCACATCTCCAACAAACAACAGGTCCGCTATTATAGTATTTTGTTTTTCTGTTATTACATATTTTCATTTGAATATGTGTGTGATCCAGATATATTGTGATTATTAATTAGTTTATGGTGATCATATTTACAGTACTGATGAGTAACGGTATTGTTATCCATTCAAAAGCTAGGCGGAAATCACTTAAACACCCTCCTTACTTTGAGGTAATTTAATTACTACATACAACTAATTAGTTTCTGTTAGTTAGGTGATTAATTTCTGTGTGTTTTTTATGTGTTCACAGATGATAAGTGATGCGATAGTGACGTTGAAGAAACGTAAGAGTGGAGGGAGTACCTGCGGGGAAGCACGGTGAGGGGTGGAACCCCGCACGGGAACACCGCCGCCTCTCGGTGTACCCCGCACGGGGAGGTATTTTGGGTGAAAGCAAACCGCACGGGAAGAAGAAAGAAAAAGAGACGTTGGGTTGAACGTTGGGATTACAACGGTTATTTATTTATTTATTTTTTTGAATTGTATAAAATGGAGTTCCATTAGTTGTGGATCATATAGATTGAAACAAAAAAAAAAAAAAAAAACCACATACCCATTATAAAAAAACCACATACCGATTCAAACCAAAAAAAAAAAAAAAGAAAATCTTGCATATGGAGCCTAGAAGAGTAGGTTCGACTTTATTGTTAGACGACCCGTTTGAGTGGTCTAACGATAGTAGTCTTGAGTTTTTTGCTAACGCGATTGACGCAAATGAGGAGGAAGATACGGCAGGGTCGTCACGAACATCAGTAAAACGCGATCGGATCTCAGCTGCACAAACATTGCATCGTGATTATTTTTGTGAAGAACCAAGATACAACGATCAAACTTTTGAAGATAGGTATCGTATGCGTAAAAGTTTATTTTTGAAAATCACACATGATATTGAGTCTAGATTTGACTCATTTGAGTATTTTCAAGAAAGTTATGATGCTAGAGCAAGAAAAAGTTTCACAACCATACAAAAATGTTCGTCTGCCATTAAACAACTTGCAACCGGTAATCCACCGGATGAGTTTGACGAATATTTACAAATGGCTCAAAGAACGTCACGTGAATGCCTTCAATTTTTTTGTGACGCTGTTATTCAGATATACGGTCGAGTTTACCTACGTAGGCCAACAAGCCATGATATTGCATGTTTGTACGAAGCACACGAAGCTCGACATCACATTCCGGGTATGATCGGTAGCCTAGATTGCACACATTTCGATTGGAGGAATTGTCCCATCGAATTGAGGGGTCAATATAAAAGGGGTGATCA
Source organism: Artemisia argyi (assembly GCA_030686995.1). Lineage (NCBI taxonomy): Eukaryota > Viridiplantae > Streptophyta > Magnoliopsida > Asterales > Asteraceae > Artemisia > Artemisia argyi. The sequence continues at coordinate 175,928,410 of CM060682.1, forward strand.
TCAATACCCCACGATTATGATGGAGGCAGTGGCGTCTCAAGATTTGTGGATATGGCACGCGTTCTTTGGACCTCCGGGTTCAAACAACGATGTGAATGTTGTGATGCAATCGCCGCTATTCCTCACCGAGCGTAATGGTACGGCACCTAAGTGCCCATTTGTTGTGAATGGCCATACGTACAAGCGTGGATACTATCTAACCGATGGCATATATCCTACATGGTCTACTTTTGTAAAAGCCTTCAAATTTCCAACCGACCCGAAAGAGAAAAAATTCAAGAAAGTACAAGAGTCGGCTCGAAAAAATGTTGAACGGGTATTTGGTGCTCTCAAGGCTAGATGGGGTATACTGATACGACCTTTACGGCCGTATACAGTAGACAGAATTAGCAAACTAGTTTATGCGTGTGTGATATTACACAACATGATTCTACATGACTCCGGTAACGCAATCTGCCCAGTTCATATTAGAGATCATCCGATCGAACCGGTGTTTGACGAAGCAGCCTTGGACGAGATACGAAATGAGAACACACATTTTCATCTCCGATTTGATCTTATGGAGCATATTGACGCTCAACAATTACCATACCTCCAGGTGGACGATGAAGATTAGTTTTTTAGTATTATGAAATTTAGCATTTTCGTATTATGTAATGTTATTTTATGTTTTTTTTAAAATATTATGTAATGTTTATTTAATTTTAATGAAATTTTAGTTTTTAATAAAGTTTAATAGAATTTAAAAAAGAAAAAAAAAATGAGTGAGTGAAGGGTGAGTGAAGTAGCGCCTCCAAAAAAGAAGTGAGTGAAGGGTGAGTGATGAAAAAAGTAGGGAATGATGTGGCGCAAGGGGATTGGTTAGGAGTGAATGAAGGGAAGGGAGTGAGTGATGTACTCCCACCACCCTAACGGGTCGAGTCGGTATGCATTGGGAAGTTTATTCAAGACAAGCATAACAACCAACGGACACTCAGTGACACTTTTGACTATCAGAGCAACATACGAAAAGGATATAGTAAGGTTTCCATTCAAACTTTCAGATGGATTTATAAAGTTGGAAGAGCAGATTGCTACACGGTTTCAAATCAACCTTGGTAGCTTTAGCCTCAAATATAAAGACATAGATGGCGATATGATATTGATAGCATGTGACAGTAGCTTAAGTGTATCAGTTGATGATTTTACACTACCAGACGGTCAAACAGCTGTCATAAAACTCGTGGTTTGCCTGCTTGTTAATTAATTCGATCACTTAATCAAGACATCAAATTTGGTGTAATATTTAGTCTGTCACACTTACTAGTGACTTCTTACACCAAATTTGGTGTAATATCAAAATAACTTCTACTAATGCAATTAATAAAGGGTATCTATGTATTGATACTATGGAGTATGAAACAAGGGTTTCTGTTGATGTAATTTTGTCGAGGTGTCATGTAATCAAAAGATAAAACTATTAGTAAATGATGTCATGTTTGTATTTAAAGTTTCTTCTAAATAAAACAGTGTGTATATATACCTGTATACGTATTTTTATGGTTTTTATTTTCTAATTCGTTTCTTTGAGGAGTGCCCTGGTGGTGATTAAGAAACTTTATGTTGGAATTATTTTCTAATTGTTAAGGCAAATAATATATAGTAAATAAAGGTGCAAAATATTTAGCTTCTTTTTTAAGGCTTCTGGTTCTGTTTGTTTCTTTTGATTGAGATTTCAAGAGTATTGGTGTGATAATTTAGTTAATGGTAAATGGGATTGTGATTCTTAGATATGTAACTACACTTGAGAAATTTAAATTTGCACACTACATTTTTTATGAAATGTCAGCTTCTGCTGTTAATATCTTATCAAGCTTAGGTTTGTTGATTCTGCAGTCACTACCTTAACAATGTAATAACAAATGTTTTATTTTTTTGTGTTGCAGGCTGATAATTATGTAGATTATTCTTGCACATGAAGCCAAACAACCTACTTGGACTTTCCGACGGGCTCCTTTTTGGTCATTTACAATCGGTTAGTCTTACTTTCCCCATATACATAGTCGAGGTTGTTGTCACTGACGAGGCTTTATGTACGAAGAAAAGAGATTAATGGAGTGGCAATCATTGCATGTTTCTCGATTGATCAAGTTTGTTAGTTTGTAACATTGTGTTAATTTTGTACCATGATTTCTGAAAATGTAATGGACAATAATTATGCAGGACATTAAAGGAAGATCCACTGTTATTGGTTCACTATTTTACATTTGCCACTACAGTAGAACAGGAGGACAAGGGTGATGTGTCATGTGGAGAGGCGTTTGGATGATTCATCAATGTTTTTTGTCACATATGTAGGCGAGCACAACCATACAAGGGTACAGTCTCAATCTGCATACGCATAAAAACAAATCTTGATAGACGAAAAAAGCTCGAGCCTTTATGTTTGTTGTCAATGTTTTTAGTGCGGTTTGAGGGGTATATAAATGGAGGGCTGGATCACTAATATGAGATGGCTGGTTTTTGTTTTTTTATGAACTTAGAGTAGACTTTTTGAGTTTTTGCTGTTGTGGCACATTGCGTTTTTATTTTGGCTAAAGAGAACCCCTTTTTCTGGGATAAAAGTCTGAAAATGATTGGATATTTTGCAGATAGATAAGTTAACAGTGTCTCTTACGTCAAGTGTTCGTCTTTGAATTCTTGTGCTTTTGCTTCTTGTTCATGATCGTTCTAGATATAATTAACTGCACTTTTGTATGTGATGAGGCGAAAAATGATCCGTTTTTAGGGGGTCATTTAAGCCCGACTCCAAATTTATTTGATCAAATATTGCCCTAAATCATTCCTTTTGTGATTTTAGGTACTTTGGGAGAGAAATCTGGAAAAGGAAGCAATTCGGACGTTTTTGGAGCATAAAAGTGAAGAAAACGCCAAAGTCTTAATTTTCCATGCTGGGAACAGTAGGTGACGGCGTCAAGAGTATTTCTCTGACGGCGTCAAGAGCAGAAGTCCATGACGACCCAGTACAGATTTGACGGCGTCACGAAGGAAGGGCGTCAAGAGTAATTAGTCATGACGGCCTGGAAATGATTTGGTCTTGACGGCGTCAAATGTAGATCAAGGCAGTTCGAGAAGAGTTTTGGCGGCGAGGTGACGGCGTCACAATGTTTGTCTTGACGCCGTCAGACCTATTTTTCTATATATAGTTTTCTAATTTTCACACATTAAGAGAGAAGTTTTGGGAGAAACCCTAAGTATGATTTTGGTGCAACTTTTACAGGTTTTTCAAGGGTTCAAAACCCTTGATACCTTGCATTGTAATTGAGATAAGTGTTCTTTTAATTCAATCAATATGTCTATGTGTTGGTTGTCTATATCTTGTTCTTGTCTCAATTCCATTATGCTAGGCTAGATCTATCTTGTGTTTGCTTAGATCTAATGAAACCTAGATGTTAATTATGTGTTGATTACTTGTTTATTCTTGTCTTGGATGAATGATTTATATGTTAGGCTTGAGAAAACTGGCAGATCTCCATTTGGTAACATGCTTGAACGTCTTAAGAAACATGAACCGAGGCGCACTAGGTCTTTATTGGTTGTATTTAATGCATGAGCCACTGTTTACAATCCCTATAGTTGTGCTGGGCATGGTGTAGGAGGAGATAAGAGCTCATAGAATTGGGGAGTTATGTGTGCCACCCCATGAATGGTATTAAGGAATACGATCCGTCATCCATGCAATTATAACAAGTAATTAACGTGTAAAAGATGTCTAGGGAGTAGTGAAATCTAAGTAAACACATTTTCTCCAATTACTGCTCACAACTTTAGTATAATTTAGTTTATTTTCATTTTTAGTATTTTATTTTGATTGCATCTTAGTATTGGGTTAGTTGATTAGCAACTAATTCCGCCCAAATCCTTCAAACCCCGAGATTTTAATTGCTTTCATAAAAATATAAAAATACAAAAATAATCATCCCTCACCTTTAGAACTAGTATTTAGGTTTTCTAATCCTAGCGACACTATTCCTAAGCTGAACGATCAATCCCCCGGTACTTGTCACTATACTATACTACAACGATCAGGTACACTGCCTGGTGGGGGTTGTATGCTTCTCGAGATCCCTCGAGAGGTAAAGCCTGTTGCGATTCCCACGCATCAAGTTTTTGGCGCCGCAGCCCGGGGAATAGTTATTGTCTAGGTTAGAATTTCTTTTTATTAGGTCTACTTGCTAGATTCCTTTCTAGTAAGATTTTATTTTTATTTTTAGGTTTCTTTAGTCTATCTATTTCTTTGTGTTCCTTTGTTCGTAAACTATTTCGATGGATCACAATAACATTGATCGTTTGATTCCTGTTATTCGTGTTTTTCGTCGTAGGATCTTCCAAATGCCCGCCCCACTTCCTTTAGCAGAAAATGAGAACCCACCTAACCTCTCACCCAACCACCACTTTGACAATAATTCTGATTTAGAAGAGTCTGATCATGATGATGACCGTAGGGCTAGTCCTTTCTATTATTCAGACTCCGATGAGGATCTTGATGATGGTGATGTGATTAATGAGAATAGGATGGAAAAAGAAATAAACCTTCTTAGGTAGGACTAGGATTGAGTGTGATAGTTCATTTAACATGCAATTCCCTTGTAAGATCGGATTTAAGAGCTTTAATGCCTATCTCAACTCGTCTCTTCCAATGAACATAATCTCACGTAATGAATACAATCAAATTATGGTAGATGAGTTAGAGTACAAAGGAGAAAACATTATTGCTAAGGCAATACCATTGCATGTGTTTGTAGGAAGCTTGGTTTATCTTGTTGAGTTCATGGTTTTGGAGAATCTAGGAGAGTTTATTGATAATAAGTTGACCCAAGTTGTGTTTGGAAAACCCTTCAAACGGTTGACCAACCTCGATGAAAAACTCATAGAAGGGTTAATTACATTCTCGAATGGGGAAGAAGATTTTGTCTATCAAATGCCCCGCACACACCCTAGGTTCAAGGATTTTTCCATGGAAAAGTGTAGTAGGTATCCGCCCATAGTGATGCTAAGTGAGAACGATAAGAAAAAAGGACTCAAGTACACTCATGAAAAGAATAAAAGATACTATCGCGAATGCTTAGAATTAGGAGATGATTATAAGAAAGATGAGGCGACTATTAGATGGCTCACACTAGGTTATGTGAGCATAAGCGATACACGTTAACCCATGACCTTGAGTTTAGCTACAAGACTCGTAAATAAAGAAAAGCGCTTCTTGGGAGGCAACCCATGTTTTGTGTGATTTTATTTGTTTGTTTGTTATTTGCTTCCGTATGCATGCTTAATTTTTATTGTTGGTTGATCATGTTTTTAAACTAAATAGTGGAAATACTTTACTTTGTTGTTTTGGCTTAGTCTTAACTCCACCTAAAGGTATTTTTGCAAAAGATAAGTGTAAGGGGAAACCCCAAATATGTTTTTAAGAAACAAATCGATCATGATTCTCCACAATATTAAATGAACATGTGTATTCGTATTTGTTAGAGTCAAATGCTTGTATTGATTCATAATGAAGTTTTGCAGGATTTTCCAGGAAGTAGGACCAAGTTTTTCCAGAAATTTTCTGGAAACTTAACATAAGGATTTCTGCAGGTCAATTCTGACGGCGTCAGGGGTTTACTCTTGACGGCGTCAGGAGTTAAAATCTGGAAATTTTACCGGTTTTGTTTTTCTAACGGAGTCTTATGGTTTTTTGTGAATTATTAAGTTTTATAATCTCCAGGAGATCTGCAAACTTCATTCCACAAGCATTATATCTTATCTTTTTTTCTAGGATTTAGTAACTTATATAGAATGCCGCCGATTTTACGCGAGGTTGTCTTGTCTATTTTATCAGGTTTTACAGGTTATGTATGATAAGAAGATGATTTATATTCTGGAAGGGAAGCTTTGATTGTTCATTTTCTTGGAGGAAGATTTAACCTGGCCACCCTATTATCCATACCGAGCGAATCAGGGGAGTATTTGACTTCAATCTCTTTACTTTTTCACTTTTACATTCTTTACTTGAACATTGGGGACAATGTTCATCTTAAGTGTAAGGAGAGGGTAAAAAGATGATACCTTACATATGCACTTTCGCTTGAGTTTGTTTTGTTTAATGGTAGATGTGTAATAAAACTATGAGAAATACTTGTTAGTGCAATTTTAGCGCCAAATTTAAAATTTTTTACAACATTTAGGAGTGAAACTTTAGCAATAGCAAGCGTCTCATGGATAGGAGATTGCATGACTAGCACATAACCGTATATTCAGAAAAATTTTCCACCCAAATATGTGAGGTTCGCCTTTAGATTTGATAGGAAAAGCATTTACTATTAGTGCTTATGAGTGTACCGGTAGCATTTAGATTCTAGAACTTGCGTTAGTGATGCATCCCAAGACCGCTAGTGAGACTACATTCGTGTAGTAGGATTTACTACATGATAAGAGGCATTAGGATCACCCTTGTGTTAACCCCGTATCATAATTACTTGACCATTTAAGTCATATTACTTGGCTAGTTAAGTCAACTAATTTTTCCCACACCCTTAGCGTTGTACTCATTTTTAGTACACGAAACCCCTAGTACACCCCTCCGAGCCTATCTTTTCGTTTCTAACTTTAAGCATTTTACTTAAAGGAATAATTTGTTACACCCCACTTAAATGTACAACCAAATCGCCTTAGCCTTCCGTGTATGCGCTCATTTTTAGTGCCTTATTGTTATTTGTTAAACCCTAAGTTAACTTTCTAATTGATTACATGGTTGCTAAGTCGAGTCATATCCTTGTACATATTGTTTTGGGACGATTGGGACTCATGGGTAAGTACTTATTTTATGGAGTAATGGGGAAGAACATCATTTATTACCCCCATATGTACGTTAATCTTAAAAGTGCTCCAAGTGTTTTGATTTTCTTAATTCGAGTCATTAGTTTAGTTAAATGTAAAGTATGTAAAGATTCAAGTGTAAGGGAAATGTTCATTCCCTATGATGTATTATTTTGGATGGTAGGGTAAGAGTGTATGCAAAAAAAAAAAAAAAAAAAAAAAAAAAAAAAAAAAAAAAATCGAAAAATCAAGAAAAAGAAAAAAGAAAAGAGAAAAGAGAAAAAACATACGGACTACCATCCCTTTTTATTCTATGTTCATTTTATGTTTTTGTTATTTTTCATTTATTAGTTTAAGTCGAGTCTAGTCTTGGCTTAGCAACGCCATATTGTATATGTAATTAACCAAGATTGTTAACTCGCCACCAATAAACCTTCCTTTATCCAACAAAACCGTGTATTTCATATCCCTATACCTAACGTTACAACCCTTTAAAAGACCTCTTTGATAGTTTATCCTAGGTGCTTACGCCATGTGGTGGAGGTTTGATCCTTTCCCAAGCCTATGGTAATCTATTTTGCTATGACAGGTAGTGAGAGATATCTTCCGTTTTCATATTGTAATTTACACTTTATTACACCCGAGAGATGTGAGTATCTAAACACTATTTGTGAGGTGCTTGTGTATGACCTCCGTGCTTGTCTATTGGTCTTTAGTGGAACGATTATTTGTTGTAATTACTTTTATATTAGTGTTAAATGACCCCTAACTTGTATTTTGACTAGAATAAAAGCGCATTTGTTTGAGGACAAGCAAATCTCAAGTGTAAGGATATATGATGAGGCGAAAAATGATCCGTTTTTAGGGGGTCATTTAAGCCCGAATCCGAATTTATTTGATCAAATATTGCCCTAAATCGTTCCTTTTGTGATTTTAGGTACTTTGGGAGAGAAATCTGGAAAAGGAAGCAATTCGGACGTTTTTGGAGCATAAAAGTGAAGAAAACGCCAAAGTCTTAATTTTCCATGCTGGGAACAGTAGGTGACGGCGTCAAGAGTATTTCTCTGACGGCGTCAAGAGCAGAAGTCCATGACGACCCAGTACAGATTTGACGGCGTCACGAAGGAAGGGCGTCAAGAGTAATTAGTCATGACGGCCTGGAAATGATTTGGTCTTGACGGCGTCAAATGTAGATCAAGGCAGTCCGGGAAGAGTTTTGGCGGCGAGGTGACGGCGTCACAATGTTTGTCTTGACGCCGTCAGACCTATTTTTCTATATATAGTTTTCTAATTTTCACACATTAAGAGAGAAGTTTTGGGAGAAACCCTAAGTACGATTTTGGTGCAACTTTTACAGGTTTTTCAAGGGTTCAAAACCCTTGATACCTTGCATTGTAATTGAGATAAGTGTTCTTTTAATTCAATCAATATGTCTATGTGTTGGTTGTCTATATCTTGTTCTTGTCTCAATTCCATTATGCTAGGCTAGATCTATCTTGTGTTTTCTTAGATCTAATGAAACCTAGATGTTAATTATGTGTTGATTACTTGTTTATTCTTGTCTTGGATGAATGATTTATATGTTAGGCTTGAGAAAACTGGCAGATCTCCATTTGGTAACATGCTTGAACGTTTTAAGAAACATGAACCGAGGCGCACTAGGTCTTTATTGGTTGTATTTAATGCATGAGCCACTGTTTACAATCCCTATAGTTGTGCTGGGCATGGTGTAGGAGGAGATAAGAGCTCATAGAATTGGGGAGTTATGTGTGCCACCCCATGAATGGTATTAAGGAATACGATCCGTCATCCATGCAATTATAACAAGTAATTAACGTGTAAAAGATGTCAAGGGAGTAGTGAAATCTAAGTAAACACATTTTCTCCAATTACTGCTCACAACTTTAGTATAATTTAGTTTATTTTCATTTTTAGTATTTTATTTTGATTGCATCTTAGTATTGGGTTAGTTGATTAGCAACTAATTCCGCCCAAATCCTTCAAACCCCGAGATTTTAATTGCTTTCATAAAAATATAAAAATACAAAAATAATCATCCCTCACCTTTAGAACTAGTATTTAGGCTTTTTAATCCTAGTGACACTATTCCTAAGCTGAACGATCAATCCCCTGGTACTTGTCACTATACTATACTACAACGATCAGGTACACTGCTTGGTGGGGGTTGTAAGCTTCTCGAGATCCCTCGAGAGGTAAAGCCTGTTGCGATTCCCACGCATCAGTATGTCGTGACAAAGATCTCTACATGCTAAGAGTGTTGCAGTGGGTTAGAGGTAAGTATCTCACTGACGAGTATGTTTTCTTTTTGCTTTTAATCAAATATACTACAAACAGTGACCAAGCTGGGAAAGTTGTTAGATGAGTTTACTTATTAATGTGTATTCTTCCTTTAGGTGGTGTTTTATTCGGGGTGTTATACATTACCAATCAAATGGTATGTGTTCGGCTCGTTGTTTGTTAACTCAAGCCTGTGCTAGAAGGGTGGTTGCACTTGGTCCGTAAGTGGGTTTGAAGAAGAGACGAAGTATGGGTGGGTTCAATTTGTAATTGTTGCTATAGGCTCAAATGGGGTGGATATGGTTGCGTTAAATCTGTAAATGTTGCTACAGGGCTACAGGCTCAAATTGATTGGGTTAAGACGTTAAGTTGACATGAAATACTTTTTGTTCAATTCTTTGTTAAGTTCTCGTTATAAAAAGGGGAGATTAATTGATATTTAAATTAATATTTAAATTAAAAGTAAATGACACTCATTTTTACATAATTTAAATATCTCATGAATCGATAATCGTTAAGTAAAACAAATTATACCATCACGACGAGCATTTAGTTATATTTCTATAGACGGGCACTTTGATATAGTTTCAACAAACATTTTTGTCTTTTTTTTTTTTTTTTTTTTTTTTTTTTTTTTTTTTTTTTTGAGTTTTCGTTTCAATATTGAAATTCACATGACATATTATATGTAATTTAACACTAATATAAAAGTTCGAATACTAAACATCTATACTAAAATTGACATAAGTATTTTTCTATAAATCAAAAGCTTTTCCCGTTTTTGCAATGAAAAAACACATTTATAGATTTTCAACCATATATCACATATTGTATTCGAATTATAGATTAGAACATCGCATTTGTGAAACTTCTATCATTACGTGTGGTAAAAATCACATGTGATTGAGATCACACATGGTTAAAATCATATGTGATTTTATGTGTTTTTAAACAACTATTATTGGAAAATATCTTTTATAACAAACTTATTAAACTTAAGGGTCTAATGTGAAAGTTATTTAGCCTTATTTACTAATACTTAACGTTTGGTGTTAGTTTTGTTAGTTTTATATGTGCAGGGGTTAATGTGTAATATTGGGCTATATAAGGATTGAGATGGAGCTAGTGTTTCATTATCTTTGGCTCATTGTTTTCTCTGGTTTCTCACGCAGTCTTTCTCTCTCAAGTTTTGGTCACCATCTAGGTTTATTAGTAGTGTGATCTAGTGGTTTTACATCAAGATCTTCTTGATTGTAGTCTTGTGTTTCTGATATAGTTTGGTTTATTGGGTTTGGTTTTGTGTGTGAGTATTGTAGGTAGCACCTGCTAGAGGGACTACTATATTTCAGTTGTATTGTACTTGGCTTGAATCCGTGTTGGGGACAAGTCTACTGTGTATATTGTTATAATAAAGATAAGTCACCAAGGGGTGGTTGGTTGGGTGATTACACCTTGTGTTTACTAGTTTTGATACCATTTTTACATGGTATCAGAGCCCTAGGTCCTGATCAGTTGGTTACATTGGTTTCTTGGTGTTCTTGATCGACTCTTGGTTTGGTGGTGGTTGATTCAACAATTTGGTGGTTGAATCATATTCAGTTGAGGTTTTATTGAAGTTTTAGGGTTTGATCTGGAATTAGGGTTTTTTCTTGAAACCCTAAATTTTTTGGGGTTTTTTAGTTGCTGGTTCAATTAAGAGCAATTGGTGGTGGTTTCTTGAAGAATTGACAACTAATTGTTGATTCTTGGGTTGATTCTTGGAAAGCCCTAATTTGACTTTTTGGGGGTTTTTTGTGGAATCTTGTGGATCTGTGATTTTTGGGCTGAATCTTGATTCAGTTACTCTAGACTAAGTGAATCTAGAGTAGCTGTTGTGGTTTTTTCCGCTGCACTTGGTATAAAGCACTGTAAGTCTTTCCTCTTCTCTTAAGAAACCATTATCTCAGTAAGAGTGGGTGCAAACGGGCATATTAACATCTTGACCTGCCAACTCTGATTAGTACGGAAACCTGCTCTGGTCTGTCCCAGTTTGCTCTGCTGGATTCTTGATTTTCTTAGGTGTGAGTTTATATTTGTTTAGTTGGTTTAGGTGCTTGTTGATGTTCTTGTTGGTTTATCTGTTTCTTGTTTGGTTCTGGTTGTTTCTTGCTGTTTTTCTATGGCTATTATGATTAGTAGTTTAGATCAGAGTAATCCTCTGCATCTTCATCCTAATGATTCTAATTGTGCTTCTATAGTGACTGTTAAATTGACTGGGGTTGAGAATTATAGGATTTGGGCTAGTGCTATTAAATTGGTCATACAAATTAAGAATAAAATGTGGTTTCTTGATGGTACTTGTCTTAAATCTGCTTATGTTGCTAGTCCTTTATTAGAAGCTCAATGGGATAGGTGTAATGCTGTTGTGTTAAATTGGATATTAACTTCTTTGTCTCAAGATGTGTATCTTGGTCATGTGTTTTCTGATAATGCTTCTGTTGTGTGGAAAGATTTAAACGATACTTATGATAGAATTGATGGTTCTGTGGTGTTTAATTTGCTTCAAAAGATTAACAACTTTAAACAAGGTGGTTTACCTGTTTCTGACTATTATCACAAGTTAAATTCTCTATGGAGAGAGTTTGATATTCTCACCAAGTTACCTGATTGTGTATGTGAGGCTAGAATTGAATTGGTTGATCATGCTAAACTGTTAAAACTTATGAAATTCCTTATGGGCCTTGATGACATTTATCAACCTATAAGGAGCAGTCTTTTAACTAGGGAAGTCCTTCATGAAGTTAAAGATGCTTTTGTCATTATTTCTAGGGAAGAATCTCATAGAGGGATTCCTAATACCTATGTGAAATCTGAGAAGGCTCAAGTTTCTACTTTTGTGTCTTGACCAAATGGGAATAATAAGAAGAATTTTAATAACAATTGGCCTAGTAACAATGTGAATAGTAATAGAGGAAATTATGATAATTTGCTTTGTAACCATTGTGGTTTAAAAGGTCACACTATTGACAGATGCTTTAAACTAATAGGTTATCCACGTGGGTTAAAAAAGAACCCTAACTTGAAACCTGTTAGTAGGTTTAATGATGAGGCGAAAAGTGTACGCTTTTAAGGGGTCATTTAAGCCCGAATTCGAGATTATTTGATCAATTATTGCCCTAAATCGTTCCTTTTGTCATTTTAGGTACTTTTGAGGAGAAATCTGGAAAAGGAAGCATTTTTGACGTTTTTGGAGCATAAAAGTGAAGAAAACGGCAAAGTCTCAAATTTCCTTGCTGGGAACGGTACCTGCCGGCGTCAAGCCTTTGTACATGACGGCGTCAAGAGTTACAAAAGAGGTGGAAGTGGAAAATACACGTGACGATCCAGAGAGTTTTCAAGCTTAGAGCCTAACGGCGTCACCAAGGTCGTCAGGGTCCAACTACACGTGACAACCCAGATTAAATTCCTACATGACGGCGTCACAAATAGATCTAGGCAATACGATTTTATCATGGCGGCGAGTTGACGGCGTCACGAGTTAATACATGACGCCGTCACGATGTAATATCTATATATAGTTTTCCAAATTTCATTCATTAGTGTGCAACTTTGAGGGAATAAGTATTCATTCAAATCATTCAATATGTCTATGTGTTGTGTGATTATATCTTACGCTTGTCTTCTCTTTAACATGCTAGGCTAGATCTTTATTGTGTTTGCTTAGATGTAGTGAAACCTAGATGTTGATTATGGGTTGATTGTTTGTTTATAATTGTTACGGATGATTGTATTCGATGTTAGGCTTAAGAAAACTGGCAGACTTCCATTGTTAACTTGCTTGAACGTCTTAAGAAACATGATCGGAGGTGTACTACGATTTTTGGTTGTATTTAATGCGTAGGAGAATTCTAATGATCCCATGTTAAGAGCTTCTAACGGCTCGACATAGGAGTGAAGTAGGATCTTATAGAGTTAGGGAATATTGTATACGGCCCTACGACTAGTATTAAGGAATATGACCCGTCATCCATGCAATTGTAACAAGCTAATCAACCTGTAAAAGATATCTAGGGAGTAATGAAGTCTAAGTAAACACAATTTTCCTCATTATTGTTTCCACCACATTAGTTTAATAGTTTCATTTTCATTTTTGTTATTTTATTTTGTTTGCATTTGTAGTTAATTGGGTTAGTTGGCTAGCAACTAATTCCGCCCACTCCTTCAAAGCCCGAGATTTTAATTGCTTTCATAAAAATATAAAAATACAAAAAGAATCATCCCTCACCTCTAGACCTAGTTTAGTAGGCTTTCTAATCCTAGCGACACTATTCCTGAGTTGAACGATCAATCCCCCGGTACTTGTCACTATACTATACTACAACAATCAGGTACACTGCCTGGTGGGGGTTGTAAGCTTCTCGAGATCCCTTGAGAGGTAAAACCTGTTGCGAGGGCGCAATTCCCACATATCATGTTTTTGGCGCCGCAGCTCGGGGAATAGTTATTGTCTAGGTTAGGATTTCTTTTTATTATGTCTACTTGCTAGATTCCTTTTTAGTAAGATTTTTATTTTTATTTTTATTTTTAGGTTTTCTATAGTTTGTCTTATTTCTTCGTATCTTTGTTCGTAACCTTTACCATCCGACATCTTGGAAGGTGGTAACTTCTTTGAACCCATCAACCCACCACAACAAAACCACCCACAAAACCCACCACTAGCAAACCAACCTCCTAGGCCCCGAACTTTAGGAGAGTATTCTCGTCCTAGCCACCAAGGCTATCGAAACACTATTGAGCTCACTCAAGGAGCCAATGTGTCCCCCTTGCGATCCGACACCATCCGGTTGGTGCAAAGCGGATGTGCATTCCATGGACTTCGTTCCGAAGATCCTAATCAATATCTTAAGGATTTCTTAAAAATCGTAGATTCCATAGATCTTGATGTTGTAAATAGAGAGTCGACCCGATTACGTCTATTCCAATTCTCTCTACGTGATCAAGCTAGTCAATGGCTTGAACGTTTACCCGCGGGATCCATCACCTCATGGGATGATCTCACCACTCGATTCCTTGCTCAATTTTTCCCACCGGGGAGAACTACCAAGCTTAGAAATGATATCTTGATGTTCCAACAACGTCAAGGTGAAACTCTATATGAAGCATGGACTCGTTTCAAGGACTTACTCCAAAAAGTCCTTCATCATGGCATAGACCTTTGGCTCCAAGTCCAAATCTTCTATGACCATATCGATCTTTCCACAAGGCGAACCATTGACCAATCGGCCGGTGGCAAGCTACTTGATCTAAGTGCGGAAGAATCATGGGAACTCATAGAAGATCTTGCTCTCTATGACAACGAAAGTTGGAATGATCCCCGTGATTTGAACAAACCGGTCAAGGCAATATCTTTGCCTTCGAACAATTCTAGCACTCCCGACCGTAGGATCATGGAACTTGAGGACCAAGTCAAGTTTCTCATGAAATCCTACGAAGCTCCTAAGCCTTCAAGCCAAGTGAACAAAATCACTTCTTCATGCGCATTATGTAGTGGTTCCCATGACACTCGTGATTGCGTGGAACTCCCCGGACAAGCTTTTGCGGATTACGCATCCTCGCGTACCGACGAAGCGGGAGACAAGTGGTACACTTTCAAACCCGAGCCAAACCCTTATGGTGATTCCTACAATCCTTCTTGGAAAAATCACCCGAGAACCTTAGGTGGAAACAAAACCAAAACATGCCCCAAAACAATTCTTCCAATCCACCTAATCGTTACCAACCAAACGGTCCACCCTCTAACCGTACTTTCAACAACAATCCTTCCAATAACTATGGTAGTACCAATAATCTTGAAGGATTGATGTCCAAATTCATGGCATCTCAAGAAGCTCGCATATCTAAGTTTGAAGCCGATTTCAAACAAAAGCAAAGCGAGATGACCACTAAAATCGACACATTCTTGAAAGTTCTCAATGACCAAGAAATGGGGGCACCCCCAAGCGACATGGTCAACAACCCGAAACTAAACGTTAATGCCATATCATCGGTTTCGTCACCTACTTCTTGTCCACAATACTATTCGGTCAAAGCAATGAGCACGTGTTTCAAGCAAACCTAAATTCTTCAAAAGGACCAATTGAATAAAACATTTGATATCAAACCGGTCAATAACATAGTTGAAACACCTCCTACACAAGACCTTTACGATGAATTCAAGGAGCTCCACCTTGAACGCCCCGTCATTGATGTCTTAGCTTGTGCTCCCTATTATAGTGCCCTCCTAGAAAAATATGAGAAATTTAAATTGGGTAAAAATGGGACCGCCTTCATTCAAAACAAGTTGCCTAAGAAGCTTGATGATCCGGGTATATTTGTTTTGCCTTGTAAGATAGGAAAATCCGAAGCTTTCGACACACTAGCCGACTTAGGATCAAGCCTCAACTTGATTCCCTTATCCCTTTTCACCACTCTTAAGCTAGGAAAGTTAGAGGAGACGGAAGTACTAATTGGTCTAGCGGATGGAAGTATTACCCACCCGGTCGGAATGATCAAGGATGTAGTTGTTCACGTAGGAAAATTAACTATTTTAGCGGATTTTCACGTCCTAGATATGGTTAGTGATACTACATGCCTGTTGTTAGTAGGAAGAGGATTTTTAGCAACCGCTAGTGCCATGATAGATTGTAAGGAGTCTAAGATAGCGGTAGGAGAGGGTGAGACTTGGTCGGTTTATGATGTTAAGAAGCATAGCTACGATTGTGAGGACGAACCGACACTACATTGGGTAGAGATGAATAGGAGACCATCTAGATATGGGCCTTGGATAGAAAGAAACTTTATAGGACCTCAACGCCCATTCTATCTAGAAAAAGATTTCATCGATAAAACACATTCGGTGGAACAACTCATAGCTAGAGATGAGGAACTAGACCCTTTTGAGGATCCCCTAGTCTTTAGGAAAATGATTGAATTCTTAAGCGTAATGCCTATCAACCTAGAGATGAACAAATGGAAAAGAGAAGGGGATAAGTGTAAATGGAATTGGGACAAGCCACCTAAGGAAGGTGACGGATCATGGCATATGAAGATGATTTTATATGATCCGGATGGAGAAAAGTTTGAGAGGTCATACCGTACCAAGAAAATCGATAGGAAGTTAAAACCCAAGTTTGATCCCAAAGATGTCCTCAACGAGGAGCTCACACATATAGGATAGCCCATGACCTTGAGTCTAGCTACAAAACTCGTAAATAAAGAAAAGCGCTTATTGAGAGGCAACCCATGTTTTGTGTGTTTATTTGATTTTTAATTGTTTGATTGTTATTTGCTTCCGTATGCATGTTTTATTTTTATTGTTGGTAGATCATGTTTCAAACTAAATTGTGAAAATACTTTATTTTGTTGTTTAACTCGTCTTAACTTCATATAAAGGTTAAATAGTTGGCATGCTATGAATCACAAATATCTTTTTTTAAATCCTCTATCTCACAATTATAACAAATCATTCATAATCGATTGCAATTACCATTTCCAATTCTTGTTCTTTGGATTTCTAATTGTCAATCACCATTGGTGTTTGGTTACCATTTCTTAAGTGATTTCTAACCAAGTCTATCAGTATATGTAGATGATTATTTGTTGTCATATGGCTGATAATGAGGTAGGTAAGTAGATGTGGATGGAAATGGGTTAAATAGTGGTACATAAGAAAAAACAATGTTAAAGGTTACAACACTTCGAAAGAGCATTGTTATAGTATGTGCCTAACTTGGTTAAAGTCATAGATTCTATTGAGGCATCTTAACTCTAACACAAAACATTAAAAGCTATGTAAGCCAAGACATGGGAAAAACAAATCAATATAATATGTACTTTATTTCTGAGAATCTAATAATAGCATAGAATTCCTACAAATAAAATTTGCCTTGAACTCTCCGGTAGAAACTTTATAAATCTTTATGCGTGTACTATATAAACTTTAGTAGAATATGCTACATTCACACACTGAACACGTACACTCAGCAACTACAGCATTAAAACATCATTCAGTTGTAGTATAATAATTCACTCTATCTTGAAGGTCGTGATTTATTTTTCTTTTTATTTTTAATACAATTTCATACGTTCAAGTGGAAACTTTTTCAAAAACCTTTTCAAAGAATAAATGGTGTAACGATGACTTACATATATTGCTGATGCGACTTACGTTCAAGTGGAAACTTTTTCAAAAACTATATTGTTGATGCGATGGTGTAACGATGACTTACATATATTGCTGATGCGACTTACGTTCAAGTGGAAACTTTTTCAAAAACTATATTGCTGATGCGACTTACGTTCAAGTGGAAACTTTTTCAAAAGCTTTTTCTGGAGCTATCCTTTACACCACACTTAAATAGTAGCTCCTTCTTTCCCAACAATTTCACACTTCAAAAAACAAAACCCCAAAAATCACTCACTACCGCATTTTTTCCTCTCACATCTTCAACAAACAACAGGTAACTTTACTTTATTTACAGTATCAATATCTCGATATCAGTAATTTACATCTTTTGGTCGGTCAATTATCATTTTTTACATAACTTTTTTATAAAAAATACTCAAAACCCCATGTTTAATAAAATGAACAAACTGAACAGATTCTGTTATTAGATATTTTGATTTGAGTGTGTGTTTTTTGTGTGTGTGATCCAGATATTTACAGTGACGAGTAACGGTTACTTATCCATTCAAAAGCTATGAAATCACTTAAACACCCTCCTTACTTTGTGGTAATTTCACTAAGTACAACTTTTTTCAATTTCGTTACAATGCTGTTATTTTTTATTTTAATTTGTGGTTTTGATTGAGTTTAGATGGTTCGTGACGCGATAGTGACGTTGAAGGAACGTAACGGGTCTAGTCAGCATGCGATTGGGAAGTTTATTCAAGACAAGCATAAGGACCATCTGCCTGTCAACTTTAAGAAAATGTTGTTGATTCACTTGAAGAACCTAGTTGCTAGTCACAAGCTAGTTAAGGTCAAAGCTTCCTACAAGCTTCCTTCAGCTGCTAAGCCAAAGCCGAAAGCAGCCGCCAAGCCTAATCCAGCTGCTAAAAATGCTCCAGCTAAGAAGAAACCAGCTGCAAAAACGAAACCTGCTGCTAAGTCTAAGTTGGCTCCAAAAGCTAAACCAGCCGCAAAGACAGTTATGAAGAAAGCTCCGGCAAAGAAGAAACCAGCTGCGAAACCTAACACGACTCCAAAGGCTATGCCGGCTGTGAACAATTCCAACAAACCAGCTAGACAAAGGAAGAGGAACGCAGGATTAATTACTGTGGAGGAAATCAGCAAACACTATGGGAAGTCATTTGAGGAAGCTGCGGATATCCTTGGTGGTAAGTGCAATATATTAACTTGTTGCTAATGTCTATGTTATAAATGGGTCAATTTGGGTCATTCTATGTTTTTAAACTGGCTAGCTAGATTTAAGTGAAATGGAAACGGGTTAAATAAAAATATCTTTTGAACTTAGTCGATTCAAATAGAAACTCTTGTTCTGAGGGACACAATCCGGACACAAATTGACCAGGTGCATATAAGAAAAACTAAACAGGTGTAGATACACTATTATTTTGGGCCGGGTGCATTTAAGAAAAGTATAGGTTGTTAATGAAAATTGACCCTACGCTGCAAAATTCCATGGGTGTCCCATGGACCCCGTCACCGAGGCTGCTTGCTTGTTGTGATATTAGAGGTGGCAATTTGAGACCCATTGGTTAAACATGGGTGAAGTTAGTTAAATATCTTGTTGAGTCTCCTTAAATATTATAGATGGGTTCTATTGGCTATTTGATAAGAAGTGAAATTGTATAACAATTACCCCAAATGGGTCTAGGCGGGTCTAGCTGGTCAAAAAAGAAACACTTTTTTCATACCTGTGACACAACCCGACCCAACCCGCGTATTTTGCTACCGCTAGTTGTGAATGACAGAATTGATTAGTTCGACCTTTATAAAAAGTTTTTAAATTAACCCAACCAGGTTTATATATAGTGTCCTTTCCTTGTAAGGTTCTCATTTTCACTTTGTACATTGTATATATGAAGTTAGCAGAAGTAAGTTGGAGCGCATTTGCACAAGTCTTGGTATTAAGGGGTGGCCATATACTCCTAATAAGAGTGATTCCCACTCCTCGAATTTTCGGGGGTCTAATGAGCATAATCCTGCGACCCATATCGAACATGCTATGTATAGTTCCACACGTGTAGAAACAATTCTGATTGATGGACTTAGACAACCCAAAACAACCTTAAAAAACTCGGTGAAACCTTTGACTATCAAGGCAACATACAAAGAGGATATTGTGAGGTTTCCATTCATACTTTCAGATGGATTAACAAACTTGAAAGAGCAGATTGCAACAAGATTTCCGCTCAAGCTAGAAAGCTTTAGGCTCAAATATGAAGACAAAGATGGCGATATGATATTGATTGCATGTGACAGTGATTTAGATTTATCAGCGAATGATTTTAGACGACCAGACGGTCACACTGTCATAAGACTCGTGGTTTGCCTGCTTGTCAGTTAATCAGATTTCCTAGACTATCTCCAATACCAAAACACCAAATTTGGTGTTAAAGTGTGGAGGTTCATCTTCAATCAAAACAACAAATTTAGTGCAATATGTGGTCCGGTACACTTACCAACGACATTTTACACTAAATATGGTGCAACATCAAATCTTTGCACCAAATCTCCAAAGCGTTAGATTAACAATTATTAATACTATTAAGTAAAGGTTTTTGGTGGTGTAAGTTTGCTAACGTGTCCATGTAATCAATGGATGAAAGTATTAGTAAATGAAGTTTGTTGCTAGTGATAAGTTAGTTAAGGTCAAAGCTTCTTATAAGTTGCCGTCTGGTAAAATCGCTATGTGTGAAAGCAGGTGAACCTTTTATGTAACAGGTGTTTAGTCTTTTTGAAGTGATTCCCGTTGTTATAATGAATATCGGCATAATGTTTAACCTATAGATTCCTGAATGCAAGTTTTCCTTTACCAACCCTTTTATTGTTTTTAAAGATCTTTGCAAGTGGTAGCTATTATCTTGCTTACTTATGTGGTTGATGGTTTTTTTCTTTCTTTTAACTGAAAAAAGCTTCTGGTGTGCCTTTGTTCAAACGACATATAAGGCATCTAATATATAGCAAATGATGGTGCAAATTAGGTTGTGTAAATTTCTTTTTGATTGATATTTCGTTTAGTTAATGGTACATGGGATTGTGATTCTTAGATATGTAACCACACTTGAAATTTGAAAATGAATAGTTGCACACTACATTTTTTATGAAATGTGAGCTCCTGCTGTTAATATTTATCAATCTTAGGTTAGCTGATTCTACTGGATTTCAACAGTCACTTACAATGTAAAATTAATGTCTTCTTTTTTTTGTTGCAGGCTAATAACTATGAGATTATTTTTGCACATGAAGCTAAACAACATACTTGGACTTTCCCATGGGCTCCTTTTTGGTCATCTACAATTGGTTGGTCTTAATTTCCCCATATACATAGTCGAGGTAGCTGTCAGTGAGGAGGCTTTATGTACGAAGAAAAGAGATTAATGGAGTGGCAATCCTTGCATGTTTCTCGATTGATCAGGTTTCTTAGTTTGTAACATTGTGTTAATTTTGTACCATGATTTCTGAAAATGTAATGGACAGTTGATTATGCAGGACATTAAAGGAAGATCCACTGTTATTGGTTCACTATTTGACATTTGCCACTACACTAGAACAGTAGGACAAGGGTGATATGTCATGTGGAGCGGTGTTTGGATGATTCGGCAATGTTTTTTGTCACATATGTAGGCCAGCACAACCATACAAGGGTGCAGTCTCTGCAAATACATTAAAACAAATCTTGATAGAAGAAAAAAGCTCGAGCCTTTATGTTGTTTGTTGTCTATGTTTTTAGTGCAGTTTGAGGGGTATGTAAATGGAGGGCTGGATCACAAATATGAGATGGTTGGTTGTTGTTCTTTATATGAACTTAGAATAGATCGACTTTTGGCGTTTTTGCTGTTGTTGTAGTACATTGCGTCTTTGTTTTGGCTAAAGAGAACCCCTTTACTGGGATAGAAGCCTGAAAATGATTGGATTATTTTGCGGATGGATAAGTTAACAGTGTCTCTTACGTCAAGTGTTCGTCTTTGAATTCTTGTGCTTTTGCTTCTTGTTCATGATCGTTCTAGAGATGATTAACTGCACTTTTGTATGTCGTGACAAATATCTCTACATGCTAAGAGTGTCTGCAGTGGGGGTTAGAGGTAAGTATCTCGCTAACGAGTATATTTTCTTTTTTGCTTTTAATCAAATTACAAACAGTGACGAAGTCGGGGAAGAAGGTTAGATGAGTTTTTTTTTTTTTTTTTTTTTTTTTTTTTTTTTGAAATGAGTTTACTTAAAGTATATTCTTTTTTAGGTCGTGTTATATTCGTTGTGTTATATTTTCCAATCAAATGGTATGTATTTGGCTCGTTGTTTGTTAAGAAGGGTGATTGCACTTGGTCCGTAAGTGGGTTCGTAGTAGAGAAGAAGTATTATGGGTGGGTTCAATTTGTACTTGTGCCTTATATGTGGAGGGGTGGGCTTAACAATATTATATAATAAGACTTTTATAACCTCATCTAATAAGCTAAACCAAACACTTACCTAGGACTTATTAGTTCATGATATATAAGTCATAAGCCGCTTATAAAACATACGCATAAGCCCAATTCATAAGCTTAGCCAAACACTCCCTTCATTTTTATCTAAGGTTGTAGTGGTCGTGTATGGATTTGAGCCGCTTGGCTTTGTTTGTTTAAACCTACAAGGCTTGTTTGCTGCTAACTTATGTTGGATGATGTCAACAAAATGAAAACCCGATGTCGGGCTGTGTCACGAAACCACGATTAAATTATGTTTTCTAATGTTAATTTTCATAGAAAAATTTTTGATTTTTCTAATTGTACCCGGTTCAAGAAAATGTACGCCCTTATATTGCAATTGAAATTTTTTTGTGCATCGAATCCTTTAAAAACCTGATTCGTGGTTAAAAAAAACAAGTTGTCCATGAATAGAGTTATAGAGCCATAGAGGACAACATGTTTATTCAGAATTTAAACTGATACGTATAGATGATAAAGCGGGCAATAATTGGAATCGATCATTTTGTGTCACGTCATGCCTCTATTTCAACTCAAGTTATAGGTCTCGAAAACTCTTTTTCAGGACGCACATCATTCTAAATGACTATGTATTCACAAAAAGTTGGATTGATGGGCAAACCCTAACTCGTGATCCATTTTGGACCCAATGTGACCCATCCTCGATGATTGCACCTCATACAATTCTAATTATTCCTGCAAACCCGGGGAAGTTGTGATCGAAAACAGGACCTCAATATCTCGGCCAACAAGGACAAAAGGAGAATGTATATACATGTAGCGTCCTAAATTGCCCACGAACAAAGGAAAATGTTGATATAGATCTTGTTCTTAGCCTTGTGGTATAATGCATGCGCTTGACCAAAAACCAAACTCGTAAGACAGATGTAGGAAATCAGGCAATAATATGAAAATGGGTTTGTTTGTATCCCAACAAAATATGAATAAGTTCTTTATTCGTTAAACACGTGTCTAAGTAGAGTCAGGTTGTGAGCTTGAGCTAGTTGAACACTTCAGCATTCTACAAATTTGTATAATACATCAGCATTATAATAACCGAACGATATTTGCCAATGTTTTGTTTATTACAAGGATTGGCCCGTTCCCATTTTCTATTTTAAGATTTCATTTGCATTTTTTTTAACAATGATTCATTAAAAACAACCACTCTAGCAAGTAGCTAGATTAATGGGGATTACGAAGGCTTCCTAGAATGGGAGTTTCATCCGTCTTTATCATTAACTTACATAACATATTGTTGTTGACTTCAAAGATAGTCCGTAATAGACTTCGGTTATTTATCATTAGAGATTTTGAGCAATTATGCGAGATTTATTTCTAACTTTTTTTTTCCTTCTCTCTTACTTGTGTGAGAAAAATGAAAATTTTGACAAAATTTGATATTTTTAAATCACTTTTATGAAATATGGTACAAAACGGGGTATATTGATCACTTTTCCTAAAAATTATCACATCAGAATGTATCACATCACACAAGCACAACCTCCCCCTCCTCCCCCTCCTCCCCCTCATATGGCATAAGACACCTCATGAACCCTACAATTTGTAATTTTTTTCTTTTTCTTTTATTTTATTTTATTATTATTATTATTATTATTATTATTATTATTATTATTATTATTATTATTATTATTATTATTATTATTATTATTATTATTTATTCAAATAAAGCAATACATTAAACTAAAATTAAATTTACCCCACAATTTTTTTCTTTCATTTATTCAAATAAAACAACACATTAAACTAAAATTAAATTTTCATTAATAAATAAAAATGAAAAAAAATACATAACTAAAAAATGAAAATGAAAATAATGGTACATTGAAAAAAAAAATACAATTTGGCGAGCAAGGTTCTAAAAATGCTCGACGATGGTTGAAGGTAATTGTGCACTTTTCTAACCCGAATTTCTTTAGTTTTCCTAACATTTATCTTGCATCGTTCGACCCAGCACGTTGCATATTCAGTTGTGTAGAAACTTACATTTTGTTATATAATTCTCCAATTTGCATATTCAGCGTGTTGACTTGGTAAGCACGTGTCAGTTGCTGTATAATTCCCCAATTTGCAAGTACTTGTCAAATGCATCTAGTGATGTGCCATATGCCAATTGGCGTTTGGCCGATGTGCATTTCATGATAGCATTAATACTTAAACGACCAGTATAATCCGGTAGCTGTTTAAAAAATTTGAGGTATTCGAGAAGAGGTTCAACATTGTAATTGAGAATATCATTGACTATTTGTTTAAAAAGCTTAGAACTCATACGATACAGTCGCATAAAATTTCTCTCCGGGTATTTAGGTTGAGGTCGCCAAAATAATCTTCCAATAGCCATTGTTCCGCCTCTTCTAGTTCACGTGGTATGTGTGTCCTAGTACTAGAACCCGAACTCACGGCTTCTTGACTAGAAGTGTGTGTTAAAGCTAGAAATTGTTCACAAGCTAGAAGTGTGTGTTAAAGCTAGAAATTGTTCACAAGCTTCAAACCGGGCATATATTGTTCCGAATCATCTTGAAAGTAAATATCATAATGATCATGGTTATCGGGATCATAGTTGTTGGATCCATAGTGTTTTTTAGAAGTTAAAAGAGATGTATTTGTTGAGATGTGTATGTATAAGTTTGTTTTAAACAATGAGAGATTTAAAGAGTAATTATAAGATTTTTAAAGAGTAAAATATTAGAAAAAATGGGTATTTAATACAATAAGCAAAACACCCAACGTCCTTTTGTTTTACCATTGAAAATGTATAGAATTCAAAAAAAATTATAAAACATTTTATATAAAGCAAACTCAACCACAAGTTGACCGCAAGTCCACAAGTCCATCTTCCTCGGTCTCTCTTCACCTAGTTTCACCTCTATTCATGGCATCCGATCTATCCTCATCAACAACATTTTCATATCTATAAAACACTTCCAAATAAAAGAAAATTTTGATTTTGACTCCATCATGTAGGCTGGTCACCACGACGCCAAAGCCAATGGCGCTAGCCTTGATGTGGTTCTCGTGCCATAGGGTTGGGCTGGTGGCATGGCACGAAGCCATCAGCTCACTTTACCGTGAGCTCTAAGCCTTTCTAGTGACCAATTTCCACAAAACAAGTCATTGTTGTATCTTGCATCGGAGATACTAGTACATCATTTTTTTTCTCATAAAGATTAAAAAAAATATAAAATTACATATTGAGGTCAGATCTTTTACATAATTTTTTTTAACATATTAAGAGACAAATCTAGGCCAGTATCTTTCTAGTTAACAAAAAAGGGAGATTAATTGATATTTAAATTAAATTTTAATTAATATTTAAACTAAAATTAAATTACACCCATTTTTACATAATTTAAATATCTCATGAGCCGTTAATCGTTAAACAAAACAAATTATAACTTCACGACAAGCATTTAATTATCTTTCTATGGATGGGCACTTTGATATAGTTTCGAATCGACAAACATTTTTTTGTCATTTTTTCTTCACGTTTTCTTTTATGTATTGAAATTCACATGACATATCATATGTGATTTAACACTAATATCAAAGTTTGAACACTAAACATCTATACTAAAATAGACATAAGTAATTTTCTATAAATCAAAGTCTTTTCCTTTTTTTGCAATGAAAAACACACATTCATAGCTTTTCAACCATATATCACATATTGTATTCGAATTATAGATTAGAACATCACATTTGTGAAACTTCTATCATCACATGTGGTAAAAATCACATATGATTGAGATCACACATGGTTAAAATCATATGTGATTTTATGTGTTTTATCCAACTTTGATAAAGTAAGTGCACTAGTCTACAATTCGAGATATAATGTGTTATATATGCTGGAAATCTATGAATGTCTAGTTTTCAAGGGAAAAAAAGGCGAAACTTTTAAGATATTGTAGAAAAAATTATGTTCTTTTTATTACACGTTTAGATATTCGAATATTCAAATTAATGTTTAATTACATACGGTTTCTCATGCAAGTTAAAAAAAAAAAAAAAAAAAAAAAAAAAAAAAAAAAAAAAAAACGTTAAAAGCCAGCAAAAAAAGTTTGTCGTAAGTATATCAAAGTGTCAGTCTGTAAAAAAAATAATTAAATGCTTGTCGCAATAGTGTAACTACTTTTAGCGATTTAAGAAATATTAATTTTTGATAAAAAAAAAAAAAAAAAAAAAAAGAAAAAACGAAATTTAGTTTGTTATCTAATTCAAAAAATAAATAATTCTGATTAATCTTGCGATATGCAATGAAAGTTTTGATATGTAAATAAACTTAAATAACAAAATATTCATTCAAAAAACTTAAATACCTTTTAATTAATCATCCCAAACAAAAACAAGATTATCTAACAATAAAAAAGAGCAAAAATACCATTACACCCTCTCTCACAGACTTAAATAAAACAATCACAATTCACAAATGTCAACTAAATTTTTTTTTATTAAATCACACAATTTACCAAACCACCCATTCAACAACCCCACTCATGTTCAATTTACTCATATATAACCATCTCCTTTCCCAACACATCAAACAAAACCCCACTCATTTTTTTCGTCTCACATCTCCAACAAACAAAAGGTCTGTTATTACATATTTTCATTTGAGTATGTGTGTAATCCAGATATATTGTGATTATTAATTAGTTTGTGTTGATATTTACAGTTTGTGATGAGTAATTGTGTTATCCATTCCAAAGCTAGGCGGAAATCACTTAAACACCCTCCTTACTTTGAGGTACATTTCATTACTACGTACATTTAATTATTTTAAGCTTCTGTTAGTTTGGTGATTAATTTTTGTGTGTTTTTTATGTGTTCACAGATGATAAGTAACGCGATATTGACGTTGAAGGAACGTAACGGGTCTAGTCATTATGCGACTGGGAAGTTTATTCAAGACAAGTATAAGGACCTGCCTGCAAATTTTAATAAAATGCTGTTGATTCAGTTGAAGAAGCTTGTTGCTATCGACAAGTTAGTTAAGGTCAAAGCTTCTTACAAGCTTCCTTCAGCTGCTAAAAAAGCTCCGGCTAAGAAGAAACCAGCTGCAAAAACGAAACAGGCTGCTAAGGCTAAGCTGGCTCCAAAAGCTAAACCGGCCGCAAAGACGGTTACCAAGAAAGCTCCGGCAAAGAAGAAACCAGCTAAGCCCAAAGCAGATTCAGCTAAGGCGGCTGCTAAACCTAACCTGACTTCAAAGTCATTTAAGGAAGCTGCGGATATCCTTGGTGGTAAGTACAATGTAGTAGTAACTTGTTGCTAATGTCTAGAGCTACCAATTTTAACCTCTTCACCTATGTTATAAATGGGTCTATTTGGGTTATGCTAAATTTTTAACTGGCTAGCTAGATTTGAGTGAAATGGAAACGGGTTAAATAGAAATATCTTTTGAACTTAGTCGATTCAAATAGAAACACTTGTTCTGAGGGACACAACCACAACACAAAATGACCATGTGCATATAAGAAAAACTAAACAAGTGTAGATACACTATCTTTTCTAGAACAGGTGCATTTAAGAAATTTATAGGTTATTAATAAAAATTAACATTACGCTACAAAATTTCATGGCTGTCCCATGGACCAGGTGACCCACTCTGGCTCCGTGCCTCCATGTGAATAGAGGTGCCAATTTGAGACCCATTGGTTAAATATATATTAGGGGATGAGTCTAGTTTGGTCTCAAATATTATAGATGGATCTGATTTGTTATTTGATTAGTACAATTTTATATAACAATTACCCCCCAAATAGGTCTAGGCGGGTAAAAAAGAAACACTTTTTTTCTCCTTTTTGATACCCGTGATCCAACCCGACCCGACCCATATATTTTGCCACCTCTAGTTGTGAATGACGGATTTGATTAGTTCGACCTTTATAAAAAGTTTTTAAATTAACCCAACCAAATTTATATATAGTGTCCTTTCCTTGGATCTCATTTTCACTTTGTACATTGTATATATGAAGTTAGCAGAAGTAAGTTGAAGCGCATTTGCACAAGTCTTGGTATTAAGGGGTGGCCATATACTCCTAATAAAAGTGATTCCCACTCCTCAAGTTTTTGGGGATCTAATGAACATAATCCTGCGACCCATATCGAACATGCTATGCATAGTTCCACACGTGTAGAAACAATTCTGATTGATGGACTTGGACAACCCAAAACAACCTTAATAAACTCGGTGAAACCTTTGACTATCAAGGCAACATACAAAGAGGATATTGTGAGGTTTCCATTCATACTTTCAGATGGATTAACAAAATTGAAAGAGCAGATTGCAACAAGATTTCCGCTCAAGCTAGAAAGCTTTAGGCTCAAATATGAAGACAAAGATGGCGATATTATATTGATTGCATGTGACAGTGATTTAGATTTATCAGCGAATGATTTTAGACGACCAGACGGTCACACTGTCATAAGACTCATGGTTTGCCTGCTTGTCAGTTAATCAGATTTCCAAAACTATCTTCAATTAAAACAATAAATTTGGTGCAATATGTGGTCTGGTACACTTACCAACGACATTTTAGACTTAATATAGTGCAACATCAAATCTTTTGCACCAAAACTCAAAAGCATTAAATTAACAATTATTAATACTATTAAGAAAAGGTTTTTGGTGATGTAAGTTTGCTAAAGCGTTCTTGTAATCAATGGATGAAAGTATTAGTTAATGAAGTTTGTTGCTGGTGATAAGTTAGTAAGATCAAAGCTTCTTATAAGTTGCCGTTCTGGTAAAATCGCTATGTGTGAAAGCAGGTGAACCTTTTATGTAACAGGTGTTTAGTCTTTTTGAAGTGTTTCCCGTTGTTATATTAACCAAAAAAAAAAAAAAAAAACTGAATGCAAGTTTTCCTTTACCAACCCTTTTATTGTTTTTAAAGATCTTTGCAAGTGGCAGCTATTATCCCGCTTCCTTATGTGGTTGATGGGTTTTTTCTTTCTTTTAACTGTAAAAAGCTTCTGGTGTGCGTTTGTTCAAACGACATATAAGGCATCTAATATATAGCAAATGATGGTGCAAATTATTTAGCTTCTGGTTCTGGTTCTGGTTTGGTTTTTTTTATTTTTTATTATTATTTTTTTTTTTTTCTGTTTTTCTTTTTTAACTTCTTAAGTAGATTAGGTTGTGTAAATTTCTTCGTGATTGATATTTCATTTAATTAATTTTAAATGAGATTGTGATTCTTAGATATGTAACTACACTTGAAATTTAAA
Organism: Artemisia argyi; assembly: GCA_030686995.1. Taxonomy (NCBI): domain Eukaryota; kingdom Viridiplantae; phylum Streptophyta; class Magnoliopsida; order Asterales; family Asteraceae; genus Artemisia; species Artemisia argyi. The sequence continues at coordinate 175,957,468 of CM060682.1, forward strand.
TATGCACACTATGAAATGTGAGCTCCTGCTGTTAATATCTTATCAAGCTTAGGTTAGCTGGTTCTGCTGGATTTCAAGAGTCACTTACAATGTAAAATTAATGTCTTCTTATTTTTGTTGCAGGCTAATAACTATGAGATTATTCTTGCACATGAAGCTAAACAACATACTTGGACTTTCCCATGGGCTCCTTTCTGGTCATCTACAATCGGTTGGTCTTAATTTCCCCATATACATAAGCGAGGTTGCTGTCAGTGAGGAGGCTTCATGTACGAAGAAAAGAGATTAATGGAGTGGCAATCATTGCAAGTTTCTCAATTGATCAGGTTTGTTAGTTTGTAACATTGTGTTAATTTTGTACCATGATTTCTGAAAATGTAATGGACAGTTAATTATGCAGGGCATTAAAGATCCACTGTTATTGGTTCACCATTTTACATTTGCCACTACACTTTTTAGGAGGACAAGGGTGAAATGTCATGTGGATTGTGGAGCGGTGTTTGGATGATTCAGCAATGTTTTTCGTCACATATGTAGGCGAGCACAACCATACAAGGGTACAGTCTCGATCTGCAAATACATAAAAACAAATCTTGATAGAAGAAAAAAGCTTGAGCCTTTATGTTGTTTGTTGTCTATGCTCTTAGTGCGGTTTGAGGGGTATGTAAATGGAGGGCCGGATCAGAAATATGAGATGGCTGGTTTTGGTTCTTTAAATGAAGAGAGTAGACTTTTGGGGTTTTTGCTGTTGTTGTGGTACATTGCGTCTTTGTTTTGGCTAAAGAGAACCCCTTTTACTGGGATAGAAGCCTGAAAATGATTGGATTATTTTGCGGATGGATAAGTTTTTTTTGGTGCAAAAGGTGAATTATTTTATTAAACACATCAATAGATTCTTACAATACATTCAATCAAGATACTGGAACCAAAAGATCAGATAACTACAAAATACAACTTCCTATTCGAGAACTGATACATAGAATCATCCAATATCGCACAAAGAACATATCACTGCCAAGAACAGAGGAGTCCCAGCTTTAAGCTCAACTGCACTTTAACATAAACCATGCCAGTTAAGCCACTTTAATTCACCTTTGATGCACCTACCATCTAGCTACATTTCCACATCATCCCTCCATCAATCCATTCAACCAACATCCACAATAGAAAGACAGAGGAAATGTGTGGCTTCACTAGGAACCCATACCCATACGGATGGATAAGTTAACAGTGTCTGTTATGTCAAGTGTTCGTCTTTGAATTCTTGTGCTTTTGCTTCTTGTTCATGATCGTTCTAGAGATGATTAACTGCACTTTGTATGTCGTGACAAATATCTCTGCATGCTAAGAGTGTCTGCAGTGGGGGTTTGGGGTAAGTATCTCGCTAATGAGTATATATATATATATTTTTTGCTTTTAATCAGATATACTGCAAACAGTGACGAAGCATGGGAAGGTTGTTAGATGAGTTTACTTAAAGTATATTCTTTTTTAGGTCGTGTTATATTTGCTGTGTTATATTTTCCAATCAAATGGACGTGTTTGGCTTGTTGTTTGTTAACTGAAGCCTGTACAAGAAGGGTGATTGCACTTGGTTCGTAAGTGGGTTCGAAGTAGAGAAGAAGTATTATGGGTGGGTTCAATTTGTACTTTATATGTGAAGGGGTGGGCTTAAACAATATTATATAAAGAGACTTTTATAACCTCATCTAATAAGTACACCATTTAATGTTCATGTACATTTTTGCCTTTTTACCTTATTAATAATGATAAGCTAAACCAAACACTTACCAAGAGCTTATTAGTTCATGATATATACTAGTAAGTCATAAGCCGCTTATAAAGCATAGGCATAAGCCCAATTCATAAGCTTAGCCAAACACTCCCTTCATTTTTGTCTAAGGTTGTAGTGGTCGTGTATGGATTTGAGCCGCTTGGCTTTGTTTGTTTAAACCTACAAGGCTTGTTTGCAGCTAACTTATGTTGGATGATGTCAACAAAGTGAAAACCCGATGTCGGGCGGTGTCACGAAACCGCGATTAAATTATGTTTTCTAATGTTAATTTTCATAGAAAAAATTGTGATTTTTCTAATTGTACCCAGTTCAAGAAAATGTACGCCCTTATATTGCAATTGAAATTTTTTGTGCATCGAATCCTTTAAAAACCTGATTCGTGGTTAAAAAAAACAAGTTGCCCATGAATAGAGTTATAGAGCCATAGAGGACAACATGTTTATTCAGAATTTAAACTGATACGTATAGATGATAAAGCGGGCAATAATTGGAATCGATCATTTTGTGTCACGTCATGCCTCTATTTCAACTCAAGTTAGGTCTCGAAAACTCTTTTTCAGGACGCACATCATTCTAAATGACTGTATTCACAAAAAGTTGGATTGATGGGCAAACCCTAACTCGTGATCCATTTTGGACCCAATGTGACCCATCCTCAATGATTGCACCTCATACAATTCTAATTATTCCTGCAAACCCGGGGAAGTTGTGATCGAAAACAGGACCTCAATATCTCGGCCAACAAGGACAAAAGGAGAATGTATATACATGTAGTGTCCTACATTGCCCACGAACAAAGGAAAATGTTGATATAGATCTTGTTCTTAGCCTTGTGGTATAATGCATGCGCTTGTACCAAAAACCAAACTCGTAAGACAGATGTAGGAAATCAGGCAATAATATGAAAATGGGTTTGTTTGTATCCCAACAAAATATGAATAAGTTCTTTATTCGTTAAACATGTGTCTAACTAGAGTCAGGTTGTGAGCTTGAGCTAGTTGAACACTTCAGCATTCTACTAATTTGTATATACATCAGTATTATAATAACCGAACGATATTTGCCAATGTTTTGTTTATTGCAAGGATTGGCCCGTTCCCATTTTCTATTTTAAGGTTTCATTTGTATTTTTTTTAACAATGATTCATTAAAAACAACCACTCTAGCAAGTAGCTAGATTAATGGGGATTACGAAGGCTTCCTAGAATGGGAGTTTCATCCGTCTTTATCCATTAACTTACATAACATATTGTTGTTGACTTCAAAGATAGTCCGTAATAGACTTCGGTTATTTATCATTAGAGATTTTGAGTCATTATGCGAGATTTATTTCTAACTTTTTTTTCCTTACTTGTGTGAGAAAAATGAAAATTTTGATAAAATTTGATATTTTTAAATCACTTTTATGAAATATGGTACAAAACGGGGTATATTGATCACTTTTCCTAAAAATTATCACATCAAAATGTATCACATCACACAAACACGAAAAAACCCCCATCTCATATGACATAAGACACCTCATGAACCCTACAATTTGTAATTTATTATTATTATTATTATTATTATTATTATTATTATTATTATTATTATTATTATTATTATTATTATTATTATTATTATTATTTTCATTTATTCAAATAAAGCAATACATTAAACTAAAATTAAATTTACCCCACATTTTTTTTCTTTCATTTATTCAAATAAAACAACACATTAAACTAAAATTAAATTTTCATTAATAAATAAAACTTAAAAAAATACATAATTAAAAAATGAAAATGAAAATAACGATACATTGAAAAAAAAAATACAATTTGGTGATCAAGGTTCTATAAATGCTCGACGATGGTTGAAGGTTATTGTGCACTTTTCTAACCCGAATTTCTTTAGTTTTCCTAACATTTATCTTGCATCGTTCGACCCAGTACGTTGCATATTCGGTTGTGTAGAGACTTACATTTTGTTATATTCATTAACTGCGAAATCTTGATCATTCAATATCATGTTATGTAATATCATGCAACAATACATAATTTTTTGTAGCGTGTTGACTTGGTAAGCACGTGTCGGTTGCTGTATAATTCCCCAATTTGCAAGTACTTGTCAAATGCATCTAGTGATGTGCCATATGCCAATTGGCGTTTGGCCGCTGTGCATTTCATGATAGCATTAATACTTAAACGACTAGTATAATCCGGTCGTTGTTTAAAAAATTTGAAGTATTCGAGAAGATGTTCAACATTGTAATTGAGAATATCATTGACTATTTGTTTAAAAAGCTTAGAACTCATACGATATATTCGCATAAAATTTCTCTCCGGGTATTTAGGTTGAGGTCGCCAAAATAATCTTTCAATAGCCATTGTTCCGCCTCTTCTAGTTCACGTGGTATGTGTGTCCTAGTACTAGAACCCGAACTCACGGCTTCTTGACTAGAAGTGTGTGTTAAAGCTAGAAATTGTTCACAAGCTAGAAGTGTGTGTTAAAGCTAGAAATTGTTCACAAGCTTCAAACCGGGCATATATTGTTCCGAATCATCTTGAAAGTAAATATCGTAATGATCATGGTTATCGGGATCATAGTTGTTGGATCCATAGTGTTTTTTAGAAGTTAAAAGAGAAGTATTTGTTGAGATGTGTATGTAGAAGTTTGTTTTAAATAATGAGAGATTTAAAGAGTATTTATAAGATTTTTAAAGAGTAAAATATTAGAAAAAATGGGTATTTAATACAATAAGCAAACTTAACCACAGATTGACCGCAAGTCCACAAGTCCATCTTCCTCGGTTTCTCTTCACCTAGTTTCACCTCTATTCATGGCATTCGATCTATCCTCATCAACAACATTTTCATATCTATAAAACACTTCCAAATAAAAGAAAATTTTGATTTTGGCTCCATCATGTGGGCTGGTCAACACGACGCCAAAGCCAATGGCGCTAGCCTTGATGTGGTTCTCGTGCCATAGGGTTGGGCTGGTGGCATGGCACGAAGCCATCAGCTCACTTTACCGTGAGCTCTAAGCCTTTCTAGTGACCAATTTCCATAAAACAAGTCATTGTTGTATCTTGCATCGGAGATACTGGTACATCATTTTTTTTCTCATAAAGATTAAAAAATATATAAAATTACATATTGAGGTCAGATATTTTACATAAATTTTTTTTTAACATATTAAGAGACAAATCTCGGCCAGTATCTTTCTAGTTAACAAAAAAGGGAGATTAATTGATATTTAAATTAAATTTTAATTAATATTTAAACTAAAATTAAATTACACCCATTTTTACATAATTTAAATATCTCATGAGCCGTTGATCGTTAAACAAAACAAATTATAACGTCACGACAAACATTTAATTATCTTTCTATGGATGAGCACTTTGATATAGTTTCGAATCGACAAACAATTTTTTGTCATTTTTTCTTCACGCTTTCTTTTATGTATTGAAATTCACATGACATATCATCTGTGATTTAACACTAATATCAAAGTTTGAACACTAAACATTTATACTAAAATAGACATAAGTAATCTTTATATATAATAAACTAGTTATAATGCCCGTGCACGCACGGGGCTTTTTCTAAAATTTTGAATGTTTTTATCTATTAAAAAAGAAATAGTTTCGATCACATTATTATTGTTATTGCCTTACCAACTTACCTTCGTCGTTAGTAAATATTTAGATCATATTACTATTACCATTTAATTTTTTAAATATCTATTCCCTTTATAAGTCATACTATTTTCTTACTTCTAATAAATTTATTGCTAAGAATAAGAGGTTAGAAGTCTTGACATCATGTGAGGTCACCCGTTTAATCATTTTTATTGGTGGGTAAAAATCAATTTTACTAAATTGTTTTTATTTTCAGTTTCACTTAATGTTTTTATACACATACCATAAATAAATAAATTATATAATCCACACATACGTCAAAATATAAAATAAATTTAGCCAACATTGATTTGTGCTTAGCGGACATACATTTCCCATCGATTGGACACTGCTAAAAACTAAAAGTATCAAGTCACCCAAACAGATAAACTTTTTTTTAGACGTGGTTTTCTTATTAACAATATTTTATTTATTTATTTATTTATTTGTTTATTTTTTTTTACGGATTAATTTGCTGAAAATTTCAAGAAGTGTCGTGGTTGCCTATGAAAGGAATAACAAATTTCTTTTGACTCCTATTAATAGAAATATCGAAATATTTTATAGTGGTTAAAGATAAAGATAACTTATATGAGAAAACAATAAATCCATTAATTGCGTAAGGAAGGTAAAAAAACTTGTTAAATCTGTGGTTGCCAATTTTGTAGTAGGAAATCATACATCTAAACTGCATTCATGCCTTGTTCTCACATCATCGAGAGTTGACACCGTGACACTGCAACATAACTTGTACAGATAGTGACGACAACTCTTTTGACAGCAGTAGCTAGGTCTCAATTAAAAAATAAAGGATTTTCCAAGTTACAACAGAAAGTTTCAATCCTTAAAAAAAAAACTTTGGTTGCTGGAAGAAGCACATAGGATATCTTAATCTAGAGTTGGTGTCGCTACCACAGCTAGAGCCAAAATTCTTCGAGATGACGCAAGTGCACCTTACCGATATATTAAAGATTGGCACACCATTTTTATCATCCAATGAAACAAATCGTCTTGTGATTTTGTGTCGTCACACTACTTGAAAGTTGAAACTTATACCATCCTCTTGTACAAGCATTGTCGCTCGCATTCAGTCAATCATAAAATATTACTTCAATTCCAAGCCATTTCTCACTCCACTAATCCAAACACTTGGCTTCAAACTACCTGTAGAATCAAGTAAAATCTGAACCATACCAAAATATGTAGAACAAAAGTCCAAAAGATATATATCGTGAATACAACATTAAGACTTCAAAGCGTTAAATGTTGCTTCTCTCGACATATGAAGTAATAAGGCTAACAACTGAATTAGCATTATAAGTTCCAAAGACGATTTTCCAAAAAATCAAATGAATCTCAGCAACAGGATCACAAACGGGTCAAATAATAACCTTGGATAAAAAGAAAACATATCAAATTTGTTGGAAGTTTGGAATTGGTCCAAAGTCTATTTTCAAAGGATAAAACTCCCAGCTCGTTTCTTAAATCAACGATCTGGATTATTATTGAAATAATATTGTCTTTGTGATCTAATTAACAAACAATTATTTTTCCCAAAAGTTTATTGCAGGAAAGTCATGACCAGCCTGTTTTGGCTCGTTATAGCCAGACTTGTTCTGAACTGTGACCTACCCACCCATATTGTCCGCCTTAATATGCCTTGTTTATTATAGTTGAATTCTTGTAGGGTGTTTTTTTTACCTTACTTGATGGGCCTGTGAAAATAGTGAAAATTTATAATGCTAATTAGCCCACTTTTTATTGCTTATGAGCTTATGAACATGAGTTTATGAACTTAAATAAGTTATAAGCTCAATAAGCTTACCAACTAATTTAATGAAAACACCCTAAATGATACCTGAGGTCCTTCCAGGTTTTTCTGCAGGCGTCCCAGCAGACCCACTAAGAATCTGCAAAAAAGCACCGAAGATGGGTATGTATTCTTAAAAAAAAAAAAAAAAAAAAAAAAAAATCACCCGTTTGACAGTTCCTATTTTGCCACCTCTAGATAAAGAATCTCATTTGGCTTCTTTTGACAAATAGCGAAAGATTCGTGACTGTTTTACTTATATGGTTGCCTTTCTAGTTTCTATTCAAAACCATATTCGAAAAAAATAACCAAACATTGAACACAACTTATTTCCCTATTATGCTAATTTGTTTAATTTGACTAATATGAGAATAAATTAATACAAATTTTCTGGCCCTTAAAACGGAATATTACCTGTTACACAATGATTTATTTCACTAAAAAAAACGTAAAAAGAAGAAAAGCAGAATCTTGCACATGATCACATATAAACAGACTTTAGTATGGTTGTAAATATCCAACTAACATGAAATAACATAAAAGGCTAATTGGATACTAATTCCTAGCATAATCATTGGTTGGATAAGGACTACCAAGTCATAGCCAATGATGCACACATCAAGCGTTAGATGCCTTAGCTTAATAATTTAGTAAAGAGTTGAGATTGTTGCATTCATGATTATACATAAAACCATTCAAGTGAGTAAAACTCTCAATATAACTAAAAGCACATATTTCATCGCACTCTATATACTGTAGAAACACTCGATTAAAAGATGGTTGACCATAATAAAGAATACATATTGTTGTTTTCTAAGAGAAAATATATCTCATGGGACCACTACATAGCTTGATCCACACTTAACCTGGTCACTCCACAAAATGAATGTACACATACACCAATCACAACCCATAATCTCCATGAAATTATCTCGAAAGTATGTTTCTATTTACGGAATTTGTCATAGATTTGTAAATGTTGTAAGTGAATAAAGACTGTGTTGCACTTACTTTGCACTCATCTCCATATTATTATTATAAAGCATAGACCATAAAGACATCAGTTCTCTCAAGGTTGACTTTGTTCCTGTGATAAGTAGTTAAATTTGTCCACGTATTTGACTTAAGTATGATCATCTGATATTAGAAGAGCTTTTTTGATAACATTTTCTAGTAGTAACCTTGTGAGAAGAACAAACACATCAAGATCGTTTTTAGAATTGACAACAATGTTCCAACGTATTATAGATTCAATATTAGATCCTCAAAAGGTGTCCATTTTGACAGTTAGGATCAAATAACACATCACCCATTTCAACCCATACCAATAACTACCCAAAATGACCCAAGATTCTTTTGACTCATTTACTTTTAAGCAAAAGTATATATAATCCCATTACAAACCTGTTGAGAGAGCATGCAAATCGTCTGATTCAATCTGATTGGAAACTAAGAAAGATCCTAATTCTGAAAAATCTCATATAATTGAGTATATTGAGATCACATTTAAAATTATATTTTAAACAAAAACACCTAAACACATAGAAAAAATGTTTACCTTTTGATAAAAAAAAACCAACATGAGCTGCAACATGTAAGTAACCAACTTACATTTAAAATCAGATTCTTGAATGAAACAATGCACGAATTTGTATGCACTAACAATACACTTTAAAATCAGGTTCTGTTTGAAGTTGTATGCACAAACAATGCCCTTTAAATGACTTTGATCCATTTTGGCTTGCTTCTTTCCTACCTCAATACTTTTACTTGGCCCGTTTGAGATAAAGCAAAAACCATATTAACCCATTTATGCGTAAACGGGTTTAAACTACCACCTATAATTCCTTAAATACCCAAAAAGTATCACAGAGTTAATTTTAATTGTTGACAGCGAGATGAAACCTTTTAATAGTAAACAGAGGCAAGATAGGCTTGTTGTGTAGTGGATTAAAAACAGTCTCTGGGTAGAAAGTGTTTTGGGCACGGGTCTGAGATGAATAAATCTAAATATGTTTCTATAAAGATGGGGGAAAACATGATGAATAAGATGATAAATAAATATAATTTCTACAAAGATTAAAAAGAAAACCTGGTGATTTGTAGAGTTTATTCAATGAGCTGCAAATAGGTGATGTTTTGTTGGTATGAATAAAAAACTTGGGCTATAACCAGAGTTTATATAATGTTTTAAGTCATTCTCAGTATAGGTTTTTTAGAATTGTAATTGTAAATACAATAGAAACTGGTATTGTATTAAGAAGTATAGTTTTTTTGAAAAATTTACAGTTTTGTCCAAGAATATGTAAAAAGTTTTTAAAAAACAGATACTTGTTTTTACAAATATGCATCCCAGTCCAAGAATATGTAAAAAACTGCAAAAAAGACGGAAACTTATACCTGATAATTTTGTTTTCTTCTTCAATCTTCCTCAGCTTCTGAGACAGAAACCATAAGGCGTATTTCAAGTGCTTTGGAACTCCTCTCTTGTTTGGCAATAATTTTGTTATACCAGAACAACTGTTGGATGTCCTTGTTCAGTTGTTATATCATGAAAACCTAAACAAACAATCAAGAACAACAACATCCATACTTTAATCCAATTTTGGCTTATTTTATCCAATGACTAAATCCATTTTATAGCCCTAATAAAGTAATAATCTATGTACATACATTTAATAGCTTCAAATCACACATGGACTGAATAACAAATAAACAAAAAATTTAAATAATAAAAAAATTCCTAAAGACAAGAAACCTGATTCTTTTTGTGAATCGGTGATGGTTGATATATGATGTAAGTGATAAGGATAATAATCAGATTTGGATCTTTATTGTTGAATATCTTCAAACATTTTTTCTCAAGATTCTCCTGATGCACGATTCCCGTGATTTCCAATTTTATGAAAAAAAGAGATGATCAACATTCTCTACGTGATCACCACACACGGGACATAATAAAGAATCAATATCAATACCTTTGCATTCCAAGTTCATCATAGTCGAGAGTTTATCCAGATTCAATCTCCACAGAAATATATTAACTTTGATAGGAACAACTCTATTCCATCTAGTGGACGACAACCCCCGAGGCAAAGTATGTGATTCGTTGAAAATCAAGTTATATAATATAGTATAAGTATTACTCAAGAGATCCGCAAAGAAATACGGATAACCCGAGGTCGTAGTCCGTGTGAAGGATGAATGGAATTCCGAATTCCCGATTCGTGAAAAGTGTCATGAAAATGGTAAAAAGTGATTTTGATAGGATTACACTAATGAAATAGTAAATGAAGCACAAATAATCAACTAAACACGTAATTCAAGTAAAGCAACTAGAAACGTAACGTATAATTGAAAACGTAAGCTAAAACGGAAAATAAACGTTAACGTACGAAATAAAACGCGACTTTTAAGCTACGCTACTGCTACGGACTTGGAAATAATTTTGAAAAGTTAAAAATGATAAAAGAAAATTTAAAGAAAAAGAAAAATATTTTTTTGACTTTTTATTTATTTTTTATGAATTAAAAACTATTTAACTAATTAAAAATTAATAGAAAATGCAAATAAGGTGAAGAAAAATGAAAAATTAATTTTGAAAATTATAAAATAACTAAAAAGTAATTTTAAAACTAAAAACTAATTTTTTTGGCTTTTTGTTTAATTTTTGTAAATTAAAAACTATTAAATCTAATTAAAAATTCAAAATAAATTCAAAATAAATGAGAAAAAGTGCAAAATAAATTTCTAAAATAACTAAAAATAATTTTCTAAAATATTTTTGGATTTTTCTGGGGTTTTTCTGATTTTTTTGTATTTTTTAGTAATTAAAAAGTAATTAAAAATGATTAAAAATGAAAATTAATTAAGAAAAATAGCAAATCAACTCAGAAAAATATGAAAATTTCAGGGAAAATCTAAAGTAATAATTTGAAACTAGGAAAAATATAAAAAGTTGAAAATAAGCACTGGAAGTGCTTAATGGCTTAAAACTGCTTATTGGAAAGTGCTTATTAATAAGCAGTGTTGACTAGGGTTTGACCAAAACTTGTCCAGATGATTTTTTAACTCAAATAAGCTTATAAGAACAGTTATGAAGACCAAATTGACTCAGAAGCACAGGTTGTGGCACAAACAGATCAAATAAGCTATTGGTATTGAGCAATAAGTTAAGCAGAATAAGCAGATGAAAAAAAAATCAATGGATCAAGTAACTTCAGGCTCAAATGAACTAAAATGATCACAAAACTCAGCTATGGAATCAATAAACCTCAGTTGCAGCCTTAAAATTAAAACAGAACCTATGCCTTAAACACCTAACAAGACAGGTAAATAAGCAGTTGTATTAAGCTGAGATTTGAGAGCTTATGGGTTCAAAACACTGACTGACTACCAGAGATCACAAATCCACCCAGAGATATGAATTAAGATCCAATTAACTTCCCTCAATCCACCTAGAAACTTGGTTAAAAATCTGATGTGCAGGGTACTTTTAGTTCACATAGTCAACTTCCAACAGCTTTTTCAATAAGCAAATCACTTTCAAAACTCAAATTTCTTTTTGATTCTATTTCACAAGCTGACAATCTTCAGAAAACAGCAATTCAAATAAATTTCCAAAAAATTTAGAATCCTACAAAGGCTCTCAAAGATATGACCCCAAAACTGAATTATGACCAGTTTGACTTTTTGTTTTCAAAAGAGATTTTGACTCAAATGAATTTGGAACTGATCAAATTGATTACCTAAGTTGTAGTAGGCTAAAACTAAACTAGATTAAGCTTTTTAATACTAATATGCAACTACTTTGATGATTATCTTACCCCTAACTATAACAGATAAACTAATGGGATGAATTAAGAGTGACTATGACTTTTTATTAGATAAACAGCTGTATTAATGTTAAACTAAACCTAAATGCAACCTAAGTATTATGTTTATACCAGCAAAACTCTACTGAAACAACAATATCACCAACAACTAAACTAATCCAAACACCCTCTTATGGTGACTGTCACCACTAATACTCCTCAAACTCAGTCCAATTCAATCCAACACTCAACCTCAGTGCACCATGTGATTCAATCAATCAAAATACCACTCAGAGACTCAGATTTTGGATTCAAAATAACAAGCAACTCAGATCCACAAAATATGACAGATAATATAAAAAAAATGATAAAGCAGTAATCAAATTAAACTGGTGTAACAGATGATGAAATGAAGAAAACAACTAAGATTAAGCAATAACTCAACTATATAAGCAGAAATTAACTAGTAGAGAATAAAATGAACAGTTCTATACTAGTGTTACTCAACTGATGCAAACAAGAAAATTAGATAGAACTTACAAATTCCAATTCCCCCTCAGCTCAAACAGAGGGGGTTCACTAAGCTTGCCTGTCTTTTGACAGGCCAAATGGACTCCTCTTTGGCTGCCTTTGTTCCAATAATAAGCTGGCTTATTGCACAATAAGTTCTCAGTTTGACCTTGTTTGACTTGTGTATTTTGACAAAATTTTGATGAAACAGTAGATCAATGTTTATATAAGCTGATAAAAACAGATTACAAATATATAAAACTAAATTCAAATCAATAAAAACTTCTTTGAAATAATATTATTATTTTTTATTTATTTTTTTTATTATTTTTTTTATATTGATATTCAAACAGAAATATAAAGCAATTTAAACTATTGAATTAAACTATATATAGAAAGTAAACTAAAGCAGAAATTAAAACAGAAATATAAAAGTGAACTTGATTATATTAAACTTAAAAACGCAGTACAATGATTTTGAAAGAGAAATACAATAAACTTTTTAAAATGAAATATTAAACAATAATAAAAACCTACTACAATCTACTGAAGGAGGGGGGTATTTATAGATGCTGAGGAGAGCTTGGGATCCTTCTAGTCTTGCCAAGTCACCAATCCGAGGTACAATTTGTGTTTGTTTGTGTCCCTTTTCAGCCATTGATCATGCTTTCAAAATCATCCAATCATCTGTAGCCCTTGATTGATTGATGTGACATCCTCAATCCTGCGTGTGTGATTTGATTGGTCCACGTCTGACATTCCCTGACCCTTACTGACACCTTCTAGAACCTTAATCATGAGGTAATTGATTTAGTACGAGGTAATTTTGGGTGAAAGGGTGAATTAGGGTTCGGTGAATAGTAACACTTCTGGGTAAATGATATTTTTGGGGGGCAGGAATGGGATTTGGGGGTGTTTTTATTTGTTTGGGTTGACCGGTTATGGGGTAAAAGGTTGACTTGGGTAAAAAAATACTAGCAGGTCGGGTTTAACAAAGGGATTCGGCTATTTATGGTATTTGGGCCAGCAGGGGTTGTGGGATTTGGATTAGTTTGGTTATTAGTTTGGATCCGGATGTGTCATTATAAATAACAAGGGACCTAAAGTGTATTTTATGAAATCTCAAGGACCTTTTCTGTAATTTATCAAAAGTTTCTCCAAGGGCTCATTTTAACTTTTCTGAATTCTTGGAGGACATATTTTGTCTTTTCTTCAAATCTTTCTTCAAGGGACCATTCTTGTCAATATCTGAAAGTACAGGGACCGAAGTTGCCAATTTCACCAAACTTTGACCAGGGACTATTTATGCAATTTTATAAATTCCTGAGGACTTCTTATGAAATTTTGAGCTTTCCTTTATCATTTTGCTTCCCCAGCTCCGGCTTTTGACCTTTTTCCAATCTCGTGCTTGTTTTTGTCAGTTTTGGTTTCGTTTTTGTTCATTTTTCACATATCCGTACCTGCACATACACAAATACAAAAACAAACATTCTCTTGGCATTTTTGGTTAGTATTTGGTATATTTGGTCTGAATTAAGGCCTAAAAAGGATGTGTGATTAATCACTCATCAGTATGCTCATCAATAAACTTACGAGCAGACGCAATAGAGAAACCATTAGAATCTAGAGACCATTTCCAGCCATCCTTATTGTCTGAGATCGTGATGTCTTGAATCACAGCCTTTAAATATTCGAATTTCCTAGACTCCACCCCACCTCTTGGAGCCCTCCTAAGAACCATGTTCCAATCTGAAATATTAGTACGATGTGCCACCTTACTCTTCTTATCTCCTTCTAGCGCATACACACACGAGGGAATAACACTTTTAACGGACTATCCCCACACCAAGTCTCATTCCAGAAGCTAATATTCAAACCATCTCCAAGAGAACGCTTACAGGCATCAAGCAAATTAACTCCTTTTCTTTGGAGCTGAAATACCGAATTAACAATAACCTTCCATGGACTTAGATTCGAAGCTGAAATCCTCCCGCCCCCGATACCTCCATCTAGCCCATGGATGCCTCTAATCACTTTGGCCCAGAGATCATTAGGATTACGTCGAAATCTCCAAATCCATTTAAACAAAAGAGACATGTTTAAAACATTACTAGCTAAGCACACATTCCACTTAACCCATGTAACCTTCTTATCGCTCAAGTCTCCTCCAATAAAGAACTTACAGCGCATGGATTCCAACTTTTTTTTGCATGAAAGTAGGCATCTTATACAGAGACAAGTAATACGTAGGAAGGTTGCAAAGAACTGACCTTATAAGAGAAAAGCGACCACCAACAGAAAGTAACCGAGCTTTCCATTGCGACATTTTAGTTGTAAACTTATGGACGATGCATTTCCAGTTTTCAACTCGACCCATATTACACCCTACAGGCACACCTAAATATATCATGGGTAGCTTCGCGACCCTACATCCAAGAACCGTAGCCATGTCAATAACGTCTTCATCAGAAACACTTACACCTACGAGTTTGCTTTTATGAACACTGATTTTGAGACCGGATACCAAATAGAAACATCTAAGCATACAAATCAAATTATGGGCATTATGTTGAGACCACTCACCAACAAAAATAGCATCATCAGCGTAAAAAAGGTGCGAAATATCCAGATTACCTTCCCCAATAGTCGCGCCTTTAAGCATGCCAATGTTTACAGCCTTACACGTAATAGCGTGTAAACCTTCCATAGCAATAATAAACAAGAACGGGGACAAAGGGTCCCCTTGCCTAAGCCCTTTAAAAATCTCGAACTCGGCTGTTGGAGAGCCATTAACCAGAATAGATGCCCTCGAATTGCACATGCACCCAGCAATCCATTTACGTCACTTAGAACCAAATCCAAGATTCTCCATGACGACATCTAAGTAATCCCACCTTAGTGAGTCATAAGCTTTCTCGAAGTCGACTTTAAACACCATA
This sequence comes from Artemisia argyi, assembly GCA_030686995.1. Lineage (NCBI taxonomy): Eukaryota > Viridiplantae > Streptophyta > Magnoliopsida > Asterales > Asteraceae > Artemisia > Artemisia argyi. The sequence continues at coordinate 175,973,000 of CM060682.1, forward strand.
AGCCCTTTTTCTTCTTTCTGTACCACGCCATGACTTCACTAAGAATTAGAGGACCATCGAGAATACTTCTGCCAGTGATAAAAGCAGATTGTTCCACACTCACACAACTTCCAATGACCTGGCTAAGCCTATTAGCTAAAAGTTTGCCAATTATCTTATATTGACAGCCTATTAGACTAATAGGTCTAAATTTCGAAACAAATTTAGCATTGCCAACTTTTGGGATCAAAGATATAAAAGATGAATTACATCCTTTTGGAAAATAAGCCGAATGAAAGAACTCATGAACATGTCTAACAACATCAGATTCAATGACATTCCAAAACGTCTTAATGAACTTAAACGTGAAACCATCTGGACCCGGGGCACGATCACCGCCACAATCCCAAACAACCCTCTTTATCTCCTCATTCGAAAAATCAGATTCCAAAAAATCCTTTTGCTGACAAGATAACCGATTAAGAGGAACATCTCCTATACAAGGACGGACACCACTTGTACATGAAAATCTACTACGAAACTGGTCATAAAATTCAGCCTTAACCTCCCCCGGATCCTCAATCCAAACGCCATTTTTAAGAACACCTTTGATAGCATTTTGACGTCTTTTTTTCTTTAACGTACCATGAAAAAAGCTAGTATTTTCATCTCCCTCTATAGCCCACTTAATTTTAGCTTTTTGAGCTAAATCACTTGACTCCTTCCAATCAATGTCATCAACAATCTTTCTAGATGCATCCCGACCAATGAGGTCCTCTCTAGTAGCAATATTTTGATCCACCTTTACATCGATTAGTGACAAGCGAGTTTTATGCTCCTTCCGCAGTCTATTATCTTCCACTCTTTTACAAGCAACCCAAGACCGAATAACTTGTTTAAGATTTTGAAGCTTCTTTTTAAAAGAAATCATGCCATTACTTTCATTAATATTATCATTTTTCCAAGTTCCAGCAATCAAATCATGGAACCCCTCAATATCCAGCCAAGAGTGAAAGAAACGGAATGGAGTAGGGCCATAATCAACCGCCGATTCTTTAAGAAGAATTGGACGATGGTCAGGGATGCCTTTCTCCAAAACAGTACATGTGAGGAGAGGAAACGTATCGTAAAAACCCTCTGAAACCAAGAACCGATCTAGCTTCCTCATTTTAGATGCCCACTTATCTGTCCAGGTAAAACGAAAACCTCCCAACGATACATCTATAAGATTCAAATTGGTAATAAACGAATTAAACATATCCGCTTGCCTCTCGTTAAAATTGGTACCGTATCTCTCTCCAGCTACTCGGACCTCATTAAAATCTCCCATGACAATCACCTGCCCATCCCAATTAGAGATTAACCGAGATAACGAAGACCATAAATCAATTTTCCCCGCCAAACTTTGAGGAGCATAAACCGCTATGAACATAATCTTGGCGCCATTTTGAATCCAACAACCTTCAATAGCCACATAATTATCAAGACATATTATCCTTTGTTTCTGAAACATAACCTTATTCCATATACATAAAATGCCTCCTGATCTACCCCTAGAAGAAGTAGAAGCAAAATCAAAGTGAATATTACCCCAAACCTGGCGTAAAGACCATAAATCTACACGAACCAATTTAGTCTCCTGTAACGCCAAAAAGTTAACATTATGAAAATGACATAAATCTCTAACCCACCTCCTTTTATTAAAAAGTTAATATTTAAAAGTTAACTTTTAAATATTGGATCAGTATATAATTTATATAATGCTTTTGTTTTACTTATTATGTGTATGATGATTGTCTTTTTTAGATGCTTTTGTATTTGTGGGTTTTTATTGAATCATGCTATGCTCTTTCTAATACACATTAGGATTATAAGACTTAATTGCAGTAAGATTATGCATGTTTGCTTCATGATTTAACAAATGTAGAATATTTAACAAATACAAGCATGTTAAAAGCTCATTTATTTTATCATCTTACAATTGATATTTCTTTAGTATTCAAATTTTTAATTGCCACCCGCGAAACCCGCGGGTCTATAGTCTAGTTTTCTATAAATCAAAGTCTTTTCTTGTTTTTGCAATGAAAAACACACATTCATAGCTTTTCAACCATATATCACATATTGTATTCGAATTATAGATTAGAACATCACATTTGTGAAACTTCTATCATCACATGTGGTAAAAATCACATATGATTGAGATCACACATGGTTAAAATCATATGTGATTTTATGTGTTTTATCCAACTTTGATAAAGTAAGTGCACTAGTCTACAATTCGAGATATAATGTGTTATATATGCTGGAAATCTATGAATGTCTAGTTTTCAAGGGAAAAAAAGGCGAAACTTTTAAGATATTGTAGAAAAAATTATGTTCTTTTTATTACACGTTTAGATATTCGAATATTCAAATTAATGTTTAATTACATACGGTTTCTCATGCAAGTTAAAAAAAAAAAAAAAAAAAAAAAAAAAAAAAAAAAAAAAAAACGTTAAAAGCCAGCAAAAAAAGTTTGTCGTAAGTATATCAAAGTGTCAGTCTGTAAAAAAAATAATTAAATGCTTGTCGCAATAGTGTAACTACTTTTAGCGATTTAAGAAATATTAATTTTTGATAAAAAAAAAAAAAAAAAAAAAAGAAAAAACGAAATTTAGTTTGTTATCTAATTCAAAAAATAAATAATTCTGATTAATCTTGCGATATGCAATGAAAGTTTTGATATGTAAATAAACTTAAATAACAAAATATTCATTCAAAAAACTTAAATACCTTTTAATTAATCATCCCAAACAAAAACAAGATTATCTAACAATAAAAAAGAGCAAAAATACCATTACACCCTCTCTCACAGACTTAAATAAAACAATCACAATTCACAAATGTCAACTAAATTTTTTTTTATTAAATCACACAATTTACCAAACCACCCATTCAACAACCCCACTCATGTTCAATTTACTCATATATAACCATCTCCTTTCCCAACACATCAAACAAAACCCCACTCATTTTTTTCGTCTCACATCTCCAACAAACAAAAGGTCTGTTATTACATATTTTCATTTGAGTGTGTGTGTAATCCAGATATATTGTGATTATTAATTAGCTTGTGTTGATATTTACAGTTTGTGATGAGTAATTGTGTTATCCATTCCAAAGCTAGGCGGAAATCACTTAAACACCCTCCTTACTTTGAGGTACATTTCATTACTACGTACATTTAATTATTTTAAGCTTCTGTTAGTTTGGTGATTAATTTTTGTGTGTTTTTTATGTGTTCACAGATGATAAGTAACGCGATATTGACGTTGAAGGAACGTAACGGGTCTAGTCATTATGCGATTGGGAAGTTTATTCAAGACAAGTATAAGGACCTGCCTGCAAATTTTAATAAAATGCTGTTGATTCAGTTGAAGAAGCTTGTTGCTGGTCACAAGCTAGTCAAGGTCAAAGCTTCTTACAAGCTTCCTTCAGCCGCTAAGCCCAAGCCGAAAGCAGCCGCCAAGCCTAAACGAGCTGCAAAACCTAAAATAGCTCCAGCTAAACGTGCTGCAAAAACTAAACCAGCCGCAAAGACAGTTATGAAGAAAGCTCTGGCAAAGAAGAAACCAGCCAAGGCCAAAGCAGGTTCAGTTAAGGCGGCTAAACCTAACCTGACTCCAAAGTCATTTCAGGAAGCTGCGGATATCTTTGGTGGTAAGTACACTATAGTAACTTGTTGCTAATGTCTAGTGGTGCCAATTTTAACCTCTTTACCTATGTTATAAATGGGTCGATTTGGGTTATGCTAAATTTTTAACTGGCTAGCTAGATTTAAGTGAAATGGAAATGGGTTAAATAAATAATCTTATGAACTTAGTAGATAAAAATAGAAACTCTTGTTCTTAGGGACACAACTAGTACAGAAATTGACCAGGTGCATATAAGAAAAAATAAACAGGTGTAGATACACTATTATTTTGGTCCGGTTGCATTTAAGAAAAGAATAGGCTGTTAATGAAAATTGACCTTATGCTGCAAAATTCCATGGGTTTCCCATGGACCCCGTCACCCAGGCTGCTTGCTTGTTATGAATAGAGGTGGCAATTTGAGACTCATTGGTTAAACATGGGTGAAGTTAGTTAAATATCTATTAGGGGATGAGTGTGGTTGGGTCTCCTTAAATATTATAGATGGTCCGATTGGTTATTTGATAAGAACCCAAACAGGTCTAGGCGGGTCTAGCAGGTCAAAAAAGAAACACTTTTTTTCATACTTGTGACCCAACCCCACCCATGTATTTTGCTTGTAAGGTTCTCATTTTCACTTTGTATATTGTGTATATGAAGTTAGCAGAAGTAAGTTGAAGCGCATTTGTACAAGTCTTGGTATTAAGGAGTGGCCATATATTCCTAATGAAAGTGATTCCCACTCCTCGAATTTTCGGGGATCTAATGGACATAATCCTGCAACCAATACCGAACATGCTATGTATGGTTCCACACGTGTAGAAACAATTCTGATTGATGGACTTGGACAACCCAAAACAACCTTAAAAAACTCGGTGAAACCTTTGACTATCAAGGCAACATACAAAGAGGATATTGTGAGGTTTCCATTCATACTTTCAGATGGATTTATGAAGTTGGAAGAGCAGATTGCTACAAGGTTTCAACTCAAGCTAGGTAGCTTTAGCCTCAAATATAAAGACATAGAAGGTGATATGATATTGATAACATGTGACAGTAGCTTAAGTGTATCAGTTGATGATTTTACACTACCAGACGGTCAAACAGCTGTCATAAAACTCATGGTTTGCCTGCTTGTTAATTAGTTCGATCGCTTAAATCAAGACATCAAATTTGGTGTAATATTTAGTTTGTCACACTTACTAGTGACTTCTTCACCAAATTTGGTTTAGTATCAAATTAACTTCTATTAATGCTATTAATAAAGGGTATCTACGTATTGATACTATTAAACAAGGGTTTCTGCTGATGTAATTTTGTCGAGGTGTCATGTAATCAATGGATAAAAATTTTAGTAAATGATGTCATGTTTGTATTGAAAGTTTTCTTCTAAATAAAAGAGTGTTTTTATACCTGTATACGTATTTTTGCGGTTTTTATTTTCTAATTGGTTTCTTTGAGGAGTGCCCTGGTGATTAAGAAACTTTATGTTGGAATTATTTTCTAATTGTTAAGGCATGTAATATATAGCAAATGAAGGTGCAAAAATTTTGCTTCTTTTTTAAGGCTTCTGGTTGTGTTAGTTTCTTTCGATTGAGATTTCAAGACTATGGGTGTGATTATTTAGTTAATGGTAAATGGGATTGTGATTCTTAGAATCTTAGATATGTAACTACACTTGAAATTTAAATACGCACACTACATTTTTATGAAATGTCAGCTGCTGCTGTTAATATCTTATCAAGCTTAGGTCAGCTGATTCTGCTGGATTTCAACAGTCACGGACAATGTAATAATTAATGTCTTCTTTTTTGTTGCAGGCTGATTAACTATGAGATTATTCTTGCACATGAAGCCGAACAGCATCCTTGAACTTTCCCGTGGGCTCCTTTTTGGTCATCTGCAATCTGTTGGTCTTCATTTCCCCATATGCATAAGTGAGGTTGCTGTCCGTGAGGAGGCTTTATGTACGAAGAAAAGAGATTAATGGAGTGGCAATCATTGCAAGTTTCTCGATTGAACAGGTTTGTTAGTTTGTAACATTGTGTTAATTTTGTGACATGATTTCTGAAAATATAAGCAGGACATTGAAGGAAGATCGACTGATATTACTCCTTATATGGTGAGTTGCTCGTATGTTTGGGAAAGAGGTGAGCCTTTTTGCATTGTCTTTACTCTATTAATATCGTAATTTTTGAAAGAAGAAAAATTGAAACCCATAGCATGAAACTATGGAAGGTGTGAATCATTGTAACATCCAATTTACTTAGTTTTCTTAAAACTGTATTAATCTGTAATATATCATAGTCTAGTGTACGGGTCTGCTATATCACTTGCATCTACCCTGGCTAATGTTCTGTTCTAGGTCTATGGAACTACGGAATGTATCTTAGTTACGTATACTTAAAGTTTCTATATGGTAAAGAAACTAAGCGCAGGAGCGGATAAGTACGGTTTTGGATTAAACACAAACAATGGTTCATTACCACTGTTCTTTCGAAATGTTTGGTGATTTTTAGTCATGTTGTAGTTATTATGTATTATTAATGTGTTCTAAGGGACTAAAAATCATACATTTATACTTGGTAATGTTAATTGTTCCTGAAGAGTACGTTTTATGTGTGGACATAAACTCAGGTTATGCATTAATGGAACTTAAAAAGTGTGAAACTCTTTTATTATAAACTTCAGAACCTCATGTCCTCACAAGTTCATTATTATAAACTTTAAAAGTGTGAATAAGAAACTTGGTGCATGTGTTACAGCGTATAGAAGTTGTCCGTGCTTGCTAATTGCTCCAAGTCAATAATATACAAGTATCTTCCAAACTTACAATTAGGAAATGTCTTTACTCTCTGTTTGTTTGACTATGATGGTATGTTCAGGAAAATGTCAAGACAAAGCACCCTCAGCTGCTATATGAGTCAAAGTTATACAGGAATTTACAAGGAGGAAGTAAGTAGCTGCAATTAGATGTTTCTTTCAGTAGTTTTCACTTTTCTTTAACGGTCTATTATTGACTCATTTGATTGATCACCAAAGTTAATATATTGCAGCTGGTGTACCAAATGTGAGATGGTTTGGTGTGGAGGGAGACTACCACGTCTTAGTGGTGGATTTGCTTGGGCTTAGTCTCAAGGATTTATTCAATTTCTGTTGCAGGAAATTTTCTTTAAAAACAGCTCTTATGCTTGCTGATCAAATGGTGAATGTTACCAATTTATATCTTTGTGCCTCAACTTTTAAAATACAGTTCTTACTGAAGATGGGGCTTGTTTCAGATTAACTGTATTGAATTTGTTCAATCCAAATCAATAAATCATTTCTACATCGTGACATCAAGCCGGATAATTTTCTTATGGGCCTGGGTCGCAGAGCAAATCAGGTAATGCAGTTGACCGTTCTTTTAGTTTCCAATTTGGAGCCTTAGGACTACCTTATAATATCCCTCGTTCGCCTAATTGCAGGTTTACATCATTGACTTTGGTCTAGTAAAAAGATATCGGGATAATGCTCACCAACACATTCGGTACAGGTCAGATGATTGACCAACATATTCTCTAATTAGGGTGTGTATACTCATTATTTCCCTCACAGTACTGCATGAAACTTCATATCTTAAGTGATATCCACTGTCTGTGGTCATCGCTCTGCAGAGAAAATAAAAACTTGACTGGGACTGCCCGATATGCAAGCATGAATAGTCACCTAGGCATTGGTATGTATTTCTATACTTTCACTAATAATACTCATTTAAGGGAACATGTCGTCTTATGAGTATTAACCTTTGTATATTTTGTTTTCTGAATGTTAATAACAAAGCAGGAGGGACGATTTAGAGTCTCTCGGATATATCGTCCTGTATTTCTTAAAGAGGAAGGTGATTCCTTTGACATGCCTCCTCTTTCTCTTATTCACACATCCTCTCTCGGTTAAATGGCGTCTATCTTTTATATGTTCAGTCTACCTTGGCAGGGCCTGAAAGCAGGAAATAAGAAACATAAGTATGAGAAGATCATCCGAAGTAAAGTTTGTACATCAATCGAGGTACTGCACATTGTTATTTTTTGTTTTAGTACATATGTATCTCTGTGTATATAGTTAGTGACACTTTCCGACTCTTTTGCTATCCAACAGAGTTCGCCTCATACTTCCATTATTGCCGTTCATTACGGTTTGAGGACAAACCAGATTATAGTTATCTTAAGAGGATTTTCCGTGACCTCTTTATCCATGAAGGTAACATCTCCTAGCCATTGACGACATTAAGCTTTAAGGTCATAGATGAAACGTGTATCAGTGACTCCATGTTCACAGTTTCTTTTACAGGGTTCCAGTGTGATTATGTCTTCAATTGGACAATATTGAAGTATCAGCAGTCACAGATTTCAGCTCCTTCTTGTGGTCTTGTAAGTAATATATATAACATGTTGATATGCGAATTTCGACTCGTTTGCTTATGAATGGGTCAATTTGGGTTATTTTTATTCTAATGGTCCAACTGGAAATTTTTAAGAACATTAGCTTAGCTTAACAGGAAACGGGTTAAACGGGTGAAAGTCTCCACAAAGTGTATTCTACTATCATTAATGCAGAAAAACTCCTAAAAGCATAGATTTTTAACAAAATAATATAATTTGTGTATTCTTATTCTTCACACTAGTTATTGTATAAAAAAATTGAATATTTCGACAAAATTTGTTCTGGGTCAACCCAACTCTATTGACCCGTTGCTCAAACTGCATGATCCGCCTGTTTTGCGATTTTTAATAAAATGCATCATATCCTTTTATGCCGAATGTTAGCATAGTTATGAAGTGACGATGATTATGCTCTCTTTTTTAGGGAATGTGCAATGGACAAACCTCGGAACGCCTCCAGCAATTCGCAATGGTGACACACACACACACTTAAAAAGGTTCATTAAAAATTATATTTGAGGACATTTTTGCTTAATTATTAACCTTTTGTAGGCGAGGAAGCTTCTCGGTGAAGAAATTCTGTGCAAGTCGTAAACACAGGGAATCAATCTAAAGAGAAGACTCAAGTTACCAATAATACAACTGGCAAAGATGCATGGTGAATTCCTTGAACTATACCGTAATTAATTGTTATGTTAAACGAAGTGGCTATCTTATATGAAAATGTGTAACCTATGTAGCTAATAAGCTCCACAGCTCGCTCACGCACCCCAGATGGAATGAATCTTAAATCGTCTAGCAGACAAAAAAGTTTGCAGAAGAATGGTGCTGTAAAGAACTATGAGATGCTAGCAGAAAGGGCTTACAAGGTCTACATTTTAATGATGAGGAAATGGTTCATTGACAAGCCAAATTAGCTTCAAATATCTTCTTGTGTATTATAACCGTAAAACTTGTTATTCTTTTTACCCATATAAAGCAAAGCTCGTGACTACTTTAAGGCAAGAACGAGTTGAGTCCTATTCGTGTCAGGTCAAGATGATGGAGAACCCTAAATGGGTAGTTATAACGAATTCTTCTCGTTTACCTTATGCTTAGTTAATATCTTGTGTGCTGATAACAGGTCGAAATTGCAATAGAATTTCGGCATTTCTCTACATTTGTCATTTGTTTATAACCAAGTTTATTTAAGACCGGGTGTTATGGTTTCATTTTACCTCTCGTGGTGGCCACAAACCGCATGTGGTCCCCGTTACCACCACGTGTGGTTGTCCACTTTTTGGGTTGGTTTGGTGGTACAGACCACTTTACTAAGTTCACCTCTTTTTTTATTTTTTAATGTGTGGGATATGTTTGTATTAGGTGGGTATTAATATATATTTGGTTATGTGGTGACCACTACGCCTATAAAGGTGTTGGTAAGGTTGTGTGCTTAAAAGTTGATGTGGTGCTGAGGGTGTGTGATCAATCAAGTGACCATTACACCATCCTTAATGATCACACGGGAAGTTTCATATTGCTGTTATTGACATATATAAGAACCATAAAACATTTGTCATGGTTGGCTTTAGTCACTTGTTTGATACCACAGGTCATTGTTTTCAACACAAGAAGCATGGAACTTAAGTTGAATAGACTAGGAGTAAATTCCAACTTTGTGCTAGTTTTTGCATGGTTGGAAAAGTATATGCTTGTTTTGTCACTATGTTCCCACAATATGCTTCTCAACTAGGGGTGCACAAAGATCGATCGCTAGTCATTTTTGCGAGTTGGCAATCTTTTATCTTTTTAGTCAAAACATTTGTTAAGATTATTTCAAACATGTTAAATAATAATAGTCCTTATACCCTTGTATAGGGTGTGATTTTCTATATCCTACCTCCCTATACCGCAGGAGCAGGCTTGAGTATTGTTGTCTTTGGAGGTGGTGTAAAAAGTACATATCAAGTAAAAACTACATTAATAAATAAAGAAAGTCACAATCTTTGCGAAAACACATATTGTAAACTTCAAAATGATCAACTCAGATGATCATAAAAAGGGTTTATGTTCGTTTTTCTTGATTGACCCTTTGAGTTTACCTTCAACAGTATAAACTTTATAGCTAGCAACTCTCTTCTTCCTTTGCATTTCTGGATCAGTCAAACTCCATATTCTTGATATCGACCCACTTTTTGTTTACAGGTTCATAAGAGTGTTTCCAGGATCGTATGTGATCAAACAACAGCATGCTAATCATCATAGAATAAATAAAGAACAAGAGAGAAGATTGGGTTGAACCCTATAAATTGATATTGATAATAATCAAATGGGTTACTTATGATTTACAGGATCCTAAACTATTTATACATGATGAACCGATGCTTTCATTGAAGAGGCATACTGATTCTCTAAAACTAAACGACACAATGTTTCTATACGTTACAACCCTAAACTAAATAACTAACTGATAACCGTCCCTTATTAGGCCCATAATTAACAGACTAGGCCTTTTCTAAATGGACTTTTATGTTGCAGTAAAAGTAAACTAATGATATACAAAAATTAATGGATTAAAACTTCCAACACTTTTGACTTTCTTATAGTCAAAACAGTTGGACCTCTATTGGTATTTTCTGCATGGGTTTGTGAAGATGATGTCCATGGCATATAAAATCTTGAAATTTATAAGGCTCAATTTGCATATTGTTGCCATAGCCTTAAATCATCCATTTAGATTTATATGTTTTCTTGATGTTGGTTACTCTTTATCTGGAGTTTGTGGCTTTTATCATCACCTAAAAAGTGATAATATAGCCTTTATTACCTGGAACATGATCCCAATAAAAAGGCCTAAAACTTGAAAATGTGGCAGGGAACAGCAATACAAAGCTTAAAGAAACACAATAAAATTGTAAGCAAACAGCTCAGGATGAAGGTAGGAAAATTGGCAGCATGGCGGATCAGGTAACGGGTCAGAACAGGTAACGTGGCACTTTTTAAAATGAACGGCCTGGTTGACTTAAACAAAGAAACGGGCCAGTATTCTAACTTTTTTGATATAAATATCTGTTGCGTCAAATATGATTTTACAAAAGTTACATGATTTTACTAATAGTCTAATATTTGAATACAAAAGTTTAGAAGGTTAAATGCATAAATGACGTTTTACACATCAGATCCGTTTCCTTCTAAGCCACACTTTTTTACTGGCCCGATAGAGATAAATGTAGCCTGAAATCCCGAACAGAGCCCAAATTTTCACCTTAAGTTGGACTGTAACTATAAAATGAGGATAAAAGAGAGTAGTATACCTCATGGAACACAGCAGACATAAAAACTGCAGTCAAAATGGCAGCACCCTGAATCAAGGGTGACAAGATCAATAACTATCAATGAAATGCAAAGAAAACTCTTGACAGTAAATGGAATCTAGATATCCCTTACAAACAATACCTTAGGTATTCCAATACGCAAGCATGGAATATAAAGATGCCATACAATCCATTTATGAACGGGATGCAAGAAATAGAACAACAAATGAATCAGCACTGCTGCAGCAAAAAGGAAAACATATAAACTGCTTTATGAAGTAAAGTAGCTTTGACGGGATTACCATATTCCATATGCTTTTATATGCATGATCCACGAGAGCCTCATTTAGCATCTCGTATCTTACGATATGTCTGAGGGACTTTGGATCATGGATTACAGTTTATATGCATCTTCTGCTTCTGCTCGCACAGTGTATTTTGATGCTGATTGGGTTGGTTGTCCTGTCACACGGCGTTAGATCTATGGTTATTTTGTGTTCTTTGCGGCTAATTTACTTTTTTGGTCCTCTAAACATCAGCATACACTCTCTCCTTCTAGTGCTGAACCAGAGTATCATGGTGTTGCTAACGTAGTTGTTGAGACGGCCTAGATTCGTAATTTACTTTGTGAGTTGCATGTGCCTTTGTTTTCTGCCACCATTGTTTATTGTGATAATATCATTGCTATTTATCTTTACAAGCTCGTTTAAGTTTTATAAAGCTCGAGCCCAAGCTTGACTCGGTTCGAGCCTTATTTTTTAAACTCGAGCTCGGCTCGTGGCATGTTATATAGGCTTGGGCTCGGGTCGTTTTTACAATTTGGCAATAAAAAATTAAAGCGAAGCTTTAGTTCGGCTCGTAATATATCTAATTCGAGCTCGTTAATAAGCTTGTTATGGAGCACGTTAATAAGCTTGCATATAATACAAATGCATAACGTTTAATATATGTTTAATACTTAAAATATCCTAGTGCGTTTAGGCTCGCGAGCCCGGTCGAGCTTTGTATGTAAAGCTCGAACTCGAGCTCGTGTAGACTCGGCTTGTTCGAGCTTTATACCGATCCAATCCCAAGCATTTAACAAGCAACTCGGCTCATTTCCACCCCTAATTTTTGCAAAGTGACTCCGGTCATCCTTATTTGGAGAATTTGGAACCAGTTTCACTGTTCGTTCTTTTCTCGCTCAAATTATAGGGACGTGTTAATAGAGATTATTTAGCCCGTTTTTGTTTGTAATATGGATTGGCCCATCTGTGTCTATTCTATCATTCTAATGAACATATTACATATATATTGACAAGAAGAAGTGTATAAAGAAGTTGACATTGACAAGAAGAGAGTTTGAATTTGAGGGGGAGAGCCGGCGACAGTTACAAGCGAGAGAAATAAGTAAATGTCCAAATTGTTTAATCAAATATACCTGTCATGACGACACGTAAGTCCACTTGTTAGGTCCATTTATAATTTAAACTTAGTGGCGACAAGAACTACGATGGAGAAGAAAACAAAAAGTGTTTACCAATGATTTCACACTCATTTATAATTGAGGTAAACTTAGTGGCGACAATAACTAGGAATCCGTTACGAGACAAAATTTACATAACTGACTACCCTAAAAGGCTTCTTCCCTTAATTCCCCACCAAACATAAGTTACTCACACGTCTCCCACCGTTATCCATTCGAAAGCTAAGAAATCACTTGCGTTTAGAAAACATCCACCTTACTTGGAGGTAGTTTCATTACGTACAACTTGTGTTAAATTTGTTAAAATGCTTTTATTTTTTATGTTTAATTTGTGGTTAATTTTGATTGTGTTTAGATGGTTAGTGACATGATAGTGACGTTGAAGGAACGTAACGGGTCGAGTCAGTATGCGATTGGAAAGTTTATAAGGACCTGTCAACTTTAAGAAAATGTTGTTGAATCATTGAAGAACCTAGTTGCTAGTGGCAAGTTAGTTAAAGTCAAAACTTCCTACAAGCTTCCTTCAGCTGCTAAAACGGTAGCAGGCGCAAAGCCGAAGAAGGGAGCAGCTCCGGCTAAGAAGAAACCAACCGCATCTGCCACCTTTAGCAGACATGGTAAGCATAGTTCCGCTATATATATTCGCCACCAGCAAATACAACCAAATCTGCCTGATGAACTTGCGCAGCCCGAAACAACCAACAGAAACTCAGTCACACTTTTGACTATCAAAGCAACATACAAAAAGGATATGGTAAGGTTTTCATTCAAACTTTCAGATGGATTTACAAAGTTGGAAGAGCAGATTGCTACAAGATTTCAACTCAAGCTAGGTAGCTTTAGCCTCAAATATAAAGACATAGATGGTGATATGTTATTGACATCATGTGACAGTAGCTTAAGTGTATCAGTTGATGATTTTAGACTTCCAGACGGTCAAACAGCTGCCATAAGACTCGTGGTTTGCCTGCTTGTTAAATAATCAGATCGCTTAAATCAAGACATCAAATTTGGTGTAATATTTAGTTTGTCACACTTACTAGTGACTTCTTACACTAAATTTGGTGTAATATCAAATTAACTTCTGTTAATGCTATTAATAAAGGGTATCTGCATATTGATATTTTTAAACAAGGATTTATGCTGATGTGATTTTGTCGAGGTGTCATGTAATCAATGGATAAAACTGTTAGTAAGTGATGTCATGTCTGTATTCTGTAGTTAGATATTTTATGTGATCCAGATATAATTGACTGAGACGGTGTCATCTTTCCTACAGTTTGCAGTGATATTTACAGTGATGAGTAACTGTATTATCCATTCGAAAGCTAGCAAATCACTTGTGTTTACAAAACACCCTCCTTACTTTTGAGGTATTTTCATTAAGTACAACTAATTATTTTAAGGGGTTTTTGTTTAAGCTTATTATATGTGGCTCATGAGCTTATTTGTGTTTCGGCTTATATTTCTGTTTTTCAGGTTATTTTGAGACTTATGGTCTATAAGCCGGAAAATTGGGGTTTATGAAATATAAGCCGAAAATAGAAATAAGCTTAAACAAACAGCCCCTTTATGAGGTTTATGAACTGATTTAAGTTTCGGCTAGAAGTGGCAATTTGTGTCTAAAATAAAAAAATGGCCTAATTTGGGCAAATTTGTAAAAGATTTCGGCACTTTTGCCCTCCTCCTTTTTTTGAAATGAGCATGTATAGACCATTTAAAAGTTAAATGGGCATTAATGCAAACATATTTTCTCCTAATTGTAAAACATTATAATTGTTTTTTAAAGAAAACCTTATAGATATAATATATTTAATTTTTTATAAACATAAATGACGTATTACGTCTTAAGGAATTTATTTCGTCGTTTTGGATCGTTTCTAAAGCGATTCGTATAACATGAGCCCGTTTGAAATTTCATAAGCCTCAATTTTTCGGCTTATTTTGATACTTGTGAGCTTATATAAGTTTATTATAGCCCAAAAGTCTTGAAATAAGCCAGAAAATTGGGGCTTATGAAATATTATCTGAAATCGAATAAGCTCATAAGCCCACATATGAGCTTAAACAAACACCCCCTAAGTTTCTGTTAGTTATGTGATTAATTTGTGTGTTTTTGATGTGTTCACAGATGATAAGTGATGCGGTAGTGACGTTGAAGGAAAGGAATGGATCAAGTCAGTATGCTATCCGAAAGTTCATTCAAGCCAATCATAAGGACCTGCCTGCAAATTTTAAGAAAATGTTGTTGATTCAGTTGAAGAAGCTTGTTGCTAGCGACAAGTTGGTTAAGGTCAAAGCTTCTTACAAGCTTCCTTCAGCCGCTAAGCCGAAGCCCAAAGCAGCCACCAAGCCTAAGCCAGCTGCTAAAAAAGCTCCAGCTAAGAAGAAACCAGCTGCAAAAACGAAACCTGCTGCTAAGTCTAAGTTGGCTCCAAAAGCTAAACCATCCGCAAAGACAGTTACGAAGAAAGCTCCGGACAAAGAAGAAACCAGCTGCTAAACCTAACACGACTCCAAAGGCTATGCCGGCTGCAAACAATTCCAACAAACCAACTAGACAAAGGAAGAAGAGGGCAGGATTAATTACTGTGGAGGAAATCAGCAAACACTACGGGAAGCCATTTGAGGAAGCTGCGGATATCCTTGGTGGTAAGTACAATTTGGTAACTTGTTGCTAATGTCTATGTTATAAATAGGTCAATTTGGGTCGTTCTATGTTTTTAAACTGGCTAGCTAGATTTAAGTGAAATGGAAACGGGTTAAATAAAAATATCTTATGAACCTAGTAGATTCAAATAGAAACACTTGTTCTGAGGGACACAACCCGGACACAAATTGACCAGGTGCATATAAGAAAAACTAAACAAGTGTAGATACACTATTATTTTGGGCCGGGTGCATTTAAGAAATGTATAGGTTGTTAATGAAAATTGACCCTACGCTGCAAAATTCCATGGGTGTCCCATGGACCCCGTCACCCAGGCTGCTTGCTTGTTGTGAATAGAGGTGGCAATTTGAGACCCATTGGTTAAACATGGGTGAAGTTAGTTAAATATCTTGTTGGGTCTCCTTAAATATTATAAATGGGTTCGATTGGTTGTTTGATAAGAAGTGAAATTGTATAACAATTACCCCAAATGGGTCTAGGCGGGTCTAGCAAGTCAAAAAAGAAACGCTTTTTTCATACCTGTGACCCAACCTGACCCAACCCACGTATGTTGCTACCGCTAGTTGTGAATGACTGAATTGATTAGTTCAACCTTTATAAAAAGTTTTTAAATTAACCCAACCAGGTTTATATATAGTGTCCTTTCCTTGTAAGGTTCTCATTTTCACCTTGTACATTGTATATATGAAGTTAGCAGAAGTAAGTTGGAGCGCATTTGCACAAGTATTGGTATTAAGGGGTGGTCATATACTCCTAATAAGAGTGATTCCCACTCCTCGAATTTTCGGGGGTCTAATGAACATAATTCTGCAACCCATACCGAACATGCTATGTATAGGTCCACACGTGTAGAAACAATTCTGATTGATGAACTTGGACAGCCCAAAACAACCTTAAAAAACTCGGTGAAACCTTTGACTATCAAGGCAACATACAAAGAGGATACTGTGAGGTTTCCATTCATACTTTCAGATGGATTTATAAAGTTGGAAGAGCAGATTGCTACAAGGTTTCAACTCGAGCTAGGTAGCTTTAGCCTCAAATATAAAGACATAGATGGCGATATGATATTGATAGCATGTGACAGTAGCTTAAGTGAATCAGTTGATGATTTTAGACTACCAGACGGTCAAACAGCTGTCATAAGACTCGTGGTTTGCCTGCTTGTTAATTAATCCGATCGCTTAAATCAAGACATCAAATTTGGTGTAATATTTAGTTTGTCACACTTACTAGTGACTTTTTACACCTAATTTGGTGTAATATCAAATTAACTTCTGTCAATGCTATTAATAAAGGGTATCTGCATATCGGTACTTTTAAACAAGGTTTATGCTGATGTAATTTGTCGAGGTGTCATGTAATCAATGGATAAAAGTGTTAGTAAATGATGTCATGTCTGTATTCTGTAGTTAGATATTTTATGTGATCCAGATATAATTGACTGAGACGGTGTCATCTTTCCTACAGTTTGCAGTGATATTTACAGTGATGAGTAACGGTGTTATCCATTCGAAAGCTAGCAAATCACTCGCGCTTAAAAAACACCCTCCTTACTTGGAGGTAATATTTCATTACTACGTACAACTTTTGTTAAAATGTTGTCATATATTTAATTCGTGGTTTTCATTGTGTTTAGATGGTTAGTGACGTGATAGTGACGTTGAAGGAACATAACGGGTCGAGTCAGTAAGCGATTGGAAAGTTTATAAGGACCTGTCAACTTTTATAAAATGTTGTTGAATCAGTTGAAGAAGCTAGTTGCTAGTAACAAGTTGGTTAAGGTCAAAGCTTCCTACAACCTTCCTTCAGCTGCTTATACGGTTGCAGCTGCCAAGCCCAAGCACAAACCCAAGAAGCTTCCTGTTTACCTTTTGTGATAAAAAGGTGAGATTTTAGGTTTTCCAGTGTGCAAAAAAAAGGAAACTGCCTCCGTCCCAAATTTATTGTCCCATATTGACTTTTTTTGTTTTTATTTTTAAACTTTGACCTTAAGTATTTTTATTTATATTACGTAATACTTGATGTAAAATATATGAACGGATTGAGTTTTAAATGTATTTTCATTGGTATAATTTTCATTAAGTATTGTATAACACAAACAAAAATATTTATAGTAAAAGTTGAGAATAGAAAGACCGAAAAAGTCAATAGGCCAGGGACAATAATTTTGGGACGGAGGGAGTACTTGTTTACAGTGACTGAAGCCATAATTTAATATGTGGGTGGGCCAAATATCACTTAGCAATTAAATAAAAGCTCGTTTTTACTCTATTTCAGTTATAATTTTTTATTTCGAACACATGGTTCCTCCGCAAGATGATATACACACTAACTCAATATTGAAAACAATTAAGAAAAAGCAACACTAAGCTATAACAAGAAAATCAATATTATTCTTCCATCTTCAAAAAATTTATCGCACGTACAAATTAAATTTTCAAGTCTATTAAATCAAAATGAATGATAAAAGAGAAAAAAATTTAAACAACCCATAACTAGTACCTATTTACTAAAATGAACTTCGCATAACTTTTTTTTTTTTTTTTTTTTTTTTTAACCAAAACGAACTATTAAATCTCACATATTAGATTCAATCCGGGAAAAAAATTCAACTCTAGACATGTCTTTTGCGATCTTGTAGGCGACTGAATTTATTAGAAACGCGACTGGAAAACTTGTAGGCGACCAAAAAGGAGTAGGCAACTAGTGGGCGATCACTTTAGGCGACCATAGAATGTGGGCGACCAAATCTTTGAATGAATGTTGGGCTAGATATCTTGTGCTTGTAGTTTAGTTGGTTGAGACATTATAGCTCAAAATGATGACAATGACAACATTCAATGTTTAAGCCCTACCACGAGGGTCAGGTATCGTAACACCATAACATTTTTTTGCGACATCACTTCAACATCAAAATATTTAACATAAAAAAATCACCCCTTATCATAACACCTCATAATAAATAAAAGTATTTTTATGTAATAAATTAAAATATATTTTTTTTAAATAATTGAAAAAAGAAAAAAAAATATGTAAGTTCCAAAAAGGTTATGTTATGACCCATAACACCACCTTTATAAGACCCACATTAAAAAAAAAAAAAAAAAAAAAAAAAAAAAAAAAAAAAAAAAAACTCGCACATACCATCACATGTGAAATGGGGATATAATCTTCTTGACTTTGAACTAACACATCCCATTTTTTTTATAAACATTATTAGCTAACAAAAATTATATATATATATATATATATATATATATATATATATATATATATATATATATATATATATATATATATATATATATAAACCCAGCATCTTCTTCCTCACTACCACACACACATCTTCTTCCTCACCACCACACACACACACTCTCTCTCAACACACACCAAAACCACAAAAACTCCCCCCCCCCCCCCCCCCCCAAATAAATAAATAAAATGCATTTTTGTCCATATATGTGTTTCGTTGTGAGTTATTGTAATAATTGGAGCTCAACGCCACTACTCCAGTATGGTAACGCTGGCCAACGCATCGCCAGCTAGGCATAACGTCGGCTTCGTCGTTACCATACCTAGCCCTCTAAGCCTAGCATCACGACGTTGTACTTTTATTGGAGTTTTTTTTTTTTTTTTTTTTTTTTTTTTTTTTTTTTTTTCACAGTAAACAAAAGCAAGTCAACGATTAATAGCTTAGGGTGGTGGGAGTACATCACTCACACCCCTTCCCTTCACTCACTCCCAACCAATCCCCTTGCGCCACATCATTCCCTACTTTTTCCATCACTCACCCTTCACTCACTTCATTTTTGGAGGCGCCACTTCACTCACCCTTCACTCACCTTTTTTTTTTTTTTTTTTTTCTTTTTTAAATTCTATTAAACTTTATTAAAAACTAAAATTGCATTAAAATTAAATAAACATTACATAATATTTTTAAAAAACATAAAATAACATTTTTCTTGCTCTAGCATCGTAACCTTCTTGAAAATACTCAAATCTAGACTCAATATCATGTGTGATTTTCAAAAATAAACTTTTACGCATGCGATACCTATCTTCAAAAGTTTGATCATTGTATCTTGGTTCTTCACAAAAATAATCACGATGCAATGTTTGTGCAGCTGAGATCCGATCGCGTTTTACTGATGTTCGTGACGACCCTGCCGTATCTTCCTCCTCATCTGCGTCAATCGCGTTAGCAAAAAACTCAAGACTACTATCGTTAGACCACTCAAACGGGTCGTCTAACAATAAAGTCGAACCTATTCTTCTAGGCTCCATATTCTTGATTTTCATTTTGATCGCGTATGGTGTGTGTGTGTGTTTTTTTTTGTTTTGATCGGTGTTTTTTTTTTTTTTTTTTTGGTGTGAGTTTGTGTTTTTGTGAGTTAAACCGACCAACAAAGACCCTCTTTATATAAAAAAAAATTACAAACGCTCCTTTCAACGGCTAGAAAACGGATCTTTCTCCACCTTACCGTGCGTGAGATATTCACTCAAAACCTACCCCCGTGCGGTATGGTAATGGAGGCAGCGGTGTTCATGTGCGGTAAGGGATACCGCAATCCCCCTTACCGCAGGTACTCCCACCACCCTTATGTGTCTCTATCATTAAACACTTTACACAACAAACAAAAAGGGAAATGCATGAATTTGTGTGGGGCTCGTTTCTCAACACAGTGCGCAAAGCGGGGGTGTCAATATCAGAGGGAGTGTTGCAGGTTGTTTGGTTCATTTTGGTAAAAGTAATAAATATGGTTCATATTAGTAAATAGGGTTTATTTTTGTTCTAGATAGGTAATTTGTTTATGATAAAAGTATGGTTAGGATATCCATATATCCTAAAGTGATTCTAACACGTCTAATTTTATTTTATTTTTAATTTATTATTTTTATTATTAATCTACAAAACAGAAAGTACAAAACAAAAAATATAGAGTTTGATAAGAAAAAATACATATCAGTTAAAAAACAAAAACTACATAACATATGCTGAAAAAAAATTGTCATATAATGTTAATAAAATGAGTAAAAAGTGAACCATAAAGGGTAAAAGGTAGCTACAGAGGTCAGGTATGCATAACAACAATGTAAAAAGTAATTTCAATTTAAATTAAAAAAAAAAAAAAAAAAAAAAAAAAAAAAAAAAAGATGTGAGAACATAAACTTATTAAATTATAGTATTTAAAAGGTAAAATGCAGTTACATATTTCATAAATATGAAAGACAAGTTATAATAGTGTGATACAATCACAAATTTAATTATACTTTTCCATGCCACCGGTTTCTCTATCTCAATTTCCATATGCTTTATAGATTTTAGAATTTTGGGTGGGCCATAGTTGCTTGTCATAAACTAGTTTTGTTGTTTGTCTCATTCTCTTTGTCTTCATTGTATATACTTCTTCTTTTGCTTTAGGTTTACATGGCACATCTCGAACTATAGGTTATTTCAGGCGAAAATTACTTACATACCCCTGCATGGAGGGGTATGTCACAAAATACCCCAAATCTCAGCCGTTTTCAAAAATACCCCATGATTCTCCTTAAATTCATACGCGACACCAGGGGAGGACACATGTCAAGATTCTAGCTCGGGCCAAAAAAAAAAAAATATATATATATATATATATATATATATATATATATATATATATATATATATATATATATATATATATAGCATGTCGCGTATGGATGTACGCGACACCCTTAAATCCATACGCGACATGCATTTAATTTGCATGGGGAAGGAGCATGTTTACATGGGGAAGGAGCAATTTGCATGGGGAAGGAGCAATGGAGAAGACGGATCAAGCATTTTTGGAGAATATATGGTGCATGTCGTGTACCAATTTTCACATAACCTAGAAATAAACTTTCTGTGTATGTTTGTGTATTGTAGTGTGATAGCTTTGGTGTTGTTTTGGTGGTGCAGTGGTGTTGGTGGTGTGGAGTTGTGGTGTTGGTGCAGTGGTGGTGTAACATTTGTTGCTGGTGCAGTGGTGGTGTGGCGTTTTGGTGGAGTATTGTTGGTTTTGTTGAATTTTGGTGTTGTTTTGTGGTGGTGGTGTGGTTGTTGCTGGTGGTCTTGTGGTGGTGCTGTAGTTGTTGCTGGTGGAGTTGTGTCGTTGTTGTGGTGGTCTTGTGTTAGTGGCTGTTGTAGTTGAGTAGTGTGTCATAATGACGGAATATCCGGTAATACTAAAATATAATTTTTTTTGTCATTATAATTATTGTTTATTTGTTACGTATATGTTTTGTAAATATATATTTATTATGTTTTTTGGTTATTTTAGGATTATCCTGCGCAACTTACATGTAGGAGTATGTTGTCTTTAATTCAGGACATTAGAAAACTGATATTGAACACCCCTAAGGAAAAAATGTTTAGAGAAACATGTTTTGGTTGGATGTTAGACATTCCGAATATGCAAGAGAGCGGGGTGTTAGTACACTATTTTTTATGCCACCAAGTTGCTTGCCAAGAGGGAGACACAAACACAGTTCCATTAAGATATCGTGTACGTACTCTTGATCGTTTAGGAGACGTGTGTTCCCTTCTACTATTGATTCCAAACCTATACACGTTAGAACCTTGTTAGCAATGATAAACAAAGACGCGTTTAATAAGTTGAGCGACAAAGATGGGGTTCGACTTTGTTTGTTAGCTGTTTTGATGTTGGTGTTGGAAGGTACTGAGCATGGGAATATAGTAGACGGATTTTTGCTTAGGCTAGTTGAGGATTTAGATATGTGGAATGTCTTTCCGTGGGGGTCGTATGTATGGCCAACTTTGTACAATCATCTCCGGGATGCAGTATTTAAGCGTAGGGATAAGCACTTTTCCGCCGACAGGGACCCTACTAAACCTCCTAAGTACACGTTGAATGGATTTCTATGGGCTTTTAAGGTATGCCATTAATCTATTTATACAGTTCATGTATACATATAATTGTGGTTATTTTAACGAATTAACTTTTTTTTTTTTTTTTAATTTTTTTTTTTTTTTTTTTTTTTTTTTAGATTTTGGATATTGGAGATGTTCCCCAGGGGTGCTAGCCCTTATTTTTTCCGTCATCATCAAGTGTTGCATCCCCGGTCCGTTGCATGGCGTTATAATAAAGTGGTCGTTAGAGAAAGTATTGACAAGTTTTTGGACGACCAATTGAGGGTGAGTTTGAGATATTCAATTTTTTTCAACTATTATGAATTTAATATTGTTTTATTTTTTTAATGTCATGTGTATTTTCTATGTTTTATTAAAGGTAAGAACACCGTTGCCTAGGCTTACACTGGATGAGTACGAGGAATTATCCGAGTGGTGGCGTGACAGTAACGCGTATTTCCAAGGGCATCCGGTCGCACCCCCGGTTATACAGCCACAAGCAAACATGGATTATGAAATACCTCCGGCTGTGGCACAAAAGTTTGATTATTATGATGAGAAGATTAAAGAATATCAGCTAAAGCTAGCCGAGATTGAAAAAATGGTAAACAGTTTGACATCAATTTCTTTTGAGTTTATGTATAAATATTATTGAAAGGTTGTTAATTGTTTCATTAACATTTTTAATGCAGCAAAACCAACTTCGCAATAAACAAGGAGTACATAGAGGATCAAGCTTTGTTGCAGATGAAAATATTGGTTTTAGTAACTATAGTGTGATTCAAAACACACAGTTTTTTTTTTTTTTTTTTTTTTTTTTTTTTTTTTTTTTTGTGTTTAGTAATTTTTAATGACGAAATGGTTATATACTAACATTACGTTATGATTTAATATATAGGGATTCCCCCAATCCCACCGTCCATTTAGTGGTCCACGAGATGAGTCTTTCTTTGAAGACCTTCCTACACCGCCCGTTGTGTCTAGGTATCCATCCCCGTTTCCATCAACCGGACATGCTGTTACCCGTACACCAATGGGTTTCGCCGCGTTTGCCACTCCCATTGATCACCAGGCTGGTCCATCTTCCCGCCCTAACGATGTTGCTGACATCCAGGTAACATATTATTTTACGATTATTATTTTTAGAATTCGTCATTATTTGTAATTGATTACTGTTTTTTTTTTTTTTTTTTTTTTTTTTTTTTTTTTTATTTTGTTAGTCTTTTTTCAGCATCCGATCGACCGACCAAGGAGGGATTGTCGTCCAGGTAAATATCAGCAATTTCCGTATACCCAACAGGGACCCACTACAATCCTCCCTAAGAAACGTGGAGCTAAGGCTAAACTAAAAAAGAGTACGGCGACCATTCCGCGATTTAACCTAGAAGAATTACCGGTAGATGATGATGATGAGGATGTTCAGGTTGTTGGTACAGCTGCTAGCTCACCTTTGGTATTTTATAATGTTGATCCTACAAAGGTACTACTAAAAATGTTTTTTATTTATTAACATTTGCTTTATATAATTAATGAACTTGTAACCATAACATTTATATTACTTGAAACAACAACTACAACAATAACATACGATACGATAACTAAGAAACAGAAATTCAAACAACTAAAAAATAATACGATAAATAAACATAAAACTATGATTCAATTAAATGAATCATCCGACACATATCCCTCGTGACTCGAGTAAGAGGCACTTGAGTCGTCCTCACTCGATGGCACAGGTGGAAGACCCCGAGCCCAACGCCTTTCGACTCATCTGTTCCTCCGATCCTGTCTTGCTTTGAGGTACGCCTCACGCTCCCTATTCTGACGGGCTTGCTCAGCTTCATGCTCCCGTAGCACTTCCATATCCAGCTCATACTGTTCGTCCTCAGTCAATTGACGAATCATGGGTTGGTTTATCTCTGGAAACATTACTTCTGGTGGAATGGCAGGTGGTGGGTTGTCATGCACTTGGAAGCTCGGAAACAAATCTTGGGGTGGAGTGGGAGGTGGTGGGTTGTCATGCACTTGGAAGTACTGCCACAGTTCTTGTGGAGTAAACGCAGGTGGTACCTGGTGTGGTGGGTTGTCATTCACGTGGTAAAACGGAAACAGATACGGTGGTGGAGTGCCAGGTGGTGTGTGAAACGAATCATTTTCAGGTGATGCATGGTTTGACATTGTGTTTGAAGAAGAAAACTCAGTTAGTATGTAAATTGTGTGTGTATTCACCATACAACAATACCTATTTATAGACCCAAAAAAGTGAACCATACCTACTAAACCCTAAAAACTGAAACCCTAAACCCTAATAATAAGACGTAAAATACTTTTCCCATTCCCCATGCAAATTAATGCATGTCGCGTATGGATTTAAGGGTGTCGCGTACATCCATACGCGACATGCTATACATATATATATATATATATATATATATATATATATATATATATATATATATATATATATATATATATATATATATATATATTTGGCCCGAGCTAGAATCTTGACATGTGTCTTCCCCTGGTGTCGCGTATGGATTTAAGGGGAATCATGGGGTATTTTTGAAAACGGTTGAGATTTAGGGTATTTTGTGACATACCCCTCCGTGCAGGGGTATGTCAGTAATTTTCGCTTATTTCAGGCATCTATGAATTAGTCCTATTCAAAAGTGAAAAATGGCGTTTCAAATAGATATCAAATCATTCTTTGTAGGATGTTTAGAGAAATGCAAACAATAAGGCCTAGAAAAACAAATCAAAGATATGCAATTATAGAGGGAAAAAAAAGTTAACAACGAATCAAATAGTAATACTTCAAATTAGGAACTTATTATGAACGGGTAGTGTGGGTAGTGTTATGTACATATCATTTTACTTCATACATATAAACTAGTTATAATATCCGCGCATGCACGTTTTTTTTTTTTTTTTAATCATATATTTTTATTTATTAAAAAACAAATAATTTAATCTTTGTTTTATTTGATTTATGATGTTTAATTATAGTTTTTTATTATTAAAGATAATTATTTAAAAATTTTAATCCTATTGTTAATTGTATCTTATATATATATTTTGTATTTATCTTCTATTTGTGTTATGGATAAATATAAAATATTTTTTTTAAATAAAATTATTACTAAATAAGATATGAAACTATTTTTTTAAAATGAAAAATTTCTTGTTTTATTATACCAAAGATTTAATGAACTTACGCCATATTATATTTAGTAAAATAATATGGGGATATATTATTTCTCGTAAAAGTAAAGAGGTTAGGACAAGTTATGAGCCATAGGATGATGGGTAGATCTACGGTTAGGATCATTTATGTCAGTTTTGTAAATTATTTGAATTCTAATTAGAAGCATAGTGGGAAAAGTTAAGATTGATGGGCACTATAGTAATTTTAAGCATCAACTTGTCACCGCATGATAGCAGTTTTTTTTTTTTTTTTACCTAACTTTGGGTGAAGGATGCAGGTTTATTAAACGGCTCCTGCAATTACAATTTTTGGATTTCCCACTTTACCCTTACATACACTTGTCACATTCTTGTCGTGTTTTACCTTTTTTCTTTTAAGAGGTTACGGAGATTTTTACAAGAACTCCTCTCCTAGGTATCTCCTAGGTGAAATAAAAACTTTGCTAAAAAAAAAATAATAAAAGGTGAAATAAAAACAGTCGGATGATAAAAAAAGTTGTGTGGCGAGATTGCCTAGGGTATATATAAAGAAGAAAACAAAAATGGATGTTCATAATAAGGATTATGGACATGTGATGGAACCTATTTAAACCAGCCACCCTCCACTCTCACCTGCAAATTACATTTCACAACCCAAACGCTAAAATGGTTGCAGCCGCCAAGCCGAAGAAGGGAGCAGCTCCGGCTAAGAAGAAACCAACCGCGCTTGCAAAAACTAAGGCTGTTCCAGCTAAAGCTAAACCAGCAGCTAAGGCAAAACAGGTTCCAAAGGCCAAGCCGCGGGCTAAGGCTAACCCGGCGGCTAATGCAGAAAGGTCATCGACTCGATGGATGCTGGGGAAGAAAGCTGCGGGCATCCTTCGTGGTGAGTATAATCAATATGCGCTTGTTGGTAATGTCTAGAGGTGGCAATTTTATACCTTCTTACCTATAAATAAGTAAACGTGGGTTGTGATATTTTAAACTAGGCAAGCTTTAGATTAAGATTTAATCAAAATGGAAAATGGTTCAATAAAAATGTCATATTAACATAGCAAATTCATATTTAATCACTTATTTTGGATGACGGAGTTCATTAGTGCATCCTCATGGTTAACTGCCATCCTCCTGGTTGGGTTCAAATGTTAGCGATTATATGTGTAGACATTAGCATCAAATATACTTGATGGACACATTAAACTATTATGCCACAATGATATTAGAATATGATAATAACCGCATAGATAAGATGAACGAGTACAACATATACCGGATAACGGATGTCGACATGATGTAGAGAACACTTCAAGCACAACTAGTTTCACTCCCTTTATCCACTTGATTGTAGCGACCTTGATGGATAGCTACAATGATTCTACTTGTGTGTATTGGGTTGGGAGGGGACTAGTATATATATGGCTCTAAGGTTAGTATGTCTATCATTACTAAACTTTGTAACGGTCAAAGACTTAATGTATCAAGAAGTGTAATATATATGTAACAAATGGGTAGTATGGTCATGAACATCATGAACATATTATTGCATTCTCCCACTTGCCATGATGTTTCATTATGCCACTTAATGATTTACACAAGGCTAGCAAATAATCTTATTAACTGTTAACATTATAAGTATCTTAACACAAAAAACTACATAGTGAGGATTATGGCGGTCATATACAGTATACTCGCATATATTCCCTTCCATATATCACAAAATTACGAGGTCATCATGTTAGATTCACATGTTATATATAAACAACATTCAGTCCACATATGTGATAAGAAAATACATATAAATTTCTTATTCAACCAATAATGAATGGGTTAACATAATGAATAAGAAATAAAATCGAAAACATTTTATTGAGCTCAAGAGTGTTAAGACCATCCTCAGAACATGTTGCGTAAACGACTTTGGAACTAAACTCTTGGTTAGAGGATCCGCCAATCATGAGATCCGCACTAATATGTTCTAGATACACCATTTGTTTTTGAATTTACTCTTTCACGATAAGGAACTTTATGTCCGTGTGTTTTACATATTTAGAGTACTTATCGTTCTTAGAGAAGAAAACAGTTGCAGTATTATCACAATAACTTTTCAGCGGCTTTCTTATAGTGTCGACAACCCCAAGCCCTGAAATAAAGTTCCACCAGCCAATTGAAACACCTAGCCAACGTTGACTTTCCACTATCCATGTACCTAACATAATCAGAATCAACATATCCAACCACTTCTAAGTGATTAGACCTTTTATAAGTAAGCATGTAATCCTTTGTTCCTTGAATAAATCTCGATATTTTCTTAGTAGCTTTCTAACGATGAATACCAGGATTACTTTGATATCTACTAAGCATCCCGATTGCAAAACTGATGTCGGGTCCAGTTCAAGTTTGTGTATACATTAAGCTTCCCACAATTGAAGCATATGCAAAGCTTCCCATTTCCTTTCGTTCCACGTCATTCTTTGGACATTGTTTAAGACTAAATTTATCTCCCTTCTAAATAGGGACTATACCATCTGAGCACTTGCTCATATTGAATCTCTCAAGAATCTTATCAATATAGGCTTTTTGAGACAGTCCTAATAGACCTTCAAATCTGTCATGGAGAAATATTGAAATTCCAATCACATAGGATGCTTCATCGATATCTTTCATTTCGAAATTTTTAGAGAGATATTCTTTAGTCTTATGCAATAAACCAAATTCATTAGTCACAAGTAAAATCTCATCAACATATAGAACCAAAAATATAAACTTGCTCCCATTATTCTTGCTGTATATACATCGATCAACAATGATTTCTTTAAAACCGAAAGATGTATTGGTATCATTGAACTTGATATACCATTGCCTAGAATCTTTTTTTAGTCCATTCAGAAAGGCGGTTTTCATATCCATTTAATGTAGCTCAAAGTCAAAATGATCCACTAATGCCAACATTATTCTCAATGAATCCTTCTTTGAGACGAGTGAAAAAGTCTCATTGTAATCAATGCCGTTTTTCTGAGTATAACCTTTGGTTACAAGTCTAGCTTTATATCTTGCAACATTGCTTTTAAAGCCGTGTTTGGTCTTAAAGACCCATTTACAACCAACTTGTTTAGAGCCTTCTGAAAAGCTTATGAGATCCCATACATTATGTTGAGCCATTGATTTCAACTCTTCTTTCATAGCATCAATCCATATTTTAGACTTTATCACTTTCTATGGTTTGTGAAAAAGTTACAGGATCATTATCAATGCCAATATCAAAATCTATCTCTTGCAAGTAAACAATATAATCATCAGGAATAGCTGACTTTCTAACCCTTGTAGGTTTGTTTAATGCTATTCCAACCGGTTCACTTGTTTGAGTTGGTAAGTTAGTTGCTTCATAGGGTGTTTGTTCATTATTTAAATGTTATTCTTGATTTTGAAATACAAGAACAACATTTGGTGTAGTTGTGGATTTATGAACATTCACAGGTGATAGATCATGATCCCTTATTTCGTTAATATTCATAGCTTGATTTTCAACACTCCCACTAACTTTATCATTTTCCAAAAATTTGGCATTGCCTGTTTCAACAATTCTAGAATTGTGGTATGGACAATAAAACCTATACCCTTTGGACTTCTCAAGGTAACCAATAAAGTAATCGCTAACGGTTCAAGAATTCAATTTCTTTTATTCTGGATTGTAAACCCGTGCTTATGTTGGACAATCCCAAACATGCAGGTGTCTCAAACTAGGTTTCAATCCAATCCATAAATCAAAAGGAGTTTTTGGAACTGACTTACTAGGAACCCAATTTAACAGAAACATTGTGGTTCCAAGTGCATACATCCACAAACTTTTGGGTAAAGAGGATTTACTTATCATGCTCCTAACAATCTCTATTAATGTTGTAATTCACTTTTCTGCCACACCATTTTGTTGTGGCGTACCCGACGTAGTATATTTAGCACATATGCTGCGATTTTCCAAGAACTTTACAAAGGGGACCAAGACATTGTCCACATTCATCATACTTTCCATAATATAGGTGATAAAATGTTTAGAAACAACTTAAGGGCATTTATAGATTGAGATTTTTCACTTTTCTGTCAAGTTGCCTCTCAACCTCGTTTATAAACACCTCAAGGGCATTTATAGATTGAGATTTTTCATCCAGCAAATAGACATATCTATAAAGGTGATAAAATATTTTTCTCCAATGAAAGGATGGATTATCAAATTCTCCACAAATATCAGTTTGTATAATTTCAACAAGATTATTGCTTCTTGTGCTGCCTTTCTTGCTATGTTTGTTTTGCTTGCCCTTAATGCATTCCACATATAAGCCAAAATCATTGAATTCTAGATACGGTAGAATCTCGTTCTTCACCAATCTTTTTAATCTTTCTTTGGATTTATGCCACAAGAAGGCGGAATGTTCATTTACCATGCTACGTTTCATTTCAAAATTACGATCAACAATAAATAGAGATTAAAAAAAAACATCATCAAGTTTCAATTTATATAAATTATCAATAAGAATATGTAACCAATAAAGGATTTATTCTTATATAAGTTAAACGACCATTTGCACCACTAAAAGTGTGCCCACTAACATCAAGTCTTGGAATAGAAAATAAATTTCTAGAAATCGAAGGTGCATAGAGAGTATTCATTATATCCAAGTGAAACACGATATCTAATTTCAATCTATAAGTCCCTACTCCTTCAATCGGGGCCTAAATTTAGTTCCCCATAAAGAGAAAGCTATTACTTGGGCTCGTGGTTTGGATTGTAAGGAATCCGTGCATAATATTGGAAACATGAGTAGTAGCATCAAAATCAAACCGCCAAGTAATAGAAGGAACTTCAGAAAAGTTTTATTCAAGTCATACAGAAACATAATGTATACCTTTCTTTTTGAACCAAGCCTTATGCTTAGGATAATCCTTTTAAAAATGTGCCACTTTCCTGTAAAACTTGTATTTATTGTCCCTTTGTCCTTCTTTTCACCCTTAGCAACCTTTGAGGTTGTAGCATGTTGTTTCTTCTTAAAGTTCTTGGCTTTTGGTTTAAGCTTCTTGTCAACTCCTTGATTCACCAGGTTAACAGAGTGAACTCTTTTTTTCTTTAGTCTTGCTTTCTCTTGAATAAGCTTATTGGACATTTCATCAATATTACATTTATCCTTTAATGTGTTATAATTGATGTGAAGTGGTCCATATTCAGAAGGAAGTGAATACATTATGAATTGCACCAAGAAAGAGTCATTCACATTCATACCCAGTGTCTCAAGTCTTGTTGCGGTATTGGTCATGTCAAGAACATGTTGTTGCATACTCTTGGAACCATCAAATTTCATGGTGGTGAGTTTAGCCATAAATGTCCTTGCTAGTGTTTATCAGTACAACGAAACTTCTCTTCCACAAGCTTAAGAAAATCCTTAGCATTCTGATTCTCAATGCCAGGAAGAAAAGACTTAATGTTGTTGGCAATTGTCATCCGCATAAAGTTCAAGCATAGTCTGTTCGACCTTACCCATGCTTTATGGTGTGATTTTTGAGCCTCTGTACTAGCATCAGTAAGGTCAACAAGCTTATTCTCTAATAGCGCCAAGTTAAGATCCAGAGCACCAAAATGGAAACTGACTTGTTCGCTCCATTCAGAGAAATTCACACCATTAAACAAGGTAATAGAAGAAGCTTAAGAGTGAAGGTTAATAGCTACAAAAAAATGTATATGTTTACTAATTAAGAAAATCCATCCGAAATAAATAAATGAAATATATATTATTGGTTTCCTTTGGGTAAACACAACAATATATCCTCATTATTATTAGAATGCAATAAAATCTTTCAAGAAAATAAAATAGACTTCGTCAATTATTAAAATAGACTTTGCCAAATATATAAGCATTGTTTACATATGGTATGTAAATCGGTTTAAAGATATGGGATAGGAATGGTTTTGTTTTTTGGTTTTCTGTGTTGAACGGTAAGGACCCGATGAGATTGATGAGGATCAAGAAGCTCGGATAACACTTAATCAAAGACCATACTATATTGTTGTGAATTAGTATTTGCCCAAGTGTGTGAAACTTAAGAATTTATGTGTATTGCCTTTTATTTATCGAGAGGCAAGTAGTGTTTAGAGATAAACCCTTGAGAGATGATCAACAGCTGTGAGAGAGTCATGTGTTGATCATCTAGATATCAGATAAGGAGGATAGGTGGCATATACTCCTTGGATCGTACATGAGAGTGCTCTATCTCCTATTTTATTGGTCATGTGTTCCCCACAGTGCTATGTCAGACTCGTATGTCTTAATTGTTAGTGACAGTTGGGAACATTTGTCTCTTGCGCATGTACTATGCAGCCTCAGGAGTGTTACCATGCCTAGCTCGGCTTGGTTATACATAGTTCTTGTCAAGATTAATCGCGAACTCTTGTTTTTTGGTCATGATTCCAGCCTGTGTTTAGTGGGTTTAGGCCACTAATAATGATCCGCTATCAAGTCCCTCCAGTCTAGTATTATATGTACAAGTAAGATGATGTTGGACTTTGAAATAACTGAGTCCCCCAGTTCGTCCGCGTATCAGGTTTGATTTTCCATGTTGACTCATAAGTTTCCTTGTGATGATGACTTAGGCTGTAGACCGTGCTTCCCAAGTGACGTACGGGGTGCTCAAGGTAAGATTGCATTAAATGTTTGTGAGGGAAATGCAAAAGGAATCTCTTTGAAATAATTTCAAATCCCTTCCTTTGATATTTTCGGCGGGTAAGACATGTCGATTCGATTGTTCTTGACTCACGTGTACACGTGACTTGGGTCGTGAACGTCATACACGTGACTTGGGTGTTCTGGCCCAATGGGCCGTAGCCACCTCTTTCCCACTAACATTGATTTTTACCCTCTTATAAATAAGGCATGAGGGGGTAAGGAGTTATGCATTTAACTTTTTACTTTTTACTTGACCCTACAAACGCTCCATTTTCTTTGCTTTGAAAATGCCAATGGCTTTTCTACATTTGTAGGTTTTCTTTTTATCTAGATTCTTGAAAGGAAGATGGTGAAGCAAGGTTAGTTCGCTTTTTTGTTCCCTCTTCTTTAGAGATAGGTCTTTTGTTGTGTCTTTTCTCTAGTATATCCTTTGGGATATCAAATGCTTAATGCCTTTATCCTTACTTGTGTTGGGTTGAACCTGCGGCCTAGTTTGCCTGTTTTCCGTCGTATTTTCCACCTACGGAAGTGTGGGTCATGGTGGACGGTGGAGAGGAATTCTAGTAAGGAGGATGGTTTTACCATTATTAGGACCGCTAAGGGTTTGTCGGGTTGGCACAAAAATTGGGTTTGTTGATTAAGATATTTTGCCTCATCCACACCTTAGGTGGAGTAATAGAGGTAACCCTAACCAAGGTGATTTACCTGGTATTCCTCCGGGTGACCATGAGTTGTTTACCTGCTTGAATGAGTTGTTGTTTATAGGAGGACAATGCTGGAGGGTGTTTTGGTATTGGCCAACCTGAGTCAGTATTGGAAGCTTGGGAAAATCCCTGTGCTCTTTAGGGATGATGAGGGTGAGTTGTTGTTTCTGCACACTCTTCTTGTTTCTAGCTTCAGTGGTTTGATCTAACCATAAGCTTTTTTTTCTCTTTGTTTTGCAATGATAGACATTTCATCATTGCTTGTTGAGCCTGATGATGCGGGAGTAATAGTTAAGTCTGAGCCAGTTATTCAGGTGAACCCTGATGCTGGTACCAGTCCTCCTCCTCTCCACCTATACCAATGGGTGAAGTGCCTGTTGTTGACCATGTGATGGAGGATGTGGATGACTAAATCACCTTGTCGGAGCGTTTGGTTCAGAAGAGAAGTCGTGAGGGTGCTGAAGCTGGTGGGAGTGGGACTACTGCTACTGGTGAGAAAAATAATCGCTCGCCTCCTAAGCCTTTGAATGTTACCCCCTTGATGATCGTGTACCCTATTTTAGATGATGATGAAGCGGAAGCTGACAAAGCCATTAATGTTGATGTTGTCATTGCCTCTGGGTCAAGGGTGTCTACTAGAAATAAATTCAAGGCTCACAAAATCAATGATGATGTATTTTTCCAGGCTGAAAATGGTATGGTTATTTCTACCTTCTTGTATCTTGTTACTTTTGTATGTGCATGTGTAATTAAGTCTTGCATATGTGGCCGTAATAGGTAACGGTTTAGGCCAAGTAGAGAAGGTGTCCCAGGCTAGTGGGACCAAGTCTCAGGGTGGTGGGAGTGATAGTGATCAGGCCATCTCCTAGGGAAATTCACTCGCAACTCCTGAAGACTTAGGTGATTCTACCCTTGTGTTCTATATTGGCTTAAAGATTGATGATGCATGTACCTCTATGGATTCTGACAAGTCTTATATTGAAGGCGATGTTCTTCCTGCTCATTGGGCCTAATTCCCTAATAGGACCCTTGGCGAGAGTCTTGTTTCCTTTGACCGCAGCTTGGTTGAGATTATCAATGAGCATGCATTTCTTAAGGGTCGGGCAGGTTTTGTGCATTGGGCTAGTACCGAGGACCGAGGTGTCAAGGTTGAAGAAACATTTTGGAGCCCAATGAGGCTACCAGGATAAAGATGGAGGTTCGTGTAAACAGCCTTAAAGAAGAACTTGCACAGGATGGTTTACCTAGAAAGGAGAAACTTGATGATCAGATGTAGAGTCTGCAAGAGATAATCTCAGGTTTACATCTTACAAGGAGAAATCTTTCTAGACCCTGAAGGCTAGTGAAGTTGATGATGCTAAGTGGCATGAAGAGGAAGTGACTGGTTTGAAGAGCCAACTTGCTGAGTTGCAGACCGAGGTTAAGAGCTTGACTGCTGACCTGGCCATAACTGCTCAATCCAATACCGATAATTTTGAACGTGTTGCATTCTATAAGACTCAAAAGGAGAGGATGGTAGAAGAATTGTCGGTGTTTGCTAAGCATTTGTTCTGCTCAAAAGGAGAGCTTGATTGCTGACCTGGCCATAAGTGCTCAACTTCTACCAATAATTTTCTAACATTGTCTTTCGTTGCATGCATCTCTCTTAGTGGTTTTCTTGTGAGGATTCTTGCTGACCGGTGTTCCTCATTTTCGAGTGTTTTTCGACCTTCTTCTAAGTGAGTGAGGTCGTCCACCTGGATGGGTCCGAGGTGGTCATTGGTTATGCCCAAATTTGAGGGGGTTGTTAACCAGACATGTTTGGTTGATAAATTTAGGCAAGAAGGAAACACAAATTCTAGATTTTTAAGTGAGAAATGAGTGAGATTTTGAGAAATTTGCGGTTATTTCGTATCATGTCCCCCACGGATGGCGCCATGTTTACGTATGGTATGTAAATCGATTTACGTATGGTATGTAAGGACCTGATGAGATTGATAAAGAACAAGAAGCTCGAGTAACATTTAAACAAAGACCATACTTTACTGTTGTGAAACAGTATTTGCCCAAATGTGTGAAACTTGTAAAGTTGTGTGTGTTGCCTTATATTTATAGAGAGGCAAGTATGGTTTAGAGATAAATCCTTGAGGGTTGATCAACGGCTGCCAGAGAGCCAGGTGTTGATCATCTAAAGAGCAGACAAAAAGGATAGGCGGCTTGCGCTCCTTGGCTAGTACATGAGAGTGCTATGTCTCCTATTTTGTTGGACGTGCGTTCTCTACTATGCTATGTCAGACTCGTACGTCTTAATCGTTTGCGCATGTATTATGCAGCCTGAGAAATGTTACCAGACCTAGGCCTGGGTTTACATAGTTCTTGTCAAGATTGACTCGGAACTCTTGTTGTTTGGGCTTGATTCACTCGTGTGTTTAGTGAGCTTGGGCCACTCATAATGATACGCTATCAAGCATATTTAGATAACTATATATCTACGTATGACAAAAGTATACTAACTTTCATCTTTAAAATTATTAGTTATACAAGAATACTCGTAATTTTTTCTTTGGATAAAATTCATAATCTCTATCAACTAATAAAAATTCCATAATAACATTCTCTAAAATAACATAAATATCAAATGACTAAAATTTGAAGTTAAACCAGCCACTTTGGTGACTAACAAATTAATCCCCTTTAATGTCACATAATAATAAATAAATAAATAGCTTTAAAGTAATAAGTTGTAAGTAATTTAATGCATATAGATGTTACATACCATACGTATTCCAAATTTTGTAACATTTAACTTCTTTATCAAGCATTATGGAACCAATCAAGTTATTAATTACAAATGTAACAAATGATTGTTAATCCAGAAATTGTACCACAACGTTAATTAATAAACACGGTAGAATAAATATCATGAATAATAAGCATAAAATTTACAGGAACTCTAACAATAGAGTAACAAATACATGTCTTTTATTAAGTCACAGGAACTAGCTAAGTAACAATATACAAATGGTTTGCTAAGTTACTGAACCAAACTTCATTATATGTTATATGTCCAAAGGAATTATAAAATCTAACAATTTATACGATTCTAAAACAAAAGTTCAAATGTTTAGAAAATCACTTACGAAGAGACAATTAGCAAGATGCATGTTGACACCTTTTAACAAATCTATTATTATTATTATTATCATACACTAAAATACATATATCTTTATATTATGCGGAAGCGATAGCAGAAATAAAAATTCTAGTTTCATGCATACAAAAATATCTAGAGCAATAAGAGTATATATATGTGAAAACATAAATTAAATTATATGTTAAAGTAAGTCCATGTGAAAAAAATTATATTATGTTTTCCATGCCTTTTCAAGGAATTATGTATGATTAATGGCACATTAATTATATCATAATAGTTTCCAAAATAGCAGAAATCAGTGGTTAAAACGAGCAGTACAATAGAAATGTTAGTATTTACTGTAACACCCCAACCCGACAAGGGTAAAAATGTCACAAATTATGGTGTTACATCAGAACAAACAGACAGATTAAAAGCAGAAAACTTACATAAATAACTTACTTCAAATAACTATGGTCAAATTCTTCACTCAGTTCTACACTCAAGCCCAGAATAACATCCCAAAGCTAACTTGAATACCTGCCACGATGAAAGAAAATGCGGTTGAGCTTAAAAAGCCCAGTAAACGGATATAACAATAATAAACTAAAAATAAATGCTGAAGTACAAATGTTATATTTTGGGGAAAACATATTTAGGTATAACGGATAATACGGAAATAAAATGTATAGGTTAGGTACGGAATTCATACAGTCACCTGTACGAATAGAGTCAGAACCATAATAATACCATGAGCTCAGAAACAGATAACTTATCATAATTATAATCATACATCTTCATAAACATATAGAGGGGAGACCTCTCAGATAATCAGACAATAAAGAGGGGTGTCCTCAAATGGGTGGAGTAGCTAGCTCCCAAAAATTTGTGAATGACGTGTATTGCACACACAGCCACATTCACCAGACAAATCATATCATATCATATCAGAAACAGAAACAGATCTAGGATGCATCAATACACCCCTCACATGCAGACCAATCAAAGGGACGTGGCAGAGCATCACTCTACTGCCCTAGAGTCATGTCAGAGGTGCATCCCTGACACGGACATTGAACCCCCATGCCTAGTGAAGCTCATGAAATCAAAAGGTTCATAATTAAAGGTTTAAAACATAGTTGTCATAATAGAAGGTTCAGATAACAAAGTTTTCATGTCAAAGGTTCATAATAGAAGGTCCATAGCAAAGGTTGTAAACACAAAGGAAACCTTAAGAATAAGGTCAGAATATCTGTACCTCAAAAGCAAAGCTGACAGGGATCAAAGAAAGATTCACGAAAGGAAGAGTTCACTTCTTTAATGTATCCACTTGATTTAGTGATCATTTAATTTGTTAATAACTTAATTTTAAATCAGATTACTCTTCTTTAGTCGGTTTTCCACTTTTAGTAATTTTCCATTATTTAGTAAGATTCCCAAATTAGTAAGTTTCTCTAATTAAAAAGATTACACAATAATTTAGGTTTACACTTTAAGTAAATCATTATTATGGGATTATGGTTTCATTATAACAAATAAGTATAATTTAGGGTAAAACATGTCAACTTTCAAAAGTTTAGGATTAATATGTTAACTTTCCATAATTTAGGGTTTAATATATAATTATTCCAAAGTTAAGGTCTAAAGTGTAAATATTACATTTTCCACATTTTATACAAATAACCCATAAGTTTTCCATATTTACAATTTCAACCCTTTAATTTTATTAATGTTACAAATTAAACCTTTTAATTAAATAAATTACAAGTTTATCCTTATAATATTCATATTTATACATTAAGCCTTTAATTATCCAAATTTACACCTAACAACCCTTTGATATCAGATTATACTAAACAACCCTTAACTTTCATAAATTACAAGTTTAACCTCTTAATTTTAATTAATTACAAGTTAGATTATATAATTACATAACTTACTATTTAAACCTTTTAGTTGCAAAATTTACACATGAAACCCTCATATTATATTTTTCTCAATTCACCACTGATCTAATACAACTTATAAAAATAGCCCACATGTTATAAAAATTACAAAACACACCCTTGTACTTATAATACATAATTGAATTTATATAATAAACCACCAAACCCTAATCCTAAGTTACCCAATCATTAGTAGAATTAATTACAACCTGGAAACACATTTATTACACCAAATCCAACTCCAAAACCCTAACCCTAGCTTCCACGTTTTCTTTTTATTTATATATACCCGATTACAAATTAATTCGTACATGTTAATCTAGGCCATGAAAATTATTAGTATTATTTTTCTAATGTTATATGATTCATAGAGGACCTGAATAAAATATAAAAAAAAACTCACAAAAATAGAATGGCTGATTTCTTATTTATAGTTTGATTTTAGGGTTTTTAATTTATATAAATTTGTACGATTGATTTAGCTTGCATGATTCGATTCAAACATTTTATACTAATCATTTATGATATATTGAGTGTTATAAAAAGTACCAGAAGAATATTGAACATAGGATTGAAGCAGAATGAATTTTTCTTCTCGCTAGAGTAAAATCGACACAAATAATTCCCTTAGCTTGATTCAATCACCCACAATTGCAAACTCTATTTTTCTGATGTTCTTAGACCTTGTAGGAGTCCAGGAAAATTGCTTGAAGCTCTGGAAAAATATGGGTCGATGGTTTGGGATTTTTGGGATTGTCGATTTAATTTTTAAGGTTTTATAAAATCGATTATGGGTTATAACAAATATAAAAACGTGTATATATATATATATATATATATATATATATATATATATATATATATATATATATATATATATATATAATATTTATCTTGGCTGAATATTATTGTGATAAGTTCCAAATAAAAGATTATACAAGTTTCCTATTTGATTTAGGATTTATTTCTATAATATAAATACGTATATATAATTAAATAAAATCGACATAATTGAATATATACAAGAAATTATTTTTACTTTTACAAAAGTGACAATACTTATTTATACTAAATTTATTTTGATCATATGATACTAAATTCCAAATTTCTAGGGCTTATTTGGTATTCTTTAAGTGTTATTGCAAATTTTTTAAAACTTAAGTGCATTTTGGTCATTTTGCATACTTTATAATTTGAGGTATTACATTAACACTACCAGCATAAACGACCAGCACTACCAGCAGAAACGACCAGCAGAAACGTAACACTACCAGTAGAAACGACCACCAGAAACGTAACACTACCAGCAGAAACACTAGCAGTAGAAACTCTGCATAACCACTATTGAGTCAGGGTATTAAGGGACCTAATGGGTGTACACTCTGTACCTCCGAACCCATTACCATGTGTGAATTAATCCCTTAAGTGCACTAAATTTTTCAACACTCGATAGGTTGTATTCTTGCATTTTACTTTCATGCATCAACTAATTAAGTTAGGTAAGTCCATCACATAAGATAATAGAAGATACAAACAAAAACGGGAATAAAATGTTCGACATGACAAAATTAACGGGTCACAAATCTCTAGTAATATAAGATCATTTATAATATAAATTATTATAATATAAATTATTTTTGTGCAACATGTGCGTATGCACAAGGCCCACAAAAAAAATTAAGGCCTCCAATTTTATCTTATTTGTATATAATATTAATGCAGCCCATAAATAAAGCTCACAAAAATGTCTATTTTTGCTGAGATAATGGCAAGCGAAGTTTTTTTTTTTTTTCTTTTTTTTTTTTTTTTTTTTTTTTTGTTTTTTTTTTTTTTCACATTCTCAGTTTTCTAGCACTCACTTTTGTTGTGATGTTTTTTTAGTTTCATACTCACTTACTCTCTTTGCTACCTTGTTTTTAGTGTTTTTGGATAACTTATAATAAGTTTAACTATATTAACAAAGCATATACTTGAATTTTTCATGACTAAAGGGCCTATATTTCGGTTGTAGCACATGGCCTCCCAAATCCACGGGGCGGCCCTGGCTCTAGATACCACATGTTAGCAATTATAAGTGTAGACATTAGCATCA
Source organism: Artemisia argyi (assembly GCA_030686995.1). Taxonomy (NCBI): domain Eukaryota; kingdom Viridiplantae; phylum Streptophyta; class Magnoliopsida; order Asterales; family Asteraceae; genus Artemisia; species Artemisia argyi. The sequence goes on from CM060682.1 coordinate 176,013,148, forward strand.
AATATACATGATGAACACTTTAAATTGTTATGCTACAATGATATTAGAATATGACAATAACCATATAGATAAGATAAAAGAGTACAACATACCGGAAGCCATAGCGTATGTTGACATGATGTAGAGAATACTTTAAGCACAACTAGTGACCCACTTGATTGCAGAGTGCTTGATGGATAGCTACAATGATTCTACTTGTGTGTATTGGATATGTAGGAGACAAGTATATATATTACTCTAAGGTTAGTATGTCTATCATTACCAAACTTTAATGGTCAAAGACTTAATGTATCATCAAGTGTATTACTATATCAATTAGTAACACATGATTTAAATATATGTAACATATAATACATTAATGGGTAGTATGGTAATGAACATCATGACATATTCTTACATCAAAGTTCTAAAACACTTCTAAAATCCTCATTTTCACTTTGTACATTGTATATATGGCTAGCACAGCTACGTTGAAGCGCCTTTGCAGAAGTTTTGGTGTATCAAGGCAGCCTATTGAGACTGACAAAAGTGATTCCCTTAACTCCATTTTTAAGGGATCCAATGGACCACATTTTACAACAAATATAACTCCTAGTCCTACCACCTTTAGTAAACATGGTAAGCATAGTTCCACATCTATTCGCCACCAGCAAGTACAAACAAATCTGCCTGATGAACTTGCGCAACCCGAAACAATATTAACTATCAAAGCAACATACAAAGAGGATATGGTAAGGTTTTCATTCGAACTTTCAAAAGGATTTATAAAGTTGGAAGAGGAGATTGCTACAAGGTTTCAACTGAAGCTAGGTAGCTTTAGCCTCAAATATAAAGACAAAGATGACGATATGATATTGATAGCATGTGACAGTAGCTTGTGTGTATCAGTTGGTGATTTTACACTACCAGACGGCCGTCAAACTGCCATAAGACTCGTGGTCTGCCTGCTTGTTGATTAATCCGATCGCTTAAATCAAGACATCAAATTTAGTGTAATATTAAGTAAACTTCTATTAATGCCATTAATAAAGGGTATCTACATATTGATACAATTGAACACCGTTTATGTTGATGTAATTCTGTCGAGGTGTCATGTAATCAACAGATAAAACTGTTAGTAAATGATGTCATGTTTGTATTTAAAGCTTTATTCTAAATAAAAGAGTGTTTCTATACACTTATTGTGACTCACTGGCTCCGTGTCTGCTTGTTGTGATTTGTAAATGACGGAGTTGATTAGTTCGACCTTTATAAAATGTTTTTAAATTAACCCAACCAAGTTTATATATAGTGTCCCTTCCTTCTAAGGTTCTCATTTTCACTTTGTACATTGTACATATGAAGTTAGCAGAAGTAAGTTGAAGCGCAATTGCACAAATCTTGGTACAAAGGGGTAGCCATGCATATACTCATAATTAATAAGAGTGATTCTCACTCCTCGAATCGAGTAGTGGGAATCACTCTTATTAATTAGGATCGTAATGATATATATAGTATTTTATTTAGAGATGAATGATTTATAAGGTTTTAGAGTGTTGACTGTTGGGTTTTAGTATGTGGGTGAGGGGAAATTTGAGTTTTGGGTGGAGGCACTTTCAAAAGAAGGTCAAAATAAAAATAAAAAATAACTTTTTCGGCTAGCCATGGGGGGCACCAGCCCCCCATACTTACAACATACATCTGTCCCTGAAGATGATAATAACTACTAGCAAATATCAAGTTTTGGAAAGATGACACTAAGCACACCATTCTCAAACGCAGTATCAAACACCACAATATTCGCATTTTTGGGCAAATCAGTCATACAACCATACTCCCGAGTGGGATCCATTACATGAGCATTATCCTCTTTTTTCAAAGTAACTGTTATTTCAACCTACGACCCATTCCTCCAGGGTAAACCTTCAGTACATCAGTTCCTTTGCTTCCACATTGTGCACATGCGCCTCATCTGTCCATAACATTTTCTTTATTCCATTGGTTTGGAGTCCCAGCTGTTTCAGTGTCGTCCACGTGCACGGCTGCGGCAATATTGACCAGAAAAGGGTGACGGCATGACGTGTTATGGTGTTTGTTTGTTTGTTAAGTTGATGAACAAATAAATTGTGTTGTAGTGATGAAATGAAACATATATTGCTTCCACTTTTCAGACAAGGTTACTTCCAAATATAAATGTTGCCCAGTAGTAACAAAGTTTAATGAATGTTTCAATTAAGTCACTCAAACTTTAAATTAACCAAAAACCATCCAAGTTTCAACACTGTTCCAATATTGTGTAATTGTTCAAAAAACTATCTTTAAGATATTCATATGTGCATTGTTTGGTTGTACCGTAACTATAAATATCCACCCCTTGAATTTCACTAACCCCTACCAACTTAATGTACAACCAACTTATGTACATGTGAAAAGAGATATAGTGTCATAAAATAAAAACCAAATTGAAAAGTGTTTCGTTTTAGTCACTCAAAAGTAAAAATTAAATAATAATAGAACACTACTGAAACTTTGAGTGACTAAAATAGAACACTTTTCAAACTTTATTATTTTATAATAGAAAAAAGTTACAGTGATTAATTAAAACAAAACTGAAAGTTAGTTACTAATTTGATTCATATATCTTTTCTAGAGGTGGCAAAAAAGGTGAGTCGGATCGAGTCACGGGTCTTGGTGGGTTTGGGTCTAAACATGATACGGGTTTAGATAGGTCTTCTGGAAATATGGGTTTAAATAGATACAAAAAGAGATGTACCCAACTAGACCCATGTCTAACCAATGGGTCTAAAATTGCCACCTCTAATGTTTAGAGAGATCCAAGAGATGTACCCAAATAAATTCAAGTTTTGAGGCTATTGTATTTGAATTCGAAGAGATTGTGAAATGTAGAGTTGAAATGATCCTAAGGCTTGTAAAATTCTATAAGCCTGTTTGTTGGAAACAAATGAATTTAAACATGCACATGCGATTCATCTAAGAGCTCTAGGTGCAGATGGCGAAGCCCCCCTCGCCGTCCTAGTTGGCAAAGACAACGGCGAGCCGTTGCTCGCCGCCACACCAAACGGCCCTCGCCATTGCTCGCCGTTGGTCAACTCCCCGTGGCCACGGCGAAGCAAAACCACTGACAAAATGTCAGCATCTTTCTTTCTTTCTTTTTTTTTCTTTTTTTTTTGTTGGGTTTTATATTTGGAGGTTTGTTTTTATATCTTGTGTGTGTAAAGTATGTGTGTTTGCAGGTTTGTTTTTGAAGAAGAAGACAACAATCCAACATGTATAAACTTGTCCTTATGGTTTAGTTTATTTGAAGTTTTAGTCCTTGTAGTTTTCTTATCAATATTTACAGTTTTGGTCCTTGTTTATTTGCATTTTTTTTTAGCAGCTTAAATTTAAAACAAAATATAAGCATAAAATTTAATTTTAGTTATTTTTTATTTTTTTTTGAATGAAATGAATTTAATTTGATTGAAAAATGAATAAAAAAATAAATGTGTAAGAAGTGGGGCCCTAATGGAGAAGTTGAGGTTTGTTGTTTGGTGATGGGGGGTTTGTTGTGGTTAGTTGAAGTTGAGGTGTTTTGGTGATGTGGCATGGTGGGGCCCGAATGAAGAGCCTCTTGCTCAACTTTGCACCTAGTGCTCTAACATACATTGACAAACGCTAACATGTTACAATCGTAACTCGCCAAATTAAGAGCACAAGGTGCAGACAACAAGCTTCATCTCCTCATTCGGGACCCACGTGTGCCACATCACCCAACACCTCTTCATAACAAACCCCCTCCTCAGCAAACAACAAACCTCAACTTCTTCATTAGGGTCCCACCACTTACATATTTTTTTTTATTCATTTCATTAAATAAATTAAATTTATTTCACTCAAATTAAAAATACAAATAACATTAAAAACATAAAATATATATATATATATATATATATATATATATATATATATATATATATATATATATATATATATATATATATATATATATATATATATATATATATATATATATATATATATATATATATATAACTTCTTGTATCTCACTTGGTAAATACTACTAGTAACATACTATCTCAACTTGCATTACAAAAAAATTGTATTACACGACCACACAATTCACAGAAACCTGTTTACACAAAAGCCCATTTACACAGAAGCCCGTTTAGAAAAAAACTTGCAATACAAATAACACAAAAGCCCACACAATTTACAGAAACCCTTTCTTCTTCCTCAGACGCAACACACAGTTCACAAAACACACACCACAAATACCAATCTTCTTCTTCTCAAAAAATAAAACCCAACAAAGGGAAAAAAAAAAAGAAAAGAAAAAAAAGAAACCTGTCAGATGCAACCTCTTCGTGCAGACGAAGAGGGATCCAACGGGGACCTTCAGCGAGGGCCTCGTGGTGTAATGAAGAGAAACGGCTCGCCGTTGCCTCCTCCACGTCGGACGGTGAGCACCAACGAATCGACTACACCGAGTGCTCTAAGTAATATCTCAAAGTAAAAAAAACTACCAAATATGATCTTTACAATAGATACAAAAAGACAAATGTTTTAAAAAGATATATCATATTTGACATCATTTGTCTTTTTGGTAACGAATAAAATTTTTTGCTTATAGGGGACTTTTCTTTCAAATTCGTGCTTCTTAAGGTACTTTGTGACATTTTTTGTCCTTCGAAAAAAAATTCCTATTAGTTGAGAAGGGTAAAAATGTCGCAAAATAAAGAAAAGTACCCATATAAGCAAAAAAAATTGTTCACTACCCAGAAAAACAAATGATGACAAGCATGGTACTTTTTAAAACATTTGCCTGATACAAAAACACATCCTGAAAGCTCAATAAAAAAATATTTTTTATAATGTTTCAGGAAGTGTTTTAGCAAACATTATAAAAATTAAGTAATAAAGAAAGAATACGAGGGTAATTTAGTCATTTTACACAACGACTAAAACTAAACTAAAAGTAATTATGCTTGCACTTTCGAAAAGATTTGACTATATTTGTGATTTTGCTAAACAACAAGGACGAGTGTTGCAATTTTTTCAAAAGTTTATGTATGTAAACAACAAAGTCGACTTGGTTTGGTAAAAAGTCGTCTCTAAGTCGCCGAAGATATAAAGCTGATGTGACAAGCAAAATAAAAGTCACCAATGATCATTATGTGCTTAGCCTTATGTAGGTTCCTTGTATTCATACTCTTTTAACCCTTATATTTTAATTATTTACCGTCATTGGGTTATTTATTCAAACATTTTCAATGATTTTAATTTATATTAGTGAAAAAGGTCTTTGTAAAATTTTTAACTAGTACTTTTATTATTATAGGGCACGATGTGGGGTACAAATACCTGACGTTCGCAAAATAAAAAGACCAACAACGTCGTCTTCGGCCGCTGTTAAGCACCGGTCAAATGCACCATTAGTCTTTTTTTTCTTTTCTTGAGTGAGTGAGTATTTTGGTGAGGTATTTTGTGAAACCTACATGTATCATAACAGTTATTGGTTTTATTGCTAGGAAATGGGCTTTCATTATTTATTGATGTGTTATTAAAAAGGTAATAAGTTGGCATTGAGATACACATCAGTAAGTGTTATTGATATCCTCTTACACCTAGTACTGTGAAAACAATATATATAAAAGTTTTAGGGCCCGTTTGTTTGTAGATGTGTTTAGATTAGGATTTGGATATGAATGTAAAGTTGTAGATTAGGATTTGATTTTTGGGGTTTAAATTAAATGGGGAGAGAGAAAAATTTAATAAAAAATTATAATTTTATAATATAAAAAAATAGAGAGAGAGAGAGAAAGAGAGAAAGATGTAATATGAGCCGACTAATAAATGAAAATTGTATAAAAGTAGAGTGGGGATAAGGTTTTGTACATGCCTTTAAAGTTGGGAATGAGTCCCCATTTTTAAATTTAAAAAATCAATAAAACATTACTTTTTACTCCAAATCCTAATCCCAAATCCTACACCCCCATACAAAACGGGCCTTTAGATTTAAGATCATTTGAGGACCAAACTTTTATTAGATACCAAGGGACTAATCTCCACCCTCCATCTTCCCTCCATATTTATTTGATATAATGTATGAGGTTAATCCCAACAATTTAAAAACCCACTTTCATCATTTTTTTTATATATTAATATTTTTCAAACCATTAATCGTTAAGCGAAAAAAAATATACCGTTACGACAAGCATTTAATTATCTTTCTATAGATAGGCACTTTGATATATTTTCGACAAATTTTTTTTTTCGTGGCCGAAAAAATCACATATGATATATCATATATGATATTACATATCATATGTAATATCATATATGATTTTTTCGGTGACGAAAAAAAAACGTGAAAAAAACAATTTTTTTTTTGTCGAAAGTATATCAAAGTGTTCGTTTATAGAAAGATAATTAAATGCTCGTCGCGATGGTGTAATTATTTTCGTTTAACGATTAACGGTTTAAGAGATATTTAAATTATAAAAAATTAGTAAAATATTAAAATGTTTTTAATCTCAACGATTGATTTATTTTTAGATGGATGGCGGGATGAATCCCGAAAAGTTTCTCAAAGTTTTAAATTTTAATTCGTGCCCACGTCATATATATACACATTCTTACAAAGCTCCTAATAAACTTCTACTCCACTTCCCCCTCCATCTCTCTCGCTACACATTTGATTAATTCTTTACGACATTTTTCAGATCTCAGCATGTCCAAAACAAACCATCATCACCTTCTTCTGCATATTCAAATATTCATCTCAAAAACTTAAAAACTAAGGTGACCTCAAGTCATGGCAGAAGGTAATAATGTTACACAAATAAATTTCATTTTTCGCGAAATGTCAAATGAAAAATGTTCTCTTTGCAGATACTGATGATTCTAGCGGCGAAAAGCCAACGTATAAACAAATCATTGTTGCCTCTTCCATTGGCTTAGTGATTGCTGCCACCATGCACTTTGGCTTCAAGAGAAAAAGATATCAAATCATTCCTCGTATACGTCTTTCAGACACAGGCCAACCTTTGAAACTCGAGAGATTCCCTCAGTATGTTGGTAAGATCAAAAAAGTTTATGTAGATCATTAGCTATGTTTTTATACGTAAAATATAGTGTGTAAAATGCGTGTGTTCATGCAGCTAGACAAATTGGATTCTCTAATAGTAAGGCGTGTCCGCACTTGATTAGATTTGCTGCTGAATATATGGTGAAAGCGGAAGGGTGTGAGGAAGAGATGTATATGTTTTTTGCTGAAGAGACAGAAGCGGATTCGTTGTTTATAAAATTGGTGGAGGAATTTGAGAGATGTATTTTGAGTTACTTTGCGTTTCATTGGAGCAACGCTCCTTTCATTATCAGTCAGGTATTTCTTTGTAGATCTATTTGAATATGAATCTATATGGTATATATGGATCTGATACATATAATTTTTTGGTTTACGATTTCAGGTACTGGCTGGTTTGGAAGCTCAAGAGCCGAAAAAGAAACTCAAGGACATAGTCATGCAAGCCACTAGGTACGTTATGGACTTATGGTGGTTGTGATACGAGTAAAGATACTGCGAAAATACATTCAAAGAATATGATATAGAATTATATATAACACTATAAACCGTCCTAAATGTCGCATTAACAAAGCAAAGCTTAGTTCTGATGTTCATAGATATGAGATGGTAACTTATCAAATCCAAAGGTACTTGCAAATGACTTGTGCAAGAACAAACTATGTATTATGGGATCATTCCATTATAATGTTAAAGCTTTACAATGATCAATATTAATAAAACATTCATTTTTGTACATTTGTAATGAGACAGGGAACAAAGATTTGAGAGGGTGACGAAGAACCTGAAAGTGGCAAGAGTGTTTACAACTTTGGTTGAGGAAATGAAAGCAATAGGCCTTGTATCTGCAGACGAATCACAATGTACAAACGTTATGGTTCCGATGGCTCACAAAGATAGAAGTCCTGTTCTTCTCTTCATGGGTGGTGGCATGGGAGCTGGAAAGAGCACAGCTCTGAAAGACATTCTTAAAGAGTACGTCATGAAGATTATATACCAATCACTCGCTTCATACCGTTCAAACAATAGCAATGTTTTTTATTCAAAACATTCTAAACTGGAACTGCTTATATGAAAGAGTCGTCTTTTTTGTCGCTGCATCACATTATAGGCAGAATTGCGAGGTGTGCAATGAGTCAAAACCGTTTCAAAACAAAATGGGTCATTTTTAAGTACGCACTGCAAGTCGTTGGGGTGGGTTGACCCACAAACACCTTTTTGTCCATCGTTGTAAATATGTATTTGAAAAACCTATATTATTACACGTATAATCTTTGAATATGACACTTTAGGTGGATATATTGGGTGACTTCCAACGTATTTGACTCATTCGACCCTCTTTTAGCTTGAAATTTTTGACACATTCGAGATATAACAAAAACTGACCCGTGCATAAGTAACTGGGTTGAATGAACGCAGACCATTTTGGGCAGGAGCATCAGCAAATGCAGTTGTAATAGAAGCGGATGCGTTCAAAGAGTCTGATGTTATTTACCGAGCTCTTAGCTCCAGAGGCCATCATGACATGCTTCAAACAGCTGAACTGGTACATCTTCTAACACACACAAATATACATCGTTTAGCATGTTATAAATGTAAGAAGCCTCTCGTTTATTCCTAATAACGCATATTATGTGAGTTAACACAAACAATTCGATTCACAGGTGCATCAATCGTCTACAGATGCAGCATCGTCCCTGCTTGTAACAGCACTGAACGAGGGGAGAGATGTGATTATGGACGGAACTCTGTCGTGGGTCCCATTTGTTGTCCAAACAATAACAATGGCAAGAAATGTCCACCGTAAGCGTTATCGTATGGGACCTGGATACAAAAGGCACGATGACGGAAGTGTTACTGAAAACTATTGGGAGCAACTTGATGAAGAAAGTGAACCATTAGATGGCCATACTAGAAGAAGACCATACAGGATAGAGCTATGCGGGGTTGTTTGTGATCCCTATTTAGCTGTTATAAGAGGCATAAGGTAATTATATAGCCGGAAAATACTTTTATGTGTTTAAAATATATTTTTAGAAAGACAAAAAGAAAAGGAGGCAAAATGGGCGAGTTGGTAACTGGCAACCCAACCCGGCCATTTCAACACTTGCAAGAAATCATCCGTTTTGACTTGTTAGAAACCTGACTATGTCATTGAATTGATTGAGTTTGGTTAATTGTTAACAGGAGAGCAATCATGTGTAGAAGGGCAGTGAGGGTAAGGTCGCAGTTAACATCACACAAGCGATTTGCCATGGCATTTATGACATATTGCAACTTAGTAGACGGTGCGAGACTATATCTAACCAATGATCTTGATGGACCACCAAAGGTATATCTATTTTATTTTTCTCACAATTTTATTAATTGCTATATCTTTTTGGTGATAATATGTGAAAGAAATGTGCATAAAGTTGATAGGATGGAAAGAAAAAGAGAAGACATTGTTGGTTGATCCAGATGAGATATCGAGCTTAAAGTTGGTAGAAAGTTTGATTGAGAAAGCAGACTCGATATATGAACTTTATAATAACCCAAATCCCATTTATGGAAGTGGCTCGGTTTGGCATGACATTGTCATGTCACCTTCGCGAGTAAATATTCAGAAAGAGCTAAAACATTCTATTCAGAAAATCGAAAGCAAAATCAAGAAAGCATGAAGTGGCGCTGACCAAACTAGTAGATCTCTAGAATTCTTTGAATGTCTTTTTGTATCAAAAATTTGTTTGCATGAAAAATTTTAAGCTGTAAAACTAAATTAGATGAAGTGAATGTGGTGTTTAAATCTGCTGAGGTCAAAAGTATCTCAAAGTGGTTCTCACTATGCAGTATTTGAAAGACTCCGAATATTTTACAGATTTATTAACCTTAAGGAAGGAAGCCGAGAACTGACCCTAAAAACAAAAGTGTCCAAATATTGGTTGTGAGACTGATTATTTGACCCTTGTAACGAGATTTTACGCGCAAATTGTTTGTCCAAGCATAAAAAGCTGATTCTCGATTCAAGCCACAATAGTCGAATACTCATGTAGTCATGTTACGTACTTTACGTTAGTACCTTTTTTGACATGGAAGGAACAAATGATTAGTAGTAAGCAATATATCAAACCTAATTACAGAAAGACCTATGTTTGGCACTCATAGGCTTCATTAAAGAGATCATATGTTACCTTAGAGAAACAATGGCATGTGATTTTCATCACAGAATAATTCTTGACCTCCAAGAGGAAGCGAGTTGCGAAAGAGAATCTACAAGATGTATAAAAAGACGGCTATGCAAGTGGGCGTAAAGGTTAAAATGTAACATGTTTCCATTCCTTTTAAGTTTTAAGTAAGAAAAAAACAGCTATGCATTAAAGCTTGCCAAATTGAAGAATATGATTCCTATAAAGACAGTTACAAGGTTATAGTGTTTTACACTCCTCATGGGTCATCTTGAACAAAAAAGTAACAGGAAAACAAAATTGATGGCCAACCTGTGTAACTAGACAAACAGCATGATTGTGCATGATGTTCAGGAAGAAAATGTGAGAATCGCCATCATAAGAGAAGTTAATAGCAGAAGCATCAGTGTACGCAACTTTTCATCGATCTCCATACCTTGCGTGCCCAACCCAATCCTTGTCTCTTATCTGCTCCACTCTTTGAAATGTTGTCGTTATCTTTATGATCAAGCAAAAGTAGTGTTTCTATGTAAGGAACCGCGTAGATGATAGATAATTCTCCAGAACTCCAAAAATAATTAACTTGTTGTGAGTTGGGTTCATAGACAAAAAGTTCGTCCTCTTTAGAAAATTTGTTCTTCACAATTATAAGTTCGCCACTCTTTCTAAATACAAATGTATCTAATAATGATATATTTGGCGTGTTAAAGGTAAATAGCTTCGTAAACGATTTTGGATCACAATTCTGCAGAATCCAAACAGTTACATTGGACCCAGGATTGATCTCGACCACAACAAGGGACTCCCTTAGCTCAGATATATATATAAACTTATAACCTTTGCTACTTGTTAAACTCTCGGGGAGATATACTTCGGTAAATTCTTCACTTATCATATTAAATGACATAATCAGACGATAAGAGTGACCATCCACATAAGATCTATCAAAAGCAAGCCAATAAATAAACTCATTAATAACTACCTGATTAGACATGAACGTAACTGATCTACGAGGCAGATTGCTACGTGGACTTCTCCAAAATCCTAAGCTCAATGTAAAAACCTCAACTTGACTAGGAATGGTGGGATATTCGACCTGCTTCCTAGTATCAAATGTAATCTTGACAAGCATAGGGTCACTAGTACCAGGAGAAACCCCAAAGCCAACAATAGTGTAATATGATCCTGTTTGCAACATATTAGGCACATCAATAGCGACTGATTTTTTAATTGTTGGATTCCAAATAATAGCAGTACTAGTCGTTGGAGAATCATTTATGTTTCCACTAAAATTATAAAAACAGAACAAGCCTCCAGAGCTACCAACAACTAATTTTGGATTGTCGAGTAGATTAACTGACGTGGGACTATTCATGCAAGTCTTATGACGTGGGATCGTATCATCGTCCACAATCAACACATATTTAACCTTGATCACATTACTTAATGCATCGGATCCAATGCAATGTAAGAGAAGATGATGTTGCGACCGCATGACTTGGTGATCACGAATAAACTTAGAGCTATATATAAAAGACTTCCATGATTTTGAAACGGATGTGAAACGAATCAATGATTTGACGGGAAGCCTTTTCATGATTTCGGCTTGAATTTCAAAAGGTATGTAGAAGTCTGCCATCTTGAGTTTGCGATTAAAAATAACCTTAGTTTAGAATACAGATAGCTCGTTTATGATATTTTTCTAGTATAAAAAAGTGCGAATATGAAAGCTTTGTATACGTATAAACTATAGAGGCGTTGTATATATACTAAGAGTTATAAGAGAGATAGTAGATATCAAAACAATGTTACATTCGTGTTATAATTATAATCAAATTTGAATTTTTATTCTTTCATAAGCACACTTATCTTGATGAACAAACTTTTTTAACATATATTCCAATTATGTGATCAACAAATATTGAACATGTTAAATAGTCTACGTTTTTTGTCAATCAATAAAATCTTAGTTATAAACGTACTATATGTTAACTCTCACCAGATATTTTTTAAATATATTATTGAAAATGTGTCAAAGTTAACACTTTTAGAAAAGAAAGAGAACTTGCACGTTTACAGGGGCTCTAAATCTAATTAGCTATAATAAATTGAGTACCATTTTCATGTGCATGTGTTATTAGAAGTGGTAATAGTAACATGACTTTTTTTTAACGGCATAATTTTATGAACACAAGAACTCTAACAAGAAGCTAGAGAATAAAAATGTCAAGCAACGATATGGTTTGTGATCCATATTAGCGATTATAGTTTAGCCCATTTAGTAGGTTCATTATTGTTATGAGTTAAGCCCATATATTTACCTTATTCTTCAAGCAATGTATTCTATATATTATGGTTTAATGATAATATGATGTTTATGGGGAATTATCAAAATTAACATGGTATGAATGAAAAGGCAAGGTTCATTATTTTTGTTAGTTAAGCCATCGTGTTGTCGTTTATTTAATTGTCGCCTATTTAATATTAAATTATTAATCATGATGATGGGATCTGCCACTCAACCCACTGGTATGAATGAAAAGGGCTCAGGGACGTCCTCTATGTCTTCTCAGAACAATAATCGGATTGGAACTAATACCAAATCTTCCACGTCTACACAATCAGTGTCTTATGGGAATCACAATTTTCACCAGGTACCTAGTTCACATACTTTTGGGCTTTTGGCTTGCAACCTATACCATTTGTTAATCCACTTAGGCCCAATATTGGATACTTTTATCAAAAAACTGGTATGGGTCAATAGAATTGTCATACGGCCCTGTTACAGGCCCAACATGCCCGTTTTCTAGTCCAACAACCTATGTTTCCACCTACTATACCACATGCCCAATTCGCAAGTCCAGTGGGTTCATTTTATGTTCCAGGGAATTATGCGTATATGCCTAATGCTTTTTAGTCTCAAGCAACCATGCTTCCGCATGCACTTCAGACTATGACTCCTCAAGATCCCTCTTATAACATAAACACTGGAGCATCCTCTCACTTCGAAAACAATACAGGTATACTCACTTACTTTAGTAATTCGAGCATTTATCCATTTGTATTTGTTGGCAATGGTCACTCTATTCGTGTCACTCATACTGGACATAGCTTCTTGTATACATCTCATAAGCCTCTTTATTTAAATCTTATTCTAGTAACACCTCAAATAATTAAGAATTTAATTTTTGCTCATATATTTACCCGTGACAATGATGTTTATGTTGCATTTGATGCTTATGGTTTTTCTGTGAAAGGTTACCAAACCCGAAGGCTTCTTCTCCGTTTTGATAGTACGGGTGACCTTTACCTGGTCACTCAGCAACCTCCGTTTCAAACTCAAGTTGTTTTGCTTTCGTTTAGTTCTACTACATTCGGTCATCCTGAGGAAGATGTGCTTCGTCGCTTAAAGTTAAGTAATTTCATTTCGTGTAATCAATCAAAGTTGTCCGCTTTATGCCATGCATGTCAATTAGGTAAACATGCTAAGCTTTCGTTTTATAGTTTCGAGTCTTCTTTTGAGTATGCGTTTGAAATTATTCACTCGGATTTATAACATCCCCATTCCGAGTGAAAGTGGAGATTAAATATTATGCTATTTTCTTAGATTAGTTTTCACACTTTGTTTGGGTCTACCATTTGCATAAAAAACGGATTTGTTTGACACTTTTGTTGCTTTTCATGCTTATTCAAGAAACAATTTAATGTAGACATTAAGGCTTTGTAGTGTGACCATGGGGTTAAAGATGACAACACCTGTTTCTATGACCTTTTTCGCCAAATGGCATACAATTTCGCTTTTCTTGCCCTCGTACTTCCCAACATAATGGAAAATCCGAACGTATGCTTCGCACCATAATTAACCTTATCCGTACATTGATTTTTCAAGCTCACATACCTCCCTTTTATTGGGTGGAAGCTCTTAACATGGTCGCTCACCTTTTGAACATATTGCCTTCTACTGCCATTAATAATGAAATACCATTCACCAAACTCTATAACCAAACATCCATATATGAACAGTTGCGTGTTTTGGATTTCTTTGTTATCCTCACGTTGATGTTGCACACAAACTCGAACATCGATCTACACCTTGCATATTTCTAGGTTACCCTGCCAAACACCATGGTTATCGATGTCTCAACTTATACTCAAATAAGATCATTTTTTCGAGACATATGCGACTTGATGAAGATGTTTTCCCATTTGGAACTATTACGTCTTCCACTACACTCGCTTATGATTTCCTTTTACCACCCATACTACCATACAACACAACAATCCTCCACCCAGCCTAATCAACATTTGAACCACCCAGTACACTAGTTAATATTCAGCCCGTCAACCAATCCTCTACCAACCCCACACCAATTACACAACCCGTTAGCAATACACCATCCCAGGCCTAATATGTCTCCCCAATCTAATCGGATACCACCAATATTCCCACTCACGCTGCTAATACCACCCAAAATGTGTCTATGCATCCCATGGTCACTCGTGCTAAAGCCAACATTTTTAAACCGCTTAAACATATGAATTTTTATGTTACCACTACTTATCCGCTTCCTCGCTCGTACATTCATGCTCTTCGAGACCCCAACTGGAAGGAAGCCATGTTAGATGAATATAATGCTTTAATTACTAACAAAACGTGGGTTCTTGTGCCCCCGTCCAGCTAATGTTAATGTTGTTCATTCTATGTGGCTTTTCAGGCATAAGTCTCATGCATATGGCTCATTAAGCAGGTACAAAGCTCGGCTCGTTGTCAATGGACGCAGTCAACAACATGGGATTGACTGTGATGAGACTTTTAGTCTGGTGGTTAAGCCGGCTATCATTCGTAATTTTTGAGTCCTGAGTTATCGCGGGACTGACCTATTCATCAGCTTGACGTGTGGAATGCCTTTCTTCATGGTCACTTATCTGAGACACTGTATATGCATTAGCCCCTTGGGTTTGTTGATTCTCATCACCCTAATTATGTTTGTCATTTGCAGCGATCATTAAATAGGCTTAAACAGGCCCCTCGTGCATGGTTTCAATGATTTGCTAGCTTTGTTACACGAATCAATTTTCAGCATAGCAAAATCAATACGTCACTATTTGTTTTCCATCGCAGTTCAGATATTGCTTATCTATTGTTATATGTGGATGACATTTGATGTGTGCTTTTTCACACATCCTTTTTAAACCAAATTCAGACCAAATACACCAAATACTAACCAAATATGCCAAGAGAATGTGTGTTTTTGTATTTGTGTATGTGCAGGTACGGATATGAGAAAAATAAACAAAAACAAAGCCAAAACCGACAAAAACGAGCACGAGAATGGAAAAAGGTCAAAAGCCGGAGCCGGGGAAGCAAAATGATCAAGGAAAGCTCAGAATGTCATAAGAAACCCTCAGGAATTCCAAAAGTTGCATAAAAAGTCCCTGGACAAAGATTTGAAGATATGGAAACTTTAGTCCTTGCACTTTCAGGAAATTACATAAATGGTCCCTTGAAGGAAAATTCTAAGAAAAGTCAAACATAGCCCTCCAAGAATGCAAAGAATTCAAAAAAATGCCCTTGGGAGAAATATTGGAAATTTACAGAATTGGTCCTTGAGCTTTCAGAAATTACAACATAGGTCCTTGTAAATTTTAACAAAACTATCACTACTAAAAACCTTACACACCAAAACCTGGTCCAATAATATTTCTAGTCCAATCCCACAAGCCCAACCTTCCTAAAAGCCCATCCCATCCTACCCGGTCCACTCCTTTTACCCAGGTCAACCCTTGACCAAACCCGGTCAATACCCAAAATAAATAAAAACAACCCTATCCCAATTCCCGCCCCCCAAATGTTATTTTTACCCAGATTTTCACTGTGCAATGAACCCTAACTCACCCTTTACCAAAAATTACCTCACCTTATAATAATTAACCAATCATTTATGCTTCTAGAAGGTCTGACGTATGACAGAGAGTGTCAGGGACGCGTGGACCAATCAGAGAAGACACGGAGGATCACCAATTGAGGGCACGCAATCCAATGGACCAAAATCAAGCGTGTGACTAAAGCAGGGATATACGGACAAGATTAAGCACAAAGAATCACAATTCCAGAAGCATCCTCAACCCTAGCAGGCTCTCACCTCTTCCTATATATACCCCCCTCCATCACAGATGCTTAGTGTAGGTTTTATTATAGTTTTTAGTTTTCTGTCTTAAAAGTTTCATTGTAATTTTCATTTTCCAAAAATATTGTACTCTTTTTATTGTTATTAATATAATCCAAGTTTCTCTTAAATCTCAGCTTATTGTTCAAGTTCCTTTTAGCTTATTGTTTATTATTTACTCATTGCTAGTTCTAATTGTTAGTTTAAATTTCTATTTTACATTCCTGTTTTATCAAAAAAATCAAAAATCCAAAAAAAAAGAAAAAAATATATATATATATATATATATATATATATATATATATATATATATATATATATATATATATATATATATATATATATATATATATATATATATTGCTTGAATTACTTATCTGAGTTTCAAATTTGTTTTGTTTTGTTTATATAAAATCATATTAAGCTTTTGTGAGTTAACTTCTGTCAATAATTCTCTAATACCCATTGGTCAAACATTGGTCAACTGTTGAGAGCTTATTGGAGATTTGGCAGCCAAAACAGGAGTCCATTTGGCCTGTCATAAAGACAGGCAAGCTTAGTGAACCCCCTCTGTTCTGCTGAGGGGGATTTGGTTTGTAAGTCTCGTTTATTTTCAATTCTGCTTAATTAGTAGTAGTAGTATTAATCTGATTGTTGTTGCTTAGTTCTGTTATTCAGTAGTAGTAGCATCTTATTCAGTTTTAGTTGTTTATTTAGCATTATATTCCTGTTTTCATTATCTGTTTGGTTTGCTATTGTTTCATCAAATCTGTCTATTATTGGATCTGTGGTTCTGGTTGTAATTTGTGTTTGAAGTCTGTGAGTTTGATTCATTTTAGCATATTAGATCACAGTGGTCACTGATTTGGTTGATTGGATTGATAAAACACTGAATTGCTTCTATAATAGTTGAAACAGGTCATATAAGAGGGTGTTTGGGTGAGATTAGTTAACTGGTTTAACCTGTGATACAGAGGTGGTGGTTTGTTTAGATATCATTCTTAGGTACATTTAGGTCTAATTTTACATAAAAATAGTAGGTTTATACACAAAAGGTCAACTTAGCTTTTAAATTGCATAACAGTTAGGTTTTAGGTTGCATAATCTCAACTAGTAGTTGCATATTAGCATTAGAAAGTTTAATCTAGTTAAATTTTAGCTTATTACAACTTAGGTAATCAAATAGAGCAGATTTAAAATCATTTGAGTCAAAGTCTCTTTGAAAAAAAAAGTCAAACTCGTCATAACTCAGTTTTGGGGTCACATCTTTGGGAGCCTTTGTAGGATTCTAATCTTTTTGGAAATATAATTGATTTGCTGTTTTCTGAAGTTTGTCAGCTTGTGAAATAGAATAAAAAAGAAATTTGTGTTTTGAAAATCATTTGCTCATTGAAAAAGCTTATTGAAGTTACCTGTTTGGTTTACCCTTTCCCCTGCACCTCAGATTTTGTCAAAATTTTGAGTAACTAGTTAGGCTATCAAATAGGTGATTAAGTGATTTCAATTGGTGTTTTAGTGATCTCAGCTAGTTAGTAACGGTTTTGCCCATATTGGTCTTGACTGAACAGCTTATTGGGGCTGCTTATTGAGCTTGTCTAGTTGAAAGTTTGAGCATAGAATCTGTCATATAGTTGTAGGGCTGCAATTGTGTTTGTTGGCTCATCATCTGAATCTTATTGCTCATCTTAGTTCATTAACACCTTAGGTTGTTGTTTCCATTGTGATTTTACCATTTGCCTAATGGTTTATCTGTTTGGCTTATTTCTTATTTCCTAATTGCTTATATCATCAGTTTGTGCTCATATCTGTATTTCTGAGTATCTTTTGGTCCTAATATTGTTTCTATAAGCATATTTGGGTCATAAAAATACTTGGTAAAAGCTTGGTCAACTTTTGGTCAAACTACTTATCAATAAGCACTTTGGTATAAGCTGTTTTCAAAGTAAAGGGTAGCTACAGTGTTTATTTTCAATTTTTATATTTTTCCTAACTTTAAAATAATATTTTAGAATTTCCCTGAATTTTTTATATTTTTCCAAGTTGATTTGCTATTTTTCTTATTTTATTTTCATTTTTTTATCAATATTCAATACTTTTTAATTACTGAAAAATAAAAAAAAATCAGAAAAAGCCAGGAAAAATCAATAAAAATATTTTTAAAATTTAGTTTCATTTATTTTAGAATTTTAGAAATTTAATTTGCAATTTTCCCATTTATTTTGAATTTATTTTGAATTTTTAATTAGATTTAATAGTTTTTAATTCCCAAAAATTATACAAAAAGCCAAAAAAATTAGTTTTTAGTTTTAAAATTACTTTTTAGTTATTTTATAATTTTCAAAATTTATTTTTCATTTTTCTCACCTTATTTTCATTTTCTTTTCATTTTTAATTAGATAAATTAGTTTTTAATTAATAAAAAATAAATAAAAAGTTAAAAAAAATATTTTTCTTTTTCTTAAAATTTTCTTTTATCATTTTTAACTTTTGAAAATTATTTCCAAGTCTGTAGGAGTCGTGTAGCTTAAAAGTCGTGTTTTATTTCGTACGTTAACGTTTATTTAACGTTTTAGCGTACGGTTTCGATTTTACGTTACGTTTCTAGTTGCCTTACTTGAATTACGTGTTTAAGTGCTTATTTGTGCTTCATTTACTATTTCATTAGTATAATCTCATTCAAATCACTTTTTACCACTTTCACGACACGTTTCACAAATCGGGAATTCGAAATTCCATTCATCCTTCACACAGACTACGACCTCGGGTTATCCGTATTTCTTTGCGGATCTCTTGAGTAATACTTATACTATATATATAACTTGATTGATACTTTCTACAATGGGTTATGTCATGTTGACCAAGACTCACTCAACTCTGCTGCGGGTGGGAACTTATTGGCTTGAAACACGAACGATGCTTTCATGATAATTGAGAATAAGGCTCGTGTGAGAATGTCGACAAATAAGCCCCAAGTTTCTAACACTAATAATAAAACGAATGATGAAGTGATGAGTATGTTAGTGGCTCTTAATAAAAAGTTCGATGCTATGTCTTTTGAAAAACCAAATCATCAAGTGAATGTCGTCAATCAGGGTTGTGTAACTTGTGGTGGTCCACATCCGTATAACGAATGTCCATTAACCGGTTCTTATGCTCATGCTGCAAATATGGGTGGCAACGGTTACCCACCTTGGTGAGTTGTTTTTTTTGTGGTGTAGAGTGAATAAAGAGTTTACCGAAGGATCACTCGTGAAAGTAATTCCCCGGGTCGTTCTCCCAACGAGGGTTGAATTCGATCTTGTCGGTTCGGTTTGTGAATCTTGTGAAGTGAATGAGGATAGAAGAAATATTTTGGTTTTTGATTATACTACAAATGAGAATAAAAATGCAATTAAAGCAAAGAGAACAAGCAAATAATGCAAAACAAATTAGCAAATAAAACAAACATTCTCAAAAATGAAATAGAAATAAAAACGTAAAAAAAACTTAACACGACTAATTTAAAAAGAAAAATAAAAGCGAAACTAGTCCTACGATTGCAAATTGAGTTTTTCTAAATAATAAGATATAAAAGAAAAATAACGTAAAAGGAAAATTATATTTTTGGCTTTTTAATTTTAATAAATGAAAAGGATATAAAGACTAATTAAAAAGGAAATAAGTAAAAGAAATAAAAAACTAATTATTATTAAACTATAAATGTTTACTAGATAACGTTACTAAATAAAAGATACTAACTTGTTATATAATAAATCCTAACTTGATAAATTTTAGAAAAATTCGGCAGAGTTTCGTTTAGATATTAAGCATAAGAGAACCTCACTCGATAAACGATGAGGCAATGATTATCTAACTCGATAATCTTGGCTAACTCGCCAAAAGAAATCAAACTTGATAAAAATAAAAATAAAACAAAAAAAACAAACTCGACAAATAAAAACTCAAACTCAGTAATCTATTTTCCAAACTCGAAAGTTTCAAAGAAATCTCAAACTCGGAAACATTAGAAAAATCAAACTCGAAATGTTTATTTGCAATATGGCCCCTAACTCGAAAAACAAAAAAACACAAACTCGATATGTTAAAACTCAAACTCGATAAACCTTAAAACCAAACTCGGTATTCAAATCAAATCCTAACTCGAAATGTTTTAAAATCCTAACTCGAAAAGTTATATTGCACATAGGTCCCTAGAATAAAAGTCAAACTCGAAAGAAACAAAAAAAACAAAGTCGGTAATAATTTAATTTTTTTTTTTTTTTTTTTTTTAATTTCTAACTCGAAAGTTTTTTTATATTTAAATGCTAACTCGAAAGTTGTGGAAAATCCTAACTCGAAAGTAATCTGCTCATTAGTCCCTAGGAGAATAAGTCAAACTCGGTAAAAACAAAAAAAATAAGTAAACTCGATAAACCATAAAACCAAACTCGAAAGTTTTATATTAAAATGTAACTCGACAAAAACCATAACAAAACACTATTTTGATCCAAAATAAAGCCTAAAAACTAATGTTTTTCACCAAATTTAACACTAGACTAACTAGTTTAACCATAAACTTTAAATCCCACCAATAAAAACACGAATTTAATAACTCAAAATTAAAGATTTTTAAAAAGATAAAGCTTTTTAGAAAGAGAAAGTAAAACAAAACACATACTTCATAAAAGTAAGACTAGACAAAAATTAAATCTAAAATTAACCTTAGAACTAACCAACCTCTCAAATGAGGCTTACATCTCTATTTATAGGCTAGGGGCTAGGGCTTCTCTAATCTTTTACATTGTTGCATAATTGCCCCTAGACCTTTACAAATCATGAAATTCAAGATTAAAACATTATAAAATGTAACTAATACAACTTAATATTAAACGTAACGACTGAGAACGATCCAAATGCATTTCTTGTAATTTGGAGGATTTGATTTGACTTTTCTTCCTTGGCTTCGGCTTTTTACCTTTTTCCAATCTCGTGCTCGTTTTTGTCGGTTTTGCTTTGTTTTTGTTCATTTTTCACATATTCGTACCTGCACATACACAAATACAAAAACATACATTCTCTTGGCATATTTGGTTAGTATTTGGTGTATTTGGTCTGATTTAAGGTCTAAAAAGGATGTGTAAATAAGCACACATTACACCTCTTCAAGGAGATCGAAGTCTTCTCAGCTACAGTTCAAACCATTTTGTTGGACCACCCGGTTTTACTCAACCAAATCAAATCAATCCGGTTAATCAAGTCAATCAAAATGTGCAAAACCAAAATCATCAATTTAATCACAATGCTAATCAAAATCGGATGAACAATGGTTTTCAAAATCAAAATCATGGTTTTCAAAATCAAAATCGGGGAATTAGAATCAAGGCCCGACTCAAGGGAATTTTCAAGGAAATTATAATGCTAATCATGGGTATTTTAATCGTGGAAATTAGAATTTTCAAAATCAAGGTTTCAATAACAACAATCGGGGTCAAAATTTTCAAAATCCAGTCGTGAATCAAAATCAGCCAACCTCAGATGAATTGATTAAACAATTGCTGCTGCAAAATCAGAATTTAATTAAAACTCAGGAATTACTAACTAAGGAAGTCATTGAGATTAAGAAGTCTTTAAATGATCGACCCTCGGGCTCGGGTACTCTTCCAAGCAACACGATCGCTAACCCGAAGGGCGATGCTAAGGCGATCACGACTAGGAGTGGTGTTATAATCGATGGACCAACGGCTCCGACTACCCCTTCTTCTTCGTCTCCAAAGGTAGCCGTCCGTGAAACCGAGGCGACAACGGATACGGAAATTCCTAGTAATAATGGAAGGACCAAGAACATCCAACCTCCGGTGGTCCCAACGTCTAAAGGAAAAGATAAAGTTGTTAACAAAACTGAGAAAGAAATTCCCGTCAAAACAAATTTGCCTTATCCGTCACGCTTAAACGAACAAAAGCACCGTGAGAAAGATAAAATTCAGATGGAAAAGTTTTACCAAGTTTTTCAAGAACTACATTTTGGCATAACTCTCGCGGATGCTATACTTTTAATGCCAAAATTTGCTTCAATGCTAAAAGGTCTTTTGAATAACAAAGAAAAATTGTTTGAAAAATCTCAAACCCAGATGAATGAGAATTGCTCGGCGGTTATCCTCTAAAAGCTTCCCCAAAAGCTTGAAGACCCCGGTCGAATTCTCATTCCGTGTAATTTTCCTGGGATGGTTCAATGCTTCGCCTTGGCCGATCTCGGTGCTAGCATTAACCTAATGCCGTTATCCATTTGGAAGAAGTTGTCTTTACCCAATTTGACTCTGACTTGTATGACCCTCGAGCTTGCCGACCGATCTACGTCTCGACCAATTGGTATAGCTGAGGATGTTTTCGTCAATGTGGGAAAATTTAATTTCCCTGCCGATTTTGTCATTGTTGATTTCGATGCTGATCCACGGGTTCCTCTCATTCTCGTAAAAGGATTCCTATGGACTGGCCATGCTTTAATTGATGTTTACGACGAGGAGATTACCTTACGTGTTGGAAATGAAGCCGTTACGTTCAATCTTAATCAAACCTCGAGATACTCCTCCGATTATGATCATGTTTCCGTTAACAGAGTCGATGTTATTGACGAAGTTACGGAGGAGTATGCTCAAGAGTTACTTGGATTTACCGAAAATGCTTCGAGTGGCAATCCCACTCCTTCTTTTGAACCAATTATTTCCGATCATTCCCCTTCCCTTACTCCGTTTGAGGGAAGCGATATTGCTTGGGAAGAGATCAAGGCCATTCTTGCTAATGATTCGATTTCACCGGAAATTGATCATTCCGATTGTGACCCGGAGGGAGATGTTCTTTTGATTGAGAAATTATTAAATGAAGATCCCAACACGTCCCTCCCTCCGATGGACCTTAAAATGGCCGACATTAACGAAGTTAAGCTGTCTACTGAGAATCCTCCGGAGCCCGAGCTCAAGGATTTACCTCCTCATCTCGAATACGCATTTTTGGAAGGAACCGACAAACTTCCCGCCATTATTTCAAAAGAACTTAAAGATGAGGAGAAGAACCGTCTCTTAGATGTGCTCAAGAAGCATAAACGTGCCATCGCTTGGCAAATTTTTGATATTAAGGGTATCGACCCTCGTTTCTGCATGCATAAGATCTTACTTGAAGACAATTACAAACCGTCCGTTCAGCAACAACGACGGGTTAACCCGAAAAATCATGAGGTTATCAAAAAGGAAGTTATCAAACTCCTCGATGCCGGAATGATTTATCCAATCTCGGATAGCTCCTGGGTTAGCCCGGTCCACTGCGTACCGAAGAAAGGTGGAATGACCGTCGTAACTAATGAAGATAATGAATTGATTCTGACACATCTTGTTACCGGATGGAGAGTTTGTATTGATTATCGTAAATTGAATGATGCGACTCGTAAGGACCATTTCCCACTTCCATTTATGGATCAAATGCTAGAACGCCTAGCGGGAAATGAGTTCTATTGTTTTCTTGATGGATTTTCCGGCTATTTTCAAATACCAATTGATCCTCCGGACCAGGAAAAGACTACCTTTACTTGCCCTTATAGAACGTTTGCCTATCGTCGTATGCCTTTCGGCTTATGCAATGCTCCAGGCACGTTCCAAAGGTGTATGATGTCTATATTCTCGGACATGGTCGAGAAAACCATGGAAGTCTTCATGGATGATTTCTCGGTTTATGGAGATTCTTTCACTTCATGCCTCTCCCATTTAGAAAGTATGCTGAAACTGTGTGAAGACACCAACTTGGTTCTAAATTGGGAGAAGTGCCATTTCATGGTCAAAGAGGGCATTGTCCTCGGCCTTAAGATATCGAAATCCGGGATTGAGGTTGATAGAGCTAAAGTCGATGTGATTGCAAAATTACCTCATCCCACGACTGTAAAAGGAATTAGAAGTTTTCTCGGTCATGCCGGCTTTTACCGACGTTTCATTCAAGATTTTTCTAAAATAGCCCGGCCCCTGACCCGCTTGCTTGAAAAAGATGCTCCGTTTATCTTCTCAAATGAATGCATCGAAGCATTTAATATTCTTAAAAAGAAGTTAACGGAGGCTCCTATCTTAATTGCCCCCGATTGGGACTTGCCCTTCGAGCTAATGTGTGATGCTAGCGATTATGCCATTGGTGCAGTCTTGGGGCAACGCAAGTCAAAACATTTTCATCCGATACACTATGCTAGTAAAACTATGACCGACGCTCAATACCATTATACAACTACTGAGAAAGAGATGTTAGCCGTCATTTACGCCTTTGAAAAGTTTCGACCTTATTTGCTTTTGAAGAAATGCATAGTGTATACGGATCATTCGGCTCTTAAGTACCTTATGACAAAGCAAGATGCTAAGCCACGCTTAATGTGGTGGGTTCTCCTCCTTCAAGAATTCAAGGTTGAAATTCGAGACAAAAATGGATCTGAGAACCTTGCCGCTGATCACCTATCATGTTTAGAGAATCCCCATAAAAGTGTTTTCGAGAAAAAGGAGATTAACGAAGCATTTCCTCTTGAGACACTAGGGAGTTTATCACATTGTGATTCTAGTACCCCATGGTTTTCCGACTTTGCGAATTACCATGCGGGGAATTTTATCCGAAAAGGGATGTCGTTCCAGCAAAAGAATAAATTCTTCAAAGATGTTAAGCATTATTTCTGGGACGACCCCTATTTGTTTAAGATATGTGCAGATCAAGTGATCCGGCGGTGCATTCACGGCAAAGAAGCAGCTAAAATTCTTACGGCATGCCACAATGGACCCACGGGGGGACATCATGGTGCCAACTTCACCGCTAAGAAAGTATTTGACTCCGGCTTCTATTGGCCGACTATTTACCGGGATG
Organism: Artemisia argyi; assembly: GCA_030686995.1. NCBI lineage: Eukaryota > Viridiplantae > Streptophyta > Magnoliopsida > Asterales > Asteraceae > Artemisia > Artemisia argyi. The sequence continues at coordinate 176,038,419 of CM060682.1, forward strand.
CCCATGAGTTGGTTAAATCATGTGATTCTTGCCAGCCTCAAGGAAAAATTTCTCAGAAGGACGAGATGCCTCAAAATGCCATCCAAGTCTGTGAAATTTTTGACGTCTGGGGTATCGATTTCATGGGTCCATTCCCGTCTTCTCGTGGTAACAAATATATACTCGTGGCCGTCAATTACTTGTCTAAATGGGTTGAAGCGAAGGCGCTACCCACCAATGACGCCCGAGTTGTAGTGAAAATTCTTAAAAGTCTCTTCGCCCGATTTGGTGCACCTCGTGCTATTATAAGTGATCGTGGGACCCATTTCTGTAACGGCCAATTCGCAAAAGTTATGCTCAAATATGGTGTCACATATCGTCTTTCTACGGCATATCATCTGTTGAGGGTCGATTACACGGTAAGGTGGTTAAGCCTTCGTTCTTTGTGTATAAGATATGTTTGTGTGAATATGATTAAGTATGCGGAATCTACTTAACCACACTTAGAAGATTTATGTTTATTGTTATGGAAATGGAATAGTTAACACCAAACGATTCAATATTATTCAAAAGAAAAATAATACGAGTGATCTTTAGCTTATCACTAGGGTTACAAAAAACCTTGAATCTTATGTTTGTTCTTTCTATTGTCTGTATATGAGAGTTGTGTATGGCATTGTCACTCTTATCTACATATCTAAGATTTTCCTTTTATAGTCCAAGGAAATATCTTTTACAAACTACATGACTCAACAAATAACTAGCTTATGACTAATCACTATTCTAGCTTAGTCATACAAGATACATCATGTATCTAGGATAAACAACTCACTTGGAGTGTTCAATTTGATGACTAGAACTAAGATATTATCTTATTATGCAAGTGTTGAATAAGTTATTCTTATCTACACAGCTGTTTGTTATGAGTCATAGCTGCAGAGTCATAGCAGCAGCAGAATCAAGCAGCAGTATTCATCAGCAGTAGGATTCAGCAGCAGAATCACCTTCAGTGGAAATAGTCTTCAGCAGAATCTCCTTCAGTGGAAACTTGCTTTGTGCTTTATCAGCAGAATCATACTTGTCGTATTTCCATTAAACCTTTATGCTGAATCTTCTGATTCTTGTGCTTATTTAATTCCTAACAATCCTCCCCTAAACATGTGAATCACATTCAAACATGTTTTTCTGAATTAAATGAGGACTTTGTGAAGATCTTTCAAACACTTCATTGTCAGATTTGGTTGATCTGAAATTTCTTCTCTTTTGAGTGAATGAACTTATCTTTCTCTGGAACTTATCTGCTTTCTGATCTTTCATCAAGTGATGAACAAACGTAGTGAACTGAAATTGAATCTTTTCAACTTTTTGACCTAGATAGAACTTTCTCCTTTGAAATGCTTCATCCTTTCTGAATACAACATTTAAGAATGTTCTTGTCATTTTCAACCTCTATGTCATCATCTTGTATGATCTTGTCTTTTCTTTTGGTTAATCTTCCTTAAACTGGGCTTGTATTTCCTCCCCTTGTTTGAAAGATTTTCTCACAATCATAACATCATCATCTGATCCAGCATTTTTCCATGTTTTCAGACAATTTGTACATGAAGCCATCAATTCCTTAAGAGTTTAAGATTCTGTCCTCATCACTTCTAGGTGTGTTAACTCCTATGAGAGGTGATTCAATGGACATTTTTGACTTATGGTCCATCATTTGATGGTTTTTAAAGTCATCTTTTGAAAATCCTTTTAAGAAACTTTTGCCTTAGCAGTATGTATATGATTTTATTATGAAAAATCATACTGCTTACAACCATTTTGAAAGGATTAAGTGTGTAATAGACACTCAATCAAAATTTCGGTTTAAAGCAACCTCTGGTTGTGTGAGAACCAATGTTTTCAGTTATAAATAACCGCCTGTGTATAGATAAACCTATTCAAAAGGCTTTCTTTACAGGGTTTCCAGCTCGTGGCATTTGTTACCTCTAACACAAGTGTTAGATTCACTGTTGCTCGCTGTTCTTTCTATCAGATATCCGTATATTAGTCACATTATACTTGAGAGTATAATATGATAGAAAGTGAGTTGTATCAGTTTTTAATTGATCAACTAATTTATCAATTCAATGTGAAACATCATAATCAGATTTCAAGAAAGAAGTTTTAAGGAGTTTTGAAGTCCCAAACTTTTTCTATCATGAACCTATTATATCAGCAGCAATGATCAGCTTTCAGCAGCTTTGATCAGCAAATTTCACTTGAAATAGCTTTTCAGCTCAAACATTCATACCTGAAACTGTTAGTCTAAAACCAAATAAACAAAGTACAAAGTACTTGTCTTGAAATAGAATAATCATAGAACTAACTGTATGAATAACTTCAAATATTGTTAATAGTAGACTTAGATAACAAAGTTAGATGCATTAACAAAATCTATATACAAAAACACATTATATTGAAAAATTTAAAGATTAAGCATTCCAATACTTGCTACCAAGTACTGAAATCTACCAACATCAAAAGCTTTGGTAAGAAGATCTGCAAAGTTTTGATCTGAAGCAATTTTCATTACTTGAATTAACCTTTTCTCATTGCAATCTCTTATAAAATGATGTCTTATTTCAATGTGTTTTGTTTTAGAATGTTGCACTGGATTTTTAATAATGCAAATTGTACTACTATTATCAATATGAATTATGGTATGTAAGAAATTGTACCCATAATCAAGAAGTTGGTTTTGAAGCCATAGAACTTGACCACAGCAACTTGCAGCAGCTACATATTCAGCTTCAGTTGTTGAATTTGCCACAATTGTTTGCTTCTTACACTGCCATGAGATAAGTCTGCATCCAAGGAATTGACATCCTCCGGTTGTTGACTTTCTGTCCAAGCTAGCACCAGCATAGTCACTGTCTGAGAATGCTATCAAATCAAAAGGTGATTCTCTAGAATACCATAATCCCAACCTTGGTTGACCTTTGAGATATCTAAAAATTCTTTTGACTGCTGTTAAATGAGAAACCTTTGGAGTTACTTGAAATCTTGCACAGGCACAAACAGAGAACATGATATTAGGTCTGGATGATGTAAGATACATCAAAGAACCTATCATAGATCTGTATGTATGTACATCCACATTTTCTCCATCTGCATCTTTAAGAAGTGGCTTCTCAGGATCCATTGGTGTGCTTGCTATTTTTGAATCAGCAAATTGAAATTTTCTAAGAATCTCTGCAACATATTTGTCTTGACTAATAAATATGCCTTCAGATGATTGCTTAACTTGCAGACCCAAAAAGAATGTAAGTTCTCCCATAGAACTCATCTGAAACTTATCTTTCATAAGTTTTTCAAAGTCTAAACACATCTCCTTCCTTGTAGATCCAAAGATAATGTCATCCACATACACCTGTACTAACAGAAGATCTTTCTTGTGCTGTTTGATGAAAAGTGTCTGATCAATCTTTCCTCTTTGAAATCCATTCTCTAATAAATAGGAAGCTAGTGTTGCATACCAAGCTCTTGGTGCCTGATGTAGGCCATATAGAGCTTTAACTACCTTGTACACTTTGTCTGGATGGTCAGGATCAGTGAAGCCTGGAGGTTGTGTAACATACACCTCTTCTTCAATTGAACCATATAAAAATGCACTCTTGACATCCATTTGGTAAACTGTGAAGTTCATAAATGAAGCATAAGCTAAGAAAAGCCTAATTGCTTCAATTCGAGCTACTGGAGCATAAACCTCATCATAGTCTATCCCTTCTTCTTGTGTGTACCCTTGTGCTACTAATCTAGCCTTATTCTTAATCATTATGCCTCTTTCATCCCTTTTATTTCTAAAAACCCATCTAGTGCCAATTACTCTTACACCATTAGGTAAATCAACTAGCACCCATACCTTTTGAATCTTAAACTGAAGAAGCTCCTCTTGTATAGCCTCTAACCAGCTTGAATTTTCTAGGGCTTTATGAATATTCTTTGGTTCATCTTGTGAGAGAAAACATACAAATAAACAAGAGTTTGAAAACTCATGCTGTTTTGAAGCATAAAGGGCATCAAGAATCCCTTTTTGATCTGAAGATATCAATTGTTGTCTTGTCTTCACACCAGATTGTACATCTCCAATCACATTTTCTAGGGAGTGGACTTTGTGAATTCGTGTTTGTGGAGTGGAAGGAACTTGATAATCAGATGGAATATTGCACAAATCCACCTCATCTTCTGAAAAGTCTGATTTTGTTTCTTCTGAAGGACTATCAGCAGAGACAATTTGCTTATCAGCAGGAATTGTTTGATCATCAGCGGGAACATTTTGCTCATCAGCAGGAACATTTTGCTGTTCTTCTGTTCTTCCTTCTCTGATTTTATCTTCAACATCTTCTTTAGCTTTGCCAGAAGAAGATTCTCCATTGGTTGAAGTTGATTCCACATTGGTATTTGACCATATTGGCATCATCACATAATCTTGATGTGTCTTCTTGTCTAACCTTGCCTCATCTGTTGCTTGTGAACCTGAAAAATCATTAGTTTCTGCAACAACAGGCACATAATTCATTGAATGAGTTAGAGTTTCAAGATCAAATAGCCATTTTGGTCCTTGACCTTCTACATTAGACTTGTTCTCTAAGAACTCTATATGTAGACTCTCTTCTACTCTCTTAGTTCTTATGTTGTATACTCTAAAAGCTTTGCTATTGAGAGAATATCCAACAAAGAAACCTTCATCTGCTTTACCATCAAATTTTCTCAAATGGTCTAAGGTATTCAGAATTGTCACATGACATCCAAAAGGTCTAAGAAATCCTGTTGCAGGAGTTCTACCTCTAAAAAGTTCATATGATGTCTTATTGTGAGGCTGTACTATTAAAACTCTGTTTTGAACATAACAAGCAGTGTTGACTGCTTCGGCCCAAAAAGTTATAGGCAACTTTGAATCAGCTAACATAGTTCTAGCAGCTTCTATTAGTGTTCTATTCTTTCTTTCAGCTACTCCATTCTGTTGAGGAGTTCTAGCAACACTAAATTCTCTCTTAATACCTTTTTCTTTGCAGAAATCATCCATAACTCTATTTTTGAATTCTGTTCCATTATCACATCTAATGACTTTTACTCTTTTGCTTACTAGGTTTTCTATCTCTGTAATGAAAGTCTTAAGGATGCTAGAAGTCTCATCCTTAGTTCCTAAAAAGAATACCCATGTAAATCTACTATAGTCATCAGTAACAACTAGACAAAATCTCTTATGCATTATACTACTTACTGAAACAGGTCCAAATAAGTCCATATGAAGCATAAACAATGATTGATTGATAGAGTTAAAAATCTTGGGCTTACAAGTGACTTTGTGTTGTTTGCCTTTAAGACAAGCAATGCATGTTTGATCATTTTCAAAACGTTTTTGAGGTAAACCTCTTACCAAACCATTCTTAACAATCTTATTTATGGTTTTGAAGTTAATATGACCAAGTCTCCTATGCCATAACATAGATTCATCTAATGTGGCCTTTGCAACAAGACAAGTTAAAGCATCTTTAGAAACAATGTTATTCATATCAACACTGTACATATTGCCCTTCCTAGGAATTTTAAGAAGTACTTGACTTTCATCAGGCATCTTAAAATCAGGAGAAAGTACAGGACATTCAGTCTCAGTAAAAAGAGCATTATTCTTTCTGTCACACATTTGTGAGACACTAAAGAGATTATACTTAAGCTCTTGCACATAAAACACATCTTCAAAATCTAATTTACTGGTTTTGATAGTACCTTTACCAGTAATCTTTCCACCAATTCCTCCTCCAAAGGTAACATATCCACCATTAATTGATTGAAAGTTGGAAAGATAAGACATGTTGCCTATCATGTGCCTTGAACACCCACTATCTGAATATCCTTGATCTTCATGATCTGTTGGTGAATGTCCCTGCACAAAATAAAAGAATTAGTTTACTTTGGGGATCCAAGCCAACACTGACTTGGATCTGCCTCTTGCATCAATGAAATGTAATCTCTTGAGGACTGTTGATGCAACATTGGATTTAAGAATCCAACATGCTGAGGCCTTAACAGCATTTGCCCTGTTACCCTTAGCAGCAGTATGCTTAGCAGAAGAAACTGCTAGCTTTGTAGTTGTACCCTTTGGTCTCCAAACTTGTTTTTGGACCACTGCTTTTGTTTGAATGGGCCTTTGAACAATATTAGATGCATGTTTGAAAGTTGTTTTTGCACCCTTAATTGTTGATTTTGGGTAAACAATCATATATGGTTTTTCAGCAGAAACCATTTTCCTTTCAGCAGGAACAGTTTTTGTGACTGTTTTGGGTTTTGATCTTTTAGAATTAGAGTGAAAATTAGATTTAGGTGTTTGCCTTTTGTAGTTCACTCTATTACTTTCATACCCAGATACCCATTGGTTACAGAAAGCTGCAAGATGGTCAAAACTACCACAAATGAAACAAGCTTTATTGTGAAAAGCAAAGTCATCACCTAGTTGGTAAGACTTGAGGTTATTCCAATTTCTTTGGTTTCCTCTGGGCTTGTTTGTGACTCTATATTGTTCACAATATCTAACTGGTTGCCTAACATATTTTTCATTGGTTTTAGGCCTATCAGTATTGTGTTTGACTATCTTAGGAACTTTTGTTCTTGCTTTCTTAACCACTTCAGGTTTAGACATAACCTGTTTATTTACAAAGGACACCTTGTCCTGAAAAAGTAATGTTTTACATGAACATTTACTTTCTTTCTTAGGCTCATCAGCTACTATGTTAGAGTTTGGTTGAACTCCATATTGGAACTCAGGTAGCTGAAATTCAGGCAATCCTGAATGTTCTAGGTCGATCCCTGTGGGTTTTGGGATACCTCTATAAGGGGGTGGGGCTGCATTATATCCTAATCCTGACTTAACTTTATTATTCACTTGACTGTCTATTATTTTGTTTACATTTTTAGAAGCATGTTCAAGCTTCTCTTTAGTCAATTGAATGTTTTCTTTTTCAGTCTTAACCCTATCCAATGCTTCTTTTAAAGCCTCAATGATTTGATCTTTAAATTGATTATCATTTTCAAGTAAAGTTTTAGCATCAGTAAAGGTAAGTTCATTCCTTTTATAGTGTAGGATTTGCCTCTCTGCAGATTCTAAACCACTTTTATAATTGAAACAATCTAGATCAGATTTGGCGTATCGAACCTTTTGGTCATCATACTGTTTAATTAAGATTTTTAAGTCTTTAAGAGCAGTACAAGTATTTGAACAGGTTTTATGATCATGTACCTCAGGTGCAGTAAATGCCATAAGAGCCATCTGTGAAGAACCCATTTCTTCATCATCCACAGACTAGTGGTCAAGTTGAGGTCTCCAATCGTGGCTTGAAACGAATTTTAGAAAGGACCGTAGGTGAACATCGTGCTTCATGGGCCGATAAGTTAGATGATGCACTTTGAGCCTTCCGTACAGCTTACAAAACACCCATTGGGTGCACTCCATACAAGCTGGTTTACGGGAAGGCCTGCCATTTGCCTTTTGAACTTGAGCACAAGGCCTACTGGGCCTTGAAACATGCTAATTTTGACCTACAAACCGCGGGTGATCACCGTAAAGTTCAATTGAATGAATTAGTCGAGCTTCGTGATCAAGCCTATGAGAATTCTTTGATCTACAAAGAGAAGACAAAGAGGATTCATGATGCTAAAATTAAAGATTGTGTCTTCAATGTTGGTGACCGAGTCCTTCTTTTCAATTCTCGATTGAATATTTTCTTGGGCAAGTTAGAAACCCGTTGGTCTGGACCATTCACCATTATCTAAGTATTTCCTTATGGAACCGTTGAGCTTGCTCAACCTTATGGTCCCAATTTTAAGGTGAATGGTCATCGTCTTAAACATTACTTCGGAGGGGACATACCACCCATGGTTGTCCCGGATCTCCAAACTTTCCCTAAGGATAACTAAATTCGGGGATCGAGTCAAGCTCATGTGACTCGGTGAACAAAAACAAGCGCTTCGTGGGAGGCACCCCATGCTTATCCATTTCATTTTCTTTATTTTCTATATTCTTTAAGTAACGTGACGTGAGGGGGGCGACCCTTTCCAAACTCGTGTTTTCGTGGTTGTTTTTGAATGTTCAGGAATTTCCCCGAAGTTTGAGGACTCTCGTGCTCGTGGTTTGTCGTTCTCTCCACTCGAGTCTCATTCTTCGCTGCTCTTTCGGAAATTCACCATATCCAAAATCTTATCGACTAACGTTTATCTCTTGGTATACTTAATAAACGACCTTAGATTTTACGTAGGATTACCTTTACCCTTAAAACATTGAGGACAATGTTTCACTTTAGTCTGGGGGGGGGGGGGTGAATCTTCGATTCGATTTGACCTGTACCATCGTCTGAGCTGTTAACTTGCGCAACTCCATTTTCCACCAAAATTTTAAATTTTTGTCACCGCTTTATAATCAAAAATAAAATAAAATAAAAAAAAAGTGAAAAAAATATATGATATGAATAATAAGTTTTGACACCTTGTTTTGACTTTCCTACCGGCGAGAGTAGAAATAAATGTTTCGACTTGACCGGGCGTGTTGAGCCCTAGCTCGTCTCCCTTAACCAATATAATCAAAAGATTATGGCTAAGCATCCGCGGATCTCATTACTTGGGATTTTAAATTTGCGGAGATCGAGGAATGATAGAGTTTATTTAGAAGTTTCGTGCTAAACGTGGAGTAGTTGGATCTCTTTAGAGCCCACGAAAGGTACTTGTGGCCTCCTTGTTCCCACAAGCTTGCACACCAATAATAATATATCTCTAGGATTAATTAAGTGTATAGGGTTTGGGCAATACTTAGTTTTTTCTCGTTCCCAACAAAATCTCTGCATATGGGGGTTTGGTACTCATAGGGGTACTGCCAGTGTTACGGTGAAATAGACTATTGCATCTTGCCGGTTCGCAGCCGATGTTGTGATCTTAGTAAAAGCCGTAGGACTTGGGGTTTGGCATATGATTATGAATATCAATAATAATAGTCCAAAGCCAAATAAAAAGGCAGAGGAATCCAAAGCTATAAAAAGCAGCGGATAGAAATCCAAAGTCATAATAAAGCTCTTACATCTTGGCGGCTACTAAACCGTTGTTGTAAAAGAAATAAATGACTAAGGACCAAGTATTATTAAAGTGTTTATAATTATGCAAAAAAATGCCAAGCTTCGACTCCGGGGGTTTCCCTAATAAAAAGCTTCCGTTTCGGGTATCAAACATGGTATGTCTCGGTCGTAAATAAAAAGGGGGGCCTCCACAAATCGTGTTAAATCAGAGACCTTCATGTGGACCCGGTTTCTGTATGCAGGAGTTTTCGAGGGAAAGTTTGGAAACTACTTAGCGTTCAAATTTTGTGCTCTTATCGGACTAACAACTATCAAAACGAGAAAATATGAAGCAATTCATTTCTCAAAAATTAAAATCTTGAGATAGAAAACTTAGGAACTGGGAACAAGAGGTAATGACACAAGTAACTTTTGTGGGTAGTGTTAGCACCTAACTTGTGGATAAATAATGATCTCGATTTTACGCTTAGTTTGGGAGCTTGTGAAAAATCAATGATGAAGATTTTTATCCGTATGGTCTCTTCTCTGTGAGAAGTGTTTCTACTCGTTGACCCTGAAAGTTATCAACAGATAAGAATTGATAATGAAAGTCAAAGCAAACCGTCACATGTATAAATGAAAAAGTACAAAAATAGTAGTTGTAGTTGTTATTCATGAAAATCGGAAAACGGGACGTTTTTGAGAATAAATGATTTTACTATCTCTTTTGAACATCATTGCAACTTTACAACGTCAGTAAAGAGAGGTTTTGAAATTATTTATCTCTTAAGTGTGAGGTGATGACATTGCATGAGGGCACGGCAATACCTTAGTCTGGGGGATTTTGATGTGTGCTTTTTCACACTTTCTTTTTAGACCAAATACACCAAATACTAACCAAATATGCCAAGAGAATGTGTGTTTTTGTATTTGTGTATGTGCAGGTACGGATATGAGAAAAATAAACAAAAACAAAGCCAAAACCGACAAAAACAAGCACGAGAATGGAAAAAGGTCAAAAGCCGGAGCCGGGGAAGCAAAATGATCAAGGAAAGCTCAGAATGTCATAAGAAACCCTTAGGAATTCCAAAAGTTGCATAAAAAGTCCCTGGACAAAGATTTGAAGATATGGCAACTTTAGTCCCTGCACTTTCAGGAAATTACATAAATGGTCCCTTGAAGGTATATTCTAAGAAAAGTCAAACATAGCCCTCCAAGAATGTAAAGAATTCAAAAAAAATACCCTTGGGAGAAATATTGGAAATTTACAGAATTGGTCCTTGAGCTTTCAGAAATTACAACATAGGTCCTTGTAAATTTTAACAAAACTATCACTACTAAAAACCTTACACACCAAAACCTGGTCCAATAATATTTCTAGTCCAATCCCACAAGCCCAACCTTCCTAAAAGCCCATCCCATCCTACCCGGTCCACTCCTTTTACCCAGGTCAACCCTTGACCAAACCCGGTCAATACCCAAAATAAATAAAAACAACCCTATCCCAATTCCCGCCCCCCAAATGTTATTTTTACCCAGATTTTCACTGTGCAATGAACCCTAACTCACCCTTTACCAAAAATTACCTCACCTTATAATAATTAACCAATCATTTATGTTTCTAGAAGGTCTGACGTATGATAGAGAGTGTCAGGGACGCGTGGACCAATCAGAGAAGACACGGAGGATCACCAATTGAGGGCACGCAATCCAATGGACCAAAATCAAGCATGTGATTGAAGCAGGGATATACGGACAAGATTAAGCACAAAGAAGCACAATTCCAGAAGCATCCTCAACCCTAGCAGGCTCTCACCTCTTCCTATATATACCCCCCTCCATCACAGATGCTTAGTGTAGGTTTTATTATAGTTTTTAGTTTTCTGTCTTAAAAGTTTCATTGTAATTTTCATTTTCCAAAAATATTGTACTCTTTTTATTGTTATTAATATAATCCAAGTTTCTCTTAAATCTCAGCTTATTGTTCAAGTTCCTTTTAGCTTATTGTTTATTATTTACTCATTGCTAGTACTAATTGTTAGTTTAAATTTATATTTTACATTCCTGTTTTATCAAAAAAATAAAAAATCCAAAAAAATTAAAAAAAGAAAAATAATATATATATATATAAATATATATATATATATATATATATATATATATATATATATATATATATATATATATATATATATATATATTTCTTGAATTACTTATCTGAGTTTCAAATTTGTTTTGTTTTGTTTATATAAAATCATATTAAGCTTTTGTGAGTTAATTTCTGTCAATAATTCTCTAATACCCATTGGGCAATTGTTGAGAGCTTATTGTAATAAGCTGAGCTTATTGGAGATTTGGCAGCCAAAACAGGAGTCCATTTGGCCTGTCATAAAGACTGGCAAGCTTAGTGAACCCCCTCTGTTCTGCTGAGGGGGATTTGGTTTGTAAGTCTCGTTTATATTCAATTCTGCATAATTAGTAGTAGTAGTATTAATCTGATTGTTGTTGCTTGTTTCTGTTATTCAGTAGTAGTAGCATCTTATTCAGTTTTAGTTGTAGTTTATTTAGCATTATATTCCTGTTTTCATTATCTGTTTGGTTTGCTATTGTTTCATCAAATCTGTCTATTATTGGATCTGTGGTTCTGGTTGTAATTTGTGTTTGAAGTCTGTGAGTTTGATTCATTTTAGCATATTAGATCACAGTGGTCACTGATTTGGTGGATTGGATTGATAAAACACTGAATTGCTTCTATAATAGTTGAAACAGGTCATATAAGAGGGTGTTTGGGTGAGATTAGTTAACTGGTTTAACCTGTGATACAGAGGTGGTGGTTTGTTTAGATATCATTCTTAGGTACATTTAGGTCTAATTTTATATAAAAATAGTAGGTTTATACACAAAAGGTCAACTTAGCTTTTAAATTGCATAACAGTTAGGTTTTAGGTTGCATAATCTCAACTAGTAGTTGCATATTAGCATTAGAAAGTTTAATCTAGTTAAATTTTAGCTTATTACAACTTAGGTAATCAAATAGAGCAGATTTAAAATCATTTGAGTCAAAGTCTCTTTGAAAACAAAAAGTCAAACTCGTAATAACTCAGTTTTGGGGTCACATCTTTGGGAGCCTTTGTAGGATTCTAATCTTTTTGGAAATATAATTGATTTGCTGTTTTCTGAAGTTTGTCAGCTTGTGAAATAGAATCAAAAAGAAATTTGTGTTTTGAAAATCATTTGCTCATTGAAAAAGCTTATTGAAGTTACCTGTTTGGTTTACCCTTTCCCCTGCACCTCAGATTTTGTCCAAATTTTGAGTAACTAGTTAGGTTATCAAATAGGTGATTAAGTGATTTCAATTGGTGTTTTAGTGATCTCAGCTAGTTAGTAACGGTTTTGCCCCTATTGGTCTTGAATGAACAGCTTATTGGGGCTGCTTATTGAGCTTGTCTAGTTGAAAGTTTGAGCATAGAATCTGTCATATAGTTGTAGGGATATAATTAGAGCTGGAAATTTATGACACGGACCTGTTAACACGACACGACACGACCTGTTCTTAACAGGTTTCGTGTCAGGTCTTAACAGGTTTTGTGTCTTAACAGGTCCGGACCTGTTAAGACACGAATGAAGTTAACAGGTTTCGTGTCTTAACAGGTCCGGACCTGTTAAGACACGTTAAGAGACCTATTATGATGTTATATATATATATATATATATATATATATATATATATATATATATATATATATATATATATATATATATATATATATATATATGTCTAAAATCCTAACCCTAACGTATTTTTTTCGCCCCCATCTTATCCTTACCTCTCACCAACCTTCTCTCATCACCCATCAATATCTGTAACTTCTCAACCCATCTCACCTCATCACTTCTCAATTCATCATATCTCATCTATGATAATCCAATTAACAAGCCCATCTAAACAAACCTTACAAACACAAATTCAACCGTTCCCAACCTATATCTTCATTCGTTGCTCAATCCGGATCAAGAAAGCTTTTATGAAGGCTACAAGATCTTCTTAATATTTTTTCTTTTCATTTGATTGATGAGGATTTGAATGATAGTAATTAAAGCTTAGCTTCAATTGAAGATCTGAATGATAGTAAAAGCTTAGATTTGAATGATATTTTTTTTCTTTTCGTTTGATTGATGAGGATTTGATGATGATCTGAATGATAGTAATTAAAGCTTAGCTTCAAATAAAGATCGATGAGGAATAGTTGCTGTTGCTGTTGAGGAATAGTCGATGAGGAATATATTTTTTTTTCTTTTTTGCTGTCGTATTTTCCTATTAAGTTGATTGATGAGGATTTGTTGTATTTTTCTTTTCTTTTCTGTTGTTTGATTTGGTTTGGGACACTCGGATTTGTTGTTTGATGTTGGATGAGATTCGTGTAACCTGTTAATTTTGTTAACAGGTCCTTAACATGTTCCTTATCGTGTAACCTGTTAATTTTCGTGTCGTGTTCGTGTTCAAAAAAAGTGACACGATTTGTTATCGTGTCGTGTTCGTGTTTAGGTCATTCGTGTTCGTGTCTTATCGTGTTCGTGTCTTATCGTGTCGTGTCAGACACGATATGCCAGCTCTAGCTGCAATTGTGTTTGTTGGCTCATCATCTGAATCTTATTGCTCATCTTAGTTCATTAACACCTTAGGTTGTTGTTTCCATTGTGATTTTACCATTTGCCTAATGGTTTATCTGTTTGACTTATTTCTTTCCTAATTGCTTATATCATCAGTTTGTGCTCATATCTGTATTTCTGAGTATCTTTTGGTCCTAATATTGTTTCTATAAGCATATTTGGGTCATAAAAATACTTGGTAAAAGCTTGGTCAACTTTTGGTCAAACTGCTTATCAATAAGCACTTTGGTATAAGCTGTTTTCAAAGTAAAGGGTAGCTACAGTGTTTATTTTTCAATTTTTATATTTTTCCTAGCTTTAAAATAATATTTTAGAATTTCCCTGAATTTTTCATATTTTTTCAAGTTGATTTGCTATTTTTCTTATTTTATTTTCATTTTTAATCAATATTCAATACTTTTTAATTACTGAAAAATCAAAAAAAAAATCAGAAAAAGCCAAGAAAAATAAAAAAAAAATATTTTAAAATTTATTTTCATTTATTTTAGAATTTTAGAAATTTAATTTGCAATTTTCCCATTTATTTTGAATTTTTAATTAGATTTAATAGTTTTTAATTCCCAAAAATTATACAAAAAGCCAAAAAAATTAGTTTTTAGTTTTAAAATTACTTTTTAGTTATTTCATAATTTCCAAAATTTATTTTTCATTTTTCTCACCTTTTTTTCATTTTCTTTTAATTTTTAATTAGATAAATTAGTTTTTAATTAATAAAAAATAAATAAAAAGTTAAAAAAAATATTTTTCTTTTTCTTAAAATTTTCTTTTATCATTTTTAACTTTTGAAAATTATTTCCAAATCCGTAGGAGTCGTGTAGCTTAAAATTCGCGTTTTATTTCGTACGTTAACGTTTATTTAACATTTTAGCGTACGGTTTCGATTTTACGTTACGTTTGCCTTACTTGAATTACGTGTTTAAGTGATTATTTGTGCTTCATTTACTATTTCATTAGTATAATCTTATTCAAATCACTTTTTACCACTTTCACGACACGTTTCATAAATCGGGAATTCGAAATTCCATTCATCCTTCACACGGACTACGACCTCGGGTTATCCGTATTTCTTTGCGGATCTCTTGAGTAATACTTATACTATATATATAACTTGATTTTCATGAATCAACATTCTTCTCACAACTTCTTCCATAGCTCTTCTACAACGTATTATTGCTTTACTTCATAGTGAGTTTGCTATGACAGATTTTGGCTCTATTATTTTCTTGGTATTTCTGCTCAGCAATCGGCTTCAGGCATGTTTTTGTCTCAGTCAAAATTTGCAGAGGAAATTCTTAAGTGAGCTCATATGCAGAATTGTAACCCATGCAAGACCCATGTTGATACTCAATATAAGCTTGCTTCTGATGGTGATCATGTCAGTGACCTACTTTATATCACAGCCTTGCTGGTGCACTTCAATATCTTACTTTTACATGACCAGATTTATCTTATGCTATTCAGCAGGCCTGTCTTTATATGCATGACCCTTGTGAGTCACACTTTACGGCTTTGAAGCACATTTTTTGCTATATTCGAGGTACTCTTGATTATGGTCTACAGCTTCATGCCTTGTCTACTACCCACCTTACTGCCTATACTGATGTTGACTAGGCCGGTTGCCCTGTTACTCGACGATCCACTTCTGGGTATTGCGTATTTCTTGGTGATAATCTTTTATCGTGGCCTGCCAAGCGCCAGGTTACTTTTTCGTGCTCTAGTGCCGAAGTTGAATATCGCGGTTTTGCTAATGTGGTTGCTGAGACTGCATGGATTCGTAATTTGTTGCGTGATTTGCATACTCCTTTGTTTACAACCACTCTTGTTTATTGTGTGTTTGTGTCAAGTAAATGTCTGCGAATCCGGTTCAGCATCAGCGTACGTAACACATTGAGATTGATATACATTTTGTCCGTAACTTTGTTGCTTCAGGGCAGGTTCGTGTTTTTCATATGCCTTCGCGTTTTCAGTATGCTGATATATTTACAAAGGGTCTCTCTGCTGCATTGTTTCTCGAGTTTTGCTCTAGTTTGAACGTCCGAATGCGTCCCTTTCCAACTGCGTGGGTGTATTAATGATTATAGTTTAGCCCATTTAGTAGGTTCATTATTGTTATGAGTTAAGCCCATCTATTTATCTTATTCTCCAAGAAATGTATTCTAAATATTATGGTTCAATGATAATATGATGTTTATGGGGGATTATCAAAGTTAACAATCCAGTCGTTCTAACAAGGATGAACTTAATGGGTGGTGATCGTGTGAAAAGTCTCAAAATTATAAATATATAGATTAGAGGTGGCAATTTGAGCCAAAAAAAAAAAAAAAAAAAAAAAAAAAAAGTTAAATGGACAAACTTTTAAAAGATTTGAGCACATTTGGTCCCCCTCTTTTTCTTGAAACGGGTATATATTGCCCATTTAAAAGTTAAATGGGCACAAATAAACACATATTTCTCTTAATTAGATAACACTACAATTGTTTTTAAAGAAAAAAATTATAGATATAATATATTTAATTTTCTAAATATAAATGGGGTGTTAAGTTTGAGGAATTTATTTCGTCGTTTTGGGTATTTTCTAAAACGATTCGTATAACATGCGCCCGTTTGGCCAGTGTTTGTTTAGCCCGTGCTCGTTTAGCCCGCGCCCGTTTAGCAGGTAGCCCGTTTGACCCGTGGCCCGTCCCGCCCGTTTTGCCACCTATAATATAGATCACAAGATGTAAGTTACAATTGTCACCACATTCACCCCTCATTCACAGTAATTTGTCAAAACACTTTTTCATCTCCCTTTTTTTCAATCTTTTTTTCCTTTTCTCCAATCCTCATTCTTTTTTGTCTTTTTCTTTTTCTTTTTTCTTTTTTTATTAATGAATAACAAGTTCAGACTAATGAACAAAACTGCTGTAACTGGTGAACAAAATTTTAGAATGATGAACAAGACTGTTTGATGAACAAGTTATAGCTGATGAACAAGACTGTCATAACTGATTAAAATTTTGGAATGATGAACAGAACTATCGTAATTGATGAACAAGATTGTCAGTTTGTTTGCATTATATGTAATTAAAAGATGTTGAACAAAATAGTCAAATATTTCATCATTGTTCATCATCACTATCAAATTAAATCCTCATAATTTTCATTGTTCGTTGATTGAAAAACAAGTGACTGAAATAGTTATATAGTATGATGAATTGTAAAACAGCCCCAAATTTGTGAAATCCGATTATGTCATCATGTGGTGTGTGATGTTAACTTGCAAGTTTCTTTCAAACATTCAGAGTAGCCTTGCCTCTTATTTGAGATATAATTCAAGCTTTGTATACATTCATCTCATACACTATAGGGATGGTGATAAGAGATATATTTTACATCCCAGGGGGGCTATAATTGGAGATACCATTGTTTCTAGTATAGAAGTTCCTATAGAAATGAGAAATGCCCTACCTTTGAGTGCGATTTGAACTATTGATTTACGTAATTGGAAATAACAAATTAGGTTTACGATGAAACCTAGAAATGACCAAAATAAAGATGAAACCAATGACAAAGGGGTATGATTTCTGCTACGAGCCTCCATCGCATTGAAATGTTATTTTTTTGGGTAAGAGATTTTTTACCTTGGTAATTGATGAGGCGAAAAATGATCCATTTTTAGGGGGTCATTTAAGCCCGAATCCGAATTTATTTGATCAAATATTGCCCTAAATCGTTCCTTTTGTGATTTTAGGTACTTTGGGAGTGAAATCTGGAAAAGGAAGCAATTCGGACATTTTTGGAGCATAAAAGTGAAGAAAATGCCAAAGTCTTAATTTTCCATGCTGGGAACAGTAGGTGACGGTGTCAAGAGCAAAACCTTGACGGCGTCAAGAGAAAATTTCATGAATTTCCATGACGACCCAGAACAGATTTGATGGCGTCACGTAGGAAGGGCGTCAAGAGTAAAAGAGTCATGACGGCCTGGAAGTGTATAAGTCTTGACGGCGTCAGAAGTAGATCTAGGCAATCCGAGAAGAGTTTTGGCGGCGAGGTGACGGCGTCACAGTGTTTGTCTTGACGCCGTCAAACCCATTTTTCTATATATAGTTTTCTAATTTTCACACAAAAAGAGAGAAGTTTTGGAGAAACCCTAAGTACGATTTTGGTGCAACTTTTACAGGTTTTTCAAGGGTTCCAAACCCTTGATACCTTGCATTGTAATTGAGATAAGTGTTCCTTTAATTCAATCAATATGTCTATGTGTTGGTTGTCTATATCTTGTTCTTGTCTCAATTCCATTATGCTAGGCTAGATCTATCTTGTGTTTGCTTAGATCTAATGAAACCTAGATGTTAATTATGTGTTGATTACTTGTTTATCTTTGTCTTGGATGAGTGATTTATATGTTAGGCTTAAGAAAACTGTCAGATCTCCACTTGGTAACATGCTTGAACGTCTTAAGAAACATGAACCGAGGCGCACTAGGTCTTTATTGGTTGTATTTAATGCATGAGCCACTGTTTACAATCCCTATAGTTGTGCTGGGCATGGTGTAGGAGGAGATAAGAGCTCATAGAATTGGGGAGTTATGTGTGCCACCCCATGAATGGTATTAAGGAATACGATCCGTCATCCATGCAATTATAACAAGTAATTAACGTGTAAATGATATCTAGGGAGTAATGAAATCTAAGTAAACACATTTTCTCCAATTACTGCCCACAACTTTAGTATAATTTAGCTTATTTTCATTTCTAGTATTTTATTTTGATTGCATCTTCGTATTGGGTTAGTTGATTAGCAACTAATTCCGCCCAAATCCTTCAAACCCCGAGATTTTAATTGCTTTCTAAAAAATACAAAAATAATCTTCCTTCATCTTTAGAACTAGTATTTAGGTTTTCTAATCCTAGCGACACTATTCCTAAGCTGAATGATCAATCCTCCGGTACTTGTCACTATACTATACTACAACGATCAGGTACGCTGCCTGGTGGGGGTTGTAAGCTTCTCGAGATCCCTCGAGAGGTAAAGCCTGTTGCGATTCCCACGCATCAAGTTTTTGGCGCCGCAGCCCGGGGAATAGTTATTGTCTATGTTAGAATTTCTTTTTATTAGGTCTACTTGCTAGATTCCTTTCTAGTAAGATTTTATTTTTATTTTTAGGTTTCTTTAGTCTATCTATTTCTTTGTGCCTTTGTTCGTAACCACCCGACACCATGGACAACGGGAACATCTTTGAACCCGTCATCCCACCACAACAAAACCCACCATTAGAACCCCTTAGGCCCCGAACCTTAGGAGAGTATTCCCGACCTAGCCACCAAGGCTACCGAAACACCATTGAGCTCACCGGAGCCAATGTGACCCCCTTGCGATCCGACACCATCCGGTTGGTGCAAAGCGGATGTGCATTCCATGGACTTCGTTCCGAAGATCCAAACCAACATCTTAAGGACTTCCTCAAAATCGTAGATTCCATAGACCTAGGTGTTGAAACTAGAGAGACTACCCGAATACGCTTATTCCAATTCTCTCTACGGGATCAAGCTAGTCAATGGCTTGAGCGTTTACCCGTGGGATCCATCACCACATGGGATGATCTCACCACTCGTTTCCTCGCTCAATTTTTCCCACCGGGGAGAACTACTAAGCTTAGAAATGACATCTTGATGTTCCAACAACGTCAAAATGAATCTCTTTATGAAGCATGGACTCGTTTCAAGGACTTACTCCAAAAAGTCCCTCATCATGGCATAGATCTTTGGCTCCAAGTCCAAATTTTTTATGACCATATCGACATCCCCACGAGGCGAGCCATTGACCAATCAGCCGGTGGTAAGCTACGTGATCTAAGTGCGGAACAATCATGGGAACTCATAGAAGATCTTGCTCTCTATGACAACGAAAGTTGGAATGATCCTCGTGACTTGAACAAAACGGTCAAGGCAATATCTTTGCCTTCGAACAATTCTAGCACTCCCGACCGTAGGATCATGGAACTTGAAGGTCGAGTCAAGTCTCTCATGAAATCTTACGAAGCTCCAAAATCCTCAAGCCATGTAAGCAGAATCACTTCCACATGTAAATTATGTAATGGCCCTCACGAGACGCATAACTGCATGGAGCTTCCAAAACATGCTTATAACAAATTCACATCGTCACACGTGGGACGAGGCCCTCGCACTTCTGACGAGGCCTATGAAGCATGGAAGGATAAACCTAATTTCAGAGGGTACCAAACGCGGAGCGTATCTTTCAATGACTCCTCACCACTCACTTGGTCCGAGCATTTTCCCTCACAAAGCACTCCTAGGCAGAGCTGTGAAGACGCCTTGCGAAAGTTTATTTTATCTCAAGAATTACAGCTCTCCACGCTCGAGGCTAAATTTAGACAACAGCAGGCCGATGTGAATAACAAGATGTGTAATCTGTTAACTGCTATCAAGGAGCATGTTGTTAATAAACCTATTCGCATTGATGAGGTCAAGTCTGCTACCATCATGAGTCCGCCAACCTCTCCTGTGAAAATAAAAAGCCCTAGTAAGCTATTCAAACATCTATCACCAAAAGAAAAAGAACCCGTCAACCCCCTAGGGCCAATCCATTTCGTAAACACCATCACCACAATATCTGCCTCCACACCTAACCTAAGCCAACAACAAGCTGAAAAAACTGGTCATACAGCTGAAAATGAGACCTCAAAGGTAAACCACGACCTGACAAGAAA
Organism: Artemisia argyi; assembly: GCA_030686995.1. Taxonomy (NCBI): domain Eukaryota; kingdom Viridiplantae; phylum Streptophyta; class Magnoliopsida; order Asterales; family Asteraceae; genus Artemisia; species Artemisia argyi. Next base: position 176,058,852 of record CM060682.1, read on the forward strand.
CCTTGTCAACTCATCCGAGCGGTGCATCGCACAAGAACCTAGTAAATCGGATAAGGAGAAAGAGAGATCAGAAGAACATAAGAGAAATCCAACCATTTTGGGTAAATCTATTATAGAAGAACCCGAGAGAAAAATGGAGAATGTTACTAGTGGGAGTAGCGATAGGACTAAGGAAAATAACCATAAAGTTTTCAAGATCTCCTGCACCATTAAGGATAAGCTCCTAACCGATAGTCATATAGATCCTGGCTCCCCAGTCAACCTAATCCCCCTTTCCTTATACCATGAGACCTTCCCAAAACGCATTGCATGCGAAAGGGTAATGAATAATTTATCAATCAGGGTCGGAGAGCTTGTTTACAATACTAACCTCGCCGTGGTCGATGATATAGACCCTCTCACCGATCAACCGTTAACCAACCTTGTTCTGGGGAAACCATTTATCAATGAATCAGGAGTAATCCTTGATGAGATGGATGGAAGTGTAATGTTCACCAATGGTGTTAAAAAGGTGATTTTTCGTGGGGGTAATGAAGAGGTTTACGAATATCGTCCCTCCCTTGAGGGGAATCTATTCGGATCTAGGAACGGAGAGTCGGGGAAGATAAGGAGGCGTGATCCGAATAATCTCAAAATTCCATGCATGATCGGTCACAAGCATTTCGATAACGTCTACATCAACATATTCATGCCTAAGAATGTTATGTCCCTGTTCTATTACAACAATATCTGTAGATGGGGAATGATTTACAAAGGAGAGAAAGTGGTTGGTAGAGATCATGAAATCCGGGTGTTTGTAGGAAACATGGCATTTACTATGGAATTCACGATGTAGACAACATTGAGGACTATGTCGACCCTAGGTTATCACAAGTCATTTTTGGGGCACCCTTTTGTGAAATTACTAATTTGATAATTGATGACCGGAATGGAATCATGACCTTTGCTGATGGAATTAGGAGGATTTCATACCAAACGCCATACAAAAGAAAATATCTGAGGGAAATAGATTGTGACGGGCTTGATAAGATAAGTTCCCAGCTTATTTTGTGCGATGAAGATGTTCGGAGAGGGTGTGAGAACACCTCTGATTTATCATGTGGATTCTTTAGGGATGTTAGCAAGCTTGGTTCTAAGTATCGAAAAGATATCTTCGAGTTCAAAGACCCGAAGTACTTACACTACGAAAGCGATACTGGTTTAGAAGATGACCTAGAGAGTGGAACCAATGATGAAATCACGTAGTAACCCATGACCTTGAGTCTAGCTACAAGACTCGTAAATAAAGAAAAGCGCTTCTTGGGAGGCAACCCATGTTTTGTGTGATTTTATTTTTTGTTTGTTTGTTATTTGCTTCTGTATGCATGTTTTATTTTTATTGTTGGTTGATCATGTTTCTAAACTAAATGTGGAAATACTTTACTTTGTTGTTTTGGCCTAGTCTTAACTCCACCTAAAGGTATTTTTGCAAAAGATAAGTGTAAGGGGAAACCCCAAATATGTTTTTAAGAAACAATCCGATCATGATTCTCCACAATATTAAATGAACATGTGTATTCGTATTTGTTAGAGTCAAATGCTTGTATTGAGTCATAATGAAGTTTTGCAGGATTTTCCAGGAAGTAGGACCAAGTTTTTCCAGAAATTTTCCGGAAACTTAACACAAGGATTTCTGCAGGTCAATTCTGACGGCGTCAGGGGTTTACTCTTGACGGCGTCAGGAGTTAAAATCTGGAAATTTTACCGGTTTTGTTTTTCTAACGGAGTCTTATGGTTTTTGTGAATTATTAAGTTTTATAATCTCCAGGAGATCTTTAAACTTCATTCCACAAGCATTATATCTTATCTTGTTTTCTAGGATTTAGTAACTTATATAGAATGCCGCCAATTTTACGCGAGGTTGTCTTGTCTATTTTGTCAGGTTTTACAGGTTATGTATGACAAGAAGATGATTCGTATTCTGGAAGGGAAGCTTTGATTGTTCATTTTCTTGGAGGAAGATTTAACATGGCCATCCTATTATCCATACCGAGCGAATCAGGGGAGTATTTGATTTCATTCTCTTTACTTTTTCACTTTTACATTCTTTACTTGAACATTGGGGACAATGTTCATCTTAAGTGTAAGGGGAGGGTAAAAAGATGTTACCTTACATATGCACTTTCGCTTGAGTTTGTTTTGTTTGATGGTAGATGTGTAATAAAACTATGAGAAATACTTGTTAGTGCAATTTTAGCGCCAAATTTAAATTTTTTTACTACATTTAGGAGTGAAACCTTAGCCATAGCAAGCGTCTCATGGATAGGAGATTGTATGACTAGCACATAACCGTATATTCAGAAAAATTTTCCACCCAAATATGTGAGGTTCGCCTTTAGATTTGATAGGAAAAGCATTCATTATTAGTGCTTATGAGTGTACCGGTAGCATTTAGATTCTAGAACTTGCGTTAGTGATGCATCCCGAGACCGCTAGTGAGACTACATTCGTGTGGTAGGATTTACTACATGATAAGAGGCATTAGAATCACCCTTGTGTTAAACCCGTATCATAATTACTTGATCATTTAAAGTCATATTACTTGGCTAGTTAAGTCAACTAATTTTTCCCACGCCCTTAGCGTTGTACTCATTTTTAGTACACGAAACCCCTAGTACACCCCTCCGAGCCTATCTTTTCGTTTCTAACTTTAAGCATTTTACTTAAAGGAAGAATTTGTTACACCCCACTTAAATGTACAACCAAATTGCCTTAGCCTTCCGTGTATGCGCTCATTTTTTAGTGCATTATTGTTATTTTTTAAACCTTAAGTTAACTATCTAATTGATTACATGGTTGCTAAGTCGAGTCATATCCTTGTACATATTGTTTTGGGACGATTGGGACTCATGGGTAAGTACTTATTTTATGGAGTAATGGGGAAGAACATCATTTATTACCCCCATATGTACGTTAATCTTAAAAGTGCTCCAAGTGTTTTGATTTTCTTAATTCGAGTCGTTAGATTAGTTAAATGTAAAGTATGTAAAGATTCAAGTGTAAGGGAAACGTTCATTCCCTATGATGTATTATTTTGGATGGTGGGGTAAGAGTGTATGCAAAAAAAAAAAAAAAAAAAAAAAAAAAAATAGAAAAAGGAAAAAGAGAAAAAACATACGGACTACCATCCCTTTTTATTCTATGTTCATTTTATGTTTTTGTTATTTTCTATTTATTAACTTAAGTCGAGTCTAGTCTTGGCTTAGCAACGCCATATTGTACATGTAATTAACCAAGATTGTTAACTCGCCACCAGTAAACCTTCCTTTATCCAACAAAACCGTGTATTTCATATCCCTATACCTAACGTTACAACCCTTTTAAAGACCTCTTTGATAGTTTATCCTAGGTGCTTACGCCATGTGGTGGAGGTTTGATCCTTTCCCAAGCCTATGGTAATCTATTTTGCTATGACAGGTAGTGAGAGATATCTTCCGTTTCCATATTGTAATTTACACTTTATTACACCCGAGAGATGTGAGTATCTAAACACTATTTGTGAGGTGCTAGTGTATGACCTCCGTGCTTGTCTATTGGTTTTTAGTGGAACGATTATTTGTTGTAATTACTTTTATATTAGTGTTAAATGACCCCTAACTTGTATTTTGACTAGAATAAAAGCGCATTTGCTTGAGGACAAGCAAATCTCAAGTGTAAGGGTATATGATGAGGCGAAAAATGATCCGTTTTTAGGGGGTCATTTAAGCCCGAATCCGAATTTATTTGATCAAATATTGCCCTAAATCGTTCCTTTTGTGATTTTAGGTACTTTGGGAGTGAAATCTCGAAAAGGAAGCAATTCGGACGATTTTGGAGCATAAAAGTGAAGAAAACGCCAAAGTCTTAATTTTCCATGCTGGGAACAGTAGGTGACGGCGTCAAGAGCAAAACCTTGACGGCGTCAAGAGCAAATTTCATGAATTTCCATGACGACCCAGAATAGATTTGACGGCGTCACGTAGGAAGGGCGTCAAGAGTAAAAGAGTTATGACGGCCTGGAAGTGTATAAGTCTTGACGGTGTCAGAAGTAGATCTAGGCAGTCCGAGAAGAGTTTTGGCGGCGAGGTGACGGCGTCACAGTGTTTGTCTTGACGCCGTCAAACCCATTTTTCTATATATAGTTTTCTAATTTTCACACAAAAAGAGAGAAGTTTTGGAGAAACCCTAAGTACGATTTTGGTGCAACTTTTACAGGTTTTTCAAGGGTTCCAAACCCTTGATACCTTGCATTGTAATTGAGATAAGTGTTCCTTTAATTCAATCAATATGTCTATGTGTTGGTTGTCTATATCTTGTTCTTGTCTCAATTCCATTATGCTAGGCTAGATCTATCTTGTGTTTGCTTAGATCTAATGAAACCTAGATGTTAATTATGTGTTGATTACTTGTTTATCTTTGTCTTGGATGAGTGATTTATATGTTAGGCTTAAGAAAACTGTCAGATCTCCACTTGGTAACATGCTTGAACGTCTTAAGAAACATGAACCGAGGCGCAATTGATGCGTGGGAATCGCACCTTGCTTTACCTCTCGAGGGATCTCGAGAAGCTTACAACCCCCACCAGGCAGTGTACCTGATCGTTGTAGTATAGTATAGTGACAAGTACCGGGGGATTGATCGTTCAGCTTAGGAATAGTGTCGTTAGGATTAGAAAACCTAATTAATAGTTCTAGAGGTGAGAGATGATTATTTTTGTATTTTTATATTTTTATGAAAGCAAGTAAAATCTCGGGTTTTGAAGGAGTGGGCGGAATTAGTTGCTATTCAACTAACCCAAAGCTATTAAAATAATGAAAATGATATTAAACTAAATTATACTAAGGTTGTGAGCAGTGGTTGGAGAAATTGTGTTTACTTAGACTTCATTACTCCCTAGATATCTTTTACATGTTAATTACTTGTTACACTTGTATGAATGACGGATTGTATTCCTTAATACCATTCGTGGGGTGGCATACATAACTCCCCAACTCTATGAGCTCTTATCTCCTCTTACACCATGACCCAGCACAACTATAGGGATTGTAAACAGTGGCTCATGCATTAAATACAACCAATAAAGACCTAGTACGCCTCGGTTCATGTTTCTTAAGACGTTCAAGCATGTTACCATTTGGAGATCTGCCAGTTTTCTTAAGCCTAACATATAAATCATTCATTCAAAACAAGAATAGACAAGTAATCAACACATAATCAACATCTAGGTTTCATTAGATCTAAGCAAACACAAAAGAGATCTTGCCTAGCATAATGGAATTGAGACAAGAACAAGATATAAATAACCAACACATAGACATATTGATTGAATTGAAAGTACCCTTATCTCAATTACAATGCAAGGTCTCAAGGGTTTGGAACCCTTGAAAAACCTGTAAAAGAGGCACCAAAATCGTCTTTAGGGTTTCACCAAAACTTCTCCGCTTTTTATGAAAAAACTAGAAAACTATATATAGGAAAAACAGGCTGACGGCGTCAAGAGTTACTTGTGACGCCGTCACCTCGCCGCCATATACTTCCTCGGACGGCCTTGATCCACTTATGACGGCCTATGTGACGCCGTCACCACCCACGGTATATTATTTTTGCCACTTTGACGCCGTCACCAATCCTTCTGACGCCGTCACCACCTTCGGTGTTTAATTCCTCATGTCTGACGCCGTCAAGATGGTGGTCTTGACGCCGTCACCTTGTATTTTCAGCATAGAAATTTGGTACTTAGCCGTTTTCTTCACTTTTATGCTCCAAAAACGTCCAAAATAGCTTCTTTTCCAGAATTCACTCTCCAAACACCTAAAATCACAAAAGGAACGATTTAGGGCAATATTTGATCAAATAAAGTCGGATTCGGGCTTAAATGACCCCCTAAAAACGGATCATTTTTCGCCTCATCATATACCCTTACACTTGAGATTTGCTTGTCCTCAAGCAAATGAGCTTTTATTATACTCAAAAGACAAGTTAGGGGTCATTTAACACTAATATAAAAGTAATTACAACAAATAATCGTTCCACTAAAGACCAATAGACAAGCACGGAGGTCATACACTAGCACCTCACAAATAGTGTTTAGATACTCACATCTCTCGGGTGTAATAAAGTAATATAACATTATGGAAATGGAAGATATCTCTCACTACCTGTCATAGCAAAATAGATTACCATAGGCTTGGGAAAGGATCAAACCTCCACCACATGGCGTAAGCACCTAGGATAAACTATCAAAGAGGTCTTTTAAAGGGTTATAACGTTAGGTATAGGGATATGAATTACACGGTTTTGTTGGATAAGGAAGTTTTACTGGTGGCGAGTTAACAATCTCGGTTAATTACATGTATAAGATGGCGTTGCTAAGCCAAGACTAGACTCGACTTAAGCTAATAAATGAAAAATAACAAAAACATAAAATAAACATAGAATGAAAACGGGATGGTAGTCCGTATGTTTTTTCTCTTTTTCCTTTTTCTATTTTTTTTTTCTTTTTCTTAATTTTTTTTCGATTTTTTTTTTTTTTTTTTTTTTTTTTTTTTTTTGCATACACTCTTACCCTACCATCCAAAATAATACATCATAGGGGTTTAGAGTTCCCCTTACACTTGAATCTTTACATACTTTACATTTAACTAATCTAATGACTCGAATTAAGAAAATCAAAACACTTGGAGCACTTTTAAGATTAACGCACGTATGGGGGTAATAAGTGATGTTCTTCCCAATTACTCCATAAATTAAGTACTTACCCATGAGTCCCAATCGTCCCAAAACAATATGTACAAGGATATGACTCGACTTAGCAACCATGTAATCAATTAGAAAGTTAACTTAGGGTTTAACAAATAACAATAATGCACTAAAAATGAGCGCATATACGGAAGGCTAAGGCGATTTGGTTGTACATTTAAGTGGGGTGTAACAAATTCTTCCTTTAAGTAAAATGCTTAAAGTTAGAAACGAAAAGATAGGCTCGGAGGGGTGTACTAGGGGTTTCGTGTACTAAAAATGAGTACAACGCTAAGGGTGTGGGAAAAATTAGTTGACTTAACTAGCCAAGTAATATGACTTAAATGGTCAAGTAATTATAATACGGGTTTAACACAAGGGTGATCCTAATGCCTCTTATCATGTAGTAAATCCTACCACACGAATGTAGTCTCACTAGCGGTCTTGGGATGCATCACTAACGCAAGTTCTGGAATCTAAATGCTACCGGTACACTCATAAGCACCAATAATAAATGCTTTTCCTATCAAATCTAAAGGCGAACCTCACATTTTTGGGTGGAAAATTTTTCTGAATATACGGTTATGTGCTAGTCATACAACCTCCTATCCATGAGACGCTTGCTATGGCTAAAGTTTCACTCCTAAATGTTGTAAAAAATTTTAAATTTGGCGCTAAAATTACACTAACAAGTATTTCTCGTAGTTTTATTACTCATCTACTATCAAACAAAACAAACTCAAGCGAAAGTGCATATGTAAGGTATCATCTTTTTACCCTCCCCTTACACTTAAGATGAACATTGTCCCCAATGTTCAAGTAAAGAATGTAAAAGTTAAAAAAGTAAAGAGAATGAAATCAAATACTCCCCTGATTCGCTCGGTATGGATTATAGGTGGGCCAAGTTAAATCTTCCTCCAAGAAAATGAACAATCAAAGCTTCCCTTCCAGAATATAAATCATCTTCTTGTCATAAATAACCTGTAAATCCTGACAAAAGTAGACAAGGCAACCTCGCGTAAAATCGGCGGCATCCTATATAAGTTACTAAATCCTAGAAAACAAAGTAAGATATAATGCTTGTGGAATGAAGTTTGCAGATTTCCTGGAGATTATAAAACTTAATAATTCACAAAAACCATAAGACTCCGTTAGAAAAACAAAACCGGTAAAATTTCCAGATTTTACATCCTGACGCCGTCAAGAGCAATACCCTGACGCCGTCAGAATGGACCTGCAGAAATTCTTATGTTAAGTTTCCGGAAAATTTCTGGAAAAACTTTGTCCTACTTCCTGGAAAATCCTGCAAAACTTCATTATGACTCAATACAAGCATTTGACTCTAACAAATACGAATATACATGTTCATTTAAATATTGTGGAGAATCATGATCGGTTTGTTTCTTAAAAACATATTTGGGGTTTCCCCTTACACTTATCTTTTGCAAAAATACCTTTAGGTTGAAGTTAAGACTAGGCTAAACAACATAATAAAGTATTTCCACATTTTAGTAGAGAAACATGATCAACCAACAATAAAAATAAAACATGCATACGGAAGCAAATAACAATCAAACAAATAAAATCACACAAAACATGGGTTGCCTCCCAAGAAGCGCTTTTCTTTATTTACGAGTCTTGTAGCTAGACTCAAAGTCGTGGGTTACTACGTGATTCGGGTGAGTTCCTCATTGAGGACATCTTTGGGATCGAACTTAGGTTTCAACTTCCTATCGGTTTCCTTAGTGTGGTATGACCTTTCAAACTTCTCTCCATCCGGATCATACAAGGTCATTCTAATATGCCATGACCCGTCACCTTCTTTAGGTGGCTTGTCCCACCTCCATTTATACTTATCTCCATCTCTTTTCCATTTATTCAACTCTATATTAATAGGCATTACGCTCAAGAACTCAATCATCTTTCTAAAGACTAAGGGGTCCTCAAAGGGATCTAGCTCCTCATCCCTAGCTATGAGTTGTTCTACTGAATGTGTCTTTTCAACGAAATCCTTTTCTAGATAAAATGGGCATTGAGGTCCTGTGAAGTTCCTTTCTATCCAAGGTCCATATCTAGATGGTCTCCTATTCATCTCTACCCAATGCGGTGTTGGTTCATCATCACAATCATAACTATGCTTCTTAACATCATACACCGACCAAGTATCGCCTTCTCCTACCGCTATCTTGGATTCCTTGCAATCTATCATGGCACTAGCGGTTGCTAAAAATCCTCTTCCTACCAATAATGGGCATGTAGTGTCACTAACCATGTCTAGGACGTGAAAATCCGCTAATATAGTTAACCTTCCTACGTGAACAACTACATCCTTAATCATTCCAACCGGGTGGGCAATACTTCCATCCGCTAGCCCTATCAATACCTCCGTTTCCTCTAACTTTTCTAGCTTAAGAGCGGTGAATAAGGATAAGGGAATCAAGTTGAGGCTTGACCCTAAATCGGCTAGTGTGTCGAAAGCTTCGGATCTTCCTATCTTACAAGGCAAAACAAATATACCCGGATCATCAAGCTTTTTAGGCAACTTGTTTTGAACGAAGGCGGTCCCATTTTTACCTAGCTTATACTTCTCATATTTTTCTAGGAGGGCACTATAGTAAGGAGCACGCGCTAAGACATCAATGACGGGGCGTTCAAGGTGAAGTTCTTTGAATTCATCATCAAGGTCTTGCGTGAGAGGTGTTTCAACTATGCTTTTGACCGGCTCTATAGTGGGTGTTTTATTTGATTGGTCCTTTTGGGGAACTTGGTTTTGTTTGAAACACGTGCTCGTCGATTTAACCGAGTAGTCTTGTGGACACGAAGTGGGTGACGAAACTGAAGATATGGCATTAACGTTTAGTTTCGGATTCTTGATGGTGTCGCTTGGGAGTGCTCCCATTTCTCGGTCATTGAGAACTTTCAACAATGCATCAATTCTATTGGTCATCTCGTTTTGATTTTGTTTGAAATCGGCTTCAAACTTAGCTATGCGGGCTTCTTGAGATGCTATGAACTCTGACATCAATCCTTCAAGATTGTTGGTACTACCATAGTTGTTAGAAGGATTGTTGTTGAAGGTACGGTTGGATGGTGGACCGTTTGATTGGTAACGATTAGGCGGATTGGAAGAATTGGGTTGATTTTGCTTCCACCTAAGGTTTGGGTGATTTTTCCATGAGGGGTTGTATGAATCACCGTATGTGTTTGGCTCGGGCTTGAAAGTGTACCACTTATCTCCCGCTTCATCGGTACGCGTGGATGCGTAGTCCGCAAAAGCTGTTTCGGGGAGTTCCACACAATCACGAGTGTCATGGGGACCACTACATAATTCGCATGAAGAAGTGATTTTGTTCACTTGGCTTGAATGCTTCAGAGCTTCGTAAGATTTCATGAGAAACTTGACTTGGTCCTCAAGTTCCATGATCCTACGGTCGGGAGTGCTTGAATTGTTCGAAGGCAAAGATATTGCCTTGACCGTTTTGTTCAAATCACGGGGATCATTCCAACTTTCGTTGTCATAGAGAGCAAGATCTTCTATGAGTTCCCATGATTGTTCCGCACTAAGATCACGTAGCTTACCACCGGCCGATTGGTCAATGGTTCGCCTTGTGGAGATGTCGATATGGTCATAGAAGATTTGGACTTGGAGCCAAAGATTTATGCCATGATGAGGGACTTTTTGGAGTAAGTCCTTGAAACGAGTCCATGCTTCATAAAGAGATTCATTTTGACGTTGTTGGAACATCAAGATGTCATTCCTAAGTTTAGTAGTTCTCCCCGGTGGGAAAAATTGAGCAAGGAAACGAGTGGTGAGATCATCCCATGTGGTAATGGATCCCGCGGGTAAACGCTCAAGCCATTGACTAGCTTGATCCCGTAGAGAGAATTGGAATAGGCGTAAACGGGTAGTCTCTCTAGTTTCAACACCTAGGTCTATGGAATCTACGATTTTGAGGAAGTCCTTAAGGTGTTGGTTTGGATCTTCGGAACGAAGTCCATGGAATGCACATCCGCTTTGCACCAACCGGATGGTGTCGGATCGCAAGGGGGTCACATTGGCTCCGGTGAGCTCAATGGTGTTTCGGTAGCCTTGGTGGCTAGGTCGGGAATACTCTCCTAAGGTTCGGGGCCTAAGGGGTTCTAGTGGTGGGTTTTGTTGTAGTGGGATGATGGGTTCAAAGATGTTACCACCTTCCATGATGTCGGATGGTAAAGAGTTACGAACAAAGGCACGAAGAAATAAGATAGACTAAAGAAGACCTAAAAATAAAAATAAAAATCTTACTAGAAAGGAATCTAGCAAGTAGACCTAATAAAAAGAAATCCTAACCTAGACAATAACTATTCCCCGGGTTGCGGCGCCAAAAACTTGATGCGTGGGAATCGCACTTTGCTTTACCTCTCGAGGGATCTCGAGAAGCTTACAACCCCCACCAGGCAGTGTACCTGATCGTTGTAGTATAGTATAGTGACAAGTACCGGGGGATTGATCATTCAGCTTAGGAATAGTGTCGCTAGGATTAGAAAACCTAATTAATAGTTCTAGAGGTGAGAGATGATTATTTTTGTATTTTTATATTTTTATGAAAGCAAGTAAAATCTCGGGTTTTGAAGGAGTGGGCGGAATTAGTTGCTATTCAACTAACCCAAAGCTATTAAAATAATGAAAATGATATTAAACTAAATTATACTAAGGTTGTGAGCAGTGGTTGGAGAAATTGTGTTTACTTAGACTTCATTACTCCCTAGATATCTTTTACATGTTAATTACTTGTTACACTTGTATGAATGACGGATTGTATTCCTTAATACCATTCGTGGGGTGGCATACATAACTCCCCAACTCTATGAGCTCTTATCTCCTCCTACACCATGACCCAGCACAACTATAGGGATTGTAAACAGTGGCTCATGCATTAAATACAACCAATAAAGACCTAGTACGCTTCGGTTCATGTTTCTTAAGACGTTCAAGCATGTTACCATTTGGAGATCTGCCAGTTTTCTTAAGCCTAACATATAAATCATTCATTCAAAACAAGAATAGACAAGTAATCAACACATAATCAACATCTAGGTTTCATTAGATCTAAGCAAACACAAAAGAGATCTAGCCTAGCATAATGGAATTGAGACAAGAACAAGATATAAACAACCAACACATAGACATATTGATTGAATTGAAAGTACACTTATCTCAATTACAATGCAAGGTCTCAAGGGTTTGGAACCCTTGAAAAACCTGTAAAAGAGGCACCAAAATCGTCTTTAGGGTTTCACCAAAACTTCTCCGCTTTTTATGAAAAAACTAGAAAACTATATATAGGAAAAACAGGCTGACGGCGTCAAGAGTTACTTGTGACGCCGTCACCTCGCCGCCATATACTTCCTCGGACGGCCTTGATCCACTTATGACGGCCTATGTGACGCCGTCACCACCCACGGTATATTATTTTTGCCACTTTGACGCCGTCACCAATCCTTCTGACGCCGTCACCACCTTCGGTGTTTAATTCCTCATGTCTGACGCCGTCAAGATGGTGGTCTTGACGCCGTCACCTTGTATTTTCAGCATGGAAATTTGGTACTTAGCCGTTTTCTTCACTTTTATGCTCCAAAAACGTCCAAAATAGCTTCTTTTCCAGAATTCACTCTCCAAACACCTAAAATCACAAAAGGAACGATTTAGGGCAATATTTGATCAAATAAAGTCGGATTCGGGCTTAAATGACCCCCTAAAAACGGATCATTTTTCGCCTCATCAGCACTAGGTCTTTATTGGTTGTATTTAATGCATGAGCCACTGTTTACAATCCCTATAGTTGTGCTGGGCATGGTGTAGGAGGAGATAAGAGCTCATAGAATTGGGGAGTTATGTGTGCCACCCCATGAATGGTATTAAGGAATACGATCCGTCATCCATGCAATTATAACAAGTAATTAACGTGTAAATGATATCTAGGGAGTAATGAAATCTAAGTAAACACATTTTCTCCAATTACTGCCCACAACTTTTGTATAATTTAGCTTATTTTCATTTCTAGTATTTTATTTTGATTGCATCTTAGTATTGGGTTAGTTGATTAGCCACTAATTCCGCCCAAATCCTTCAAACCCCGAGATTTTAATTGCTTTCTAAAAAATATAAAAATACAAAAATAATCTTCCTTCATCTTTAGAACTAGTATTTAGGTTTTCTAATCCTAGCGACACTATTCCTAAGCTGAACGATCAATCCTCCGGTACTTGTCACTATACTATACTACAACGATCAGGTACACTGCCTGGTGGGGGTTGTAAGCTTCTCGAGATCCCTCGAGAGGTAAAGCCTATTGCGATTCCCACGCATCAGTAATATAACATTGAAATATTTGACTAAAGGTATTTGTGATGAGAAAGAAGATAGTGCGGACAATATCATTAAAAAGGGTTTAACTTTAGGGGGAAAGTGACATAATCATCCCATGTGATAAGGGTCGCCAACAATTTTGAGAATCTCGAAGGCTCCACCAATCCTTATCCGAATTCCATGGCATTTAGGCTATTCTGCAGTCGATGAAAATATGATTAGTGATTTCAATATCATAATCACATATCACACATCTAATTGTATCCATATCAATCCACGTTTGTTAAGATTCCAGCGAGTAGTTCATCAATCATTTGAAAGACGCCATGCTAAGATGTTAATCTTAATAAGGACCGATATATTCCATCTAATGTCATCGAGAGAAGATAAGAGAGTTGATTTATCAATTAGATTTCTCATTGAAGACAATTGATATGATTGTGAGCCATCCAAAGAGCAATTCTATCAACAAGGTACATCGAACAAATAAATGTGTTAAAGAAAGTTATTTAACTCAGCTAGTTGGAAAGTTTTTTGCCCATTTCTTGGATTACGACACCACTCCCCACAAAATATGAGAAGCCAACGGTCTACTATAGTGTATTCTTTAACCAATTATAGAGAATTAACAGCCTTGGGAAAGTATTTCTTAAGCTATTGTTGACAAAATATAGCTCAATCATACCTTTTTCACATGTTCTTTAATGAAATGGTACTGGACAACAATATGCTTTGTTCATGAGTGTTGGACCTGGTTGCAAGAAATGGCTATGGCACTCTTCAAATCACAATAAATTATATTTTATCGAAGAAGAAACAATAATCCGTCAGTCGTGTTCTCATCCATAGAACTTGAGCACAACATCCGGATAAAGACACATATTCTGCCTTAGTAGTCGACATAGCAGTGAAGTCCTATTTCTTTGATGACTAACTCACGAGTTTTTATCCTAGAAATTGTATGCCACCTGATCTAGTCTTTCGTGTATCTTGGCAACCTGCATGATCAACATCTGAAATAGTCAATACTGGTATCTTTCGAATACAAAAGTCCCATGTTAATGGTCCTTCAGAGATACCAAAAGATACGCTTAACCTCCTTGAGGTGTTTCTTAGTAGGCCTTGCCTGGTAATGAGCAAATAATCAAGTAGCAAATACAATTTATGGTCAACTAGATGTCAGATACATAGGATACTCAATCATACTTTGATATTTCTTTTGATCTACGGGCGTCCGAAGTAAATCTACATCAATTTTGAGCTTTTCCGCCATTGGAATACCAAGGGGATCACAAGTTTCCATTTCATGTTTCTTTAATATTTCTAAAGGATATTTTGATTGTTTTATGAAGATACCATGGGGGGATTGGTTTACTTGTAAACCAATGAAATGACATTTCCCCTATCATCAACATTTCAAAGTGGCTCTTCATTAGTTTTGAAAATTTTGATGAAACTTTAGGGTTCGTAGAACAAAAAAATAATGCCATCAACATAAATCTATACCACCAGGATGTCATCCCCGTATGTGAACAATGTCAGATCAATGACGCCTTCAGTAAGCTGGTAGGAGATCAAAAAATTCTACAACGCTTCTTACCATGCGCGAGGAGCTTACTTCATCCGTAAAGAGCTTTTTCTAGCTTGTAGAGATAGTCTGGATGCTCCATATCATTGAAACCTTCATGTTGAATCATGTACACTTCTTCTTTCAGAACACCATTTGGAATGGTAGTCTTCACATCTATCTAATATATAGTGAAGGACTTGTGTGCAACATAAGGCAAAACATATCCTGATTGCTTCAATCCTCGCCATAGGTGCAAAAGATTTTTTGAATTCAACTCCTTCTTTTTTACACCCCTTCGCAACTAGACGGGCTTTGTTTCTAATGAATGTTTGTTCTTCATCCATCCAATTTGTTATTGAAGATCACTTAAGACCAAAAAAGGTTTTGCTGGTTGGTCTTTCAACTAATGTCTATACTTTAAGTCAATCAAATAAGTGAATTTCCTCTTGCATGGCTTTAATCTAGCTTGAGTCAGTTATTGCTTCTTTAATAGTCTTCATTTCCAATTTACTCATGAAAGCCAATAAGAAGTACTGTAAAAACTAGAAGGGGGGGGGGTTGAATAGTTTCACCCTTTATTATTGCTTATTTAAATCAGTTTCACTTTGTTAGGTCCGTTTATGTTTTTACTGCAAAGTTACTAGATTTTCTAGTTATGTGATATCAAGTTAACTATATACAAAAACATAAATGGTGTAAAGGAAATAGTAAAGGAAAGAGCACAACCAAAAGAGATGCCGAGATTTATAGTGGTTCGGCACAAAGCTCACTCTTCGTCCTACTCCACTCCCAGAGTTCCACACTCGAGAGTTTTCAATCACTATGTCGATACACTCCTTCAGGCGGAGCAATCCGTACACAAGCTTACACCAAGTTTAACGACACTAAGCGGAATGTCGAGTTCTAATCCTAGCTAGAACCAATCTACACCAAAGCCCACGTGGCTACACGAACAAGCACTCTTGTGCCTCTTGGATCGACACACAATCCAAGTCTTCACACGAACGAGCACTCCCGTTCACTTGAACCTTCACCCGATTCAAGTCTTCACACACGGACTTCACTAAGTCCTAATCTTCACACTAGAACTCCACTAAGTTCTAGCCTTCACACCACAACACACAACTATTACAAAGTCTAATCTAGATACAACATTTCTTGGACTTTCACCAATGTCCAAGTTCACCCTAACACATCTAGTCACGACTCACACACAAGTCGGATTCACGATATTACAATATTTACAAATGAGATAGTTGAAGCAAGAATAGAATCGTAACACTTGTTACGTTTGTGTGTGGACTCAATAACAACTTGATTCTTGATGACTTCAAGTGTTCTTCGCTTGAACTTTGATGTAGAGGATACGAGAATCACTTATAAACACAACTCGACATGTTATAGTGATCAAATAAGAAAAAAGAAAGAAACATAAGCTTTTTATGCAAAGAGGCTCTATTTTCTAAAAGGGAACAGTTCAGTATTTATAGACGCCATGAGAGAAGGTGATGGTCCCTTAAACATGTGACGGTCCTTTATCACTAAGGGACCGTCCCAACAGATGCTCCTCTTTTTGTCCTGACGTAGTGAAAGTTTATCTGGTGAAAACTTTTACTATTTTGGGCGGGAAATATAGCTGTTACAATATTTGAATTTTGAATATATTTTCTCAATAAAACAATTCTTTAAAAACACAAAAATACTTTTGTGAAAATGTTTTGTCATACATAAAAATGTAAGGTTTTGTGAGAATAAACTTTTTGATCACTCTAATAGTGTCGGTATTGAGTTTGTTCATACCTGAAGTGACGTTGTGGTAGATATGTTAAGTAAACGAGTTTTCTCGTCCAAAAACTTATTAACCGTAAGTTTACGTATCGTGTTTTCATATTTTGTGATTATCAAAACATCACAAACCGAATAATGCAAATGACGTTTTTGACATTATTTGTATTAACAATCTCCCCATTTTTGATGATTACACAATATAAACTCATGTTAGGTAAATTTACGTGTTTATAAATTTTTGGATGAGTTTTGTTCACTTCTCCCCTTGTTGTAGAATCAAAAAGGCTTCGTCGAAGAGTAGAAAGAGAGAAATTGATGGAAATTGAAAGCTCCTCTTGCTTAGTGCTCCCCCTAGATGAGGGCACCGGGGAATCGAGTTATGGTGTTGTGCTCCAAAAACAAGTTAGAAGACAAAGCACATACACATATATAGAAGAATATAGAAGATTGAGAAGAGAAATGAGATAGATATGATTGATTGGAAAGAAAGGATGTGAAATCAGAAGAAACAAAGCATGCAAGAATCAGGTTATAAGCACTACTGGGGATGGTCCCGTAAACAATTGGACAGTCCTTTATCACTAAGGGACCACCACTTTGATAAGGGACCGCCATCAGTAGGCTTGATAGTTTAGAGGTGTGTTGTGTGTTAAGTGTTTTCCCATTTTTAAGTTAGATTTTCATGGCATTTTAAAGATAACCATTATAAATAATATAACATAAAATCCTCATAATTCATCCATTCATAAGAAAACATCCAAAACATACATGATTAATAACATACATCTCCTAATCAACATAGATTCATACACCAACAAATTATTTCTAGAAAATCCTAACTTCCTAGAACATGCTTGGCCCAAAAGATAGTCCTCTTGATTATTTTAACTAAACATGTAGAGATGTTTAGTTTGAGGGTGGAGGATAAGAAGGTGGAGCCGAAGATGGCATGGAATCAAGAGGAGTTGGTTGAACATTTGGTCGGGAGATAAGAAATTCAATGTAACCAAACATGTAGGGGAGATCATCTCTTAGGGATGAAATGAGATGGAAGCTATGATAACAACATGCACAACCGATGGTGTTGTTGTTTACAAAGTTGTATTGGAGAGGATGTCCTATAATTAGAGATGGTGGTGGAGAGGATAGAGTGTAGTCCAAAGGCCCATTGGTGAGAAAGTTATAGAAGTGTTTGGTGGTGGTGGATGTGTGCTTCTTGGAGGAGGAGACATGTTTCCAAGATAGGTTGATAGATCTCCAATGGATGTTGAGAGTAGAGATGTTGTGGTATTTGGTGGACTTGGAGAGCTTGAGGTGGTAAATGATGGTGAAGAATCACTTACAAATGGTGTGTAAGCACCCGAGTTGGAATGAGTGAGTAAGAGAGATGAATTTTTGATAAATGATGTAAATGGAGATGAGTTGGGTCTTGATGAGGATGATGAAGTGCCTCTAATGGATGGTGTTTTGAGAGGTGCACTAGGAATTTTAGGAGATGAAGTTGGAGATTGAGTAGTGTTATCAAAGGTAAGGTCAATGAAGGGTGATTTTGGTGGTGTGAGATTGATTTTAGGCATTTTGTTTGAGAGAGACAATGAGGTTGAGGGAGAACCCATTGTAGAAGAAGATAAAGGTGAAGATGAAGATGATGAGGAAGATGCAGGAGAAGAGTTTAAATAATCAAAATGATTATGATTTGGGTAAAGCATGCATTAGGAAGATTTGAGCACATATATTTGTTTAACTAAACATAGCAATGGTGGTGATAAACATGCAAATAAGTTTCAGGTTTGCTAGAAATGAGAAACAGTGCAGAAATCCATGACCCATGTCTGACGGTCCGTTAATTGTCCTTATTGATAAAGGACCGCCGTGGCAATAAGGGACTGCCGACAGCGTGTTGCAAAATTTTTGCCCAGTTTTTCATTTTTGCAATCCTACACTTGCAGATCATTCTGGAAACATACATAGCTATACAAATCTTCATGATTCATTCAAAAGCATAAATCAACAATTAAGCATGTAATAAGAGCAATAAATTCATATAAAAGAATGCATTCATTTAAATGAGGAGGCAAAGGTAAGTTTATGATAGTCATGCCAATAGAGAAGGATTTTATCGGGTGATAAAATTTGAGGAGATCACCCAACTCTACCACCATAAAGTCAATAGTACTAAATAACCAAATACATACGAAACATAACGTCTAGAAAAGTTTTAGAACATGTTTAGTGAACACATAAAACAAAGTAGGATGTTATCAGCTACTTTTTCTTCTTTAGTAGGTTGCGAAAACCTTTCCCGATTGACTTACATGCCCCTTGACTTTCATCTCTTAGTTGATGTTGCATGTTCATGACTTGAGTTTGTAGTGAGAAAAGATTGTTCATGTCTCGTTCCTCGGGAGGAGGATCATGAAAGATTTGGGGATATCCAAGAGGTAGAGAGTTGACATAAGTGGTTGGAGATGGGGTACTTACTCGGGAGGTTCCTTCGTCAAGGTTATCACCATAATCGTCTGGATTAGATAGTGGTCCATGAGAAAAGGACACCGCACCTCTAGTCCTTCTTATCCCATGACCAAACCTAGTTCTACGCTTTAGATTTTGAGTTAGTGGAAGCATGACTGGTTCAACAACCTTATATTCTACATACCTAAGATGTGGGTATTGATGCATAACATGATGAAAGAGACGAGACAACAACATGCCATATGGCAAGATCATGTTGGGTTTACTGCGGACAAACTCCATTCTTTTGGCCATAAAGTATGCAAGATTGTAGGGTATGGTATTGGCAACACAGAAAAGGATATGACTAAGACAAGCAGGGACGTGGTCACGGTTTCCTCAAAGACATAAAACATTCTCGCGAATGATCTCGGTCATGGATTTCATGTGATCAACAACTTCTTTCGTTAGTATTTGGTATTCACTAACGAGAGTAGGTTCCCCTCTACGTAGTCGAATCTCAGGACCATTTCGATCTTTTTGAATGAAGGCTCTGATTTTGTACGGAGTTGGAGGTTCAATGGCATATTTTCCATAAAAAGGAGAGCTCCTAGCAAGAGCATCAAGGCTCCATTCATGAGTGAATGTGTATTGCCCTTCAGTGGGAACGCCGAGGATTTGCCCGAATACAGGAAGAGGGTAGGAAATTGGTTGATTTTGGATAATAAAGTTGATGTATATCTCACCCTCATGATCGGCAAGAAGATTAAGCTGACTATAAAATTCAAGGACAAATCGTGGAACAATCTGCTCATTTATTTTATAGAGACAGTCAAGGTGGACAAGTTCAAACATGGCATTGAGGTAGTTCATGTCACAATAGTCTCCATAAACTCGACGACCCTCATGGAAAAACCTAGTTTCCACGTTTTCAAATGCTTCTCTAATAGGAGTGGGATAGAGGTGTAAAAGTTTGGGGATGTAATCACGTGTCTCTTGGTGATCAAGACCAGTAGGTTTAGGCATTTTTTACCTAATAAGAAATAAGTACATAATTAGCTATATTTTAAAATTAACCCCGTTTTATCATTTCTTTGGTTGTAGTCAACTTACTTAAGATTTGCATTTTAAAGTCTTAACTTTTGGAGTTCATTTATTGAGGCTATGTTTTTTACATATATTAACAATGTGTGATGAAGTAGTGTTTTAAGACATAAAAGCACATTTGAATTGGGGATTTTCATATTATTGAAACAATTGAAAACTTACTCATTTGACCTATGTATTCATTTATAAAGGTGTTGTAAGTAACTAATTTTTGAGATAATGTGTGAACTGTAGTTAATTTAAAAAAGTTAAAAATCCCCCAAATCTAATTTTATTAGTATGAACCCTAATAATAAATTAAGGAGAAATTACGTAAAATTGACTTACAATTTGTGACTAGTATGCAAGAGTGGTGAATGATCTTGATTTTAGAACCTTTGATTTTAGTTTTAGTGCAGTGATTAAGAATTTAGGTGTATGAAAGGTTTTTCGTCACTGCTATAGCACAAGGGGTTTGTTTTGTAAAAAATAGATGGCACTCCTCACCCTCTCAACTCTCTGATATGAAAGTAAAGTCACTACTTTTATATATGAAAGTGATGTTTACAGAGAAGTACATTCTTTACTATTGTAACATGAGGCCTATATATAGCCTTCACAAGAAACTAACTAAAGCATGAAAATAGCAACAACCTACTACTAACTAAAGACTAGGTAAACATGACCACTTTACCTAACGTGCAAATGCACATACACAAAACTCGGTCAAAGCTTTTACCAAGCCATGCATAGTGACATAAAACTATTAACTAAAAACCATAAATACTTGGTATATCCAAAGTTCCAGTAATGTTGATCACGTTAACCCTTTACATAAACTATTAATCCAACATTCACCCCCTTAAACGTTTACT
This sequence comes from Artemisia argyi, assembly GCA_030686995.1. Taxonomy (NCBI): domain Eukaryota; kingdom Viridiplantae; phylum Streptophyta; class Magnoliopsida; order Asterales; family Asteraceae; genus Artemisia; species Artemisia argyi. The sequence goes on from CM060682.1 coordinate 176,079,727, forward strand.
TCCTAGTTCATAACAACGTTCAAGACCTTTCCCGAATACCTGACCTTCACCTCGGTCACATTCAAAGTCTTCTCTAGCTCAACTGCTTTTGATTGTTCACAACACTTATAACATGTAACATGGCATCCCTTTGGACACGTTCATTAACATCTTGACTCTTCACGGATCGACAACCTCTTCCCTGGCCACATCCAAAGCCACCCGATTTGAACTCCAACGCCATAATGTTCACACCGTGTTGTTTCTCCATTCCCCACTTTTCCCGGACTCACAACCTCTACCTTGGTCTCGTCCAAAGTCTCCAACCACCCGACTGTTTTTGTCACCACACAGAACCCGTTTGCTCATAACACTTCTGTGACACGAGAACATTATTCCACCGATCAAGAAAACAAAGCCATCTGCTTCTACCGTTTTCTTTTACTCGCCAAACGAAACGAATCAAAGCTCCCTGCTTTTCACGACTCTTCCCGTCCATTTATCCCGCGAACTGGTTAATCTCTCCATATTTCGGTGACCTACAACCTACCGCCGGATTTGATCACAACCCTTTAATCACGACTAACAGCTACGGACCACCTATGTTTATCACCGGTCACCCGCGTCGTCTTGAACGGTACTCCCCGTCTCCCCCACGACAACGTAGTCCTGAAACACCATATAGGTCTCTGATACGTGGGAATCGCACCAGGCTTTACCTCTCGAGGGATCTCGAGAAGCTTACAACCCCCACCAGGCAGTGTACCTGATCGTTGTAGTATAGTATAGTGACAAGTACCGGGGGATTGATCGTTCAACTCAAGAATAGTGTCGCTAGGATTAGAAAGCCTAAGAACTAGGTCTAGAGGTGAGGGATGATTCTTTTTGTATTTTTTTATATTTTAAAAAAAGCAATTTAAAATCTCGGGTTTTGTAAGAGTGGGCGGAATTAGTTGATATGCAATGAAAATAAAATAACAAAAATGAAAATAAAGCTAATTACTAATGTGGTGTGAACAATAATAGGGAGAGTTGTGTTTACTTAGGTTTCATTACTCCCTAGATATCTTTTACAGGTTGATAGTTTGTTACAATTTCATGGATGACGGGTCGTATTCCTTAATACTAGTCGTAGGGCCGTGTACAATATTCCCTAACTCTATAGGATCCTACTTCACTCCTATGTCGAGCCATTAGAAGCTCCTAACATGGGATCATTAGAATTCTCCTACGCATTAAATACAACCAAAAATCATAGTACACCTCTGATCATGTTTCTTAAGACGTTCAAGCATGTCACCAATGGAAGTCTGCCAGTTTTCTTAAGCCTAACATCGAATACAATCATCCGTAACAACTATAAACAAACAATCAACTCATAATTAACATCTAGGTATCACTACATCTAAGCAAACACACAAGAGATCTAGCCAAGCATGTTAAATTCAAGACAAGTGTAAGATATATTCAAACAACACATAGACATATTGAATGAATTGAAAGAGTACTTATCTCAATTGAACATGAAAGGTTTCAAAAGGTAAAAACCCTTGAAAAAGCTGTAATATTCAGACTAGGGTTTCTCTCCAAAGTTACACCCTAATTGTTCCTCCTTAATGAATGAAAATTGCAAAACTATATATAGATTTTACAGGGTGACGGCGTCAAGAAGGAAATTCTTACGCCATCAACTCGCCGCCCACAATGAAATCGGATTGCCTAGATCCAGTTTGACGCCGTCATGTGCAATTCTACTCTGGGCCGTCTCTAACATTTGGACCATGACGGCCTATGGTGACGCCGTCATCTCCATAGTACAAAACTCTTCTGGATCGTCACGGACTTAATCCACTTCCACCTCTTGTATTGATCTTGACGCCGTTATTAAGAAACTTGTGACACCGTCAGGTACTGTTCCCAGCAAGGAAAATTAAGACTTTGCCGTTTTCTTCACTTTTATGCTCCAAAAACGTCCAAAATGCTTCCTTTTCCAGAATTCACTCCAAAAGTACCTAAAATGACAAAAGGAACAATTTAGGGCAATATTTGATCAAATAAATTCAAATCCGGGCTAAAATGACCCCCTAAAAACGGTTCATTTTTCGCCTCATCAAATACCCTTACACTTGAGATTTGCTTGTCCTCAAGCAAATGCGCTTTTATTCTAATCAAAATACAAGTTAGGGGTCATTTAACACTAATATAAAAGTAATTACAACAAATAATCGTTCCACTAAAGACCAAAGACAAGCACGGAGGACATACACTAGCACCTCACAAATAGTGTTTAGATACTCACATCTCTCGGGTGTAATAAAGTATACATCACAATATGGAAATGGAAAATATCTCTCACTACCTGTCATAACAAAATAGATTACCATAGGCTTGGGAAATGATCAAACCTCCACCACTTGGCGTAAGCACCTAGGATAAACTATCAAAGAGGTCTTTTAAAGGGTTATAATGTTAGGTGTAGGGATATGCTATACACGGTTTTGTTGGATAAAGACAATCTTTACTGGTGGCGAGTTAATCATCTTGGTTAATTACATGTACAATATGGCATTGCTAAGCCAAGACTAGACTCGACTTAAGCTAATAAATCAAAAATAACAAAAACATAAAATAAACATAGAATGAAACGGGATGGTAGTCCGTATGTTTTTTTTTTCTTCTCTTTTTCTATTTTTTTTCTTCTTTTCCTTAATTTTTTTCAATTTTTTTTTCATACACTCTTACCCTACCATCCAAAATAATACATCATAGGGAATGAACATTCCCCTTACACTTGAATTTTTACATACTTTACAATAAACTACTCTAATGACTCGAATTATGATAATCAAAACACTTGGAGTAGTTTTTAAGATTAACGCACATATGGGGGTAATAATATGATGTTCTTCCCCATTACTCCATAACACAAGTACTTTACCCATGAGTCCCAATCGTCCCAAAACAATATGTACAAGGATATGACTCGATTTAGCAACCATGTAATCAATTAGATAATTAACTAAGGGTTTAAACATATACCAATAATGCACTAAAGATGAGTGCATACACGGAAGGCTAAGGCGATTTGGGTGTACATTCAAGTTGGTTGTAACAAATTCTTCCTTTAAGTAAGATGCTTAAAGTTAGAAACGAAAAGATAGGCTCGGAGGGGTGTACTAGGGGTTTCGTGTACTAAAAATGAGTACAATGCTAAGGTGTGGGAAAAATTAATTGACTTTACTAGCCAAGTAATATGATTTAAATGGTCAAGTAATTATGATACGGGTTTAAACACAAGGGTAATCCTAATGCCTCTTATCATGTAGTAAATCCTACTACACGAATGTAGTCTCACTAGCGGTCTCCGGATGCATCACTAACGCAAGTTCTAGAATCTAAATGCTACCGGTACACTCATAAGCACTAATAATGAATGCTTTTCCTATCAAATCTAAAGGCGAACCTCACATATTTGGGTGGAAAATTTTTCTGAATAGTACGGTTTTGTGCTAGTCATACAACTCCTATCCATGAGACGCTTGCTAAGGCTAAAGTTTCACTCCTAAATGTTGTAAAAAAATTTAAATTTGGCGCTAAAATTACACTAACAAGTATTTCTCTTAGTTTTATTATACACCTATCATCAAACAAACAAACTCAAGTGCAAGTGTATCCTATAAGGTATCATCATTTACCCTCCCCTTACACTTAGGATGAACATTGTCCCCAAACTTCAATTAAAGAATGTAAAAGTGAAAAAGGAAAAAGAATGAAAGCAAATACTCCCCTGATTTGTTCGGTGTGGATAGTGTGGTAACAAGGTTACATCTTCCTCCAAGAAAATGAACAATCAAAGCTTCCCTTCCAGAAAAATAAATCATCTTATTGTCATACATAACCTGTTAAACCTGAGAAAACAAACAAGGCAACCTCGCGTAAAATCGGCGGCAATCTATATATACTAACAAATCCTAGAAAGCAAATTAAGATATAATGCTTGTGAATGAATGTTTGCAGATTTCCTGTAGTTTATAAAACTAAAGAATTAACAAAACCTTAAGACTCCGTTAGAAAAACAAAACTAGCAAAATTTCCAGAATTTTACACATAACACCGTCAGGAATTAATTCCTGACGCCGTCAGAAGTGACCTGTAGAAATCTTTATGTGAAGTTTTCGGAAAATTTGGAAAAACTTATGTCCTACTTCCTGGAAAGTCCTGCAAAACATCATTATGACTCGATACAAGCATTTGACTCTAAACAAGTACTAATACACATGTCCATTTATTATTGTGGAGAATCATGATCAATTTCGTTCTTAAAAACAAATTTGGGGTTTCCCCTTACACTTATCTTTTGCGAAATACCTTTGTATGAAGTTAAGATGAAGTTAAACGACAAAATAAAGCATTTTCACAATTTAGTTTTGAAACATGATCTACCAACAATAAAAATAAAGCATGCATACAGAAGCAAATAACAATCAAACAAATAAAAATCACACAAAACATGGGTTGCCTCCCAAGAAGCGCTTTTCTTTATTTACGAGTCTTGTAGCTAGACTCAAGTTCATGGGCTATCGTGTGTCGCTTATGCTCACATACCCTAGGGTGAGCCATCTAATAGTCGCCTCATCTTTCTTATAATCATCACTTAACTCTAAACATCCTCGATAATACCTTTTATTTTTTTCATGAGGATATTTAAGCCTTTTTCTTTTATCACTCACTTAGCGTCTCTATGGGCGGATACCTACTACATTTCTCCATGGAAAAATCCTTGAACCTAGGATGTGCATGGGACATTTGGTAGACAAAATCTTCATCCCCATCCGAGAATGTAATTAACCCTTCCATAAGTTTTTCATCAAGGTTGGTTAACCTTTTGAAGGGTTTCCCAAACACGACTTGGGTTAACTTACTATCGAAAAATTCTCCTAGATTCTCCATAACCATGAACTCAACAAGATAAACAAAGCTTCCAACAAACACATGCAATGCCACTGCCCTAGCAATAATATTATCTCCTTTGTATTCTAACTCATCAACCATAATTTTATTGTATTCACTATGCGAGATTATGTTCATTGGTAAAGATGAGTTAAGGTAGGCATCAAAGCTCCTAAATCCAATCTTACAAGGAAATTGCATATTAAATGAGCTATCATTCTCAATCCTTGTTCTAGGGCCGACATACCTAAGAGAGTCCACTTCATCTTTTATCCTATCCTCATTAATTACGTCACCATCGTCTAAGTCCTCATCGGAGTCCGAATAGTAAAAAAGACTAGCCCTATGGTCATCATCATGGTCAGACTCCTCCATTTCAGAATTATTATCAAAGTGATGGTTAGGCGAGAGATTAGGTGGCTTCTCATTTTCCACTAAAGGGATTGGGGCGGGCATTTGGAAAATCCTATGATGAAAAACACGAATAACGGGAATCAAATGATCAATGCTATTGTTATCCATCGAGATAGTTTACGAACAAAAGAAACAAAGAAATAAGATAGACTAAAGAAAACATAGAAATAAAAATAAAATCTTACTAGAAAGGAATCTAGCATGTAGACCTAATAAAAAGAAATTCTAACCTAGACAATAATTATTCCCCGGCAACGGCGCCAAAAACTTGATACGTGGGAATCGCACCAAGCTTTACCTCTCGAGGGATCTCGAGAAGCTTACAACCCTGATGCGTGGGAATCGCACCTTGCTTTACCTCTCGAGGGATCTCGAGAAGCTTACAACCCCCACCAGGCAGTGTACCTGATCGTTGTAGTATAGTATAGTGACAAGTACCGGGGGATTGATCGTTCAGCTTAGGAATAGTGTCGCTAGGATTAGAAAACATAATTAATAGTTCTAGAGGTGAGAGATGATTATTTTTGTATTTTTATATTTTTATGAAAGCAAGTAAAATCTCGGGTTTTGAAGAAGTGGGCGGAATTAGTTGCTATTCAACTAACCCAAAGCTATTAAAATAATGAAAATGATATTAAACTAAATTATACTAAGGTTGTGAGCAGTGATTGGAGAAATTGTGTTTACTTAGACTTCATTACTCCCTAGATATCTTTTACATGTTAATTACTTGTTACACTTGTATGAATGACGGATTGTATTCCTTAATACCATTCGTGGGGTGGCATACATAACTCCCCAACTCTATGAGCTCTTATCTCCTCCTACACCATGACCCAGCACAACTATAGGGATTGTAAACAGTGGCTCATGCATTAAATACAACCAATAAAGACCTAGTACGCCTCGGTTCATGTTTCTTAAGACGTTCAAGCATGTTACCATTTGGAGATCTGCCAGTTTTCTTAAGCCTAACATATAAATCATTCATTCAAAACAAGAATAGACAAGTAATCAACACATAATCAACATCTAGGTTTCATTAGATCTAAGCAAACACAAAAGAGATCTAGCCTAGCATAATGGAATTGAGACAAGAACAAGATATAAACAACCAACACATAGACATATTGATTGAATTGAAAGTACACTTATCTCAATTACAATGCAAGGTCTCAAGGGTTTGGAACCCTTGAAAAACCTGTAAAAGAGGCACCAAAATCGTCTTTAGGGTTTCACCAAAACTTCTCCTCCTTTTATGAAAAAACTAGAAAACTATATATAGGAAAAACAGGCTGACGGCGTCAAGAGTTACTTGTGACGCCATCACCTCGCCGCCATATACTTCCTCGGACGGCCTTGATCCACTTATGACGCCCTATGTGACGCCGTCACCACCCACGGTATATTATTTTTGCCACTTTGACGCCGTCACGAATCCTTCTGACGCCGTCACCACCTTCGGTGTATTCCTCATGTCTGACGCCGTCAAGATGGTGGTCTTGACGCCGTCACCTTGTATTTTCAGCATGGAAATTTGGTACTTAGCCGTTTTCTTCACTTTTATGCTCCAAAAACATCCAAAATAGCTTCTTTTCCAGAATTCACTCTCCAAACACCTAAAATCACAAAAGGAACGATTTAGGGCAATATTTGATCAAATAAAGTCGGATTCGGGCTTAAATGACCCCCTAAAAACGGATCATTTTTCGCCTCATCATATACCCTTACACTTGAGATTTGCTTGTCCTCAAGCAAATGAGCTTTTATTCTACTTCAAAAGACAAGTTAGGGGTCATTTAACACTAATATAAAAGTAATTACAACAAATAATCGTTCCACTAAAGACCAATAGACAAGCACGGAGGTCATACACAAGCACCTCACAAATAGTGTTTAGATACTCACATCTCTCGGGTGTAATAAAGTAATATAACATTATGGAAATGGAAGATATCTCTCACTACCTGTCATAGCAAAATAGATTACCATAGGCTTGGGAAAGGATCAAACCTCCACCACATGGCGTAAGCACCTAGGATAAACTATCAAAGAGGTCTTTTAAAGGGTTATAACGTTAGGTGTAGGGATATGAATTACACGGTTTTGTTGCATAAAGGAAGTTTTACTGGTGGCGAGTTAACAATCTCGGTTAATTACATGTATAAGATGGCGTTGCTAAGCCAAGACTAGACTCGACTTAAGCTAATAAATGAAAAATAACAAAAACATAAAATAAACATAGAATGAAAACGGGATGGTAGTCCGTATGTTTTTTCTCTTTTTCCTTTTTCTATTTTTCTTTTTCTTAATTTTTTTTCGATTTTTTTTTTTTTTTTTTTTTTTTTTTTTTTTTTTTTTTTTTTTGCATACACTCTTACCCTACCATCCAAAATAATACATCATAGGGGTTTAGAGTTCCCCTTACACTTGAATCTTTACATACTTTACATTTAACTAATCTAATGACTCGAATTAAGAAAATCAAAACACTTGGAGCACTTTTAAGATTAACGCACGTATGAGGGTAATAAGTGATGTTCTTCCCCATTACTCCATAAATTAAGTACTTACCCATGAGTCCCAATCGTCCCAAAACAATATGTACAAGGATATGACTCGACTTAGCAACCATGTAATCAATTAGAAAGTTAACTTAGGGTTTAACAAATAACAATAATGCACTAAAAATGAGCGCATACACGGAAGGCTAAGGCGATTTGGTTGTACATTTAAGTGGGGTGTAACAAATTCTTCCTTTAAGTAAAATGCTTAAAGTTAGAAACGAAAAGATAGGCTCGGAGGGGTGTACTAGGGGTTTCGTGTACTAAAAATGAGTACAACGCTAAGGGTGTGGGAAAAATTAGTTGACTTAACTAGCCAAGTAATATGACTTAAATGGTCAAGTAATTATAATACGGGTTTAACACAAGGGTGATCCTAATGCCTCTTATTATGTAGTAAATCCTACCACACGAATGTAGTCTCACTAGCGGTCTCGGGATGCATCACTAACGCAAGTTCTAGAATCTAAATGCTACCGGTACACTCATAAGCACCAATAATGAATGCTTTTCCTATCAAATCTAAAGGCGAACCTCACATTTTTGGGTGGAAAATTTTTCTGAATATACAGTTATGTGCTAGTCATACAACCTCCTATCCATGAGACGCTTGTTATGGCTAAAGTTTCACTCCTAAATATTGTAAAAAAATTTAAATTTGGCGCTAGAATTACACTAACAAGTATTTCTCGTAGTTTTATTACTCATCTACTATCAAACAAAACAAACTCAAGCGAAAGTGCATATGTAAGGTATCATCTTTTTACCCTCCCCTTACACTTAAGATGAACATTGTCCCCAATGTTCAAGTAAAGAATGTAAAAGTGAAAAAGTAAAGAGAATGAAATCAAATACTCCCCTGATTCGCTCGGTATAGATTTTAGGTTGGCCAGGTTAAATCTTCCTCCAAGAAAATGAACAATCAAAGCTTCCCTTCCAGAATATAAATCATCTTCTTGTCATAAATAACCTGTAAATCCTGACAAAAGTAGACAAGGCAACCTCGCGTAAAATCGGCGGCATCCTATATAAGTTACTAAATCCTAGAAAACAAAGTAAGATATAATGCTTGTGGAATGAAGTTTGCAGATTTCCTGGAGATTATAAAACTTAATAATTCACAAAAACCATAAGACTCCGTTAGAAAAACAAAACCAGTAAAATTTCCAGATTTTACATCCTGACGCCGTCAAGAGCAATACCCTGACGCCGTCAGAATGGACCTGCAGAAATTCTTATGTTAAGTTTCCGGAAAATTTCTGGAAAAACTTTGTCCTACTTCCTAGAAAATCCTGCAAAACTTCATTATGACTCAATACAAGCATTTGACTCTAACAAATACGAATATACATGTTCATTAAATATTGTGGAGAATCATGATCGGGTTGTTTCTTGAAAACATATTTGGGGTTTCCCCTTACACTTATCTTTTGCAAAAATACCTTTAGGTTGAAGTTAAGACTAGGCTAAACAACATAATAAAGTATTTCCACATTTTAGTAGAGAAACATGATCAACCAACAATAAAAATAAAACATGCATACGGAAGCAAATAACAATCAAACAAATAAAATCACACAAAACATGGGTTGCCTCCCAAGAAGCGCTTTTCTTTATTTACGAGTCTTGTAGCTAGACTCAAAGTCATGGGTTACTACGTGATCTCATCATTGGTTCCACTCTCTAGGTCGTCTTCTAAACCAGTTTTGTATTCCGGACCTAGTTGCAAGCATTCTTTGTAGAAACCAAGCATCCTATTTCTAACATACTCTACTCCTCTACGTCTATCCTCCTCATTCCTATAATAAGCCGCTTGCTTACGTTCCTTTTCGAAATTAGAGAGAAGGCGGTATTGTTCGATCTTGTAGGGCATTTGATAAGCAACCTCATCATTGTCTTTCTTGAACCTAACTATCCCTAAAGTCGGATCATAACTCATCCTAGTGGCTTCAACAAAAGGCTTCCCGAATATAATTTGGCTTAGGCAAGCATCTATCACGGGACGAGTGTCTTCCACTATCATAAAATCAATCTCATAGGTGAGATTCCCTATAATCACATGTACTCCCTTAACCCTTCCTGCAAAATTACTTATCCAATTTTTACCGGGCATCATCCTAAAATTGAGTTGCTTTTTCATCACCCAATTGTAATAGGTCCTAGTCATGATGTTTACGGGGGATCTAAGGTCGATGTAAGCTTTCCATATATGCATGTGCCCGATATTGCATGGGATGTTAATGTTGGAGGGATCTCCCATTTTGATCAGGGGGTCGCCAAAGATATATGTTTTCTCGAGACTATCGAATAAATCCTTATGGTATTCCCGTTCCTCCTCGGTTGGCAACTTATCAAAGTATTTCTCTATAGGTTCTATCTCCTCCAATTTCTCATCCTCTTTAACCTCAACTTCCCTACTCTCATCCTCACTATTGGCTTCTACTCTAACTTCATCCTTGTCACTCTCCTCTATCTCCCTATCTATCGGCTTAATGGTGACAACATTGACAAAGTGGACATGTTTGGATGATGAGGGGTCCTTAACTTGGATTCCACTATTGGTGTCCCTAGTGTCCTTCCTAGGTGTGGCTAATGTTTGGTTGTTGAGGGCTTTCAACAAGTTGTCGATCTTGTTGGTCATCTCCGTTTGTTGTTGGTTGAATTCGGTTTCAAACCTAGCTATGCGAGCTTCTTGAGATGCCATAAATTTCGACATCAATCCTTCAAGATTGTTGGTACTACCATAGTTGTTAGAAGGATTGTTGTTGAAGGTACGGTTGGATGGGGGACCGTTTGATTGGTAACGATTAGGCGGATTGGAAGATTTGGTTGATTTTGTTTCCACCTAAGGTTTGGGTGATTTTTCCATGAGGGGTTGTATGAATCACCGTATGTGTTTGGCTCGGGCTTGAAAGTGTACCACTTATCTCCCGCTTCATCGGTACGCGTGGATGCGTAGTCCGCAAAAGCTGTTCCGGGGAGTTCCACACAATCACGAGTGTCATGGGGACCACTACATAATTCGCATGAAAAAGTGATTTTGTTCACTTGGCTTGAATGCTTCGGAGCTTCGTAAGATTTCATGAGAAACTTGACTTGGTCCTCAAGTTCCATGATCCTACGGTCGGGAGTGCTTGAATTGTTCGAAGGCAAAGATATTGCCTTGACCGTTTTGTTCAAATCACGGGGATCATTCCAACTTTCGTTGTCATAGAGAGCAAGATCTTCTATGAGTTCCCATAATTGTTCCGCACTAAGATCACGTAGCTTACCACCGGCCGATTGGTCAATGGTTCGCCTTGTGGAGATGTCGATATGGTCATAGAAGATTTGGACTTGGAGCCAAAGATCTATGCCATGATGAGGGACTTTTTGGAGTAAGTCCTTGAAACGAGTCCATGCTTCATAAAGAGATTCATTTTGACGTTGTTGAAACATCAAATGTCATTCCTAAGTTTAGTAGTTCTCCCCGGTGGGAAAATTGAGCAAGGAAACGAGTGGTGAGATCATCCCATGTGGTGATGGATCCCGCGGGTAAACGCTCAAGCCATTGACTAGCTTGATCCCGTAGAGAGAATTGGAATAGGCGTAAACGGGTAGTCTCTCTAGTTTCAACACCTAGGTCTATGGAATCTACGATTTTGAGGAATTCCTTAAGGTGTTGGTTTGGATCTTCGGAACGAAGTCCATGGAATGCACATCCGCTTTGCACCAACCGGATGGTGTCGGATCGCAAGGGGGTCACATTGGCTCCGGTGAGCTCAATGGTGTTTCGGTAGCCTTGGTGGCTAGGTCGGGAATACTCTCCTAAGGTTCGGGGCCTAAGGGGTTCTAATGGTGGGTTTTGTTGTGGTGGGATGATGGGTTCAAAGATGTTACCACCTTCCATGATGTCGGATGGTAAAGAGTTACGAACAAAGGCACGAAGAAATAAGATAGACTAAAGAAGACCTAAAAATAAAAATAAAAATCTTACTAGAAAGGAATCTAGCAAGTAGACCTAATAAAAAGAAATCCTAACCTAGACAATAACTATTCCCCGGGCTGCGGCGCCAAAAACTTGATGCGTGGGAATCGCACCTTGCTTTACCTCTCGAGGGATCTCGAGAAGCTTACAAACCCCACCAGGCAGTGTACCTGATCGTTGTAGTATAGTATAGTGACAAGTACCGGGGGATTGATCGTTCAGCTTAGGAATAGTGTCGCTAGGATTAGAAAACCTAATTAATAGTTCTAGAGGTGAGAGATGATTATTTTTGTATTTTTATATTTTTATGAAAGCAAGTAAAATCTCGGGTTTTGAAGGAGTGGGCGGAATTAGTTGCTATTCAACTAACCCAAAGCTATTAAAATAATGAAAATGATATTAAACTAAATTATACTAAGGTTGTGAGCAGTGATTGGAGAAATTGTGTTTACTTAGACTTCATTACTCCCTAGATATCTTTTACATGTTAATTACTTGTTACACTTGTATGAATGACGGATTGTATTCCTTAATACCATTCGTGGGGTGGCATACATAACTCCCCAACTCTATGAGCTCTTATCTCCTCCTACACCATGACCCAGCACAACTATAGGGATTGTAAACAGTGGCTCATGCATTAAATACAACCAATAAAGACCTAGTACGCCTCGGTTCATGTTTCTTAAGACGTTCAAGCATGTTACCATTTGGAGATCTGCCAGTTTTCTTAAGCCTAACATATAAATCATTCATTCAAAACAAGAATAGACAAGTAATCAACACATAATCAACATCTAGGTTTCATTAGATCTAAGCAAACACAAAAGAGATCTAGCCTAGCATAATGGAATTGAGACAAGAACAAGATATAAACAACCAACACATAGACATATTGATTGAATTGAAAGTACACTTATCTCAATTACAATGCAAGGTCTCAAGGGTTTGGAACCCTTGAAAAACCTGTAAAAGAGGCACCAAAATCGTCTTTAGGGTTTCACCAAAACTTCTCCTCCTTTTATGAAAAAACTAGAAAACTATATATAGGAAAAACAGGCTGACGGCGTCAAGAGTTACTTGTGACGCCGTCACCTCGCCGCCATATACTTCCTCGGACGGCCTTGATCCACTTATGACGGCCTATGTGACGCCGTCACCACCCACGGTATATTATTTTTGCCACTTTGACGCCGTCACGAATCCTTCTGACGCCGTCACCACCTTCGGTGTATTCCTCATGTCTGACGCCGTCAAGATGGTGGTCTTGACGCCGTCACCTTGTATTTTCAGCATGGAAATTTGGTACTTAGCCGTTTTCTTCACTTTTATGCTCCAAAAACGTCCAAAATAGCTTCTTTTCCAGAATTCACTCTCCAAACACCTAAAATCACAAAAGGAACGATTTAGGGCAATATTTGATCAAATAAAGTCGGATTCGGGCTTAAATGACCCCCTAAAAACGGATCATTTTTCGCCTCATCAAACCCCCACCAGGCAGTGTACCTGATCGTTGTAGTATAGTATAGTGACAAGTACCGGGGGATTGATCGTTCAACTCAGGAATAGTGTCGCTAGGATTAGAAAGCCTAAGAACTAGGTCTAGAGGTGAGGGATGATTCTTTTTGTATTTTTTTATATTTTATAAAAGCAATTTAAAATCTCGGGTTTTGGAAGAGTGGGCGGAATTAGTTGCTAATCAAGTAACCCAAATAACTAAGATGCGATCAAAATAAAATAACAAAAATGAAAATAAAGCTAATTACTAATGTGGTGTGAACAATAATAGGGAGAGTTGTGTTTACTTAGGTTTCATTACTCCCTGTATATCTTTTACAGGTTGATAGTTTGTTACAATTGCATGGATGACGGGTCGTATTCCTTAATACTAGTCGTAGGGTCGTGTACAATATTCCCTAACTCTATAGGATCCTACTTCACTCCTATGTCGAGCCGTTAGAAGCTCCTAACATGGGATCATTAGAATTCTCCTACGCATTAAATACAACCAAAAATCATAGTACACCTCTGATCATGTTTCTTAAGACGTTCAAGCATGCCACCAATGGAAGTCTACCAGTTTTCTTAAGCCTAACATCGAATACAATCTTTCGTAACAACTATAAACAAACAATCAACCCATAATTAACATCTAGGTATCACTACATCTAAGCAAACACACAAGAGATCTAGCCAAGCATGTTAAATTCAAGACAAGTGTAAGATATATTCAAACAACACATAGACATGTTGAATGAATTGAAAGAGTACTTATCTCAATTGAACATGAAAGGTTTCAAAGGGTTAAAACCCTTGAAAAAGTTGTAATATTCGGACTAGGGTTTCTCTCCAAAGTTACACCCTAATTGTTCCTCCTTAATGAATGAAAATTGCAAAACTATATATAGATTTTACAGGGTGACGGCATCAAGAAGAAAATTCTGACGCCGTCAACTAGCCGCCCACAATGAAATCGGATTGCCTAGATCCAGTTTTGACGCCGTCATGTGCAATTCTACTCTGGGCCGTCACTAACATTTGGGCCATGACGGCCTATGGTGACGCCGTCATCTCCATAGTACAAAACTCTTCTGGATCGTCACGGACTTTATCCACTTCCACCTCTTGTATTGCTCTTGACGCCGTCATTAAGAAACTTGTGACGCCATCAGGTACTGTTCCCAGCAAGAAAAATTAAGACTTTGCCGTTTTCTTCACTTTTATGCTCCAAAAACGTCCAAAATGCTTCCTTTTCCAGAATTCACTCCAAAAGTACCTAAAATGACAAAAGGAACGATTTAGGGCAATATTTGATCAAATAAATTCAAATGCGGGCTAAAATGACCCCCTAAAAATGGTTCATTTTTCGCCTCGTCAGTTTCCTTCTTCTGCTGTAAAACACAGTCTTGATGACAGCACCTGTTGTTCATGCTTCCGCTGCAATGGCAGCCTTACACCCGAAGGCTCCTCACCTTCGAAAGTCAACTCTCAAACCCGCCCTTTAATCGAACAAAGCTCTTGATACCAAATGTAAAAAATAGATGGCACTCCTCACCCTTAACTCTCTGATATGAAAGTAAAGTCACTACTTTTATATATGAAAGTGATGTTTACAGAGAAGTACATTCTTTACTATTGTAACATGAGGCCTATATATAGCCTTCACAAGAAACTAACTAAAGCATGAAAATAGCAACAACCTACTACTAACTAAAGACTAGGTAAACATGACCATTTACCTAACGTGCAAATGCACATACACAAAACTCGGTCAAAGCTTTTACCAAGCCATGCATAATGACATAAAACTATTAACTAAAAACCATAAATACTTGGTATATCCAAAGTTCCAGTAATGTTGATCACGTTAACCCTTTACATAAACGATTAATCCAACATGTTTGGCTTTATTTTACTGAGATAGATAAGAAAAGCGGAGTAAGAGTGCAAAATACCTGGCGGTCCATTATCGATAAGGGACCGCTGATAGGACCGCCATATGGTATGAGACCGTCGGCAGAAGGGTGTCCAAGAGAAAAGTTTTGACTGATTTTAAAGACACTTAGAATTTTTCAACTTAAGTATCTTAGTTATTATCTTAGTTTCTCATGGGTCCGAGATGGTTAGTCGAAGACATCCATTGCACTCATATGCACATGGTGTGAATATCGACAAAAGATAATAATCTCCCTTTACACATTATCCCTATTTCTAAGCAATTTCACTGGTGACTAATTTCTTTAATATTCATTAGTGATGATAATGGTTTTAAAAACACTTGATTGACTACATTTAGTCTTGTTTAAGAGGTTTTATAAATTTGATTTACTTAGACTTGTTTGTTGATGATTCACCCAAGTCATAACCTAAGCCGGTTCTATTTCCAAACTTCTTTTGACTACTTTGTAAGTTTCTAAGAGACTTAGAGCTCAATTCAAATCTCGATAGTATATTAGCCATTTCATTAGCCTTATTTATGTCATCTTTGTAGTCTTGACACATTGCACATTCTAGATCAATTTTTATGCTACTATTAAGTCTAGACATTTTATCTTCTAGAATAATTTCTTTTTCAAGATTACTTCTGTATGACCCAAGATTTATTTTGCGAAAAATATTTTCTACTTATGTTGCATTGATCATTTAGTTAATTTTCTAAGTTTGAAATTTTTTGAATAGATGGATTAAAACAAAGATGTTCAATTTTGAAATGTACCTCACTTGAAGTTTCCATCTTATGACATATTTCACATTCAATGTACACATTGTCATCTTCATCCGCATCACTCTAAAACTCATTTATGAGTTTACTTCCAAGGTTACTTTTAAGGTCTTTGTCGATGTTATACACAACAACATGAAAACCCGAAACCAGAAATTCTGACTTGTTAGCATGTATAAGAAGCAAGTCATGTTGGCAACTAGAAATTGAGAAATTCTAACATTGTGTTTGAGCTTTGCTAATTAGAACTATTTAAGTATTTATGTGCTATTGCTCTCTGAATAGAAGTTGTTTTGAAAACATTGTAGATTAGCAACACTACAACAAAACTGGTTTTAGAGGACCCCATTTAGTCTCCTATATAATAAGTTTATAGGACCTTTAAGCTAATAGAACCAATATTAAAGTGTCCTATAGGAAGGGATTGTAATAGGCATTTATGACACTTTTGAGCGTCCTAATAAATGGCAACATCATGAAACTAATTTTTTAGCAACCTAAATAGCGTCCTAATAGACCACATTAAAGGATGCTTTACAGTGCACTAATACATGCTTACCCTTCTAATACATGCTTACCCTTCTACAGTATTATGTTTTAGGACTCATCCATGCTTACCCTTCTAATACATGCTTACCCTTCTACAGTATTATGTTTTAGGACTCATCCACGGGTCCTATAAGACATTTTAATGGGACAAAAACGTAGTGTATAAACTCTTATTTGAGAAACAAAAAAAGGGTCCTAATACAAAAGTACCTTAAATACATCGTCAGGACCAAAATTGGTGTTTTAGATCAAGTTCCAACATCTCATACATTCGATTATTGTTGTTATTATTTTGTTGAGACGATTAAAGAACATTATTGAGGACGTTTCTTTCATTGTATTACAGATAGTAGTAAGATAAAAATTCATTCTTGTTTATTAGAAATAATTTCCTTACAAAAGTGTTTAACCCCATTAGGTTGTAACATCATCAAAATTAAAGTCTTCCAACATTTACAAAGTAGTTCAACAGTAATACAAGAAAACTAGGAGATTGTTGTGTGTCATTATTCATCATCTTACACACAAAAAAAACTAGGTAATTGTCTTGTGCCATCATTCATCATCTCAAGATTATACATGCAAATAAATAGCACATATTTGTGAACAAATCTTTATGTAAAACATGATTTAAAGGGAGTAACGTATCAATAAAATGAAAGAAAAAACAATATACATACCCTTGTCAAATTGCGGCAAAAAGGGTTGATGCATCCTTTAAGATTGTAATTAACCAATTATGAAATGCTAACAGGCAAATATACAAGGATTGGTGATTTTTATATGTTTATACCAATTTATACAGTGATTCTCAACAAGTCAACACTAATTAAAGAGTATACAAGGCTGTAAATATACAAGGATTGGTGATTTTTATATGTTTATACCAATTTATACAGTGATTCTCAACAAGTCAACACTAATTAAAGAGTATACAAGGCTGTAAACATATTATTACCTTTAACTTGGCAAACAAAGCCAATCAATGGATTCAATTTTTCATCATAACACCAAAAACATTTCGAAAGGGTTGATTACATACAGTTATAAATGTGTGAAAGGACCCTTCAACATCAGCAACCTGCAAACCGTGAATCCTAGCAGTTGCACACGGTTCATAAGAGTGATAATAGAACAAAAACTACAAAATTCCTCCGCATAATAACAAAGAATCCAAAATAAAAAAGACAATAACACTAATTAGAAACAATGGCACAAATTACCAAATCATATAAAGGTAAAAAAATTGCATCAAATTTATAACAGAATAGTAGAAGATTTGAAAGCATGACACCATATTAATGCTAAACTGGTGTGTTTTACTTGTTAGAGATTAAAAAAACATAAATCATATATTGTAAGAGGAATTGGGCGGTTATAATTGACTAAAAAGGGTTATATAGAAAGATGAGATTACAATAATTGATTAGTGGGTGAGAGAACAAGTAGTGAGAGGGAGAAAAATAAGGGCAGAGTAACCCACTTTTACGAATTTGGAGCGGGGAACTTAGGGGTAATGAAAATTAAGAGGGAAATTAAAAATTTTACTTTATCCTTAAAAACATTTATTTGAGGACAAAACTTTTTTAGTTAATGGACTAAACTCCACCCTTCATCTTTAATTGATCTAATATATGAGATTAATTCCAACAATTTAAAAAACATACTTTCATCCTCTTTTTTCAAATATTAAATTATTTCAAACCGTTAATCGTTAAGCGAAAAAAAAATATATCATTACGACGAGCATTTAATTATCTTTCTATAGATAGACACTTTGATATATTTTTGACAATTTTTTTTTTATTTTTTTACGTTTTTTTTGGTGGCCGAAAAAATCACATGTGATATATTTTTTCGGCCAGGACAAAAACTTGAAAAAAACGATTTTTTTTTTGTCGAATATCAAAGTGCCCGTCTATAGAAAAATAATTAAATTTTCGTCGCGATGGTGTAATTATTTTCGCTTAACGATTAACGGTTTAAGAGATATTTAAATTATAAAAAATTGATGAATATTAAAATATTTTTAATTTGAACCATTGATTTCTTTTTAAATGAATGGTGAGGATGAGTCTCTTGGTATGTAAGAAAAGTTTGGTATGTAAAATAATTCTCCTAAAAAACATTACATGTCAATATCAATTTATTTGCTCAATCTTTATCATTTGGCTTCTAACTTTTTTAAAAGTTTGTGATAACTACATAATTAAGTGAAGCAAAATTTTAACTATAAGTATAAATGTGTCAAGCTGCTCGTGAGCTCGCTAAAAGCTTGATTTGAGCTCGAGCTTAAATCGTGGGGTCATGTGAGGGAGTGGAGCTAGAACGTTATGGTTGAGAGGGCAAATTTTGATAACATTTTGGAATTCCACCACAAATCGATTCGTTACGGGAGAAATTACAAAAATTGCTATATGTTTTAATATTTTTACACTACAATTTTTTCCGCTAAGAGGTACACGCCTTTTGACACCATTAATTTAAGTGTATAATAATCGCTATAGGGCACTTGCCCTTTAATATCCTTTGTAATTTGCCCCCTCATATCTCCGCCTCTGGTCGTTTGATACTCTTAATTTAAGTGTATAATAATCGTAAATATAATAAAATCTTTTATATATTAACAGAAAACTTGACATTGTTTAACGAGTTATTTTGGAAACTTTGGTGATAAAATTATTCTTGAGAATCTTCTTAATCAAAATGTCAACCAGTTAAACCTTTTTTAGTAACCATAGTTTTCGGCATTTTTGGCCGACTAATCCATGGAGTTTGAACCCACCGGAACATAAGGGTTTAACATGAGCCAACGGCTAGTTATAAACAAGAGGGCACTTAGAGTCTGGCACGCAAGTCACACGCGCCAGCGCCAGACCATGAGGTCTCATCTTGTCTATATATAGCAACCTCTGGTCATTTGCAAACACACCTCTTTCCATTCATTTCTCTCATATATTCTCCTCTTTATAACTCATATAGGTCTTTCAATCTTCTTGTTTCTACTGGCAGCTGCTTGCCATTCCTTTCGGCTAACAGAGTGACACTTACGACCTCTTTGGAAGTTTCCAAGTATGTTAACAAAGTTATCTTTGGGCTTTGGTGTGGTAAGGGATGATAAATCATACATTATCTTCTCCATTTCTTGAAATGCCTTCTCCGCATCATCCGTCCAACGGTAGTCATCTTTGTTGTATTTGGTGATGTATTTCAATGTATCAAATAATGGCAATGATGGTTCTGTTGATCAGGACAAGAAACGATTCAGTGCGACTTATTTTCCACTCAGGCTTTTCATCTGACTTCATGTCTTGGGAGATTGCATATCCACAATTGCCTTTTGTTTTCCTTGGGTTTGCACGTATTTCTTTAAAGGTCACTATGTAACCTAGAAGTTTACCTTCTTCTATACCAGAATAGCATTTTTTATGGTTAAGTTTCCTGTTGACCTTTCGGAGAGTACCGAAGGTCTCAACTATGTGTGTTAACATCACCCTTTCTTCTTTGCTCTTGATAATATATCATCTACATATGCTTCAAAGTTCCTTTCAGTTTGGGAATGAAAGGTTGAATCCACCAACCTTTGAAAAAGGTGTGTAGGTTCCTTTGGACGTGGCGAGTGATGTCCTTAATGCACCTGGCACAATGGAAAGATACACATTAACCTCGCCATGGGTTTGATCCCAAAACTTAGCTCCAATGTGAGAGTAAGTATAGGTTAAGGCCGACCGGTTGGATAATAAATGTGTGAGTACATGTGTAATAAATGAGTTACTTAAAAAGTAACTGTGGTTAGTGCATTTATACCGCCTTAATCAATACCATAGTAAAGTAGTGAGCTTAGCTACACCTATTATAGGTGCTACATGGCATGTCCACATGGGGGACAACATCCCGTAATATCCGGGTTAGGGCGGCACACGTTCGGTCCTTAGATGACATATGTAACTGTTGCCACATCACCTAGTCTATGTAGTCACTCGGTCATAGTTGTCCTTCGGACGTGTATCCTTCGGACACGTGTACTTCATATCACATATGTCATCATCTATAAAAATTCATACTTGTATGATGGGTGAGAATGATTATGTATCTTATTATAGCATGTGCGAATGACCTCCACACATTACTTTACGAAATGTTTACTTTTCTCGACCTTTGCTTATTGTAACATGTACTAGGATATACGTATCAAGTTTATCGGTAAAACTTAATTTAATTAGACATATGTACCAAGCGTCCTATTAGGTTGTAATAAAATAGGACCATGGCAAGTAAAAGTTTTAAAATATAATGTAATAGGATCTTCATATAGTGTGTCCTAATTGGTTCCATTATAACAGGACTTCCACAAATACGCGTCCTATAAAACTTGATGTAATAGGACATACAAGTGAAGTGTCCTCTTAGGATCTATCATAATAAGACCATATCAAATAAGGGTCCTAAAAGTATGTTGTAATGGGACCAATTTACCAAGTGTATTATTAGCTTGACCATAAAAAGACCAAAAAACTAATGTGTCCTAATAGATCATTATTAGGACCCCAAGTAAAAAAGTGTCCTAAAAAAGGTCCTAATAGGCCTACTTTTTTGTAGTGCAATCCCAATCCCTAAACACGTCAAATTGTTTTCATATTCATATCAAAACGGAATAAGCAAATAAGCTGTATTAATCCCTACTATTCTATATAATAAGTATATAACATTTATTTTTAGACTAGAAGTAGTAAAGGGTTCTTCCTTTATAATGGTTATATTACTTCCTTTATAATGGTTATATACTTATATTGTTGATACAATTAGTAGTGAGTTACACTTTGATGCAGCAGCAAACAACCACGTATCAGTAGCAACTTCGAACTTCAAACAGTAACACGTTATATATGTAACAACAGCAACTACAACCTGCAAGAATAGAACAAAAGACCAGAAAAAACTGCACGGGAACTCCCTGTCTTTTAAGCTTTATACGGACTCGTATAAGGTGCTGCGAGTCTACAACCGTACAAGCCCCAGGATTTGATGCAGTTAACACGTGTTTATTCGGCAGCTACCGAAACCACACAAAACAATGGTGGTAGCAGAGAACACGAAGACAGAGTATGGTTTGTAAACTAGTTTTATTCCTGTATGTTTTGGTGTGTAGATTAAGGAGAGAAAACCAACTATTTATATGCAAACTTTGATAGTTAGTAACCCACGTACCAAACTCCTCAATCCCATATTTTGTGCATGAAAACTTAGTGGTATGATGGATTAGTGGGAGTGTTCATGTATCATGGCATAATGTAGAGAATAATTAGGAAAAGACTAAGTCATCTTGACCAATCCATCAAAACCCACGTAATTTCTTAAAAAACCATCAAATAAGTATTACTAGTTTATTTTATTAAACCCCCACCATCAGTGGCGAAGCTTGGATTTTGTAAGTGGGGGGTCGGGATCTAAATTTTTTTTTTCCTAAGGCTATATTTCAGGTATACCGAAATTTTTGGAGGGTCGAAACCGAATATACCGAAATTTTTCTACACGAAAACTATATACCCCCTACATCGCAAAAAAAATTTCGGGGGGTCGGGCGCCCCCCGGCCCCTATGAAGCTTCGCCCCTGCCCACCATACTCTTAATTGTAAAGTTATATAATAAAACTATACAACCTCAAATAATATCCAACAATCCCCCACCAGGTTGGATAGTTTTCTACTACTCTGATAAGTCATGTCGCAAAGTGTCACGAAGATTAAACCTTGCATTATATAAGTAGGCAAATTAATTGAAGTCGATTCAATGGTGTCCAAAGGAATTAAACCAAGAACCTTGTGATTTCAATGGCATACTTATACACATTTCTTATCGTGACCATTGTTTTCTCACTGAGCGCGAATATGGCCATGCGCTTAAATCGTGTTTCATGACCCTCTAAAAGAGAAACCAATACTCTTCATTCAAGGCGGCACCACCTCTAGATCATATAGGCAAAGCTTATATTACATCTTTGTTGCTAAGATTTCGCTAAAGCTTTGTTAAGAGGATTGACCTCAACCTCTTCTCGGCAAAACCATACTATCTTTACCACACATGGGTCATCTAAATCGATAGTACCTTCTATCATTTAATGACTTTGTTATTACTCATTAAACTCGTGAAGTAGGAGCACTACAACTGAGTCGAGTTTCCATCATTAATTGATTCATTAATGGTTTCAAACTCATGTCTCTAGCAACTCTCACTAAATCTCTCGTCAGAGACTTAATGAGAATAATAATCACATCTCAAACACTTAATAAGTCTCTCATCATAGGCTTAATAAGTGCAACGGCTAAGTTTCTAGATCACTTAACAAACTTATCAATAATGGTACCATTCTCAAATATTTATCTCATATCATGATTTAAGATGAAACATTCATATCATGAATTAACATGAACCGCTTATTCTTGACTTCTTTCAAGAATTTATATTTCTCAAGTAGTGCTTAGACTATTTTACATAAGTCTAAACTTTATTTGATATCAACAAAGCCACAATCACATTACTTCAGTCAACACACTAACGTTTGGAACCTCATACACGAATGAATATTTATCAAAATTTTTGACAAATCATTTCTAGCAAAATGATTTATTTCATAATACATAGGCTTTTAGTTTAGCAACAACAATACTTGTAACACGTTTGTTTATCATGAACAATTAATAAATCTTGTTATGTAACAAAATTTTCTTTCAACAGAACACAATTAATAAACAAAAAAGAAACACTAGCTTTCATTAATGAGTAAAACGATTACTCTAGAATTCAAATAAACAAACTGCAGTATTACACTAGATTTGAAAACAAACAAACTGTTACGCTAGAATTGGAAACAACAAAACTTAAAACGACATCTACGTTGAGAAAATAAAAAGGCGCTAGCCCGCCTTTGCTAGTGTTGAAATAAACGCTAGAAATAACTCGATCTTCAAGTGTTCACACCACGAGATCATCTCCATCATCAAGGTGAACTTGAGCCACCTTGTCGGCAATCTCGGTGTTCACCATATTCACGTCACTAGTCCCGGATTTTCTATGTTTGCACTCACGAGCATAATGACCCGTTTCACCGCAAACATGACACTTTCCAAAACACTTTGATGGAGCATGTTTCTTGAAGTTGTTCCTTGTAACTCCGATTTTAGCCTTGTTGCGATCATTTCGGAACACTTTCTTCTTAGAGCTATCACCTTGCACATGATAGACACTTGACCCATTGTTACCCCGTTTATCTCTAATTTTAGCCTCTTCCTCCATACGAAGGTGCTTGAGAAGATCATCTAACGAATAATCTTCTGTTTTCTGCAACATTTTCTTAGAGAAACTTTTCCACGATGGGGGAAGTTTGGTTAAAATTGCACCCACTTGGAATGCATCACTGACGGGAACATCAAGTGATTTCAGTTTGTTCACTAGGACTTGAAGCTCATGCACTTGCTCCATAATCGATTTCCCTTCAATCATATCATATTCAAAATATTTTGAAACCAAATATTTATTCGTACCTTGTTCATGAGTTCTATACTTAAACTCTAGCGCACTCCAAAGCTCTCTTGGATTAGTAACAGACACGTACAAATCATAAAGAGTATCGGATAATGCGTTCTTGATATGGCCACAACAAAGAGTCTCGTCCTCTTTGCGGATCATCCTTAGCTTCTCAAGTTCAGCAACTTTCTTTTCGTCCACCTCTTTACCAGGTTCGGGAACCGGGTTACTTGGAATAGGAGGCAATGTTGGGTCCAAGACATAGTAAACCTTCAACACGATGAGCAAGAACTTCATCTTTTCAGCCCAACGAGTATAGGTGTACACCCGTCAAACCTATCGAGTTTCACCAACTCTTGGTTCATCATTCGGAGGTTCGTGAAGGAAGAAGATGCACCGATATCCATGTCGAGTATAAAGCTTAAAGAATGTTGATACAATTAGTAGTGAGTTACACTTTGATGCTGCAGCAAACAACCACGTATCAGTAGCAACTTCGAACTTCAAACAGTAACACGTTATATATGTAACAACAGCAACTACAACCTGCAAGAATAGAACAAAAGACCAGAAAAAACTGCACGGGAACTCCCTGTCCTTTAAGCTTTATACGGACTCATATAAGGTGCTGCGAGTCTACAACCGTACAAGCCCCAGGATTTGATGCAGTTAACACGTGTTTATTCGGCAGCTACCGAAACCACACAAAACAATGGTGGTAGCAGAGAACACGAAGACAGAGTATGGTTTGTAAACTAGTTTTATTCCTGTATGTTTTGGTGTGTAGATTAAGGAGAGAAAACCAACTATTTATATGCAAACTTTGATAGTTAGTAACCCACGTACCAAACTCCTCAATCCCATATTTTGTGCATTAAAACTTAGTGGTATGATGGATTAGTGGGAGTGTTCATGTATTATGGCATAATGTAGAGAATAATTAGGAAAAGACTAAGTCATCTTGACCAATCCATCAAACCCACGTAATTTCTTAAAAAACCATCAAATAAGTATTACTACTTTATTTTATTAAACCCCCACCATACTCTTAATTGTAAAGTTATATAATAAAACTATACAACCTCAAATAATATCCAACATATATTACTTCCTTTATAAACAAGCCTTGTTTCCAACAACACCATCTATCTACCAACTTACATATATTTACTTGTTATCGAGAGGATTTGCATTATCAGCATAACGCATGTTACAACATCGCTGAAGCATAAGCGACCACCTAACCCCACAAAGTCATGAGTAACGACTACGCGTACACTAGAAGAAAATGATTATCGTATAACTGTCTCCAGATAAGAAAACTGTTGTCAAGGACCAACAAATGTCTCTTTATGTAAACCTTCTAGGAGTTGCTCGTTTATGTTGGTAGAATTGGGTAATATAGATCCAGAACAAAAGAATCAATAAGTTGTGCTAGAAAACCATCTTGAGTCAAGTTAAAATAATGTGGCTGATATTATTTTGGTTTACTAACCAACCAGTTGCTAGTTAAATTGATAAATTGTACATAGAGAAAATATGAATGTTTAATAATTATTTCTTAAATTTCATCATATCATGATCGTTCTATCTCTTACGTATATTGATTGTAGTTGACATCAATAAAATGGCTAGTTATCACCAAATAGTTCATTTATCTGTCAAAAGAAACTGAGTGGTCTTGTTCTAATGTATGACTTTAAGTTTGGATTTTTTAAAAATATGTATGTTATCATCTATGTTCCTGAATTGAATAAATCAATATTTATAACAAGTTTTAGTCATATAAATTAGATATAAGTTTGTGTGAAGATAAACTTTAGTTTGTCAACATCATGACTACAAAAAAATAATTATATCACTGGACTATATATAATGACTTGGTGATGGATCTGAATGAGCTACTTGTTTTCCGAATCAACCACACATTTCATGTTAGTATAAACATCGATCTTTCGGTTTTTCTTGATGAGGAAAAACTGGGACAAGAGTTTTATTAGGGAACCACAACTTTAATTTTACCCTCTAAAAATGGGTCATGATGTCTTCAAACAGAATGCTTGGTGGTCATTTTGTTATATTTACTAGTCTAATAAAATTTGTATTTACTATAAATGTTAACGTTTGAGAATGTTTCAATTTTAGTTACCTCATATTGAGCGAACAATGCGTGTATACGTAAGAATATGAAAGATTAGAGATTCATGAAGTTCGTTGAAAAAGATCTCTTTGAACGAGTCAAGATAATCTTGATCTCGCCCATATTGGCCGTGTTTTACACACTAAGATATCAAGAAATGCCTTTTTACTGTCGTGCCATATTTGATAGCCTCATCAACTAAGGTTTGCTGTTCGTGAACACTTCAATTATTGTTTGAGTTTGTTAAAGCATTTGGTTGGACATAGCGAAACTCACTATATATTTTTAGGTACCCTCATCAACTACTTGAACCACATTTACCGCCTATTTTGTGTGCCTCACCTCATTCGTGAACCCCCTTTCACCCAAGATGAGTACCAGATGACATGATGCAACGTTGATCTATTGAGTTTACGATGTGACTTTGCTTTAGCTTTCTGGTAACGTTCAAACACCGTCTCTTTAGAGTATGAGCACTCAAACTGAATTTTACGTGATATTGGTTATGTTTTGTAACGATTATGTGTGATTCCGTATGTGTTATATTTCATTTTGGTTGCAATCTGTTCTAATATTTGTTTTTCAACTGTTTGCATTCTTGATTTAGAGCATAATTATGTTTGTAATTAGCTGATACATTACTGCATATGATGTTCTACAAAGTCTAACAGGTTGCATACAAGGATACACCTTTGCACTTGATAATATTCTCTAACACCTAGCCATTTTATAATTTTAGCAAAAACAAACATGTAAACTGTAATAATTAATAATGTGTATTGTTTCATAACCTCCATTAAATTACATTTTGATCATCTATAACAATAAATATGTACCTTAGTACAATATACAGCAAGTGACATGTATTTACTTTAACCTTTAGTTAAAAGAAATAGTGTTCATCCTTGACCACATTCAAAACACCATAGCACACTCGATTCTCATCCATTTCCCCTGATTCTCGAACCTACACGTAACCTAATCACACTAGCATCACACAAACAAAAAAAATCAAAAAACGACCAACAAACATTCCGTAAAACCGCTTAAAACCACGAACCACTACTAAAAACCAAACGTTTCGACTATCATCACTTCAAATCCAATTATCTCCCAAAGCACTAATCGTTAACGACAATGTAAATACCCGTTAGAAAGCTAACATAATTCCCTACAAAACTAAAAAAAGTTTACCAAATTTCATCAACTAAAACTCAAGATACAGCTAATTAAATCAAGCCTAGAAACACAGATACACAACCCATCTAAATAAAATCTTATTACAAGCACCATCCAATCCACCACACCACACCATCTCACAACCATAGATCAAATCTTACTTAATTTAATCCAACGGTCAAGATCCATCTAACTTCAATCCGTGTGCAGCTATTTCCACCAATCAGGATTCACTATCCGGATATGCCCTCATATATAAACCCCCATTCATTTTCATCTTCCTCACATTCACTCTCTCACATTCATCTGATAATAATAACTCACAAACCCTAAACCTAATTTTCATCCAATCTCATCAAAAAATGACGACTGAAGAGCCAATCGCTGCCACTGAAGTTCCGGCCACCGTCGAACCTACCGCCGACGATGCTCCGGCGACGGAAAATGCTCCCGCCGCTGCTGAAACTAAGGAATCTAAGCCTAAGAAAGCCAAGAAGGCACCTGCTGCTCGTAAACCTAAGAGTACCGCTTCTCATCCTACTTATTTCGAGGTATTTAACTCATTTCAGTTCTTTTATTACATTTATGCTTATTATTTTTATACAGTTATGTTTACATGATAATATAACTGATTTAGATAATTTTGTTAAATTTTGTGTTATTTTTATAAAATAATGTATAATTTATAACTGATTCAACTAATTTATAACTGATTTAACTAATTATTAACTGATTTAACTAATTGTGTTACATTTCATGTCATTTTTATATAAATTAGGTTTTATTTTGTTTAGAAAATGTGTTTAGATGATAATTTAACTAATTTTATAAAAATGTTGTTTAATTAGTGGTTAATTTTATAAAAAAGTTGTTAGAACTGATTCTGTTAAGTTTGTTATAATGTTGTTAGGGAGGGGATTAATTAGTGTGTGTTTTGAATGTGTGTGCAGATGATATGTGAGGCGATAGTGAGTTTGAAGGAAAGGAATGGATCGAGTCAGCATGCGATTGGGAAGTTTATTGAAGACAAGCATAAGAATCTGCCTGCTAATTTCAAGAAGCAGTTGTTGACTCAGTTGAAGAAGCTAGTTGCTAGTGACAAGCTTGTCAAGGTCAAAGGCTCTTACAAGCTTCCTTCCGCCGCCAAGCCAGCTGCCAAGAAGAAACCTGCTGCTAAGAAGAAGCCAGCTGCTGCCAAGAAGAAGCCAGCCGCCGCTAAGCCAGCTGCTAAAAAAGCTCCAGCTAAGAAGAAGCCAGCTGCTAAAGCTAAACCTGCTGCTAAGGCCAAGCCTGCTGCCAAAGCTAAGCCGGCTGCTAAAGCTAAGCCAGCTGCTAAAGCTAAGCCCGCTGCCAAGGCCAAGCCGGCTGCTAAAGCTAAGCCAGCCGCCAAGCCGAAAGCAAAGGAAGCTGCTAAGCCTGCGGCTAAGGTAGCCAAGACATCAGCAAAATCCACACCAAAGAAGGCGGCTGCGGCTCCAAAGGCAAAGGCGGCGGCGAAGAAAGCTCCTGCGGCTAAGAAGGTGGCGGCTAAGGCGGCTCCAGCTAAGAGAGGCTCTACCAGGACAAGGAAGTGAGGATTATGTTGTGGAGGATTGTTCTAGAAAGGAAGGGAAGGGAATTTGAGTGTTTGGTTAGTTGCTTGTTGGATTGTAGGGAATTAAAATTAGTTGTAAAGTTTTTAATTTAGGGTGTTTGGTAATGGGTGTAATGAGATTGTTTTTTATGCCCAAATTTAAGTTTAGATATTTGATGATGAATCTCAATATTATTATTAGTTGTTGTTTATGTTGTGTTAATTGATCTCTAAATTTAAGTTCTGTGTTTTAGATTAACCTGATTATTGAAATTGAAATTCTAGATCTCAAATGGTTGGTTTTACTTTCTGCAAATATCGTAAAGCGAATCTGACGTGGGTATTAAAAAAGGAATGCGTGTGTTGGACGTGAATGATGTGATGGAATTTTGGTTATAACGTTATCTTTAAGCGCGTGTAAAGGGGTGCCATTTGTAACGTCCTTTACAGTCTACACTACCGTTGTCTATTTTTGTTTTTTAAATAAAGGTAGTTAAATAGTGTAACAAATTTACTCCAATATAGCCAAAACTCCACTGGTGATGTGCTAATAAGCATTGAATATTGTTAGTTGTGAGATATCAATGGTCAAAACAAACATAAAATTGTTCGGTAAATGAAATAACTTCTGCTATATTGACCAAAGGTGTAAAAAGATTACAGTCTGAGAGTATCGATATAGAACCACATCCATTTAATACACCACAACTAGAAGTAACTTGCGTGTACAAATAAGTTCCACAGGTCAAGATATACTTTAAGTCAACATCTTTTTATTGATAAAAGGTAAATACTTTAAAAGTCATTAATTATAACTGGTAGGATATAGCACAATACATAAATACATTGAAGTGAATGTGTTTTGTATTTACATTGAAGTTAAAACTGCAATTTTTATAAATGTGTAAAGTTAAAAAGTAGAGATAGTTTAATACCATCTCTTACGCTCTAATTTATTCATAGAAGTATGTTTTTGTGATAGCATTTAGTGAAAGACATTTTACTTGCAATATTAGTAATTCAAAACTATAACAGTAACTCCACCATTTAAAGGTTTCGCTAGGATACTTGGTATCTAACTTTTGTAGATTTATGTCGCAAGTAATAAAAGATTAGTTGACAATCTGACATCAATCTTATCTAAATACTTGCAACGATTTCAGTAGTGAAATACAAGTGTTCTGAAAATGACCCTGCCCAAAATGACTGTCCCCCTTGGCCCAGCCCAATAAATCACTTCGGTTCCAAGACTTACGTGGTGACGTGGTGTTTGTTTTTTGAGAAATTCACAAAAATACTT
This sequence comes from Artemisia argyi, assembly GCA_030686995.1. NCBI lineage: Eukaryota > Viridiplantae > Streptophyta > Magnoliopsida > Asterales > Asteraceae > Artemisia > Artemisia argyi. The sequence continues at coordinate 176,110,088 of CM060682.1, forward strand.
AATTTTTCAAAAACCTATTTTACCCAATTTTTTTTCCCCCAAAAAGCCAAAATATCCATAAAATTTGCAAAATTTGAGATCCTTTGCAAAATTTTAAAATAAAATCAAAAAGTTCGATATTTCTCTTAAAAAAATCGGAATTTTTGATATTTCTTAAAAAATCGAAAAAAGCTTTTCAATTTTTTATAGAAATATTGAATTTTATTTTTTTATTTTTTGAAATCTAGCAATATATAACAAAATACACGGCACATTTTTCATATCCCCCAATTTTCACATACGGGCATTTTTCATAGCTTTTACAGCCCCATTTTACACAGATCCAAGGTCTCTAAAATTCGAACATATTGAAAACCCGCAAAGTGTTTAAACTTGTGAAATGAGAAAAACCCCCACAAATATTCAGTAATTAGGGTTTTGCGAATTTTCAATGAAAACCCATAGTTGATAATTGCCTACCATTTATACCAGACTCAACAATACACAATGTAACAACTCTACTACTTTTAACAACAAATTCCATAAGTTCAAAAATTTTCGATTTATTGAAGAAATATGATTTTTGTTTTTTTTTTAAGAAATATCGATTTTTTTTATTTTTAAAGAATTATTGAAAATTTTTGATTTTTTAAGAAATATTGAAATTTTTTGATTTTTTAGGAAATACCGAATTTTTTTCTATTTTTTAAAGAAATATAATTTTTTTTTTGATTTTTTAAGGTTAATCGAAAGTTTTTGATAATTTTTAAAATTTCTGATTTTTTTAGAAATATCTAAAATTTTCATTTTTTTAAGAAATGTCGAAAATTTATCAAATTTTTCAAGAAACATCAAAATTTTTGATTTTTTTTAAATTTCACAAAGGATCCCAAAATTTGCGGATTTATGGATATTTTAGCTTTTTCGGAATTTTTTTTTAGGTATTTTGTGAAATAAAGCATGAACATGTTTTGTTTAAAATACTTTTAACTTTTAATTAATTATACTATATAATTTGTTTCTTTTATATTTAATAAAGTTTATTTCTCGTGTGAATGAAATCGTTTTATATTTAAATTGTAAAAACTGATAGTTTAACACATTCAGACATTTTTACAAAAATAAACAATTTTATTTGAGTCAGATTCAAATTTCTCAACCACTTATTCATATTAAGATGGAAATTAGATTTAGAATTTTTAGCCACAAATTTAGATTTAATGTGCGAATAAATTCAGACTCAAAGCATTTTAATAAACAAAGAACACCTTAGTCACTTAGAACATACATGAAACATCTATCTGATCCGCCACCCATCGGTGAATATGAAGCTATTATTGATGTTTACTGGATCGTACATATAAAATTACATGTGTTATATATATATATATATATATATATATATATATATATATATATATATATATATATATATATATATATATATATATATATATATATATATATATATATATATATAATCTCTTTTGTTTTCTTATTATATTTATATTTTCTAGTAAATAATACCCATCTACAACTTATACATTGTTAGTTTAAATCAAATAGTGTATTTTTAACTAAAGGTTTTGTAACCCATCACTACTAGTCTACTACTAGTATGAGATAGTGTAAGAAGTTGCCTAACCAAAACGTCATGGGTTTAAGTCATGCAAAACAACAAGTGTAGATTGTATATAGTGTGATTGTAATACGTTGCATTTAAAACTGAAATGATTTGTATTCGTTAAATAAGTTCTCTATATTGTTTACACGAGTTTGTAATATTCTCGATTTCATTTTGAATATGGTAAATTGTCATACAAGTATAATTTTCTTTAACGATAGTTTTATCTTGATATTGAATGCATATTCGTTTACCCGTCTTATCAAAGTTGGCTTGGATATGGACGGATGAGATACATATGGTTATCCTTTGTCAGGGCGAACATTTTTAAGCATGGCTTGCAGGAAACATGACTTTCCATGAAGATGATACAAACCCAAGTGGAAAAGTGCAAGGACAAGGCAATTGTGTCATTTTAATACAAAGATGTAGAGATCAATGTAAAGGATAGCCACGCTTTACTCACACCCAGGCCCGGATGTCTACCTGTGCAGCTAGCCTAACTGCACAAGGCCTCACACTTTGAAAGGGGCCCAAAATTTGAGTCTATTAAATATTAAAGGGCCCATTACATGGAAGTTTCTTATATATAATTTGATAACTTTTTGAAAAAATCATTGAACAGGCAACAACTAATGCTATATATTTCCGTGCGTTTTTTATTTTAAGTTTCTCTGATATATATGTTTGCCTAACATAAAATGTAATAGAAAAACATCTATACTATCTAATAAATGATAGTTTTGTACAAGTACTCCTAAGCGCGGAGCATTAAAATTCGGTTTAATGCAGTGATGTGGATTTCCAAAATTAGGGAATATTGTACAACTCTATTAAGCACACTTTTTTTCTAAACCTTTAAGAAAGTTAAAACAGGCAAAGCAAACATCAATTATTCGGAGTACACGCTCCTCACTTCATTCCATTCAAAACATTAAATCTGTTCCTTCTTTTCTACGCTCCACATTTAATTTGATCCGATTATTGCTCCATACGTTTGTTATTCTAAGAAATTATATTAACAACACCTTCCATAAATCAAATCAATCGGTACCACTGACGAAAATCAATCAATCACTTGGACCTTACGTTTCGGTGTTACTTATTTTTGTAAACTCATTGATAGAGGTGTTTTTTTTGCCAGACTCTTTTGCTTTGGTACTTCTTCATTAATCTGTAAGTTATTCACTTTGTTTCAATTTGATTTGATTTTGTTAATATCAAGCTGTATAATATGTAATTTTATGATTTTTTCAATATTGATGTTAGGATTAATGATTAAGTGAAATTCGTTTGTTGCATATTTTGATTTAATAATTGCTTATAATGATTAATAATTCGAATTAGATTAATATTTTTAAAGAATGAAGCCCTAATAATTCGATTAGGGAAAATGGTTTGGATTATTTTAAGAAAATAAGGAAAATACTTGCCTTTTATACAATTTGTTAATAGTCAAATTTGATTCATATTTTCTGGCACAATTTATTTCAATGAATCAAAAGTATTAAAACTTTCTCAAATTAATTTTCTTATTGTTAGTAACTTTCATTCTATATAATATGTTTATGTTATGCGTTTCTTTCACACATCAACCTTTTCTCTATTCACTTTCAATAAGCACAAAAACCATGGCTACATATGTTGCAGGTTATATCAACAATTTGTCGGCGGTTAAGGACAGCATAAAACTGAGAGTGCGAATAGTAAGAAGTTGTATGCAGGATGTCTATGCCAAACCAGGCATTAAAAATATGGAATTAGTTATTATGGATGAACAAGTAAGTTTAATGTCCCAAAGTTAATGTTAATCCAACAATTCTGTTACAATTTTTGATTTTTTGTTGTTGCATTTAATTTGTTGCAGAGCTCTAAGATGCAGGCCACTGTGCGTATGGCATTGGTGAATGGGTTTAAGCATAAGCTCCAAGAGGGCAGTGCTGTCACGCTTTCTCGGTATAGTCTTGGGGAAATTCAGCCAAAGTATCGCATGGTCAACAGACCCCTTCGACTGAGTTTTTTTGTCCAATACACTAATTGAACCGTGTGCTGATTTTACCGGTTCGATTTATGGTTTTGATTTTAGAGCTTTCAAAACAATAACCGGTCTTCAACAGGAGGAAGATGGGCAGTTTGGTAAGTAATTTTTACTTCTGTATAATGCTTGCTTATATAAATGTTTATGCTCATATATATAATGCTTTCTACGTCTGCATCTTAAAGATTCGTAATCATAGTCCTTTTAAACGTTATGCATCTGTATAAATAAGGCATCATATTATGGTTCCATTTTGCTTTTACAGATATTATTGGACATGTGGTGGCTTGTGACGATCTCGATAATTACGATAAAAATGGGAGATCAGGAAAGAAAAAGCCGCTAACACTTGCTGATAAAGAGTATGTATCATATACACTAAAGATGGACCCTTTTAGATTTACTATAACTAATTCATGTTTTTATTTTGAACTTTTTGTAATATTACAAAAATTTTGCAGGGGTAATGAACTGAGGTGCACTTTGTGGGGTGCTTATGCACAGCAGTTTAGTGATTTTGTGGATGCTTGCCCGAACCGTGGTAAAATGCTCTTAATCCTGCAGTTGTGCATGATGAAGATTTGGGACAGTAACAATATATTTTTTTTAGATGATACATTCATGTAGCATTGATTATTTGTAACCATTGATAATTGTTGTAATAGGCAAAATGGGTATCCAGAATGGATACAATGGGACGAAGCTTTTGCTTTTCAATGGAAATGAAAACAGTTCAAAGGAAGAATTTATGGATATTGAATTCTATAGGCTAAGGTCAGCTAATATTAGTTTATGTTGTACGCCTTTATTCGGATGTTTTCAATCTGTCTTAAATGAAATTTAACTTATATCTATAATTTTCAGTTTGTTTGCTGCTCAAGATACTGCCAAATCTGAAAATACGACATCCCGTATTTTAACTCAGTCCAAACATTCAACTAGAGATGAATTTCTGAATAAGTTGCAGTCCAAAAAAATTGTTGAGCTCCTTGATGTTGATCAGGTTAAACATTTATCTTTACACAATTATACAACAAAAACATGTTACATTGAGTTGTTAAATACATAAGTCTACATAATTTTCAGGGTAAAGCAAGCGTTATTGTTGGAACTGTAATTGCTATTCATGAGGAAGAGGGATGGTGGTACCTCGGTTGCAGGAAGTGCAATAAAAAGGTTGTTAAAGAAAGTCAGTTTGTTGATCTCGAGAACGAAGCAAAAAGTAATTTTGGATATCAAAAACCTAATGAGTGGAGATGCACGAAATGAGACATGATTGTTACCGGCATAAAAACTGAGTAAGTAGTTTTATCATTCGAATACTTTTAAATGATATTAATACATACAACAGTTTTTTGATATGCTGATGCCGTGCATTAAAAATTGTTTAGTGTTTTGTATGTATAGGTTTCATCTTCAGATTAGAGTTCAGGATGAATCAGGCACAATATCGTTGGCTTTGTTTAACGATGAAGTCCAGGCAATGGTTGGTAGATCTGCATACCAGCTTTGTGATAAGTATGGCTGCAAGGTATAGTCAATATTTAAGATTAACAAATTTGTTTTGTTTTGTCGTGTAGTCAATTCTTTTAAAGATACTATTATATGATGACTGTATATAAATTTGTTTTGTCGTGTAGAATGTTGAAGACCAGGAATTCCCAAAAGAAATATCTAACTTGGTGGGAAAGAAGTATGCGTTTAAAGTGTTAATCGACGAGCACAACGCTAAAAAACTATTGCCTGTCTTTCCTGTGCTCCGTCTTATTGATGATCCTGAGATTCTGAGCTCTTTCGTTGCCACGCCAACTCCTATTAAGGTTATCATTTGGTCTACATTTTTTTATAAATCCTATACCTTGCATATCAAAACAATTTGTTTAATTTATGTTGTTGTTAAATAGGATACTGAAGCGACCAGTACACCAATGAAAGAGCTCAATTAACTCCCTTGGTAAGTGTTACTTTTAGATGTTAATATACATGATAGCTTTCAATCCCTTCGTGCATGACTATTTCCTTTAAACATATTTCACAATTTGACATGTATTCAGGATCTGGAATCACAAACCGACGAAAATACCACACCAATCCAACAACACAAGAGTGCCAAACTTTTAGATGAGGGGGAGCCTGTTGGTATTGCCTCGGCAACGCCGGTTAAGGTAATCATTCTAAAGCATTATACTATTAACGTATGTCCAACAGTTGAACAACATTTTTAATCGTCCACATTTGATTGTTAAATAGGATAACCATGCAACCATTTCACCTCTTCCTCAAATAACTCCATTGGTAAGTGCGTCATAGTTAGATTTTTAAGTGCCCGTTACAGTTCCATGTAGAATCTTACTTAACATGTTGTTGTTCTATTTAGGATCTGGAAACTCCAATTGATGAACATACTACCACAGTTGAGAAACAAAAGAGTTCTAAGGGGGTGGCAATGTTGCCTAAAGGTTTATGAAGTTTAATTTTAATTGACCAATAAAAAGCATGCAACACATTTTTTGCCTAAACATGCATAAAGTTGGTTTTTTAGTGGTAATGTCATGCCTAAGCATGCCTAAACTTTTTCCTTTTTCCTTTTTTTTTTTTTTTTTTTTTTTTTTTTTTTTTTTTTTTTTTTTGGAAAATGTCAATAACAGTCGAAAAATTAAAGGCACCAACGGTCACATTTTCCCTTCAAACGTCTACACCGAATTGGTGTTTCTCACCGAAACTGTTACCGAATTACTCATGCCGACGTATAGGCATTGTGTTTGCCGAACCTTGCCAACCCATACCGAGTAACGATGCCACCACCCTAAACGTGCATCCGATGGCGAGCCTGGAACTGATGGTTCGAGTATGAAAAGACAGATACTCGAGATTAAGATGGAAAAATCCGCCCACTGAAGATTGATATGTCCAAATAAATAGATGCAAGTTTTCTTTTGCAGACATTTGTTACATTTTTAATTCCGTTTTGACTATGCATTGCGACATTTTGTGTTTTTAGTTGTGAATTGGGAGTCCAATTCACATTTAGACATTATCGTTTAATGCTTATCAACCATGGTTTAAAAAATTATGGATTGTCTTTTCAAAATCCACTACTTATCTACACAATGCATGCTTTTTTTTACGTTTTCATTTTTGCAGGAAGAAGAAGCCACTCACAATTGAGGCCACTGACATTATACCATGCTTTCTTTTAACCTTTTTGTTTTTGCAGTTTTAGCCTCCTGGCATTGGTCTTACAAGCATACGTATCAAAGATTGAAGCGCTGCTAAAGAATCACCATGTGTTTCTGCAGTTTTTACCTTTTTCAATAACTGAATTATGTATAAAAGTTGTTTACAAACCAACAATGTTTAGCTTTGTAAAATCTGTAAATGTAAGATAAAGTTTCTTATGAATTGTTTCATTTTTTATAACCTACAGGTTAAGTATGCTTTTAAATAAGTTATTTTTATATATTAATAATTTGTTATTTTTTTTAAATTTGGATTAAATTTCAACTCATTTCATTCAATCTTAATACTAAAATACTAAAATTAAAATCTCATAATACAATTTCATTCAATCTTAGTACTAAAATACTAAAATTAAAATCACATAAAGCTTTTTCATTCAATCTTAATACTAAACTACTATAATTAAAATCACATAAAGCTTTTTCATTAAATCTTAATACTAAAATACTAAAATGAAAATCAACTCATTTCATTCAATCTTAATACTAAAATACTAAAATTAAAATCAAGTCACTGCATTTGAATACGCATTTAAAATAAAATTATAACCATTATATCCTTAGAATTTCTATTCGAGCACAAAATAGAAGCACCATTAACAAAATTAATTTACTTGAAACTGCATTATACCACAAAATAATGCAGAATTAACAATATAATTACAAGCGTTAACTTGGTTTCATTAACCGATACTTTAATTACATGTGATACTATAATAGAGTTCATTCCATCTAATCATACCATTAACACAATTGGAGACTGATAGGCATTACAAAACACAAAATGTTAAACATCATTTCAACATTCCCAAGGCAAATTCTTAACGATGACTAACCATAACAGCTTAATATATAAACAAAGTCATAAAGATTGGTGCATAATGGGGGGGGGGGGGGGGGGGGGGGGAGGTGTCTATCTTAACACATGTGAAATACGGGAATTGGAACAGGCTTACGGGAAAGCAGTGAAACTCGGACGTCGGGAACAGTATCAACAAGCTTAAACTACTAAAATTAAAATCACATAAAGCTTTTTCATTAAATCTTATAAGAGATATGTAGAATACATTGACGAGGAGAGTTTTGATGTCCTTGATTACGAAGATAAACATTTTACCATTTCACCCGGTGAAAGCTCCAAAAGTTCATTTTTAGCTTTTTATGAATATTCAACTTTTAATTCATGTAACGTGTGAACAATCGACTTATTTTAATGTAACATGTCTACATTTGTTGTTTTGCTTAAAATTTCATTTGCCGTTTACTTTTATTGATGTTCCAAGAGTAAAAAGTCAGAAAGTCTTGACGCGTTGTCTCATTCTCTATTTCATATATTAAATGCAACATGTTTACGTTATCGCTTTTCTTATCATCTCATTCCCTTATTTCTTTAAAAATAACCCGGTGTCAACGGGTCAATAAGCTAGTGTCTATATATACTTGTGATCTTGTCCGTATTAAACTTGTCTTTTAAATCGAGAATGTTCAACTGTCCCATGATTCCAATTATTTTAGATAACAACTACACATTTTTTGCAATTCGTTCGAGCATATAAATATACCAAATTAAAGACCATGCATGTTCAATTTTGGTTTGAATTAGCTACATTTAAATAAAATTTTATGAAGATATTTTGTCAAAGAATGTGTTAATTTTCTTTTTGTATACCTACATTGATTGCACTTTTAGTGAGGTTGTTTACATGTATTTGAATCTTTCAATTCACGAAAGCCAATTTGCAATTACGGCACAGGGCTCTCAAAATTCACGGGACGGCCCTGTTCACACCACGCTCCCCTTACACATATGCACACCATTGTTTTCTTATAAAAGCGGTCAAATGAGCAAAATTTAAGATTAACATAGAAAGACAACGGCTAAAGGATTCATTTTACAAGCATCGGCAAAATGTTATCAATTCTACCAAATATCAATTCACTTGTTAATAAGTTAGATTGTACTCTAATTATGTATTATGTTAACTAAATAACACATCATTTATAACGAGAACTTAACAAAAAATTGAACAAAAAGTATTTCATGTCAACTTAACCCGATTCATTTGAGCCTGTAGCAACATTTACAGATTTAACCCAACCATATCCACCCCTTTTAGCCTATAGCAACACAAGTACATATTGAACCCATCCATACTTCTTCTCTACTTCGAACCCACTTACGGACCAAGAGCAACCACCCTTCTTGCACAGGCTTGAGTTAACAAACAACGAACACGTACCATTTGATTGGTAACACATAACACCCCGAATATAACACGACCTAAAGGAAGAATACACTTAAGTTAACTCATCTAACAACCTTGCCCAGTTTGCATATATTTGATTAAAAGCAAAAAGAAGATATACTCGTCAGTGAGATACTTACCCCTAACCCACTGCAGACACTCTTAGCATGTAGAGATCTTTGATGACATACAAACTGCAGTTAATCATCTCTAGAACGATCATGAACACGAATCAAAGCACAAGACTTCAAAGAGGAGCACTTGATGATAAGAGACACTGTAACTTATCTATCCGCAAAAGGGGTTCTCTTTAGCCAAAACAAAGACGCAATGTACCACATCAACACCAAAAACGCCAAAAGTCTACTCTAAGTTCATAAAAAGAACAAAAACCAACCATCTCATATTTGTGATCCAGCCTTCCATTTATATACCCCTCAAACCGCACTAAAAACATCGACAACAAACAACATAAAGGCTCAAGCTTTTTTCTTCTATCAAGATTTGTTTTTATGTGTTTGCAGATTGAGACTGTACCCTTGTATGGTTGTGCTCGCCTACATATGTGACAAAAAACATTGCTGAATCATCAAACCGCTCCACTTGATACACAACATTCAACTTTTTTAAAAGTATGTTTATTTAATAGGAAAGAAAATAGAACGATACAAAAGAGAGCAAAAAGAAGTTGTATACATTTCTAGACAATTATCCCAATTAACAAATACTCATTGTGTTGTCGCCCAATTGTTCAACCATCTAAGATGTAGAAAGTAACTAATGTGCACTAGCCACTAGGTACAAAAACATATTGATTGCAATTATACAAAAGCCTTTTAGATGTAGTCTAGATCTGCAACTTGATATTAAACAATAAGTAGACGATGGTGATAAGCTGTTCAAGATTATTTAAAAATGGCCTCGTACTTTACATTCCTTTAAGATAAAGGGGAATCAATACCATGACTTTGCAGAGCAATGGGCCTTGGCTGTTCTTGTACAATAATTCACATTCAAAAGTTGTAGTAATCCTGTAGCAGCAAATGATAAACCAAAGACTATTTGCAAATGGAGCATTATTTCATAATAAAATGATGATCTTACACCTTTTAAGGCTAGTCTTAGGCCTAGTAAAACATCTCAGCCCTCGTCATTAGGCCCATCAACAACTAACTGGTGTATCATGACACGTATAATCTAACTCTACCGTGACTCCGTGAGTATGGATATTACCGTGCTTTACTGATGAAGCATGTCATATTTGTTCACAATGCCTGATCAAGTAATAATAAACACTGTAAAACTTGTACCTAGTTTCTTATTCACACTTTTGAAGTCTATAATAAAATGAACCTATCAGGTTCTAAAGTTTATACTAAAGTTTCACACTTCTTAAGTTCCATTAATGCATTACCTGCCTGAGCTTTATGTCCACAAATAAAACTCTTCAGGTTCAGGATTCAGGAATAATAAACATTTCTAAGTATAAATGTATAATTGCAGTCCCTTAGAACACAATAATATTACATAGGTAGAGCATTGCTAAAGCCTCCTACAATATCACCAAACACATTCATATTACATAACTATAACATGACTCAAAATCACCAAACATTTCGAAAGAACAGTGGTAATGAACCATTTTTTGTGTTTAATCCAAAACCGTACTTGTCCGCTCCTGTTCTTAGTTTCTTTAACGTATAGAAACTTGAAGTATACATACATTTCCTAGTTTCATAGACCTAGGATAGAATATTAGCCTGGGTAGATGCAAGTGATTATAGCATACCTGTATACTTAACTATGAAGTTACAGAATAATATGGTTTCAAAATTTTTTTCTTTCAAAAGTTACGATATTAATAGAGAGTAAAGACAATGCAAAAAGGCTCACCTCTTTCTCCAAACATATGACATATCAACCTTGTCGTCCTCCTGTTCTACTGTAGTGGCAAATGTAAAGAGTGAACCAAGAGCAACTGACCATATAAGGTGTAATATTAGGTGATCTTCCTTCAATGTCCTGCATAATTAACTGTCCATTATATTTTCAGAAATCATGTCACAAAATTAACACAATGTTACAAACTAACAAACCTGATCAATCGAGAAACTTGCAATGATTGCCACTCCATTAATCTCTTCTTCGTACATAAAGCCTCCTTACTGACAACAACCTCCCTTATGTATATGGGGAAATTAAGACCAACCGATTGTAGACGACCAAAACGGAGCCCATGGGAAAGTCCAAGGATGCTGTTTGGCTTCATGTGCAAAAACTCTCTCATAGTTATCAGCCTGCAACAAAAAGAAACCAGATAGCATCATAAGCCTCAAAATCACTTCTATAGGTGAGATGCATCTTATATCAAATAAACAGATTAAATGGCAAAAACCCTAGCATAATACACATCCAAGCCGTACGTAACTGAATTCAGTCAAGGATATACATTTTATGCAGATAGTCTACTTACCTATCCGTTACATAAACCTTCCGAACTCCATGTTTGGGAAGGTTTGACAAAAAAAACCACAAATCAGTTCACATGTTACAACTACTATGGGTATGGTAATTGGAAATCACTATGGTTGGTAATTTTTTTTTTTTTTTTTTTTTTTTTTTTTTTGAACGGCACTATGGTTGGTAATTGGAATGGTTTTTGAAACCCACCACTTCAGTGGGTTTGAAAAATGCTTAGTTTTAGGGGTTTGATTCCCATTTTCAATAACTAGACCCAATAACCAAACAACTACAATGGAAATGAAACTCATTCCCTTATAGCCATACTCTCAAACCAAACGCCCCCTAAAAACATTACAAACAAAAATCAAATCTTTATAGGCCTAAGATGGTTCTTAATATAAGAATTGTTTTTGCTAAAATTGGTAGCATAAGATCATAGACTTTTTTGGTACCTAAAAGACTCTAAACACTTGTTTTATGTTCACCTATAATTAACACATGTGCTTTCTAAATATCAAAGTCCTTTAACCGAATAAACCATGAAAAAAAAATCACATTCAAGCATATATTTCTCAAGTGCAATTACATATCTAATAATCATTATCCCATTTACCATCATTTAAATTATCACACCAGTAAAAATAGGAACAAAACAAAATATGGAGAAGATACCTGTATATTTATGGAAGAAACATTAAGATGTAGATGGATTGATCTTCATAATGGGCAACATGCAACAAAGTAAAAAAAAAAAAAAATCAAACTAAAGAAAAAATAACGGAAAATGAAGATACTACTTGAAGAAGAAGAAGCAGATGGAATAGGTTCCTAGAATCATTCAGAATTCAAATGATTTTGAAATCTTGATTGAGATAAGGTCATAAGATACTAGATTGATAATAATTCCAACACAAAGTTCTCAAAGAAACCAATCAGAAAATAAAAACCACAAAAATACATATACGGGTATGCATACACACTGTTATATTTAGAAGAAAACTTTAAATGTAGTAGTTTTATACATTGATTACATGACCCCTCGACAGAATTACATCAACAGAACCCTTGTTTAATATGTAGTAGTATCAATATGTAGATACGGAGATACCCTTTATTAATAGCATTAATAGAATATATTTTTGATATAAGGGGTGCTAGAATCACAAAGAAAATTTCACAAAGAACTCCTACAAAATGAGGTGGATGTGTTTGATTGGTGTATTCGGATATATGTTCTCTCTCTTTGTTTTATTAAACCAATCAAATACATCCACCTCATTTTGTGAAGTTCTTTGTGGAAATTTGTTTGTGGTTCTAGCACTCCTCTTTTGATATTACACCAAATTTGATGTCTTGATTTAAGCGATGGGATTAATTAACAAGCAGATAAACCACGAGTCTTATGACAGTTTGGCCGCATAGTCTAAAATCATCAACAGATACACTTAAGCTACTGTCACATGCTATCAATATCATATCGCCATCTATGTCTTTATATTTGAGGCTAAAGCTACCTAGCTTGAGTTGAAACCTTGTAGCAATCCGCTCTTCCAACTTTATAAATCCATCTGAAAGTTTGAATGAAAACCTTACCATATCCTTTTTGTATGTTGCTTTGATAGTTTAAATTGTTTCGGGCTGCGCAAGTTCATCAGGTGGATTTATTTGTACTTGCTGGCGGCGAATAGGTGTGAAACTATGCTTAACATGTTTGCTAAAGGTGGCAGGACTATGAGTTATATTTGTTGTCAAATGTGGCTCATTGGATCCCTCAAAAATCGAGTTAAGGGAATCACTTTTATCAGTTTCATATGGCCACCTTGATACACCAAAACTTCTGCAAAGGCCCTTCAACGTAGCTCTGCTAGCTATTTATACAAGTTACAAAGTGAAAATGAGGATTTTAGAAGTGTTTTAAAACTTTGAACCTAACCAAGAGGATGGCACTTAACCAGAAGGACGCACTAATGAATTCCATCATCCAAAACAAGTGAGTAAATATGATTTTGCTATGTTAATATGACATATATTTTTATTTAACCATTTTCCATTTCTATTAAATCTAAAGCTTGCCTTGTTTAAGATATAGCAACCCAACGTCTACCCATTTGTAGGTAAGAAGTTAAAAAATGCCACCTCTAGACACAACCAACAAGTGAATATTGATTATACGTATACTCACCAAGAAGGATGCCCACAACTTCCTCCATTGGCTCTCCAAAGTGTTTCATGATTTCCTCCAAAGTAATTAGCCTGCCGCTTGTCTTTGGAACCACTTTAGCTGGAGGTTTCGTCCCCGGCATCGATCTAGTCGATGTCCTTACTACTTTAGCTGCCCCCTTCGCAACTGGTTTAGCTTTTGCAGCCGGCTTAGCCTTAGCTGGCGGCTTGACCTTTGGAGTGGGCTTAGCTTTAGCTGCTGGTTTAGCTTTTGGAGCCGGCTTAGCTTTAGCTGGAGCAGCCTTAGTTTTTGCAGGTGCGGTTGGTTTCTTCTTAGCCGGAGCTGCTCCCTTCTTCGGCTTGGCGGCTGCAACCGTTTTAGCAGCTGAAGGAAGCTTGTAGGAAGCTTTGACCTTAACCAACTTGTCAGTAGCAACTAGCTTCTTCAACTGAATCAACAACATTTTCTTAAAGTTGACAGGCATGTCCTTATACTTGTCTTCAATAAACTTCCTAATCGCATACTGACTCGATCCATTACGTTTCTTCAATGTCCTTATCGCGTCACTTATCATCTGTAAACACAATCAAAATCACAAATTAAAGATAAAAAATATATGACAGCATCATTTTAACAAAAGTTGCACGTAATGAAATTACCTTCGAGTAAGGAGGATGTTTTCTTTTCTTAGCTTTCGAATTGATAACGGTGGGAGACATGTGAGTAGATTAGGGTTAGGTTTGGGTCGTGAAATGCAATTTTGAAAGTGTAAATGATGATCATGAAAAATGTTTTGGGAGGGAGGAAGAGGACTGATTGGGGAAGGGCGCCTGTTTAAATAGGGTACACTCTTTTTGGTTTCTTCTCCTTACCCTAGTTAAACCCGCCACTAAACTTTTTGTTTTAAAAAATGATAAATGGACCTACCTTTTGGCATAAAATTCCGTAATGACACGTGTATTTGATTAAACAATTTGGTCATTTACTTATTTCTCTCGCTTGTAACTGTCGCCGGTTCTTCCCCTTCGAAATCACCCACTCTAGTTCTTCTTGTTAACGGGCCCCTTTCCAAGGTTCTTTATACACTTTTTTCTATTGGTTTTGGTAATTGCCGTGTATTTTTGATATCATCACATACATGTATTAATAGGGGTGAGCATCTGGCCGGAACCGACCCGTCCCGACCCGAAACCAACTTCATGCAAAAACCAAACCAAATCCCGACCCGAGTGTTGGTCGGTTGGTGTCGGTCAGGATCGGGACGGTCGGTTTCGATAGTATTTTTCGGTTTTCTATGTGGTTTGTTCGGTTTTCTTTGTCCCGACCCGAGTCCCGACCCGTCCCGAGTCCCGACAAGGTGGAAAATCCAAACCGAGTCCCGACCCGAGTATTGGGTGGTTAGTGTCGGTCGGGATCTGTCAGTTTCGGTTTGTGTCGGGGGTCGGTCGTCGGTCGATTTTGCTCGCCCCTAAATGTATATGTTTGATCTATAATAGACACAAATGGGCCCTATCCATATTACAAACAAAAACGGGCTAAATAATATCTATGAACATGTCCTTGCAGGTTGAGCGGGAAAAGAACGAACACTGAAACTGGTTAGAAATTCTCCAAATAAGGATGACGGAAGTCACTTTGTAAAAATATGTGCATATTGATAACGAGATGACATATGCAGAACATGAACTTGACCGGTATCAACCATAATCACTACTGAAATGAACGTCAATCTCTATATGTTTAGTGCGTTGATGCTGAATAGTGTTAGCAATAAGATAAATAGAACTAAAATTATCACAATAAACAATAGTGGCAGAAAACAGAGGCACATATAACTCCCGAAGTAAATTACGGAGTAGGAATCTAGGCAGTCTCAGCAACTACGTTAGCAACACCACAATACTCTCCTTCAGCACTAGAAGGAGAGAGTGTATGTTGATGTTTAGAGGACCAAAAGAGTAAATTAGCCCCCAAGAACACAAAATAACAGGTGGTCGAACGCCGCGAGACAGGACAACCTACCCGATCAGCATCAAAATACACTGTGAGAGCAGCAGTAGAAGATGCATATAAACTGTAAGATACGTTTGAGAGATGCTAATGAGACTCTCGTGGATCATGCATATAAAAGCATATGGAATATGGTAATCCCGTCAAAGCTGCTTTACTTCATAAAGCAGTTTATATGTTTTCCTTTTAGCTGTAACTGTTAGATCACTGCTATGCTGATTCATTTGTTGTTCCATTTCTAGCAGCCCGTTCCTAAATGGATTGTATGGCATCTTTATATTATATGCTTGCGTACTGGGATACCTAAGGATTTTGTCAAGAGTTTTCTTTGCATTTCGTTGTAGTTATTGATTTTGTCACCCTTGATTCAGGGTGCTGCCATTTTGATTGCATTTTTCATGTCTACTGTGTTCCATTAGGTATACTACTCTCTTTTATCCTCATTATAGTTACAGTGCAACTTATGGGCTCTGTTCGGGATTTCAGACTACATTTATCTCTATCGGGCCAGTAAAAAAGTGTGGCTTAGAAGGAAATGGATCTGATGGGTCAAACGTATTGAACCTTCTAAACTTTTGTATTCAAATACGGAGTATTAGATTATTAGTAAAATCATGTAACTTTTGTAGAATCATATTTGACACAATAAATATTTATATCAAAAAAGTTAGAATACCAGCCCGTTTCTTTGTTTTAATCAACCTCGCCGTTTCTTTTGAAAAGTGCCAAGTTACCCGTTTTGACCTGTTACCTAATCGTCACGCTGCCAGTTTTCCTACCTTCATCGTGAGCTGCTTTACTTACAATTTTATTGCGTTTCTATTTCCTTAAGTTTTGTATTGTTGTTCCCTGCCACATTTTCAAGTTTTGGGTCTTTATTGGGTTCATGTTCCAGGTAATAAATCTTCTTCCATTTCTGCTTCACTTTTCCCGCATCTGTTATCTCTATTTACCAACCTAACTACACTTGCATTCATTTCCATGGATCAGGTCCCGTTGGTGTTAATAATGAGTTACTTGCAGAACAAGTTTCAAAACTCAATGGTATCTCTCATATTCTCCTTGAATCTTATATTTTTAGTCTTAATTAACTTGTTATAAGAGCTTATAATAGAATTTTTGTTCAGGAGGGAAATATACTCTTCTGGTGTATTACTCTACTACCATGACATCATGAATCAAAAGGTTGTGAACAGAAAGTAAGCCCTCTCCAAAAGTATGACACCTTCCGACACATGTTAGGTCTTAAAGGCAATTTTGAAGGAAGTTTGATGTAAAATTAGCACTGATCATGTGTGTTTTGAATCTCTTGATGATAGATGTTAACTGTAACGATTAACTATCCTTACATGCTTTACCTCAAATGTATTAATAGTGATATGTTAGATAACATTTGTTCACATATTTTTTGAGCCTTTTCCACTGTTCTCCAAAACAATATTGGTACATATTCATTGCAGTGGTGATCCTAAGTATTCCCATGTTCTGAATGTTCCCGAAACACTAGTTGCAATAACCGACTTTCTGTGTTCCGGATGACATCTGTTTTAGTATATTATCCACGACATTGCATAACACAAAGTACAGTAATTCAGAACCGTGTTAAACAAAATTTCTACTTACAAATCATATTTAAGCTCTTGTAACTTTATGAGAAAATTACACCATTCGTCCCTATGGTTTACCCAAAATAACACCGCAAGTCCTTTGATTTTCATTTTTGCGTCACGAGTCCTTATAATGAAGTTTATTAACACCATTAGTCCCTATCCTTAACGATCGTTAGCTTTCTCCGTTAACTCCCACATGTGCGTTACATGTGTCGTCCATTTCTAACGACCGTTAACTTTTTTTCACGTTTTCGTCTGTTTTCGTACGTTTTCGTTCGTTTTTTCATGTTTTCGTCCGTTTTGGACGTTTTCGTCCGTTTTTTGACGTTTTATTCTGTTTTTACATGTTTTCGTCTGTTTTTGCACCTTTTCGATCATTAGAAAAAAAAAATTAGAAAAAAAAAAAAAAAAAAAAAAATTGAAAAAAATTCAAAAAAGAAAATTGAAAAATACTTTAGAATTTTTTTTTCAAATGTTTTTTTTTTCTAAAATTTTATAGAAAAACAAATTTTGAAAAAAAAAAGTTACAGAAAAAGATTTTCAATTATTATTTTTTTTTCAATTTTTTTTTTCTGAAATATTTTTTTCAAAATTTTTAAGAAAAAAAAAATTAGAATTTTTTTAGCGAAAATATTAAATTTTTTTCAAAAATATTTTTTTTGAATTTTTTTTTCTAAAATTATTTTCGAAAAAAAATTTAAAAAAAAAAATTGAAAAAAAAAAGATTTTGAAATATTTTTGGAAACCTTTTTAGCGAAAATATTTTTTTGAATTTTTTTTTCAAATTTTTTTTTTGAATTTTTTTTCTAAATTTTTTTTTCTAATGTTTTTTTTTTCTAATGAACGAAAAGGTGCAAAAACAGACGAAAACATGTAAAAACAGTCGAAAACGTCAAAAAACGGACGAAAACGTGAAAAAACAAACGAAAACAGACGAAAACGTGAAAAAAAGTTAACGGTCGTTAGAAATGGACGACACATGTAACACACATGTGGGAGTTAACGGAGAAAGCTAACGATCGTTAAGGATAGGGACTAATGGTGTTAATAAACTTCATTATAAGGACTCGTGACGCAAAAATGAAAACCAAGGGACTTGCGGTGTTATTTTGGGTAAACCATAGGGACGAATGGTGTAATTTTCTCTAACTTTATAGATCAAAATTCCACATTTTTAAATATGGGGAACAAAGCAAAAACATATACACACGATTACCATTTTAAGTCCACACAAAATCACATGAATTGCTCATTAAATGATTAAATCCCTTATCAATATCATGATACCCATAAATACAAACCCCCCCCCCCTTTCTTTTTTTTTTTTGTTTTTTTTTCACTTTATGCCCATATTATCACTTTTTAGGTGATGATACAAGCCACAAACTCCAGATAAAGAGTAACCAACATCAAGAAACACTCATAAAACCAAATGGATGATTTAAGATCCAAACCATGCTATGGCGACCATATGCAAATTGAGCATTATAAATTTCTATACGCCACAGTGCATCTTTTACATCATCTTCACAAACCCATGCAGAAAATACCAATAATGGTCCAACTGTTGTTGACTTTAAGAAAGTCAAAAGTGGGTCGATGTCAAGAATATGGATTTTGACTGATCCAGAAATGCAAAGGAAGAAGAGAGTTGCTAGCTATAAAGCTTATACTGTTGAAGGTAAACTCAAAGAGTCAATCAAGAAAAGCTTTAGGTGGATTAAAGATAGATACACAAAAATTGTTTATGGTTTCAGAACATAAACCCTTTTTATGATCATCTGAGTTGATCATTTTGAAGTTTACAGTATGTGTTTTTGCAAAGATAGTGACTTTCTTTATTGATAAGTTTTTAGTTTTTACTTGGTATGTACTTTTTATATGTAAAAAAAAAAACTCACCACGCCTACAAACACAACAATACTCAAGCCAGCTAGCTGGCAAATTGGGTACCTGTTAGGACCTGTTAAGACCTGTTAAAGGAAAAAATGTATTATGCAATTTTTTTTATTTTTTAAAATAATTGTTTTTAGTATTCTAGGGTTCAATATTTAACTTTTTTGATACATAAAACGTATATCTGTCATACTCAAACCACCAAAACCAAGTGTTAAACGAGTCGTTTTCATGTTTGAAACTTATGTTATTCGCGCCCTCAAAACCTGTTAAGACCTGTTAAGACACGATTCAACTTATTTAAAAGTGGCTGAATAAAATATTGCCAACTGGCAAAAATGACTAGCGATCGATCTTTGCGCACCCCTAGTCGATTCAACTTATAGTTTCATGCTTCTTATGTGATGAAAACAAACAGATGCCAACCGTGACGAATGTTTTATGCTTCTTATATATTAATACCAGCAAATGAAACTTCGCGTGTGATAATTAAAGCTAGTGTAATGGTCACTTGACTGTTCGCATTCACCTCAGCGCCACATCAACTTTTAAGCACACAACCTTACCACCACCTTTACAGGCGTAGTGGTCACCACATAACCAAACATATAATAATACCCACCTAATACAAACATACCAACACACATTAAAATAATAATAATAATAATAATAATAATAATAATAAAAAGAAAAAAAAAGGTGAACTTATTAAGGTGGTCTGGAGCACCAAAACAACCCAAAAAGTGGGCCACCACACATGATGGTGCCACCACCGTAATGGGGACCGCGCGCGGATGGTGGCCACCACGGGCGGTAAAATGCAACCATAACACCCGGCCTTAAATAAACTTGGTTATAAATAAATGTCAAATGTATAGAAATGCTGAAATTCTATTGCAATTTCGAACTGATATCAGCACACAAGGTATTAATTAAGCATTAGGCAAACGAGAAGAACTCGTTATAACTACCCATTTAGAGTTCTCCATCATCTTGACTATACAGGAATAGGACTCAACTCGTTCTTGCCTTAAAGTAGTAACGGGCTTTGTCTTATATGGGTCAAAAGAATAACAATTTTACGGTTATAATATACAAGAAGATATTTGAAGCTAATTTGGCTTGTCAATGAACCGTTTCCTCATCAATTAAATGTAGACCTTGTAAGCCCTTGCTGATAACTTTCTCTTAGTTCTTTACAGCAGCATTCTTCTGATCCGTGGATCCACCAAGTGGCAAACTTTTTTGTCCGCTAGACGATTTAAGATTCATTCCATCTGGGGTGTGTGGGCGAGCTGTGGAGCTTATTAGCTACATAGGTTACACATTTTGATATAGGATAGCCACTTCATTTAATATAATAAATAATTACGGTGTATTTCAAGGAACTCACCATGGCATCTTTGCCAGTTGTTGTATCATTGGTCACTTGAGTCTTCTCTTTAGATTGATTCCCTGAGTTTATGACTTGCGCAGAATTTCTTCGCCGAGAAGCTACCTCGCCTACAAAAGGTTAATAATTAAGCAAAGTGTCCTCCAATATACGAGTAATTTTTAGTGAACCTTTTTAAGTGTATGTGTGTGTCACCATTGCGAATTGCTGGAGGTGTTCCCCAGGTTTGTACATTGCACATTCCCTAAGTCACTTCATAATTATGCTAACATTCGGCATAAAAGGATATGATATGATGCATTTTATTAAAAATCGCAAAATAGGCGGATCATGCAGTTTGAGCAACTGGTCAATAGAGTTGGTTTGACCCAGAACACATTTAATTTGTTGAAAAATTCAATTTTTTTATACAATAACTAGTGTGCGGAATATGAGTACACAAATTATAATATTTTATAAATAATCTATGCTTTTATGAGTTTTTCTGTATTGATGATAGTAGAACACTTTGTGGAGACTTTCACCCGTTTAACCCATTTCCTGTTAAGCTAAGCTAATGTTCTTCAAAATTTCGAGTTGGTCCATTAGAATAAAAATAACCCAAATCGGCCCATTCATAAGTAAACGAGTCGAAATTGGCATATCAACATGTTATATATTACTTACAAGACCACGAGAAGGAGCTGAAATCTGTGACTACTGATACTTCAATATGGTCCAATCAAAGACATAATCAAACTCAAACCCTATAAAAGAAATTGTGAACATGGAGTCACTGATACACGTTTCATTTGTGACCTTAAAGCTTTATGTCGTCAATGGCTAGGAGATGTTACCTTCATGGAAAAAGAGGTCACGGAAAATCCTCTTAAGATAACTATAATCTGGTTTGTCCTCAAACCGTAACGAACGGCAATAATGGAAGTATGAGACAAACTCTGTTGGATTCCACGACATAAGATATGTTAAGACACAAGAATGATTGAAATACTTAGAGAGATATTAGAGAGAAATAAGAGTGAATTGATAGTTGGGCAAGAGGTGAGGTGTAAGCATGGCAAGAGGAGAGTGCTATTTATAGCCAAGAGATGACAAGACAGGACACGACGCGCTGCTCCAGCAAGCTGGCGTGCAGGACCAGTGCGCCGAGCATGTTTTGTCTTCTTGCCTAAAACTAGCCGTTGCCTCTTGCTAAACTCCCATGTGCACTTCACTTTTAAGTTTTCCAAGAGTATTTCAAAGCCCCAAGAAGGGATAAGTTAAACCAACTCATTAGCCATGGCTAATTAGGGTTCAAATAAGCCTTGGTTAGAGAAAAATGATGGAAACACCTTATCGTCCACTTGGAGAGAGGGAAAGGTGAACAATGCATTGTAAAGCGACCTTGTGTAGAGGGAAAGATGGTCCATAGCATCCAAAGGAAATTCTTAGTTTAAAATATAAATTCAAAATTCAAATGTTATAATAATTGTTAATGCCACTATTAACTTGTTAGGTGATTAGTGATTACTTTAATGCAACTAAGTTAAATACTTTGCATATTTAGTAAACCATTAACCCACAAAAGCAAATGCATTTAGCTAAATACTTAAAAGTGAGATTAACTTATTTAATAAAAGGGAGTAGACTCATTTAATAACTAATTAAGTCATAAATGAAGATTATACTCATTTGTATATTTTCATTTGACCATTTTATGAAAACATAAACCTTCAAATGTTTAGCTTGTTTTATAAAATGTTTTGAGTTGGTTTTTATAAGGCTTTGAGTTAGGTCTTATAAAAGGTTTTGAGCCGGGTATTATAAAACGGGACTAGACATTTTGACACGATCTCTCTAAGTCATAATCCACTTGCGATATTATAAAACATCTTAAATATCATATACATTGAAAGATCAAACTTTGTCGGGCAAGAGGAAAGCACTGTGAAAAGCAAGCGAGTGTTAGCAGATTCTAGAGCACTGGTCTTGGCGCACTTGTGCACGAGCCCAACTTGCCAGAACCTGTTTTCATGTGTTTTTGGACTTGAGCTATCGCTAACGATTTTATTTGTCTCATAATATATATTTATCATCATTAAAACATAAAGGAGATATAGGTACAATATTTGCACAAACATGATTAATTAACAAGCAGGCAAACCACGAGTCTCATGACAGTGTGACCGTCTGGTTGTCTAAACTCATTCGCTGATAATTTCAAATCTTCGTCACATGCAATCAATATCGTATCGCCATCTCCGTCTTCATATTTGAGCCTAAAACTTTCTAGCTTGAGCCGAAATCTTGTTGCAATCTGCTCTTTCAAGTTTGTTAATCCACCTGAAAGTATGAATGGAAACCTCACAATATCCTCTTTGTATGTTGCCTTGATAGTCAAAGGTTTCACCGAGTTTTTTAAGGTTGTTTTGGGTTGTGCAAGTCCATCAATCACAACTGTTTCTACACGTGTGGAATCATACGTAACATTTTCGGTATAGGTCACACGATTATGTTCATTAGATCCCCGAAAATTCGAGGAGTGGGAATCACTTTCATTAGGAGTACATGGCCACCCCTTAATACCAAGACTTGTGCAAATGCGCTTCAACTTACTTCTTCTAACTTCATATACACAATGTAAGTGAAAATGAGAACCTTAGAAGGAAATGACACTATATATAAACTTGGTTGGTTTAATTTAAAAACTTTTTATAAAGGTCGAACTAATCAACTTCCTCATTCATAACTTGAGGTGGCAAAATACGTAGGTCAGGCAGGGTTAGGTCACGGGTATGAAAAAAGTGAAAAAAGGCCTTTTTTGACCCACCTGACCCGCCTTGACCCGTTGGGGGTAACTGTTATATACTTGCACTTATCTAATAACAAATTGGATCTATCTATAATATTTAAGGAGACCCAGCTCGACTTATCCCCTGATAGATATTTAATCAACTTGACTTATTTTAATCAATGAGTCTCAAATTGCCACTTCTATTCAAAAGCAGGCACGGAGCTAGAGCGGGTCACAGGGTCCATGGGACACCCATGAAAGTTTGCAGCGTAGTGTTAATTTTTATTAACAACCTATACTTTTCTTAGACTATGTTTATCAATAACTTACCGCAACCCAATCTCTTATTAAAATATTATTTCGTCTTTCCTCCACCTACACAACCAATACATACAAGCAATATATATTTTTTTTACCATTTATCAACAACCATACCTAATAATATAAAATAATAAGTATTAAAAAGGAAAAAGAAAATGAAAATAGAAAAAAAGAACAAGTAGCCATTTGTGGGGGCTGCCATGTGGTAGATTGAAGGTTGTCAACTTGGGTTGCCATATGATCTTGGTTGGATGGTAAGATTGGATGGTTTCATTAAAAAAATATTACTTTTGTATCGTATAACCTTCAATTGAGTTGCCAACCCACTTGATAAACAGTCTTAAAGAACCCGTTCCAGAAAAAGAAAAAAAAAATGTATCCATTCTTGTTTAGTTTTTTTATATGCACCTGGTCAATTTGTGTCATAACCCTCCGAACAAGTGTTTCTATTTGAATCAACTAAGTTCATAAGATATTTTTTTTTACCCGTTTCCATTTCACTCAAATCTAGCTAGCGAGTTTAAATTTTAGCATAACCCAAATTGACCCATTTATAAAATAGGTGAAGAGCGAGGTCAAAATTGGTACCTGTAGACATTAGTAACAAGTTACTATATTGTACTTACCACCAAGGATATCCGCAGCTTCCTCAAATGACATCCCATAGTGTTTGCTGATTCCCTCCAAAGTAATTAACCTTGCACTCCTCTCCCTTTGCCTAGCTGGTTTGTTGGAATTATTCGCAGCCGGCATAGCCTTTGGAGTCGGGTTAGGTTTAGCAGCTGCCTTAGCTGAACCTGCTTTGGCCTTAGCTGGTTTCTTCTTTGCCGGAGCTTTCTTCGTAACCGTCTTTGCAGCTGGTTTAGCATTGGGAGCCAGTTTAGCCTTAGCAGCTGGTTTAGTTTTCGCAGCAGGTTTAGCTGGAGCTGTTTTAGGTTTTGCAGCTGGATTAGGCTTGGCGGCTGCTTTCGGCTTCAGCTTAGCAGTAGAAGGAAGCTTGTAGGAAGCTTTGACCTTAACCAACTTGTCACTAGCAACTAGCTTCTTCAACTGAATCAACAACATTTTCTTAAAGTTGACAGGCAGGTCCTTATACTTGTCTTCAATAAACTTCCCAATCGCATACTGACTCGATCCGTTAAGTTTCTTTAAGGTCACTATCGCGTCACTTATCATCTGTAAACACATTCAAAACCACGAATTAAAGATAAAAGCATTTTAACGAATTTAACAAAAGTTGTACACAATGAAATTACCTCCAAGTAAGGTGGATGTTTTCTAACCGCAAGTGAAATTACCTCCAAGTAAGTTGCAACGATCGATTCTTCAGTGGACATGTTAATAAGTTAGGGTTAGCGTTTGGGTATGTAATTTGCAGTTGGGAGTGGAGGGTGACTGGTTTAAATAGGTTCTATCGCATGTCCAAGATCAACTATAGTCAACTCCCACGCACGTAGTTAAAAAAAAAAAAAAAAAGAGAGAGAGAGAGAAAAACTCCCACGCACCTTTAAATTTAAATTTCGGTCTACCCGAGTTGTTTTTTTTTTTTTTTTTTTTTTTTTTTTTTTTTTTTTTTTAATTTCCGTCTGCTTAGGTATGTGTCTTTTTCTAAAAGTGAGTGTTGCTTGTCGGTAATGAAAGTGTGTCAAGGTGTTTCTTTTTATAAAACATTTTAATATGGCATATGTTCACCCTTCATTCAATATGAACCCAGTTAAAAAAAGGAAAAAAAAAAAAAAAAAAAGAAAGAAAGAAAAAAAAAAAAAAAAAAAATCAATATGAACCCATAACACTTCATGACATGCTTTTCCATTAAATTTTTGATGCTAGTGGCTAGAAACTTCATTTCTTCAAATTTTATGATAATCGCGTACTGCGCTTTAGTCATTTCGTACATCTTTTGAGCGGCCTCCTATTTAAGCCTTTGTTCATTTTGTACACCTTTCCCAAAATCTTGCGAGTTACCCTACAGTTCCGAATGTGTCTTTTTTTTTTTTTTTTTTTTTTTTTCACTTTCTATAGTTTGCCGAGAGGACGTGGTCTCAGATCATCTCCGAATAGCTCAGTGAATTCGGGGTTTTCATTAGAACTAACGGATTTGGCCGCATCCCATTTGGTGTGTTGTCTCAAGATATTCTATGGGCTTTTTTTTTTTAATGTTCCACCCCTCTCGCCATGATACGTCACCTTACAACTTTGCAAAAGATCTAACTAATTTTCGGCACTTCTACTCAAACATTTTAAATGTTTGTAGATAGAGTTGAACTTTTAGCATTTACTGTTCAATGTTGGTCACTTCTCTGTTAACATATCCTTGTCACGTTTTGTTGGAGCACTTTGTTGAACTCCAATATAATCGATACCGAAATGATAGCTCATTTTGGTTATTTCCGATTTAGTTATCCTCGTAAATAATAACAAAACATTCAGCTAATAATGTTTCCTCTTCTTGCGACCAACGAGTGGCCTTTGAGGATGCCACAGTTACGGTTGCGGTTGTGGTTGTTTTTTATTAGGCTTGAAGGATCTTTTGCCTTTTGATCGTCACCTCTCGGCTTCTTGTGGTGGTGATTGTGGCGGTTGTGTTTGTTGTTGTGAAAAGAATTGTGGTGGTTGTTTGTTGAAATTTTTTTTTGAAGAAAATCACATCGGTAAATTTCATATTGCTCGGGTGTGTATTGTGGCTTAGTATATTGGCTGTCAAACGGAGCAAATTGGGGTTGTGACGAGGATATTGAGTTTGCGGATGAAGGTGTAGCTGAATATGACGAAGAAAATAAGTTTGGATGTTGTGACATTTCGAAAATATTATTGATAAAAGCAATATTTGAATAACTCAATTTATGATTTGGAAGTGAAAGTTTAAATTGTATGAAAGAATGGTTGTGTTTAAAAGGTATATACAATGTTTAATTTTATTTATGAGTAATGCTAGATCTACAAAAAACTTCTCAAAAAATAAATTCAAAAAATGATTTAGATGTGTTTGATTGGCTTAGTATAAAAGAAGAGAGAGAATCTATACCAAAATAAACCAATCAAACACTTGCAAATCATTTTGTGAAACTGTTTTGTGGATGTAGCACTACTCTTTATTTATAAATAAATCTATAAAGTAACCGTCATTTTTTTCCAAAAATTGAGATTAGTGTACGCCATGTACATGGTGCGAGTTAAATGGGAGGGGGAGGTCTGTCGTGGCGTTGTTCTCATGAGCACAAGGCCAAGCCTTAAGCCATCATACTTGATGCAAGTTACTCTTATTTGTTCAAATAAAAATAAGTTTAATTTACTCTCGTCCTCCTTTCATGACTAAGTCGAAGACACAGAGTCAAACGTCAAGTGACTCTTGTCGGCATTTTAGGCATTTTATATCCACGTAGGAATACAGCATCTGACCAACCAAAAACACGTAAAAAATTGATATTGACATATAATAACTAATTCATAAATTGCACGAAAAAGACAATGTGAAGAAACGTTTGTAGTGATGATTAGAATGAACGTAAGCAATTACATCATCATATGTGCATGTTCAGACAGTTCAGTGTTCATTCTATTTTGATGAGCTAGAAGAAGAAAACATCACTAGTCAGCAGGGCTGTCCTATCGATTTGAGGGCCCGGTGCAAAATCATAAATGAGGCCCTCATAATCTAAGCGTTTCACTTTTTTGTATGTGGCCCAAAGTTTGTCTTCTATTTTTTGTATGTGGCCCAGTTCAATTTTGATAATATTTAACAAAGACACTAAAAATTCAAAACGTTTATATATAAAACTATAAATATCAATGTTGCAAAAATCGTGAATCGGTAGTCGGGCGGTCGACCACCCTGCAGCCTGTAATCGGTCAAGGCGGTGATTAATCGGTTTGGCATTTCCTGCATGTTTTGGAAATTTCTGGAGAGCAAACTAAAGATCTTAACTAATTCCAAGCCTTCTATGTTTACAAACCTCAATAAAAGTTTTCAATTCTGATTATGAGGCCCATTGTACGTTATAAGTGAAATAAACGATCCCCAAATTAAGTAAAATGCCTAAATTTCTATTTTTTTTAAATTGACCGATTCGGCCGAATTTTGGCCGATTCGGCCGATTTTTGACCCATTTTTTCTGATTTTTTTGCCTAGGCCGATTTTTTCACCGATTTTTGAAAATCGACAAGGTGCATCACCGATTAGCGATTAATCGGCCGATTCGGCCGATTTTTGCAACATTGATAAATATTAATGAATGTATACTCAATTGGGAGCCCTTATAAAAGGGGGTCCGGTGCGGTTGCACCACTTACACATACTAATCGCCGCCACTGCTAATCAGTGAGTGGCATAAATTCGAGCTGCCAAGTCCCGAGCCAAACTTTGACTTTAAAGTCATATCTAACAATAGATCTTTTCAAGAACACCAAAGGTTTAATTATCTGTAAAAAAAAAAAAAGGATAATTTCATGTATATTCTTTCAAATTTTAAAAATTTCATATATATCATTTTTACTAGTTTTTTTATGCATAAAATACTATGCATTTAATGCATCAGAAAGATATATATTAAATTTTTGAAATTTGCAAGAATATATATAAAATTGCCCCTGTAAAATAAAAGAGTTTTATTGATTTTTTTTTAGAATTATAATTTTAACTTATTAGGGTGTGTTTGGTATCCGGATGGGAATGAGAGAATGAATTTTCATTCGGATTATGTGTTTGTTTAAGATTTAAATCTTTTAAATATAGGAATAAATGATATATATATATTCCATACTCCATATACCTCAAATGGGCAAGGTATGCTGTAACGCTCGGTAATTTTTCCAAACTTGTTTTTACTAGCCAAAATACTTATTTTTGAAATCTCTTAACTTTTAAACTTCTCTGAACATTTTTGGGTTTGAAAAACTGTGGATATCTTATTTAACGTGACCGTTTTTCCTTTATCGAGCCGGCACTACCTAAAATGCACGAAACAAATCAATTTACTAAATAAATTAACCCGAGAAGAATTATACGTATTAATACTCGTTTTTATTGGAAAAATTATTTTGGACTCAATGGCGTGAGTCCCGTAAATTAAAACGCAAGTTTGATATACTAAATGGGGGCCCACAAGACTTTATTAAAAGAATCATCAAATTACCCTTCCTACCCTCTACTAATATTTACTCCACCCGCAACCTTCTTCCTTTTTGCCCACCTTTACCCCCTCTCTGTCATATAAAAGCCCCATTTAGGGTTCCCCTTCATTATTAGTAACTCCCTCCACTGGAATCATTGTTTCGATGCCGTCACCGAAATCCAGCCACTATTATTTCGTTACCAATGCATAGATCAAACATAGTAGATTGTTTCTTGAAAAGATTGGACCAAGAGGGTCACATTACGGATTCGTTTGGTTCAAGCCACCACCACAGGCGCGACATCGCCGTCACCACCACTCCACCATCCGCGCCACCATCTACACCCTCCCTCTCGAATGGTAAAACTCACGTGCCCTTTTCCTTATTATTTTTAGATTATTTTGAAACCCTAATAGAATAACAACTTGATGATTTTCATATAAAAAACTATTAAACAAAATGTTTTAGAAACAAATCGTGTGGATCTAAAACATTTAGTACCTAACTCGTTTGACTCGTTCCGAGTCATGTGATTCGTTCCGAGTCGTGTGACTCGTTCTAGTCAACTCACAAGTTGAGTTGATTCGGACCCGTATCGTGTTTACTTCGTGTTTATTTTTACTATTTCGTGTTTATAAATTTTGTTTGTGTGATTTTTACTTCGATTCGTACTTCTTGTTGGATTATGGGTCTTAGCCGATGTAACATCCCGAATTTTAAATAAAGTAGTAACGGATATATCTATTATTTTAATGGATTGAATAGAAAAGTCCTATTTTGACGTTATAAATAATATAGTAAGTGGGGACTTGATATGTAAACAAGATATGATTTAGTTTGCAAGACATTCTACTAAAAGGGGCTAATTGTGTTCAAGTGACAAAGTAGTGGTAGAATAGTGGAATAAATCATCTCATATGTAAGAATTCTAAGTTCATGGTAAGTCCCATGAAATTTAAACAAGGCCTAATCAAGAATTAATGAGAGCTTATCAAGGATTAAGGGGCATCAAGGTTTTATGTGTTCTTCCATGATTCAAGATAAGTATTGAATCATGTGTTAATTTATGATTATAAATTATGGGGTTAGGTTTAATAAGTGTATTACATGATTTATATGATGAATTCATGGTTTGTGATGTTGTGATTATGCGAATAATGATTATGGTTTTGATGGGATTATGTTAGTAATGAGATTATGAGTATGTTAGCATGTTTAGGAGGTGTTTATGTTGATTATTGAGTTGAGCCAAACACCCCTTTAGGCGATTTGTGTGATATATGATGTTAAACAAGTTGCTGAAATTTTCAGCAATGGTTAGTCGTGTAAGAAATAGCGTATAAAATTGATAGTAACTCGGATTGAATCATGGTCGGAATTTCCGAAAATCCTAATGTGTATACATCAGTTTTTATTCTTTAAGTTTTGGCATATTTTGTAGCTAAATTGGTATAAAATGTGATTTAGTACACCAAGGTCTGATTCTGAAATGTGAAGCAAACCGAACTTCAAAAATTCATACCGGATAAACCGCAGCTCCGTTGGGAGCGTGCCATACCTTTTAGGAAACGTAAAATAGTCTAATTTCAAGGAAAATTAGCCTTATAACCTGGTTAATTAGACAAGTCAGTCAAAATGATGTGTTTATAGGCTGCTGCAGAAAATTAGCAAACACATTGTTAAGTGTTTTGATAATTACAACATGATAAGATGTTTTTGCAAGTCCCGGGTGATTATATGCTATGACAGCATATGTTCTCAGCCTATATGATGATAATTCATGTTATGAAAGTATAGAACCGAGTGACAAGACTTGGTTAGCTTAGCTTGAGTTCGCGAGCATAGTAGTGCATGTTTGGCGAGATTTATGCGATAACTAGTTTATGAGTTTATGCATTATAGATAGTTTATGTGTGCTTAGTTGCACTTACATTTGCATTATCATGTTATATTCATGCCTAGTTGTTATCTGTTAACATTACACGTGTGCATCTATCATGATATAGGTGTTCAAGACATATTGAGAATCATTCATCTTGCATTATACGGTCCAGGTGAGTAACAGATTTTCAGTTAACATGTTTAGTAGATTAAGTGTGTTTAGTATGTACATATATATGCCTTATTATATCTCAAGCAATATTCAAGTCATGTATCATGTTAACCCGTGCAGTCATATTCAGTATCATGTTGACCCGTGTGGTGATATTCAATATCATGTTCACCTGTGTGGTCATATTGAGTATCATGTTGACCTGAATGGTCATATTTAATATCATGCTGACCCGTATGGTCATATTTAATATCATGCTGACCCGTGTGGTCATATTCAGTATCATGCTGACCCGTGTGCTCATATTCAGTATCATGTTGAACCGTGTGGTCATATTCAGTATCATATTGACCCGTGTGGTCATATTCAATATCATGTTGACCCGTGTGGTCATATTCAGTATCATGTTGTCACACCCCCAAAATACCTGAATGGCAGCGGAATGAAATACCTGGGGGTGACTGTCATAGCATCACAAACAAGGATATATTGAACGACCTAAAGTGTCGTTTTGAAAATACATCGTTTGATTCATTCAAAATATTCAGAGTTATAAAACATAGGTCCCAAAAGTTGGAAAAGGTTTAAGGAAATAGGTTTAGTACAATCAAACGATAGTTCATAAGTGCATGAAATCCAAAAAGAGACGCGTCATCCTTGATACACAAAATGACTCCATGCATGCCATGAGAATATGCCTTAGTTACCTGAGAAATACATTGCGAAAACGGTCAACATAAAGTTGGTGAATAATCATAGGTTTGTTATTTAAATCGTATGTACATAAGCCACAAGTATAAAGTAAACCGACAAAAATGTCAAAAATGCTACATTGGCTCTTAAGCTCATGTCCCTGAAGCTAGACTTTGTAATGGCCCCACCAGAGTGTTTACCAGACACTCAATTTGTTAAGACATGAAATGCATTCGTCCCGTTGGAGCAACCCAAACACGAATGGAGGCGTCACCCTCGATAGATCTATCCACTCACTCTCGCTTGGCAATATAATTAACGGTCCATGATATATAAGGGGACTTAATGTGGTAGTAAGGCAACTTAAGCAATGTATGGAATTTAACACTTGGGCATGTACAAAAATAATTGTGCAATGTATTCTCCCCCGTGGGATTTAAAATCAAATAAGTAATTAAAACGGGGCTATGAGAACTCACCTCGAAATGATGGTACAAAGATGGTACAATGATGGAAAAGTAGTCGGGACAATGAGGTGCGAACACTAGCCGCAACCTAAATGAATAATCGTGATCTAATTTAGATCAAGCCGTAATGTAATGAATGTACATGCACATGATACCTATACCACTCGTGACTTGGAAATACTCGTTATTGTCATAGTAAAATAGTTTCCATACTTAGGAAAAATAAGTCCAAATATAGAAGTATATAACTTGTCGTATTATCTCGTATGAAAATGTTAGCGTTATATTCCTCGTATCGAAAACCTTAAAATAACGTCGTTAAGTCGTATAAATATTCTTTTGGATCATACGTATTCATTTGTTAAGAATATAGTCCTTAGTAACATTTCTAGAAAATATACCATTTAGTGCGTAAGTTATTATTTTTATTTGTGACCAAATATATATATATATATATATATATATATATATATATATATATATATATATATATATATATATATATATATATATATATATATATATAGTTTTGACGATGTTAAAACGGGTATAACTTGGTCGTTTTAAGCTCATTTTCCTCGTTCTTTATATCCACGGATTCGTTTTTGTATATACTAATATATTTTTGATAACTCGGCTCCTCTAGGTTACGTTTAACACCTCTTTTTGCCCGTCGAAAACTGTCAAACAGCATGCAGTTTTTAGAAAAATAGTTTTCGTCGTTAAATTTACAAAAATCATATCTCCTTCGTTATAAGCTCGTTTTAATCCGTTCTTTCGCCAAAAGTTTCGTTTTTGAAAGTATTTTCTAAATCTTTGGTCAAAAATTAACCACTATCAACTGATTTTCCCACGAATTAAAAATAGGGACAGTAGGTATTTTTATTGTTTCAAAAATCATTTCTAGGGTTCTAATCTAGTTCCATCTTCAATCAAACCACTTTCAATCACCACAAAACTAATCTAATCCTACCATACACCTTCTTAGGGTGTCATGGGTTCCTAAACATCACAAATCAAGTAGATCAAACAAGGATCTAACTAAAATCACTTCCTAGGGTTTAAAAGTTAAATATATACAAAAATGGAGTGGTATAAGTCAATATATGTATGAGTTCTTGTAAGAAAAATATATAAACATAGTAATAACTTGTAAAAATTATGAAATGAGTTTTGTTAACTTACTTGGAAGATTAATGAAGTTTGGATGGTGAAAACCTAACAATCCTTGAGTTTTTATCTCAAAACTCCAACAAGGACAACTATATGAACAAGATTACACTTTGATCTTTGAAAAATGATGGTTTTTGCTTCTTGGATTACCCTAGGCCGAGCACACCCTTGAGAGAAAAGAGAAGAAAAGTTTTCTTGCACCTTGTATTGTATGTGTGAATTTTTGTATATTTAAGTTTGTATAATAATTCAAAAGACAAAAAGGACTTGTAATTAATGAAGTTAGTGAATTATTGATAATGTGTAAGGGATTGGAATGGAGGGGGGGGGGGGGGGCGGCAAGTCAAGGGGGGGGGGGGATTTGGTGTAAGACTTGGAAGACTTTTGTATAATATTGTGTTTATTTGTAGTTTTAAGGTGTACCGGGTTAACTAAAAATAAATTTTAACGGAGTTAACCGGGATAAAATAAAGTTATAAAAATTATAAAAATAGGTTGGGTAAAATTATTGGGTGTTTAGATAATTATAGTTTAATTTCTACGAAAACCGTCGTAATTTTTGTAAACTTACGATAATAATTAAATAAATTTCCAAAATACGGGTAAATTAATATTACAATTTTTATATTATAAAAATGAGTATAAAAATATATTGGGATCATAGTCGGGAGTGTCGGACGTGTTAGTCACATTATTGATCGTTTGTTAAAGTTTATATAGAAATAATTATACGTAAAAGTTAATTATACTAAAAGTATTAATTTAATTATCCTACGAGTGGAATAGTATGCAAGTGCCCTAATAATGATATGCAGACTATTTCTAGTCCGTATGAAATGTCCCTGATAATAATGCATGAATTCGCTCCTGAACCAATACGGTTACGCGAATTTGAATACTCGTAAACTAAATTTACGATGACATGAGTAATGCACGTGAATAGTGGTTTTCTCTCGAAAATGAATAGTGTCAAGTGAATAGTAAAATTCCTGAATGTTTCTCGGAATGTCAAATTGACCTAAAAAATGATGAATAGTGATCGATGAATAGTAATTTGTGAATAGTAGAATGTCGAAGTTTGGAAAAATGACCTGAAATTGTGGGGTGTGATAGTCGCCCATCCAAAAAGGAATTCAGTCCCTGAATTCAGCTAGTGTTGGTCTCGGAAATTGGCTTGGTGAAAAGTTGTGGATACTTGCGTCGCATTTGGTCTTCTCGTTCCCAAGTAAACTCGGGTCCTCTTCGAGAATTCCAGCGAACCTTCACGATCGGAATTCGACTTTGTTTCAACCGTTTGATCTCGCGGTCCATTATTTCAACTGGTTCTTCCACAAAGTTAAGCTTGTCATCGAGTTGTATTTCTTCTAATGGTATAATGGAAGACTCGTCCGAAAGACATTTCTTGAGGTTCGAGACATGAAACGTGTTGTGTACGTTGCTAAGTTCTGACGGAAGTTCAAGTTTGTAAGCTACTGGACCAATCCTTTCCAGTATCTTGAACGGACCAATGTATCTCGGGTTCAACTTCCCGCGTTTTCCAAATCGTATCACGCCCTTCCAAGGCGAGACTTTCAACATGACTTTGTCTCCAACCTGAAATTCCAATGGTTTGCGTCGAACATCTGCGTAGCTCTTTTGTCGACTTCTAGCAGTTTCGAGTCTCTCTCGAATCTGAATTATCTTTTCTGTCGTTTCTTGTACCATCTCCGGGCCAGTACATTGTACTTCACCGACTTCGGCCCAACAAACTGGAGATCGACACTTATGACCATAAAGTGCCTCGAATGGTGCAGCCTTTATGCTTGAATGGTAGCTGTTGTTATAGGAAAACTCGATCAACGGCAAATGGTTAGCCCAACCATTTCCAAAGTCAATCACACATGCTCTAAGCATGTCCTCAAGTGTTTGAATAGTTCTCTCGCTCTGACCATCGGTCTGAGGATGGTAAGCAGTGCTCATGTCTAACTTGGATCCAAAAGAATCTTGTAATGACCGCCAAAAGTTTGAAGTAAAACGACTATCTCTGTCGGAAATGATGGAAACTGGTGCACCGTGTCTTGAGACTATTTCCTTGACATAAAGTCTAGCAAGTTGTTCCATGGAATAAGTCTCTCTAATGGGTATGAAATGAGCCGATTTGGTAAGACGATCAACAATTACCCAAATAGCATCGTAACCTCCTGACGTCTTAGGAAGTTTAGTGACAAAGTCCATAGTAATACATTCCCATTTCCATTGTGGAATTTCTGGTTGTTGAAGTAACCCTGATGGTTTCTGGTACTCGGCTTTCACTTTAGCACAAGTAAGGCATTTGCTGACATACGTAGCTATTTCTGCTTTCATGTTCGGCCACCAATAAAGCTTTTTGAGATCCTGATACATCTTATCAGAACCGGGATGAATAGAGTACTTCGACTTGTGTGATTCATGCATAATCAATTCTCGTACTCCACCATAGAGTGGTATCCAACTTCGGTCCTTGAAGCATAACACTCCATTTGATCTCTTTACAAAGCCATTTTAGCTTTCTGGCATATCATAAATTTTCTCGTGTGGTCGATTTTCTTCTTTGAGAGCCTCAATCTGAGCTTCTAGAATTTTTGATGGTAATGGCGAAATGATAGTCATTCCTAATGACCTAACTCTCAAAGGTTTGAGTCGTTCTTTTCGGCTAAGTGCATCTGCTACAACATTGGCTTTTCCAGGGTGATATCGGATTTCACAATCGTAATCACTCAACAATTCTAGCCAACGACGTTGTCTCATGTTGAGTTCCTTCTGATCAAGTATATGCTGTAAGCTCTTGTGGTCGGTAAAAATTACGCACTTGGTACCATAAAGGTAGTGTCTCCAAATCTTGAGTGCAAAAACTACCGCACCCAACTCCAAGTCGTGCGTAGTGTAATTCTTCTCGTGTGTCTTAAGCTGTCTAGATGCATAAGCTATCACCTTCTCGTTTTGCATTAGCACAGCTCCAAGTCCTTGATGCGAAGCATCGCAATATACCACAAAGTTCTCAATACCTTCAGGTAGTGACAAAATCGGTGCGCTACAAAGCTTTTGTTTCAATAACTGAAATGCGGACTCTTGTTTCTCTCCCCACTCGTACTTTTCATTCTTTTGTGTCAGCTTCGTCAACGACTTCGCTATCTTAGAAAACCCTTCAATAAACCTTCTGTAATATCCGGCAAGTCCTAGGAATTGACGAATTTCCGTAGGAGACTTGGGCGTAGCCCAATCCTTAACTGCCTCGATCTTTGCTGGGTCGACTTGTAAACCTTGGCTATCAATAACATGGCCAAGAAATTGAACTCTTCGTATCCAAAAATCACACTTTGAAAATTTGGCATACAATTGTTCCTTCTTGAGTAGTTCCAGGATTGTTCTGAGATGTTCTTCGTGCTCTTCCTTACTCTTGGAATAAATCAAGATATCGTCAATGAATACGATCACAAACTTATCAAGATACCGTTTGCACACCCTATTCATGAGATCCATAAATACCGCAGGTGCGTTGGTTAATCTGAACGGCATTACTTGAAACTCATAATGACCATAGCGTGTTCTAAATGCCGTCTTCGGGATATCCTCTTCCCGAACTCTAAGTTGATGATAACCGGATCTTAAATCAATCTTGGAATAAAAACTAGAACCTTGTAACTGGTCGAACAAGTCGTTGATTCTGGGGAGTGGATAACGGTTCTTAACCGTTAACTTGTTCAGCTCACGATAGTCGATGCACATTCTGAAAGTTCCATCCTTCTTCTTCACAAACAAAACCGGCGCTCCCCAAGGCGAGGAACTCGGTCTAATGAATCCTTTGTCCAAAAGTTCTTGTAGTTGATTCGACAATTCTTGCATCTCCGAAGGTGCAAGTCTATACGGTGCTTGCGCAATTGGTGCAGCTCCTGGCACTAATTCGATTTGAAACTCAACTTGGCGTGTAGGCGGAAGTCCTGGCAATTCTTCCGGAAAAACTTCTTGAAATTCCTTAACAATTGGCACATCTTCAAGTCGTTTCTCATTCGACTTCTTCTCCGTGATGTGAGCCAAGAATGCATAACAACCCTTCTTTATGTACTTCTCGGTTTTAATGCACGATATAATACAGAGTCTAGTTCCACTTCGCTCTCCACGAACAACCAAAGTTTCACCGTTATAAGGAAGATGAACAACTTTCTCATCACAAATAATTCTCGCTCGATATCGAGATAACCAATCCATACCGATAACAACGTCAAAACTTCCAAGTTCTACGGGCATAAGGTCTATATTGAATGGATGGTTTAGGAAATTTATAGTGCAACCACGGACAATGGTGTTGGTGTTAACTAAAGACCCATCGGCTATTTCAACGATATAGGAAATGTCTAATGGGGTTGGTTCTATGTTAAGTAAAGGTGTAAATGCAATAGAAACAAAACTTCTATCCGCTCCCGAATCAAATAAAATGGATGCATAACAATTATTAACGAGGAACGTACCCGCAACAACATTCGGGTCTTCTTTGACATCTTCTCCTCCCATAACATAAGCTCTTCCTCGAGCCATTCTATTTTGGTTTCTAGTTCCTTGATTCTTCTTCTTTGGGCACTCATTCCTAAAGTGTCCAAGTTCTCCACAGCCAAAACATGTTACCGGTGGTTTCTGATTGCCACCAAAGTTTGGACTCCTGCAATCTTTGGTGTAGTGACCAGCCTTCTTGCAGTTGCCACATAGATCTGGGCAACGTCCTGGGTTATGATGCTTCTGACACTTTTCACACTTGGGTAGATTACCCTCATATCCTTTCCTTTCATTCGGTCCTGCAGCATAGGCCCTTGCCACTTCTTGCCTCTTAGGTGGCGGCTGAATAGCGTTTCCACCTTGGTTGTAGTCAAACTTCTCTTGTTGTTGTTGTTGTTGTTGTTGTTGTTATTGTTTGGGTTGTTGTTTCGGTTATTGGGATAGTTGCGGTTTCGATTGTTGTTATAGTTGTTGTTGTTTCGAGTGTTGTTGTAGTTGGTGTTGTTTGAACGGTTATTGTTGTTGACAGCAGATTTTCCTTTTACCACTTGGACCATGAGTTTCTGAGTTATTCGGATAGCCTCTTCCATTAAAGAAATCACATCTCCTCGAATACTTTCAGGCAGCCCACCAATGAAGTTTTCCATCTTTTTCTCATCATCGGGAACCATAGTTGGACATAGTACAGCCAACTCTTGAAACTTCCTGATGTAGGTCTCGATGTCATCGCCTTTAGTTACCAGCTCATAAAATTCTATTTCCAACTTTTGCACCTCAGTACGAGGGCAAAACTTCTTTGTCATCAATTTCTTGAATTGATCCCAAGTGAGCTTGTGAGCATTTTCCATACCAATGGGCTGAGCATAAGAATTCCACCAAGACATATCTTCATCAAGAAGCATACCTGTAGCAAATTTTACCTTGCTGACGTCTGGGCAATCGCACATGAGAAATACATTCTCAGTCTTTTCAAACCAGCGGATCAAAGCAACCGCTCCTTCAGTGCCCTTAAACTTGATAGGATCACTAATCTTGAAATCTTTCCATGTACATTCCCGCTTAGTAGTGGGTGGTTCAACTGCCCCTGTATTAGAAGCAGTCTCAGCAGCCCTAGCAGCAACCTCAGCTCTCTCAATCTCTAGAGCTTCTGCAATACTATCCCTGACCAACTTGTGGATAGCGGCTTGAGTCATAGCGGGTGTTTCTGGTGCAGCCTTACTCTTCCTTGGTGCCATACTTCTGATAAATCACAATGGAAATAACCATGAGAAAAATCATAATAGAAATAGTCATCGAACCAAAGGTATACACCCACAATATGTATATATATACAACCACAACAAGTATAAATACAACCACGACATGTACGAGTACAACCACAATCTGTCTAGATACAACCACGACATGTATATATACAACCACAACCTGTATAAATACAACCACGACATGTACGAGTGCAACCACAATCTGTATCAATACGATAATAATAAAGAGCAACCACGAAACATCATAAATATAATCACAACACATGAATATAATACATAAAAATTTCGGCCTACATGGACCGATATAATATATAGCACAACATTTCTAACATAGTAGAGTCACACTTGATATATTTGTTTGTACAACAACCAAAAGACCACAAGTTCTTGAACTATGTCCCATACCTCGGGACTAGGAAAATAATAAAAGCTAATATAATACCAGTCTATGTCTAGGCTCCTCCAGGTACTCTAGATGGTCCAGGCTCTCCCCTCAGGCGGCGAATCTCACAATCCATCGCAACCACGATCTCCTCTAGATGCTGAACTCGTAACTGAAAAGAAGCATCTCTGCGCTCCAATATGACTAACCTCTCCCGAACTAACGCTAACTGGTCTGCTTGCTCCCACTGAGTCTCCTGTGTCGCCTGAGCTCTATCTCGAATCTCAGGTAGCTCATCCCTAAGTAGATCAATCTGCTCCTGGTGCCTCAACTGTCGTGCCTCGAGTCCATGGTACGACACATCAATACTAACTCTGCCCTGAATCAAATCCTCAACCTGCTCCTCGACAGCCTCAAGTCGAGTAGTGATAATCTCATCAACCCTATAACCCAAACTATCAACCTGCTCCTGCTGAGCCCCTAACTGATCCTCTAATGTAACAGCTGTAGGCCCCCTAGCCGCAGCCGCTCTCGAACTCTCACCTATGTGGTATACTGGTGGTGGTGGAAGGTCAGCAGTCTCGGTGGTAGGTGAATCTGGAGTGGTAAACCTTGCACGCTTCCTGAGCGGCAAGAGTGAGGTAGATATAGGAGTAGTAGTGGGTATGGCTGGTGGTGGTGGTGTAGGCACAGTAGGACTAGGGAGAGTCCTAAAAGTAGATGTAGCAGGGCGGACACTCTTCCTAGCAACCTGAATGATCTTACTACTAGGAAACATAAGTCTTGGTTCTGAAGGAATAGTAGTAGTGGGAGATAGTATGTCAGTGGGTACACGGGTAACATCAAGTGGTACAGTAGGATGGACATGAGGAGTAGGAGCCGTCTCCTCCTCCTCAAAAGGCTCGGTATCATCATCTGATGCCAAAAGTGGCAACTCAGGTGCAGGAGAAACAAGTGGTGAAACAGCAGTGGAGGACATAGAGCCCTCATCATCAGAGTCTAATATAGAGTAAAGTATGACAGTGTTTGGATTCGAAGACATGTCTCTGTGATAATCAAGGTGAAATAGAAAATAAATAACTCGTGTAATGGAATCACCTAAAAATAAGTAAATATGCACTTATGATGAAATGATGATATGCTATGATGGTGTGGTTATAGTCTAGGGTCCATGATGCATCCTAGTTCGCTATAACCTTAGCTCTGATGCCAATCTGTCACACCCCCAAAATACCTGAATGGCAGCGGAATGGAATACCTGGGGGTGACTGTCATAGCATCACAAACGAGGATATATTGAACGACCTAAAGTGTCGTTTTGAAAATACATCGTTTGATTCATTCAAAATATTCAGAGTTATAAAACATAGGTCCCAAAAGTTGGAAAAGGTTTAAGGAAATAAGTTTAGTACAATCAAACGATAGTTCATAAGTGCATGAAATCCAAAAAGAGACGCGTCATCCTTGATACACAAAATGACTCCATGCATACCATGAGAATATGCCTTAGTTACCTGAGAAATACATTGCGAAAACGGTCAACATAAAGTTGGTGAATAATCATAGGTTTGTAATTTAAATCGTATGTACATAAGCCACAAGTATAAAGTAAACCGACAAAAATGTCAAAAATGCTACATTGGCTCTTAAGCTCATGACCCCGAAGCTAGACTTTGTAATGGCCCCACCAGAGTGTTTACCAGACACTCAATTTGTTAAGACATGAAATGCATTCGTCCCGTTGGAGCAACCCAAACACGAATGGAGGCGTCACCCTCGATAGATCTATCCACTCACTCTCGCTTGGCAATATAATTAACGGTCCATGATATATAAGGGGACTTAATGTGGTAGTAAGGCAACTTAAGTAATGTATGGAATTTAACACTTGGGCATGTACAAAAATAATTGTGCAATGTATTCTCCCCCGTGGGATTTAAAATCAAATAAGTAATTAAAACGGGGCTATGAGAACTCACCTCGAAATGATGGTACAAAGATGGTACAATGATGGAAAAGTAGTCGGGACAATAAGGCGCGAACACTAGCCGCAACCTAAATGAATAATCGTGATCTAATTTAGATCAAGCCGTAATGTAATGAATGTACATGCACATGATACCTATACCACTCGTGACTTGGAAATACTCGTTATTGTCATAGTAAAATAGTTTCCATACTTAGGAAAAATAAGTCCAAATATAGAAGTATATAACTTGTCGTATTATCTCGTATGAAAATGTTAGCGTTATATTCCTCGTATCGAAAACCTTAAAATAACGTCGTTAAGTCGTATAAATATTCTTTTGGATCATACGTATTCATTTGTTAAGAATATAGTCCTTAGTAACATTTCTAAAAAATATACCATTTAGTGCGTAAGTTATTATTTTTATTTGTGACCAAATATATATATATATATATATATATATATATATATATATATATATATATATATATATATATATATATATATATATATATATATATAGTTTTGACGATGTTAAAACGGGTATAACTTGGTCGTTTTAAGCTCATTTTCCTCGTTCTTTATATCCACGGATTCGTTTTTGTATATACTAATATATTTTTGATAACTCGGCTCCTCTAGGTTACGTTTAACACCTCTTTTTGCCCGTCGAAAACTGTCAAACAGCATGCAGTTTTTAGAAAAATAGTTTTCGTCGTTAAATTTACAAAAATCATATCTCCTTCGTTATAAGCTCGTTTTAATCCGTTCTTTCGCCAAAAGTTTCGTTTTTGAAAGTATTTTCTAAATCTTTGGTCAAAAATTAACCACCATCAACTGATTTTCCCACGAATTAAAAATAGGGACAGTAGGTATTTCTATTGTTTCAAAAATCATTTCTAGGGTTCTAATCTAGTTCCATCTTCAATCAAACCACTTTCAATCACCACAAAACTAATCTAATCCTACCATACACCTTCTTAGGGTGTCATGGGTTCCTAAACATCACAAATCAAGTAGATCAAACAAGGATCTAACTAAAATCACTTCCTAGGGTTTAAAAGTTAAATATATACAAAAATGGAGTGGTATAAGTCAATATATGCATGAGTTCTTGTAAGAAAAATATATAAACATAGTAATAACTTGTAAAAATT
Source organism: Artemisia argyi (assembly GCA_030686995.1). Taxonomy (NCBI): domain Eukaryota; kingdom Viridiplantae; phylum Streptophyta; class Magnoliopsida; order Asterales; family Asteraceae; genus Artemisia; species Artemisia argyi. The sequence continues at coordinate 176,152,618 of CM060682.1, forward strand.
ATGAAATGAGTTTTGTTAACTTACTTAGAAGATTAATGAAGTTTGGATGGTGAAAACCTAACAATCCTTGAGTTTTTATCTCAAAACTCCAACAAGGACAACTATATGAACAAGATTACACTTTGATCTTTGAAAAATGATGGTTTTTGCTTCTTGGATTACCCTAGGCCGAGCACACCCTTGAGAGAAAAGAGAAGAAAAGTTTTCTTGCACCTTGTATTGTATGTGTGAATTTTTGTATATTTAAGTTTGTATAATAATTCAAAAGACAAAAAGGACTTGTAATTAATGAAGTTAGTGAATTATTGATAATGTGTAAGGGATTGGAATGGAGGGGGGGGGGGGAATTTGGTGTAAGACTTGGAAGACTTTTGTATAATATTGTGTTTATTTGTAGTTTTAAGGTGTACTGGGTACCGGGTTAACTAAAAATAAATTTTAACGGAGTTAACCGGGATAAAATAAAGTTATAAAAATTATAAAAATAGGTTGGGTAAAATTATTGGGTGTTTTGATAATTATAGTTTAATTTCTACGAAAACCGTCGTAATTTTTGTAAACTTACGATAATAATTAAATAAATTTCTAAAATACCGGATAAATTAATATTACAATTTTTATATTATAAAAATGAGTATAAAAATATATTGGGATCATAGTCGGGAGTGTCGGACGTGTTAGTCACATTATTGATCGTTTGTTAAAGTTTATATAGAAATAATTATACGTAAAAGTTAATTATACTAAAAGTATTAATTTAATTATCCTACGAGTGGAATAGTATGCAAGTGCCCTAATAATGATATGCAGACTATTTCTAGTCCGTATGAAATGTCCCTGATAATAATGCATGAATTCGCTCCTGAACCAATACGGTTACGCGAATTTGAATACTCGTAAACTAAATTTACGATGACATGAGTAATGCACATGAATAGTGGTTTTTCTCTCGGAAATGAATAGTGTCAAGTGAATAGTAAAATTTCTGAATGTTTCTCGGAATGTCAAATTGACCTAAAAAATGATGAATAGTAAAATGATGAATAGTGATCGATGAATAGTAATTTGTGAATAGTAGAATGTCGAAGTTTGGAAAAATGACCTGAAATTGTGGGGTGTGATACATGTTGACCCCTGTGGTCATATTCAGTATCATGTTGACCCGTGTAGTCATATTCAATATCATGTTGATCCGTGTGGTCATATTCGTTATCCTGTTGACCCGTTTGGTCATATTAACTATCATATTGACCCGTTTGGTCGTATTATGTATCAAGTTGAACCGTTTGGTCACATTAAGTATCATGTTGACCCATTTTATCATATTAAGTATCAATTTGACCCATCTTATCATATTAAGTATCTTGTAGACCTGTTTGATCATATTAACTATCATGTTGACCTCTTTGGTCATATTAAGTATCATGTTGACATGTTTTGGTCATATTAACTAGCTTGTTGACCTGTTTGGTCATATGCATTATCATGTTGACTTGTTTGGCCATATTCAGTATAAAGTAGACCCGATTTCTCTTAATCAGTAGTATGTCATGGCTCAACCTTAGTATATGCCATAGCGATAGCGATCTCAATATTATGCTTATAGTAGTTCAGCTTTATATTATAATTCAGTTGTAGTATCAAGTTATAGCTCAGCCTTGATTTATGTTATAGTATAATTTTAGTAATAAATTCAATTATCGTATCATGTCTTAATTAACCTCGTAACCATATTATTGCTTGGTTTCTATATTCAGCTTAGTTTAAGCTCCAGCTCAACATAGTATCATGTTGTAGTCAAGCACAAGTATTTAGGTTAACCTTAATTAATATATGAATGTTATATATGTTTAGTAATGTGTGTAAAGTTCTTTATTCACTTCTGGCATGCGATGCATTTTTATATGCATGTCAGATTCTATTAGGTATATGCTTATGCAGTTTATAAGGCGCTGCAAGTGCTTTATGCACTTAATTATTCAGAATGGTACTTTATGCATAACTCAATGTATTTAGTGCTACAAGTATATAGTCAGATGTGTGATCACACATGTGTTCCAGACAAAGTTGGAACTTAGACCTCCTTAGTGGAGAATCGAGCCTTAGAATAGTAAATGTTCCAAATTCGGAACTCATACATCCTATATGGATTGTTAACATGTTTATATGGCTCGTCAGTTGTGCACTCAGCCAGTATAGTGCTATAAGTACTCAGTTAGTATGTGCTTATGCACTCAGTCAGTATATGTTTTACGCACTCACAATGTGCTTATGTACTCAGTCAGTTATGCACTAAGTATGTACTTAGTTAAGCATTCAGTTATGCACTCGGTCAGTATGTGCTTTACGCACCCATTATACGCTTATGTACTCGATCAGTTATGCACTAAGTATGTGCTTAGTTATGCAGTCAATTACGCACTCAGTATGCTTATGTACTCGGTTAGTAACATGGTGTATCATGTATTTAATGAGTTAGTGTCGTGCTTATGCAGTTAGTCAATATTATGATTCATGTAGTCAGAATAGTAGTATATATACTTATTCAACATCATGCTTATGTTCAGTTTATAATTTAATACAGTTCCGTTATCTCATTAAGTCTTATAGAGTTACTATTCTCAGTTTATATTTTTGTAGGTATGCAAGATGAGACCATGTACATGCTAAATGGGGTGTAATGGGTTAAAATGGTGTAGCTTGTGGGTTAGGTAACGAGCTTCCGCACTTAGATCACGTAGCTTACCACCGGCCGATTGGTCAATGGTTCGCCTTGTGGAGAGATCGATATGGTCATAGAAGATTTGTACTTGGAGCCAAAGATCTATGCAATGATAAGGGACTTTTTGGAGTAAGTCCTTGAAACGAGTCCATGCTTCATATAGAGTTTCACCTTGACGTTGTTGGAACATCAAGATATCATTTCTAAGCTTGGTAGTTCTCCCCGGTGGGAAAAATTGAGCAAAGAAACGAGTGGTGAGATCATCCCATGAGGTGATGGATCCCGCGGCTAAACGTTCAAGCCATTGACTAGCTTGATCACGTAGAGAGAAATGGAATAGGCGTAATCGGGTCGACTCTCTAGTTGTAACATCAAGGTCTATGGAATCTACGATTTTAAGGAAGTCCTTGAGATGTTGATTAGGATCTTCGGAACGAAGTCCATGGAATGCACATCCGCTTTGCACCAACCGGATGGTGTCGGATCTCAAGGGGGACACATTGGCTCCTTGGGTGAGCTCAATAGTGTTTCGATAGCCTTGGTGGCTAGGACGGGAATACTCTCCTAGGGTTCGGGGCCTAAGAGGTTGGTTTGCTAGTGGTGGGTTTTGTGGGTGGTCTTGTTGTGGTGGGTTGATGGGTTCAAAGATGTTACCACCTTCCACGATGTCGGATGGTAAAGATTACAAACAAAGACACGAAGAAATAAGATAGACTAAAGAAAACCGAAAAATAAAAATAAAATCTTACTAGAAAGGAATCTAGCAAGTAGACCTAATAAAAAGAAATTCTAACCTAGACAATAACTATTCCCCGGGCTGCGGCGCCAAAAACTTGATGCGTGGGAATTGCACCAGGCTTTACCTCTCGAGGGATCTCGAGAAGCTTACAACCCCCACCAGGCAGTGTACCTGATCGTTGTAGTATAGTATAGTGACAAGTACCGGGGGATTGATCGTTCATCTCAGGAATAGTGTCGCTAGGATTAGAAAGCCTCAAAACTAGGTCTAGAGGTGAGGGATGATTCTTTTTTTATTTTTATATTTTTATAAAAACAATTAAAATCTCGGTTTTTGGAAAAGTGGGCGGAATTAGTTGCTAGTCAACTAACCCAATAACTAAGATGCAATCAAAATATAATAACAAAAATGTAAATAAAGCTAATTAAACTAGTGGTGTGAACAATAAATGGGAAATTGTGTTTACTTAGATTTCATTACTCCCTAGATATCTTTTACAGGTTGATAGTTTGTTCAATTGCGTGGATGACGGGTTATATTCCTTAATACCATTTGTGGGGTGGCGTACGTACTTCCCCAACTCTATAAGCTCCTACTTCACTCCTATGTCGAGCCTGCAAGAAGCTCCTAACATGGGATCATTAGAATTCTCTCATGCATTAAATACAACCATAAATACCTAGTACGCATTGGTTCATGTTTCTTAAGACGTTCAAGCATGTTACCCTATGGAAGTCTGCCAGTTTTCTTAAGCCTAACATCGAAATCATTCATCCGTAACAACTATAAACAAGCAATCAACCCATAATCAACATCTAGGTTTCACTACATCTAAGCAAACACACAAAAGATCTAGCCTAGCATGTTAAAATCAAGACAAGCGTAAGATATATTCAAACAACACATAGACATATTGAATGAATTGAAAGGATACTTATCTTAATTGAACATGAAAGGTTTCAAACGGTAAAAACCCTTGAAAGAACTGTAAAAATCGTGCTAGGGTTTCTCCAAGTTATCCCTATAATTGTCCTCTTTTAATGAATGAAAATTACAAAACTATATATAGATTTTGCATCGTGACGGCGTCAAGAAGAAATATATGACGCCGTCAACTCGCCGCCCATAGTAATATCGGATTGCCTAGATCTAGATCTGACGACGTCAAGTGCAAAATTACTCTGGACCGTCACATGTAATGGGACCATGACGGCCTATGGTGACGCCGTCATGCCCCTAGTGCAAAAACTCTCTGGATCGTCACGGACTCTATCCACTTCACCTCTTGTTTTACTCTTGAAGCCGTCATGTAGAATCATGTGACGCCGTGAGGTACTATTCCCAACAAGGAAAATTTAGACTTTGCCGTTTTCTTCACTTTTACGCTCCAAAAACGTCCAAAATGCTTCCTTTTCCAGAATTCACTCCAAAAGTACCTAAAATCACAAAAGGAACAATTTAGGGCAATATTTGATCAAATAAATTCAATTTCGGGCTTAAATGACCCCCTAAAAATGGATCATTTTTCGCCTCATCATATACCCTTACACTTGAGATTTGCTTGTCCTCTAGCAAATGCGCTTTTATTCTAATCAAAATACAAGTTAGGGGTCATTTAACACTAATATAAAAGTAGTTACAACAAATAATCGTTCCACTAAAGACCAAAGACAAGCACGGAGGTCATATACTAGCACCTCACAAATAGTGTTTAGATACTCACATCTCTCTGGTGTAATAAAGTATATATCATAATATGGAAATGGAAAACATCTCTCACTACCTGTCATAGCAAAATAGATTACCATAGGCTTGGGAAAGGATCAAACCTCCACCACATGGCGTAAGCACCTAGGATAAACTATCAAAGAGGTCTTTTTAAAGGGTTATAACGTTAGGTGTAGGGATATGGAATACACGGTTTTGTTGGATATAGGCAATCTTTACTAGTGGCGAGTTAATCATCTTGGTTAATTACATGTACAATATAGCGTTGCTAAGCCAAGACTAGACTCGACTTAAGCTAATAAATGAAAAATAAAAAAAAACATAAAATAAACATAGAATGAAACGGGATGGTAATCCGTATGTTTTTTTCTCTTTTCTTTTTCTATTTTTTTTTCTCTTTCTTCTTTATTTTTCGATTTTTTTATTTTTTTATTATTTTTTTATTTTTTATTATTATTTTTTTACATACACTCTTACCCTACCATCCAAAATAACACATCATAGGGAATGAACATTCCCCTTACACTTGAATTTTTACATACTTTACAATTAACTAATCTAATGACTCGAATTAAGATAATCAAAACACTTGGAGTACTTTTTAAGATTAACGCTCCTATGGGGGTAATATATGGTGTTCTTCCATGTTACTCCATAACATTAGTACTTTACCCATGAGTCCCAATCGTCCCAAAACAATATGTACAAGGATATGACTCGACTTAGCAACCATGTAATCAATTAGATAATTAACTAAGGGTTTAAACAAATAACAATAATGCACAAAAGATGAATGTATACACGGAAGGCTAAGGCGATTTGGGTGTACATTTAAGTGGGTTGTAACAAATTCTTCCTTTAAGTAAGATGCTTAAAGTTAGAAACGAAAAAATAGGCTCGGAGGGGTGTACTAGGGGTTTCGTGTACTAAAAATGAGTACAACGCTAAGTTATATGAAAAATTAGTTGACTTTACTAGCCAAGTAATATGACTTAAATGGTCAAGTAATTATGATACGGGTTTAACATAAGGGTGATCCTAATGCCTCTTATCATGTAGTAAATCCTACTACACGGATGTAGTCTCACTAGCGGTCTCGGGATGCATCACTAACGCAAGTTCTAGAATCTAAATGCTACCGGTACACTCATAAGCACTAATAGTGAATGCTTTTCCTATCAAATCTAAAGGCGAACCTCACATATTTGGTTGGAAAATTTTTCTGAATAGTACGGTCTTGTGCTAGTCATACAATCTCCTATCCATGAGACGCTTGCTAAGGCTAAAGTTTCACTCCTAAATGTTGTAAAAAATTTTAAATTTGGCGCTAAAATTACACTAACAAGTATTTCTCATAGTTTTATTACACACCTACCATCAAACAAACAAACTCAAATGAAAGTGTATCCTATAAGGTATCATCATTTACCCTCCCCTTACACTTTGGATAAACATTGTCCCCAATGTTCAATTAAAGAATGTAAAAGTGAAACAGGTAAAAGAATGAAATCAAATACTCCCCTGATTCATTCGGTGTGGATAGTGCGGTAACAAGGTTAGATCTTCCTCCAAGAAAATGAACAATCAAAGCTTCCCTTCCAGAAAAATAAATCATCTTCTTGTCATACATAACCTGTTAAACCTAAGAAAACAAACAAGGCAACCTCGCATAAAATCGGCGGCAATCTATATATACTAATAAATCCTAGAAAACAAATTAAGATATAATGTTTGTGGAATGAATGTTTTCAGATTTCTTGGAGTTTATAAAACTAAAGGATTAACAAAAACTTTAAGACTCCGTTAGAAAAACAAAACTAGCAAAATTTCCAGAATTTTACACATGACGCCGTCAAGAGTAATCTCCTGACGCCGTCAGAAGTGACCTGCAGAAATCTTTACGTTAAGTTTCCGGAAAATTTCTAGAAAAACTTATGTCCTACTTCCTAGAAAATCCTGCAAAACATCATTATGACTCGATACAAGCATTTGACTCTAACAAATACGAATATACATGTCAATTTAATATTGTGGGAAATCATGATCGATTTTGTTTCTTAAAAACAAATTTGGGGTTTCCCCTTATACTTATCTTTTGCGAAATACCTTTGGATGAAGTTAAGACGAAGTCAAACGACAAAATAAAGTATTTTCACCATTTTAGTTTGAAACATGATCTACCAACAATAAAAATAAAGCACGCATACGGAAACAAATAACATTTAAATAATTAAAAATCACACAAAGCATGGGTTACCTCCCAAGAAGCGATTTTCTTTATTTACAAGTCTTGTAGCTAGACTCAAGGTCATAGGTAATTACGTGATATGGGTGAGTTCCTCATTTAGGACATCTTTGGGATCAAACTTGGGCTTCAATTTCCTATCGGTTTTCTTAGTACGGTATGACCTTTCAAACTTTTCTCCATCCGGATCATACAAAATCATCTTCATATGCCATGATCCGTCACCTTCCTTAGGTGGCTTGTCCCACCTCCATTTACACTTATCCCCCTCTCTTTTCCACTTGTTCATCTCTATGTTAATAGGCATTACGCATAAGAACTCAATCATTTTCCTAAAGACTAGGGGGTCCTCAAAAGGGTCTAGCTCCCCATCTCTAGCTATGAGTTGTTCCACCGAATGTGTTTTATCGATGAAATCTTTTTCTAGATAGAATGGGCGTTGAGGTCCTATAAAGTTTCTTTCTATCCAAGGTCCATATCTAGATGGTCTCATATTCATCTCTACCCAATGTGGTGTAGGTTCACCCTCACAATCGTAGCTATGTTTCTTAACATCATATACCGACCAAGTATCACCCTCACCTACCGCTATCTTAGACTCCTTACAATCTATCATGGCGCTAGCGGTTGCTAAAAATCCTCTTCCTACTAATAATGGTCATGTAATATCACTAACCATATCTAGGACGTGAAAATCCGCTAGAATAGTTAACTTCCCTACGTGAACAACTACATCCTTGATAATCCCAACCGGGTGGGCAATACTCCCATCCGCTAGACCAATTAATACCTCCGTCTCCTCTAACTTTCCTAGCTTAAGAGTGGTGAAAAGGGATAAGGGAATCAAGTTGAGGCTTGATCCTAAATCGGCTAGTGTGTCGAAAGCTTCGGATTTTCCTATCTTACAAGGCAAAACAAATATATCCGGATCATCAAGCTTCTTAGGCAAATTGTTTTGAACGAAGGCGGTCCCATTTTTACCCAATTTAAATTTCTTATATTTTTCTAGGAGGGCACTATAGTTGGGAGCACGGGCTAAGACATCAATGACGGGGCGTTCAAGGTGGAGCTCCTTGAATTCATCGTCAAGGTCTTGTGTAGGAGGTGTTTCAACTATGCTTTTGACCGGTTTGATATTGGGTGTTTCATTTGATTGGTCCTTTTGAAGAATTTGGTTTTGCTTGAAACACGTGCTCATTGATTTAACCGAGTAATATTGCGGACAAGAAGTGGGTGACGAAACTGATGATATGGAATTAACGTTTAGTTTCGGGTTCTTGACCGTGTCGCTTGGGAGTGCTCTCATTTCTCGGTCATTGAGAACTTTCAACAATGTGTCAATTTTTGTGGTCATCTCGCTTTGCTTTTGTTTGAAATCGGCTTCAAACTTAGATATGCGAGCTTCTTGAGATGCCATAAACTTGGACATCAATCCTTCAAGATTGTTGGTACTACCATAGTTATTAGAAGGATTGTTGTTGAAAGTACGGTTGGAGGGTGGACCGTTTGGTTGGTAACGATTAGGCAGATTGGAAAAGTTGTTTTGGCTTTGTTTCCACCCAAGCTTCGGGTGATTTTTCCAAGAGGGTTTGTAGGAATCACCGTAAGGGTTTGGCTTGGGTTTGAAAGTGTACCACTTATCTCCCGCTTCGTTGGTACGCGAGGATGTGTAGTCTGCAAAAGTTGTTCCGGGGAGTTCCACGCAATCACGAGTGTCATGGGGACCACTACATAATTCGCATGAAGAAGTGATTTTGTTCACTTGGCTTGAAGGCTTAGGAGCTTCGTAAGATTTCATGAGAAACTTGACTTGGTCCTCAAGTTCCATGATCCAACGGTCGGGAGTGCTAGAATTGTTCGAAGGCAAACATATTACCTTGACCGTTTTGTTCAAATCACGGGGATCATTCCAACTTTCGTTGTCATAGAGAGCAAGATCTTCTATGAGTTCCCATGATTCTTCCGCACTCAGATCACGTAGCTTACCACCGGCCGATTGGTCAATGGTTCGCCTTGTGGAGAGATCGATATGGTCATAGAAGATTTGGGCTTGGAGCCAAAGATCTATGCCATGATGAGGGACTTTTTGGAGTAAGTCCTTGAAACGAGTCCATGCTTCATATAGAGTTTCACCTTGACGTTGTTGGAACATTAAGATATCATTTCTAAGCTTGGTAGTTCTCCCCGGTGGGAAAAATTGAGCAAAGAAACGAGTGGTGAGATCATCCCATGAGGTGATGGATCCCGCGGCTAAACGTTCAAGCCGTTGACTAACTTGATCACGTAGAGAGAATTGGAATAGGCGTAATCGGGTCGACTCTCTAGTTGTAACATCAAGGTCTATGGAATCTACGATTTTAAGGAAGTCCTTGAGATGTTGATTAGGATCTTCGGAACGAAGTCCATGGAATGCACATCCGCTTTGCACCAACCGGATGGTGTCGGATCTCAAGGGGGACACATTGGCTCCTTGGGTGAGCTCAATAGTGTTTCGATAGCCTTGGTGGCTAGGACGGGAATACTCTCCTAGGGTTCGGGGCCTAAGAGGTTGGTTTGCTAGTGGTGGGTTTTGTGGGTGGTCTTGTTGTGGTGGGTTGATGGGTTCAAAGATGTTACCACCTTCCACGATGTCGGATGGTAAAGATTACAAACAAAGACACGAAGAAATAAGATAGACTAAAGAAAACCGAAAAATAAAAATAAAATCTTACTAGAAAGGAATCTAGCAAGTAGACCTAATAAAAAGAAATTCTAACCTAGACAATAACTATTCCCCGGGCTGCGGCGCCAAAAACCTGATGCGTGGTAATTGCACCAGGCTTTACCTCTCGAGGGATCTCGAGAAGCTTACAACCCCCACCAGGCAGTGTACCTGATAGTTGTAGTATAGTATAGTGACAAGTACCGGGGGATTGATCGTTCAACTCAGGAATAGTGTCGCTAGGATTAGAAAGCCTCAAAACTAGGTCTAGAGGTGAGGGATGATTCTTTTTGTATTTTTATATTTTTATAAAAACAATTAAAATCTCGGTTTTTGGAAGAGTGGGCAGAATTAGTTGCTAGTCAACTAACCCAATAACTAAGATGCAATCAAAATATAATAACAAAAATGTAAATAAAGCTAATTAAACTAGTGGTGTGAACAATAAATGGGAAATTGTGTTTACTTAGATTTCATTATTCCCTAGATATCTTTTACAGGTTGATAGTTTGTTACAATTGCGTGGATGACGGGTTATATTCCTTAATACCATTTGTGGGGTGGCGTACGTACTTCCCCAACTCTATAAGCTCCTACTTCACTCCTATGTCGAGCCTGCAAGAAGCTCCTAACATGGGATCATTAGAATTCACTCATGCATTAAATACAACCATAAATACCTAGTACGCATTGGTTCATGTTTCTTAAGACGTTCAAGCATGTTACCCTATGGAAGTCTGCCAGTTTTCTTAAGCCTAACATCGAAATCATTCATCCGTAACAACTATAAACAAGCAATCAACCCATAATCAACATCTAGGTTTCACTACATCTAAGCAAACACACAAAAGATCTAGCCTAGCATGTTAAAATCAAGACAAGCGTAAGATATATTCAAACAACACATAGACATATTGAATGAATTGAAAGGATACTTATCTTAATTGAACATGAAAGGTTTCAAACGGTAAAAACCCTTGAAAGAACTGTAAAAATCGTGCTAGGGTTTCTCCAAGTTATCCCTATAATTGTCCTCTTTTAATGAATGAAAATTACAAAACTATATATAGATTTTCCATCATGACGGCGTCAAGAAGAAATATATGACGCCGTCAACTCGCCGCCCATAGTAATATCGGATTGCCTAGATCTAGATCTGACGCCGTCAAGTGCAAAATTACTCTGGGCCGTCACATGTAATGGGACCATGACGGCCTATGGTGACGCCATCATGCCCCTAGTGCAAAAACTCTCTGGATCATCATGGACTCTATCCACTTCACCTCTTGTTTTACTCTTGAAGCCGTCATGTAGAATCATGTGACGCCGTCAGGTACTATTCCTAGCGAGGAAAATTAAGACTTTGCCGTTTTCTTCACTTTTATGCTCCAAAAACGTCCAAAATGCTTCCTTTTCCAGAATTTACTCCAAAAGTACCTAAAATCACAAAAGGAACGATTTAGGGCAATATTTGATCAAATAAATTCAATTCCGGGCTTAAATGACCCCCTAAAAATGGATCATTTTTCGCCTCATCAAGATGATATGTTTTAGTTCAGTGACTTGGGGTAGATTGTGGTAGCGATGAGTTCATGATTATATGGTGTGACTATTATGACGCTGGATCAACGTAATAAGATTCACATGATATGGCATGAAGTTATAGAGATCATGAGTTATCTTGGGGAGCTCACTAGAACAGTTATGTGTTAAATGAATCATGAGTATTGTATTAGATCATGTATAGTAGCATAGACATAGTCATTATAAAATGGCATAGTTTATGTACTCCATCATGTTCAGCACTCAGAAAAAGATTACGATTTAGAAATGCTACATAATATGAAAGAATAGATATGAAAAATGGGTTTCAGCATTTCTCGATTTGAGCAGTTTAAAGGAAAGGGGCAAAAGAATTGAAATGAAAATGTCTCAGAATGGATACGAATCATTCAATAAGAGATATTCCAGATCAGAGTTGTGAAACATAATTTCAGGATGTGAGATTTTAGCAAATATTATGCGAATTCAGGTAAATAAATCCTTTCTTTTAACGTCAGCTTATGAAATTTTAAGATATTTTTAGGAAATAGTCAAGATGAACTTCAAGAATAGAGATGATTACGAACCTATCGAGTTAATTTTAGAGGATAATCAAGAAAATCTCCAAGTTTATATGATCAGGAGAAAGGATTTCAACATGGATAGCAGGTACCTATTATAATCATATTAATAAATTTGATCGATATATAAAGGAAATGAATCCTAGTTTGATCCTTATTAGTGGATTATCAGTTTTATATTAGAATAAAATTATGATATAAGCCTAAGTGGGGGAGAACCTACATGTGATCCTGAGTATTATAGAGGATAATTTTAGTTAAAACAACAGTAGTTCGTGAGGACATGAATAGTCCAAGCAGGGGAGAGTTGTAACATCCTAAATTTTAAATAAAGTAGTAACGGATATATCTATTATTTTAGTGGATTGAATGGAAAAGTCCGACTTTGATGTTATAAATAATATAGTAAGTGGGGACTTGATATGTAAACAAGATATGATTTAGTTTGCAAGACATTCTACTACAAGGGGCTAATTGTGTTCAAGTAACAAAGTAGTGGTAAAATAGTGGAATAAATCATCATGCTCTTTTAGCTCATATGAAAGTCGGTCTAGGATAAAAAATATATATATATACACTCCCTCCTTATCTCTAATATCACAAAACAACAAGAAAAGAAAGAAGCAGGGAGATGATTACTTCACCATGTAGAATTCTAAGTTCATGGTAAGTCCCATTAAATTTAAACAAGGCCTAATCAAGAATTAATGAGAGCTTATCAAGAATTAAAGGGCATTAAGGTTTTATGTGTTCTTCCATGATTCAAGGTAAGTAGTGAATCATGTGTTAATTTATGATTATGAGTTATGGGGTTATGTTTAATAAGTGTATTACATGATTTATATGATGAATTCATGGTTTGTGATGTTGTGATTATGCGAATAATGATTATGGTTTTGATGGGATTATGTTAGTAATGAGATTATGAGTATGTTAGCAAGCTTAGGAGGTGTTTATGTTGATTATTAAGTTGAACCAAACACCCCTTTAGGCGATTTGTGTGATATATGATGTTAAACAAGCTGCTGAAATTTTCAGCAATGGTTAGTCGTGTTAGAAATAGCGTATAAAATTGATAGTAGCTCGGATTTTATCATGGATGGATTTTCCGGAAAGCCTAATGTGTATACATCAGTTTCTATTCTTTAAGTTTTGGCATATTTAGTAGCTAAATTGGTCTAAAATGTGATTTAGTATAGCAAGGTCTAATTCTGAAATGTGCAGCCAACCGAACTTCAAAAATTCACACCGAATAAAACGTATCTCCGTTGGGAGCATGCCATACCTTTTCAGAAAGGGAAAATAATCTACTTTCATGGAAAATTAGCCTCATAACCTGGTTAATTAGGAAAGTCAGTCAAAATGATGTGTTTATAGGCTGCTGCAGAAAATCAGCAAACACTTTGTTAAGTGTTTTGATAATTACAACATGATAAGATGTTTTTGCAAGTCCAGGGTGATTATAAGCTATGACAGGTTATGTTCGCAGCCTATATGATGATAATTCATGTTATGAAAGTATAGAACCGAGTGACAAGACTTGGTTAGCTTAGCTTGAGTTCGCGAGCATAGTAGTCCATGTTTGGCGAGATTTATGCGATAACTAGTTAATGAGTATATGCATTATAGATAGTTTATGTGTGCTTAGTTGCACTTATATTTGCATTATCATGTTATATTCATGCCTAGTTGTTATGTGTTAACATTATACGTGTGCATCTATCATGATATAGGTGTTTGAGACATGTTGAGAATCATTGATCTTGCATAATACGGCCCAGGTGAGTAACGGATTTTCAGTTAACATGTTTAGTAGATTAAGTGTGTTTAGTTTGTACATATATATGACTTATTATATATCAAAGTAATATTCAAGTCATGTATCATGTTAACCCGTGCGGTCATATTCAGTATCATGTTGACCCGTGTGGTCATATTCAATATCATGTTGACCCGTGTGGTCATATTCAGTATCATGTTGACCTGTATTGTCATATTTAATATCATGCTGACCCCTATGGTCATATTTAATATCATGCTGACCCGTGTGGTCATATTCAGTATCATGTTGACCCGGTGCTGATATTCAATATTATGTTGACCCGTGTGGTCATATTCGGTATCATATTGACCCGTGTGGTCATATTCAGTATCATATTGACCCGTGTGGTCGCTTCAATATCATGTTGACCCGTGTGGTCATATTCAGTATCATGTTGACCCGTATGGTCATATTCAATATCATGTTGACCCGTGTGGTCATATTCAATATCATATTGACCCGTGTGGTCATATTCAATATCATGTTGACCCGTGTGGTCATATTCATTATCATGTTGACCCGTTTGGTCATATTAACTATCTTATTGACCCGTTTGGTCATATTAAGTATCAAGTTGACCCGTTTGGTCATATTAAGTATCAAGTTGATCCATTTTATCATATTAAGTATCAAATTGACCCATTTTTTCATATTAAGTATCTTTTAGACCTGTTTGATCATATTAACTATCATGTTGACCTGTTTGGTGATATTAAGTATCATGTTGACATGTTTTGGTCATATTAACTTTCTTGTTGACCTGTTTGGTCATCTGCATTATCATGTTTACCTATTTGGCCATATTTAGTATAAAGTAGATCCGATTGCTCTTAATCAGTAGTATGTCGTGGCACAACCTCTGTATAAGCCATAGCAATAGCGATCTCAACATTATGCTTATAGTAATTCATCTTTATATTATAATTCAGTTGTAGTATCAAGTTATAGCTCAGCCTTGATTTATTTTATAGTACAATTTTAGTAATAAATTCAATTATAGTATCATGTCTTAATTAACCTCGTAACCATATTATTGCTTGATTTTTATATTCAGCTTAGTCTAAGCTCCAGCTCAGCATAGTATCATGTTGTAGTCAAGCACAAGTATTTAGCTTAACCTTAATTTATATATGAATGTTATATACATTTAGTAATGTGTGTAAAGTTCCTTATTCAGTTATGGCATGCGTTGCGTTTATATATGCATGTCAGATTCTATTAGGTATATGCTTATGCAGTTTATAAGGCGCACCAAGTGCTTTATGAACTTAATTAGTCAGAATGGTACTTTATGCATTACTCAATGTATTTAGTACTATAAGTATATAGTCAGATATGTGATCACACATCTGTTCCAGACAAAGTTGGAACTTTGACCTCCTTAGTGGAGAATAGAGTCTTAGAATAGTAAATGTTCCAAATTCAGAACTCAGACATCCTATATGGATTATTAACATGTTTATATGACTCGTCAGTTATGTACTCAGTCAGTTGTGCACTCAGCCATTATGTGCTTTTGCACTCAGCCAGTATAGTGCTATAAGTACTCAGTCAGTATGTGCTTATACACTCAGTTAGTATATGTTTTACGCACTCACTATGTGCTTATGTACTCAGTCAGTTATGCACTAAGTATTTGCTTAGTTATGCAGTCAGTTATGCACTCGCTCAGTATGTGCTTTACGCACCCATTATGTGCTTATGTACTCGATTAGTTATGCATTAAGTATGTGCTTAGTTATGCAGTCAGTTACGTACTCAGTATGCTTATGTACTTGGTCAGTAACATGGTGTATCATGTATTTAATGAGTTAGTGTCGTGCTTATGCAGTTTGTCAATATTATGATTCATGTAGTCAGAATAGTAGTATATATACTTATTCAACATCATGCATATGTTCAGTTTATAATTTAATACAGTTCCGTTATCTCATTAAGTCTTATAGAGTTACTATTCTCAGTTTATATTTTTGTAGGTATGCAAGATGAGACCATGTACATGCTAAATGGGGTGTAATGGGTAAAAATGGTGTAGCTCGCGGGTTAGGTAACGAGCTTCTCATTTCCATCATTTGTTATCAGTTTGGAATGCCCCTAAATCAAGAACCAGCTTCTTTACCAAGTTTAAAGAGTCATTGTTATGTATTTTGCAAAGTTTATTATTTTAACAGGACATTTGAAATAGGCCCGTATGATGTAGAAAATACACTTTCACTAGTTTTTATCAATGTATACAGTTTACAGATTTATGTATATTCAAAAAATATCTGGGCTTTTCAGCCGATTGGTTGACACATCGAGTAGAAGTGAGTCGTGACTCAAGGGAGCCACGACTTGAGGTTGTTGGTTTTGCTTTGTCTTGGTCCACTTCGAGAACCCACATATGGTTTGGTGTATTATGTTGATTTGTTTCAATTTATAAGAGACACCCACGAAGGGTGTGTTTGATATTTTTTAAGTCAATAGAAACCATGAAGGTGTTTGTGTGGTTGAGCTTATTTTCTTGTTTTCCTTTTTATGTGTTAAAATTATTTTGTAAGCTTATTGGGTAACTAGTTATGTCTTATGGTCTTTGTTTATTTTAAAAACTGCTTATCAGATTACGGTTTTGCTGGTATTGTGTTGTATTGAGCTTGTACTACTGAATTGGTAAAATAATCTGGTTTGGACCGTTAGTCTATTAAGGGTGCGCTGGTAAGCTAGCACATGCGTTGTGTTTATGTTTGAGTGTGTCTTGTAAGTTCGGGTCTAATAGGAAAACTACATGGGTAGTTTGGTTTGTTTTGATATGGGCTCAACAGCCACAAGTAAACTAGAGTGTGCTTGTTTGTTTAGTAATAGGCTCAAACAGCCCATATTGGGTGCATTTGGATTTAGTCTGGGGTCGAAGCCCATGACACTCTTGGTGTTGGGTCTATAATATAAAGTGGGGTTGGTAATATAAAATTTGTTACTATTAACTCTAATTTCGGATTCATTTGCATCATTCCTTTAACCTTATACTAACTTAATCTTTGTCTTTGTTTTGTTTTTGTGACTCGATGATGAGGTGGATGCTATGGGACTTATACCGAGGATTTTGTCACCATTCATTGTATTTGTAAAATTATTGTAATAGACGAGAATGGCAACGGTCCACCGTGTTGCGGGCAGGCCGGGTTTTTTTGCCGCTGTATGACATACGTTTCTGTTACAAACAACTTGATACCAAAACCACTATGCTTAAGACTTTTATGAAAGACTTTTATGTTAGAAAGGGAAATCAGGAACTTGTTATACACAAAAGCCCATGAATCATGGCAAAGGTTATGGAAGTAGCTCACCTAAGCACTGCACATTTGTCCAAACAGCAGCAAAAAAGCTATATATCTTTCTCCATCTTTCAAGCTGGTTCATTATTTCACCAATAGATGGCACTTTCTTTGTAGCATTCATCCAAATAATCTAAACGAAAGAGATAACAATTTTGATAGTGTATCCAAGCAATAAATCTGCTTATAGATGTTCATGAAATAGCTTATCTATAGGAACATAAGCCTAACGTCTAACGCTCATAATCATTGTAAAAGAGTTGCAATAAAACCTTATTCACACAATCCCACACCCATTGCAGCCCCCAGATTGACCCCTTTAAGCCCCAATTTTAGTGCTGAAACACCTAAATTTCAGTCCCATATCATGACACAAAGTCACCCATTTTAGCTCCCAAATGCACCAACTCCAGCCCCATTTCAGGCCCCCAAACGCACCTATCTCAGGCCCCATTTCATCACCATAACCCACCCATTTCAACCCCCCAAACGCACAAACTTCAGCCCTCATTTCAACACCAAGACGCACCCTTTGCACACACCATTCCAAACCTGAATCCCACACCGGTTGGAGCTGCGAAACAAAGTGCTCAGTTTTAGTTACGCATGGTACTCTCATGCGTATGGGCAGTAAAACATAAGTTTGCAGCATGTATAACTGCAACATAATGAAAAGACATACAACTTGTGTTAGTTCATTTAGCAAACTAATATTATATCTTAAAAAACTATGGCAATAAAAGAAATTAGCTTTTTCTTAAAGAAGCTTCCATGTTGAACTGCTAATTTTGTTGGTGCGTTACTATAGGGCAAGTTGGTAAGAAGTGAGAATTGGAATTGTAGAAATTGTGTCCATTTGTGGGCTTTGTTTGTGGAAACTTACTTGATTGTTGATAGTGTGTTTGTCTTCTCCACAAACTTAATTTTTTGGTGCCCCTTCCGCTTTCTACCGTTGTCACTGCCACGAACACCAAGTGGATATATAAACAGCGGCAAGCTATTGCGTAGCAAAGGTTGATATGTAAAGTTAGTAGTAACAGTAAAGATATGCTTATGCAAGTTCTTAGATATTGGATACCAAGGTTATCAGCAAAAGCGATTTTCCTTTTTTCAACTGGAACTAATACTTATCGGTAATAAACAGTTACCCGAGAGTTAAAAGCCGATGAGGTTCCGGATGACAGATTCCTTTACCAGTCTATATGTAACGAAGTGTCGGCACCTCAAACAGAATTCATCTACAGAATATTACTAAATTACCGCGTGCTGGTTGCACGGATTTACAGAAAAAATCATGATTACATGCCTAAAAAGTACATTCCATGAGTTATTGAAGTGAGGAAAATCATGTAACTGGCTCAAAATAACAAAGAAGTCCATGCCTATCATGAATATTTAGAATCTCAGAGAATACGGACTCATCCAAGAGCTTAAGATCCTGCCACAATATTATAATTTGTTCAAACCTAATCCCAAACAGCGTAGAAACTATTGATGTGTTGTCCAAGGCTGGTGTTGAGCATATGAGCCATGATTTGCAATACTACTTTTTTTAAGGTTGTCACTAGTATCAAAAAAATCAGTAACAGAATACACGTATGGTAACACTAACGACTTATTACTGAAGAAAATTAGTTTCAACAAAAACGAAGTGATGTTTAGTTAAACATATGAAAAGAGTCACGCCATCATAGATTAGGTAGCTTTTTATATAAATAACCAAACTCTTTTTAGTGATCAACTGAACCTGACCAGTATGTTTTGATCTGAATCCATTTTGACCCAGTACTCAACATGAATGACCAACTCACCTTGCTGCCTTCATTCAGGAAACAGATCTGATCGCAGAGACATGTATCTTTCTCGAGGTCACTTGTTGATGTTGCAGGGTGATGAGTCATTACTCTTCCGTTGCAACTATCATAAGGCCTTATGTCTATTATCCTGTAAAAATATGTCGTATCTTTTAGAAGAAAAAGAAAGTGGAGGTAATCCATAATTATAATGGAAAACAATAATCGCATGAACATTGCAGATACAGACTACGTAAGTATGACTGTCATTTTGTGTGTCAATTCGGGGGAAAAAAGTTGGCAAGAGAACTAAATGGCCGAGCGAAATTTTAATACTAAATTAAAAAAATTCTAGTTTAGGGTAAACATATCACATAAAGGTATTTTTTTTTTTTTTTTTCATTTTAAGCGGAGGTTACATCGAACACGTGTCGTTGGAAGCTTTAGAATATACATGGGTTTTAAAGCCTCAGTCAAGATAAGCGAGACCCTCAAGTGCACCATGAAGGATTTTTAGTGTCTGATCCAAGCAGTTGGGGACATTTCTTGGATGAAAAGATAATATTCTACGCTTTTGTTTGTCAAGTATTCGTCTTAGATGCACCTAACTGTAGACCTGAATCTGTTGATGCTGTTGCTGTAGCCGCGGCAGGTCGGTTTTCAGCACCAACCATCTCAACAGGCAACTTTTCCTCTTGTTTTCGTGTTCAATTGCACCCCTGAAGAAAATGAACATGGTGCAAACCAAACATGTTACAGTGAACATGAGAATAATGGGAAAAGTGATATAATATTACAAAAGACAATCCTGTGTTGAGCATATAAACGACTTTCTAAACTGATATATCCTATGTTTAGAAGTAAAAAACATACCGAAATATAATAGTAGAGATATGACTTTTCTTTTTCAAAAGTAGCAAGTATTTTCGTTATGAGTATATGTACGTGTCCAACTTATGATTTTTAGCGAAATTTTAAAGTCATAACTTTTTTAGCTAAATATCCAAGTTAAGCTTTCAATAAACACATACTAAATTAACCGTGTAGACTCAAATTACCTCAATAACTGTAGGTCCGTAGTCGATGTGTATGAAGGCCGTAAACTTAGGGCAGTTAACCCGTAGTTGATATCCTTGGTCAAATATTTTTCACTTGTTGATCCTGATTTCACACTCCGCAAAATGAACCACCACCAATGCCCTTTTCGGACTACCTTGAGCTACGTAATTACCTGGTTTCCATATCAACACATGGATTCCCTACACATTGAAAATATCAGTTACAATGTATTTGAAAGTTCTAAGTTAGTATTGTAATATGTTAAAGTTTATATTCATAATATGATGTATTAATAAGGAAATTCTCATTTACCATTACCTCAAGTTTGGCTGATGTCATATGCTCAGTTTACGTATGACGGGCTAACAAAGAAGCAACAAAATATTTGTGTTGTTGCTGCCTTCTTTTTGCTTAAATTTCAGGTACAGGCACTACGGCTGAACCAACCTACGCTGACAATGACAACAATGACAACCGTTACTAAATTCAAAAACTAATAGTAAAGGCCTGTTTTATTTTCGTGTTCATGTACCTAGAGAGTAGGTTAATTTTAGTATAGATGGGCATATTTCTCACAGCTTCATTGATGTTGTACATGTTACAATACATATTAAAAGGCACTCCACTCGTAAAACCAACTCCTAGTGCACTCGACAGCTGCAATCACACCCAGCAAAATGAAAAAGTAGTTGATGCGTGGGAATTGCACCAGGCTTTACCTCTCAAGGGATCTTGAGAAGCTTACAACCCCCACCAGGCAGTGTACCTGATCGATGTAGTATAGTATAATGACAAGTACCGAGGGATTGATCGTTCAGCTAGGAATAATGTCGCTAGGATTAGAAAACCTAAAGACTAGGTCTAGAGATGAGGGATGATTCTTTTTGTATTTTTATATTTTTTAGAAAGCAATTAAAAATCTCGGTTTTGAAGGAGTTGGCGGAATTAGTTGCTAGTCAACTAACCTAATACTAAGATGCAATCAAAATAAAATACTAAAATGAAAATAAAACTAAATTAACTAGAGTTGTGAGCAATATGTGGGAGAATTGTGTTTACTTAGACTTCACTACTCCCTAGATATCTTTTACACATTAATTACTTGTTATAGTTGCGTGGATGACGGATTGTATTCCTTAATACCATTCATGGGGTGGCGTACTTACTTCCCCAATCCTATGAGCGCCTACTTCACTTCTATGTCGAGCTGGTTAAAAAGCTCCTAACATGGGATCAATAGAATTTACTCATGCATTAAATACAACCAATAAAACCTAGTACACATCGGTTCATGTTTCCTAAGACGTTCAAGCATGTTACACAATGGAGATCTGCCAGTTTTCTTAAGCCTAACATTGAAATCATTCACCCAATACAACCATAAACAAGTAATCAACACATAATTAACATCTAGGTTTCATTAGATCTAAGCAAACAGAAGATAAATCTAGCCTAGCATGTTAAAATCAAGACAAGCACAAGATATAATCAACCAACACATAGACATATTGATTGAATTAAGAGAAGACTTGTCTCAATAGAACATGAAAGGATTCAAGGGGTGAAAACCCTTGAAAGTACTGTAAAATATGACCTAGGGTTTACAAAGTTCGGCCCTAGTTTTCTCCACACAAGTTCCTCCTCTAATGAATGAAAAATAGAACACTATATATAGAGTTTGATAGATGACGACGTCAAGAACAAATGTCTGACGCCGTCATCTCGCCACCAAATAGTTCCTCGGACTGCCTAGATCTGGGTCTGACGCCGTCATGTATTCACCTTATGCAGGCCATCACCAATTTAACTCTTGACGCCCTTGTTGTGACGCCGTCAGGATTGCACTGGGTCATCATGAATTTTACTCCTGACACCGTCAGGATCTTCCTCTTGACGCCGTCAGGTACTGTACTCAGCATGGAAAATTAAGACTTTGGCGTTTTCTTCACTTTTATGCTCCAAAAACGTCTGAATTGCTTCCTTTTCCAGATTTCACTCCCAAAGTACCTAAAATCACAAAAGGAACGATTTAGGGTAATATTTGATCAAATAAATTCAATTCCGGGGCTTAAATGACCCCCTAAAAGTGGTTCATTTCTCACCTCATCATATACCCTTACACTTGAG
Source organism: Artemisia argyi (assembly GCA_030686995.1). Taxonomy (NCBI): domain Eukaryota; kingdom Viridiplantae; phylum Streptophyta; class Magnoliopsida; order Asterales; family Asteraceae; genus Artemisia; species Artemisia argyi. Next base: position 176,174,988 of record CM060682.1, read on the forward strand.
ATTTGCTTGTCCTCAAGCAAATGCGCTTTTATTCTAATCAAAATACAAGTTAGGGATCATTTAACACTAATATAAAAGTAATTACAACAAATAATCATTCCACTAAAGACCAAAGACAAGCACGGAGGTCATATACTCGCACATCACAAATAGTGTTTAGATACTCACATCTCTCGGGTGTAATAAAGTAATATCACAATATGGAAACGGAAAATATCTCTCACTACCTGTCATAGAAAAATAGATTACCATAGGCTAGGGAAAGGATCAAACCTCCACCACATGGCGTAAGCACCTAGGATAAACTATCAAAGAGGTCTTTTTAAAGGGTTGTAACGTTAGGTGTAGGGAGCTGGAATACACGGTTTTTTTTGGATATAGGCAGTATTTACTGGCGGCGAGTTAACAATCTTGGTTAATTACATGTACAATGTGGCGTTGCTAAGCCAAGACTAGACTCGACTTAAGCTAGTAAATGAAAAATAACAAAAACATAAAATAAAACGGGATGGTAGTCTGTATGTTTTTTCTTTTTCTATTTTTTTTTTTCTTTTTCTTAATTTTTTCGATTTTTTTTTTTTTTTTTTTTTTTTTTTTTTTTTTTTTTTTTGCATACTCTTTTACCCTACCATCCAAAATAATGCATCATAGGGAATGAAAATTCCCCTTACACTTGAATTTTTATATACTTTACAATAAACTAATCTAATAACTCGAATTAAGAAAATCAAAACACTTCTAGTACATTTAAGATTAACGCACATACGGGGGTAATAAATGATGTTCTTCCCCATTATTCCATAACTTAAGTACTTTACCCATTGATGCGTGGGAATCGCAACAGGCTTTACCTATCGAGGGATCTCGAGAAGCTTACAACCCCCACCAGGCAGTGTACCTGATCGTTGTAGTATAGTATAGTGACAAGTACCGGAGGATTGATCGTTCAGCTTAGGAATAGTGTCGCTAGGATTAGAAAGCCTAAATTACTAGTTCTAAAAGTGAGGGATGATTATTTTTTGTGTTTTTATATTTTTTAGAAAGCAATTAAAATCTCGGGGTTTTGGAAGAGTGGGCGGAATTAGTTGTTATTCAACTAACCCAAAACTAAGATGCAATCAAAATAAAATACTAAAAATGAAATTAAACTAATTTATACTAAGGTTGTGAGCAGTAATTGGAGAAAATGTGTTTACTTAGATTTCACTACTCCCTAGATATCTTTTACACGTTAATTACTTGTTATAATTGCATGGATGACGGATTGTATTCCTTAATACCATTCATGGGGTGGCATACATAACTCCCCAATTCTATGAGCTCTTATCTCCTCCTACACCATGCCCAGCACAACTATAGGGATTGTAAACAGTGGCTCATGCATTAAATACAACCAATAAAGACCTAGTACGCCTCGGTTCATGTTTCTTAAGACGTTCAAGCATGTTACCATTTGGAGATCTGCCAGTTTTCTTAAGCCTAACATATAAATCATTCATCCAAGACAAGAATAAACAAGTAATCAACACATAATCAATATCTAGGTTTCATTAGATCTAAGCAAACACAAAAGAGATCTAGCCTAGCATAATGGAATTGAGACAAGAACAAGATATAGACAACCAACACATAGACATATTGATTGAATTAGAAGAACACTTATCTCAATTACAATGCAAGGTATCAAGGGGTTGGAACCCTTGAAAAACCTGTAAAAGTTGCACCAAAATCGTACTCCCAAAACTTCTCTCTTTAATGTGAAAAAAATTAGAAAACTATATATAGAAAAACAGGTCTGACAGCGTCAAGAGTAATCTTGTGACGCCGTCACCTCGCCGCCAAAACTCTCCTCGGATTGCCTAGATCTACTTCTGACGCCGTCAAGAGTTATGCACTTCCAGTCCGTCATGACTCTTTTACTCTTGATGCCCTTCTCACGTGACGCCGTCAAAACTCTACTGGACCGTCATGGGAATTCATGAAATTTGCTCTTGACGCCGTCAAGGACTTGCTCTTGACGCCGTCACCTACTGTTCCCAGCTTGGAAAATTAAGACTTTGGCGTTTTCTTCACTTTTATGCTCCAAAAACGTCCGAATTGCTTCCTTTTCCAGATTTCACTCCCAAAGTACCTAAAATCACAAAAGGAACGATTTAGGGCAATATTTGATCAAATAAATTCGGATTCGGGCTTAAATGACCCCCTAAAAACGGATCATTTTTCGCCTCATCATATACCCTTACACTTGAGATTTGCTTGTCCTCAAGCAAATGCGCTTTTATTCTACTCAAAATACATGTTAGGGGTCATTTAACACTAATATAAAAGTAATTACAACAAATAATCGTTCCACTAAAGACCAATAGACAAGCATGGAGGTCATACACAGGCACATCACAAATAGTGTTTAGATACTCACATCTCTCGGGTGTAATAAATGAAAATTACAATATGGAAACGGAAGATATCTCTTACTACCTGTCATAGCAAAATAGATTACCATAGGCTTGGGAAAGGATCAAACCTCCACCACATGGCGTAAGCACCTAGGATAAACTATCAAAGAGGTCTTTTAAAGGATTTAACGTTAGGTGTAGGGATATGAAATACACGGTTTTGTTGGATAAAGGAAGTTTTACTGGTGGCGAGTTAACAATCTTGGTTAATTACATATACAATGTGGCATTGCTAAGCCAAGACTAGACTCGGCTTAAGCTAATAAATCAAAAAGAACAAAAACATAAAATGAACATAGAATAAAAAGGGATGGTAGTCCGTATGTTTTTTTTTCTCCTTTCTATTTTTTTTCTTTTTCTAATTTTTTTTTATTATTTTTTATTTATTTTTTTGCATACACTCTTACCCTACCATCCAAAATAATACATCATAGGGAATGAACATTTCCCTTACACTTGAATCTTTACATACTTTACATTAAACTAATATAATGACTCGAATTAAGAAAATCAAAACACTTGGAGCACTTTTAAGATTAACGCACATATGGGGGTAATAAATGATGTTCTTCCCCATTACTCCATAAATAAGTACTTTACCCATGAGTCCCAATCGTCCCAAAACAATATGTACAAGGATATGACTCGACTTAGCAACCATGTAATCAATTAGATAGTTAAATTAGGGTTTAACAAATAACAATAATGCACTAAAAATGAGCGCATACACGGAAGGCTAAGGCGATTTGGTTGTACATTTAAGTGGGGTGTAACAAATTCTTCCTTTAAGTAAAATGCTTAAAGTTAGAAACGAAAAGATAGGCTCGGAGGGGTGTACTAGGGGTTTCGTGTACTAAAAATGAGTACAACGCTAAGGGTGTAGGAAAAATTAGTTGACTTAACTAGCCAAGTAATATGACTTAAATGGTCAAGTAATTATAATACGGGTTTAACACAAGGGTAATCCTAATGCCTTTTATCATGTAGTAAATCCTTCTACACGAATGTAGTCTCACTAGCGGTCTCGGGATGCATCACTAACGCAAGTTCTAGAATCTAAATGCTACCGGTACACTCATAAGCACTAATAGTAAATGCTTTTCCTATCAAATCTAAAGGCGAACCTCACATATTTGGGTGGAATATTTTTCTGAATATACGGTTATGTGCTAGTCATACAATCTCCTATCCATGAGACGCTTGCTATGGCTAAAGTTTCACTCCTAAATGTTGTAAAAAATTTTAAATTTGGCTTTAAAATTGCACTAACAAGTATTTCTCATAGTTTTATTACACATCTACCATCAAACAAAACAAACTCAAGCGAAAGTGCATATGTAAGGTATCATCTTTTTACCCTCCCCTTACACTTAAGATGAACATTGTCCCCAATGTTCAAGTAAAGAATGTAAAAGTGAAAAAGTAAAGATAATGAAATCAAATACTCCCCTGATTCGCTCGGTATGGACAATAGGATGGCCAGGTTAAATCTTCCTCCAAGAAAATGAACAATCAAAGCTTCCCTTCCAGAATATAAATCATCTCCTTGTCATACATAACATGTAAAACCTGAGAAAATAGACAAGACAACCTCGCGTAAAATCGGCGGCATCCTATATAAGTTTCTAAGTCCTAGAAAACAAGATAAGATATAATGCTTGTGGAATGAAGTTTGCAGATCTCCTGGAGATTATAAAACTTAATAATTCACAAAAACCATAAGACTCCGTTAGAAAAACAAAACCGGTAAAATTTCCAGATTCTAACTCCTGACGCCGTCAAGAGTAAACCTCTGACGCCGTCAGAATGGACCTGCAGAAATTCTTATGTTAAGTTTCTGGAAAATTTCTGGAAAAACTTGGTCCTACTTCCTGGAAAATCCTGCAAAACTTCATTATGACTCAATACAAGCATTTGACTCTAACAAATACGAATATACATGCTCATTTAATATTGTGGAGAATCATGATCGGTTTGTTTCTTAAAAACATATTTGGGGTTTCCCCTTACACTTATCTTTTGCAAAAATACTTCTAGGTGGAGTTAAGACTAGGCTAAACAACAAAGTAAAGTATTTTCACATTTTAATTGAGAAACATGATCAACCAACAATAAAAATAAAGCATGCATACGGAAGCAAATAACAAACAAACAAATAAAAACACACAAAACATGGGTTGCCTCCCAAGAAGCGCTTTTCTTTATTTACGAGTCTTGTAGCTAGACTCAAGGTCATGGGTTACTACGTGATTTCATCATTGGTTCCACTCTCTAGGTCGTCTTCTAAACCAGTTTTGTATTCTGGACCTAGTTGCAAGCACTCTTTGTAGAAACCAAGCATCCTATTCTTTACATATTCTACTCCCCTACGTCTATCCTCCTCATTCCTATAATAAGCCGCTTGCTTATGTTCCTTTTCGAAATTAGAGAGAAGGCGGTATTGTTCGATCTTGTAGGACATTTGATAAGCAACCTCATCATTCTCTTTCTTGAATCTAACTATCCCTAAAGTCGGATCATAACTCATCCTAGTAGCTTCAACAAATGGTTTTCCAAATATTATTTGGCTTAGGCAAGCATCAATCACCGGACGAGTGTCTTCCACTATCATAAAATCGATCTCATAGGTGAGATTCCCAATAATCACATGCAATCCCTTCACTCTTCCTGCAAAATTACTTATCAGATTCTTACCGGGCATCATCCTAAAATTGAGTTGCTTCTTCATCACCCAATTGTAATAAGTCCTAGTCATGATGTTCACGGGGGATCTAAGGTCGATGTAAGCTTTCCATATATGCATGTGCCCGATATTGCATGGGATGTTAATGTTAGAGGGGTCTCCCATTTTGATAAGGGGGTTGCCAAAGATATATGTTTTCTCGGGACTATCGAATAAATCCTTATGGTATTCCCGTTCTTCCTTGGTTGGCAACTTATCAAAGTATTCTTCTATAGGTTCTACCTCCTCTAATTCCTCATCCTTATTAACCTCAACTTCCCTACTCTCATCCTTACTATCGGCTTCTACTCTAACTTCATCCTTGTCGCTCTCTTCTATCTCCCTATCTATTGGCTTAATGGTGACCACATTGACAAAGTGGACATGTTTGGATGATGAGGGGTCCTTAATTTGGATTCCACTATTGGTGTCCCTAGTGTCCTTCCTAGATGTGATTAATGATTGGTTGTTGAGGGCTTTCAACAAGTTGTCAATCTTGTTGGTCATCTCCGTTTGTTGTGGGTTGAATTCGGTTTCAAACCTAGCTATGCGGGCTTCTTGAGATGCCATGAACTTTGACATCAATCATTCGAGATTGCTGGTCCTACCATAGTTGTTAGAAGGATTGTTGTTGAAAGTACGGTTGGATGGTGGACCGTTTGGTTGGTAACGATTAGGCGGATTGGAGGAATTGGGTTGATTTTGTTTCCACCTAAGGTTTGGGTGATTTTTCCAAGAGGGGTTGTATGAATCACCGTAAGGGTTTGGCTCGGGCTTGAAAGTGTACCACTTATCTCCCGCTTCGTCGGTACGCGTGGATGCGTAGTCCGCAAAAGCTGTTCCGGGGAGTTCCACACAATCACGAGTGTCATGGGGACCACTACATAATTCGCATGAAGAAGTGATTTTGTTCACTTGGCTTGAAGGCTTAGGAGCATCGTAAGATTTCATGAGAAACTTGACTTGGTCCTCAAGTTCCATGATCCTACGGTCGGGAGTGCTAGAATTGTTCGAAGGCAAAGATATTGCCTTGACCGTTTTGTTCAAATCACGGGGATCATTCCAAATTTCGTTGTCATAGAGAGCAAGATCTTCTATGAGTTCCCATGATTGTTCCGCACTAAGATCACGTAGCTTACCACCGGCCGATTGGTCAATGGCTCGCCTCGTGGAGATGTCGATATGGTCATAAAAAATTTAGACTTGGAGCCAAAGATCTATGCCATGATGAGGGACTTTTTGGAGTAAGTCCTTGAAACGAGTCTATGCTTCATAAAGAGATTCATTTTGACGTTGTTGGAACATCAAGATGTCATTTCTAAGCTTAGTAGTTCTCCCCGGTGGGAAAAATTGAGCAAGGAAACGAGTGGTGAGATCATCCCATGTGGTGATGGATCCCACGGGTAAACGCTCAAGCCATTGACTAGCTTGATCCCGTAGAGAGAATTGGAATAGGCGTAAACGGGTCGTCTCTCTAGTTTCAACACCTAGGTCTATGGAATCTACGATTTTGAGAAAGTCCTTAAGATGTTGGTTTGGATCTTCGGAACGAAGTCCATGGAATGCACATCCGCTTTGCACCAACCGGATGGTGTCGGATCGCATGGGGGTCACATTGGCTCCGGTGAGCTCAATGGTGTTTCGATAGCCTTGGTGGCAAGGTCGGGAATACTCTCCTAAGGTTCGGGGCCTAAGGGGTTCTAATGGTGTGTTTTGTTGTGGTGGGATGACGGGTTCAAAGATGTTACCACATTCCATGATGTCGGATGGTAAAGAGTTACGAACAAAAGCACAAAGAAATAAGATAGACTAAAGAAAACCTAAAAATAAAAATAAAATCTTACTAGAAAGGAATCTAGCAAGTAGACCTAATAAAAAGAAATTCTAACCTAGACAATAACTATTCCCCGGGCTGCGGCGCCAAAAACTTGATGCGTGGGAATCGCAACAGGCTTTACCTCTCGAGGGATCTCGAGAAGCTTACAACCCCCACCAGGCAGTGTACCTGATCGTTGTAGTATAGTATAGTGACAAGTACTGGGGGATTGATCGTTCAGCTTAGGAATAGTGTCGCTAGGATTAGAAAGCCTAAATTACTAGTTCTAAAGGTGAGGGATGATTATTTTTTGTGTTTTTATATTTTTTAGAAAGTAATTAAAATCTCGGGGTTTTGGAAGAGTGGGCGGAATTAGTTGCTATTCAACTAACCCAAAACTAAGATGCAATCAAAATAAAATACTAAAAATGAAATTAAGCTAATTTATACTAAGGTTGTGAGCAGTAATTGGAGAAAATGTATTTACTTAGATTTCACTACTCCCTAGATATCTTTTACACGTTAATTACTTGTTATAATTGCATGGATGACGGATTGTATTCCTTAATACCATTCATGGGGTGGCATACATAACTCCCCAATTCTATGAGCTCTTATCTCCTCCTACACTATGCCCAGCACAACTATAGGGATTGTAAACAGTGGCTCATGCATTAAATACAACCAATAAAGACCTAGTACGCCTTGGTTCATGTTTCTTAAGACGTTCAAGCATGTTACCATTTGGATATCTGCCAGTTTTCTTAAGCCTAACATATAAATCATTCATCCAAGACAAGAATAAACAAGTAATCAACACATAATCAATATCTAGGTTTCATTAGATCTAAGCAAACACAAAAGAGATCTAGCCTAGCATAATGGAATTGAGACAAGAACAAGATATAGACAACCAACACATAGACATATTGATTGAATTAGAAGAACACTTATCTCAATTACAATGCAAGGTATCAAGGGGTTGGAACCCTTGAAAAACCTGTAAAAGTTGCACCAAAATCGTACTTAGGGTTTCTCCCAAAACTTCTCTCTTTAATGTGAAAAAATTAGAAAACTATATATAGAAAAACAGGTCTGACGGCGTCAAGAGTAATCTTGTGACGCCGTCACCTCACCGCCAAAACTCTCCTCGGATTGCCTAGATCTACTTCTGACGCCGTCAAGAGTTATGCACTTCCAGGCCGTCATGACTCTTTTACTCTTGACGCCCTTCTCACGTGACACCGTCAAAACTCTACTGGACCGTCATGGGAATTCATGAAATTTGCTCTTGACGCCGTCAAGGACTTGCTCTTGATGCCGTCACCTACTGTTCCCAGCTTGGAAAATTAAGACTTTGGCGTTTTCTTCACTTTTATGCTCCAAAAACGTCCGAATTGCTTCCTTTTCCAGATTTCACTCCCAAAGTACCTAAAATCACAAAAGGAACGATTTAGGGCAATATTTGATCAAATAAATTCGGATTCGGGCTTAAATGACCCCCTAAAAATGGATCATTTTTCGCCTCATCATCCATGAGTCCCAATCATCCCAAAACAATATGTACAAGGATATGACTCGACTTAGCAACCATTTAATCAATTAGATAATTAACTTAGGGTTTAAACAAATAACAATAATGCACTAAAAATGAGTACATACACGGAAGGCTAAGGCGATTTGGTTGTACATTTAAGTGTGGTGTAACAAATTCTTCCTTTAAGTAAAATGCTTAAAGTTAGAAACGAAAAGATAGGCTCGGAGGGGTGTACTAGGGGTTTCGTGTACTAAAAATGAGTATAACGCTAAGGTGTGGGAAAAATTAGTTGACTTAACTAACCAAGTAATATGACTTAAATGGTCAAGTAATTATGATACGGGTTTAACACAAGGTTGATCCTAATGTCTCTTATCATGTAGTAAATCCTACTACATGAATGTAGTCTCACTAGCGGTCTCGGGATGCATCACTAACGCAAGTTCTAGAATCTAAATGCTACCGGTACACTCATAAGCACTAATAGTAAATGCTTTTCCTATCAAATCTAAAGGCGAACCTCACATATTTGGGTGGAAAATTTTTCTGAATGGTACGGTTTTATGCTAGTCATACAATCTCCTATCCATGAGACGCTTGGTATGGCTAAAATTTCGCTCCTAAATGTTGTAAAAAATTTTAAATTTGGCGCTAAAATTACACTAACAAGTATTTCTCATAGTTTTATTACACATCTACCATTAAACAAACAAACTCAAGCGAAAGTGTATCTGTAAGGTATCATCATTTTACCCTCCCCTTACACTTAGGATGAACATTGTCCCCAATGTTCAAGTAAAGAATGTAAAAGTGAAATAAGTAAAACGAATGAAATCAAATACTCCCCTGATTCGCTCGGTATGGATAATAAGGTGGCCAGGTTAGATTTTCCTCCAAGAAAATGAACAATCAAAACTTCCCTTCCAGAAAAATAAATCATCTTCTTGTCATACATAACCTGTAAAACCTGAGAAAACAGACAAGGCAACCTCGCATAAAATCGGCGGCAATCTACATATGCTAATAAATCCTAGAAAACAAAATAAGATATAATGCTTGTGGAATGATGTTTGTAGATTTCCTGGAGATTATAAAACTAATAATTCAACAAAAACTTTAAGACTCCGTTAAAAAAACAAAACTGGTAAAATTTCCAGATTTTTACACGTGACGCCGTCAAGAGGAAACTCGTGATACCATCAGAAGTGACCTGCAGAAATTCTTATGTTAAGTTTCCGGAAAATTTCTGGAAAAACTTGGTCCTACTTCCTGGAAAATCCTGCAAAACATCATTATGACTCGATACAAGCATTTGACTCTAACAAATACGAATATACATGTTCACTTAATATTGTGGAGAATCATGATCGATTTTGTTTCTTAAAAACTTATTTGGGGTTTCCCCTTACACTTATCTTTTGCAAAAATACCTTTGGGTGAAGTTAAGACTAGGCCAAACAACAAAGTAAAGTATTTTCACTATTTTAGTTTAGAAACATGACCTACCAACAATAAAAATAAAGCATGCATACGGAAGCAAATAACAAACAAACAAAATAAAAATCACATACAATCATGAGTTGCCTCCCAAGAAGCGCTTTTCTTTATTTACGAGTCTTGTAGCTAGACTCAAGGTCATGGGTTACTACGTGACCTCATCGTTGGTTTCACTCTCTAGGTCGTCTTCTAAGCCAGTTTTGTATTCCGGACCTAGTTGCAAGCATTCTTTGTAGAAACCAAGCATCCTATTCATCACATACTCTACTCCTTTACGTCTATCTTCATCGTTCATATAGTAAGCTGCTTGTTTGTGTTCCTTTTCTATATTAGAAAGGAGGCGGTATTGCTCAATCTTGTAGGGCATTTGGTAGGCAATCTCATCATTCTCTTCCTTGAACCTAACTATCCCTAAAGTCGGATCATAACTCATCTTAGTGGCCTCAACAAATGGTTTTCCGAATATTACTTGGCTTAGGAAATCATCTATCACTGGACGAGTGTCTTCTACTATCATAAAATCGATCTCATAGGTGAAATTACCTATAATCACAAGCAATCCCTTCACTCTTCCTACAAAATTACTTATCAAATTCTTATTGGGCATCATCCTATAATCAAGTTGTTTCTTCATCACCCAATTGTAATAAGTCCTAGTCATGATGTTTACAGGAGATCTAGGATCGATATAAGCTTTCCATATATGCATATGCCTGATGTTGCATGGTATGTTGATGTTAGAGGGGTCTCCCATTTTGATAAGGGGTGTGCTAAGGATATATGGTGTCTCGGGGCCATCGAATAAATCCTTATGGTATTCCCATTCTTCCTTGGTGGGCAACTTATCAAAGTGCTTTTCTATAGCCTCTACTTCCTCTAACTCCTCTCCCTTATTAACCTCAACTTCCCGAATTTTATCCCTAGTTTCGGTTTCTACTTCAACTTCATCTTTGTCACTTTCTTCTATATCCTTATCTTTTGGATTAATGGTGACAACATTGACAAAGTGGACATGTTTGGATGACGAGGGGTCCTTAATTTGGATTCCGTTATTGGCGTCCCTAGTGTCCTTCCTAGGTGTAGTTAACGCTTGGTTGTTGAGGGATTTCAACAAGTTGTCTATCTTGTTGGTCATCTCCGTTTGTTGTTGGTTGAATTCGGTTTCAAACCTAGCTATGCGAGCTTCTTGAGATGCCATGAACTTAGACATCAATCCTTCAAGATTGTTGGTACTACCATAGTTGTTAGAAGGATTGTTGTTGAAAGTACGGTTGGAGGGTGGACCGTTTGGTTGGTAACGATTAGGCGGATTGGAAGAATTGGGTTGATTTTGTTTCCACCTAAGGTTTGGGTGATTTTTCCAAGAGGGGTTGTAGGAATCAACGTAAGGGTTTGACTCGGGTTTAGAAGTGTACCACTTATCTCCCGCTTCGTCGGTACGTGAGGATGCGTAGTCCGCAAAAGCTGTTCCGGGGAGTTCCACACAATCACGAGTGTCATGGGGACCACTACATAATTCGCATGAAGAAGTGATTTTGTTCACTTGGCTTGAAGGCTTGGGAGCTGCGTAAGATTTCATGAGAAACTTGACGTGGTCCTCAAGTTCCATGATCCTACGGTCGGGAGTGCTAGAGTTGTTCGAAGGCAAAGATATTGCCTTGACCGTTTTGTTCAAATCACGGGGATCATTCCAACTTTCGTTGTCATAGAGAGCAAGATCTTCTATGAGTTCCCATGATTGTTTCGCACTTAGATCACGTAGCTTATCACCGACCGATTGGTCAATGGCTCGCCTTGTGGAGAGATCGATATGGTCATAGAAGATTTGGACTTGGAGCCAAAGATCTATGCCATGATGAAGGACTTTTTGGAGTAAGTCCTTGAAACGAGTCCATGCTTCATAAAGAGTTTCATTTTGACGTTGTTGGAACATCAAGATGTCATTTCTAAGCTTGGTAGTTCTCCCCGGTGGGAAAAATTGAGCAAGGAAACGAGTGGTGAGATCATCCCATGAGGTGATGGATCCCGCGGGTAAACGTTCAAGCCATTAGCTAGCTTGATCACATAGAGAGAATTGGAATATGCGTAATCGGGTTGACTCTCTAGTTGTAACATCAAGGTCTATAGAATCTACGATTTTAAGGAAGTCCTTGAGATGTTGGTTTGGATCTTCGGAACGAAGTCCATGGAATGCACATCCGCTTTGCACCAACCGGATGGTGTCGGATCGCAAGGGGGTCACATTGGCTCCGGTGAGCTCAATAGTGTTTCGGTAGCCTTGGTGGCTAGGTCGGGAATACTCTCCTAAGGTTCGGGGCCTAAGAGGTTCTAGTGGTGGGTTTTGTTGTGGTGGGATGACGGGTTCAAAGATGTTCCCATCGTCCATGATGTCGGGTGGTGAAGAGTTACGAACAAAAACACGAAGAAATAAGATAGACTAAAGAGAACCTAAAAATAAAAATAAAATCTTACTAGAAAGGAATCTAGCAAGTAGACCTAATAAAAAGAGATTCTAACCTAGACAATAACTATTCCCCGGGTTGCGGCGCCAAAAACTTGATGCGTGGGAATTGCACCAGGCTTTACCTCTCAAGGGATCTTGAGAAGCTTACAACCCCCACCAGGCAGTGTACCTGATCGATGTAGTATACTATAATGACAATTACCGGGGGATTGATCGTTCAGCTAGGAATAGTGTCGCTAGGATTAGAAAACCTAAAGACTAGGTCTAGAGATGAGGGATGATTCTTTTTATATTTTTATATTTTTTAGAAAGCAATTAAAAATCTCGGGTTTTGAAGGGGTTGGCGGAATTAGTTGCTAGTCAACTAACCCAATACTAACATGCAATCAAAATAAAATACTAAAATGAAAATAAAACTAAATTAACTAGAGTTGTGAGCAATATGTGGGAGAATTGTGTTTACTTAGACTTCACTACTCCCTAGATATCTTTTACACATTAATTACTTGTTATAGTTGCGTAGATGACGGATTGTATTCCTTAATACCATTCATGGGGTGGCGTACTTACTTCCCCAATCCTATGAGCGCCTACTTCACTCCTATGTCGAGCCGGCTAAGAAGCTCCTAACATGGGATCATTAGAATTTACTCATGCATTAAATACAACCAATAAAACCTAGTACACATCGGTTCATGTTTCCTAAGACGTTCAAGCATGTTACACAATGGAGATCTGCCAGTTTTCTTAAGCCTAACATTGAAATCATTTATCCAATACAACCATAAACAAGTAATCAACACATAATTAACATCTAGGTTTCATTAGATCTAAGCAAACACAAGATAAATCTAGCCTAGCATGTTAAAATCAAGACAAGCACAAGATATAATCAACCAACACGTAGACATATTGATTAAATTAAGAGAAGACTTATCTCAATAGAACATGAAAGGATTCAAGGGTGAAAACCCTTGAAAGTACTGTAAAATATGACCTAGGGTTTACAAAGTTCGGCCTTAGTTTTCTCCACACAAGTTCCTCCTCTAATGAATGAAAAATAGAAAACTATATATAGAGTTTGATAGATGACGGCGTCAAGAACAAATGTCTGACGCCGTCATCTCGCCACCAAATAGTTCCTCGGACTGCCTAGATCTGGGTCTGACGCTGTCATGTATTCACCTTATGCAGGCCGTCACCAATTTAACTCTTAACGCCCTTGTTGTGACGCCGTCAGGATTGTACTGGGTCGTCATGAAATTTACTCCTGACGTCGTCAGGATCTTCCTCTTGATGCCGTCAGGTACTGTTCTCAGCATAGAAAATTAAGACTTTGGCGTTTTCTTCACTTTTATGCTCCAAAAACGTCCGAATTGCTTTCTTTTCCAAATTTCACTCCCAAAGTACCTAAAATCACAAAAGGAACGATTTAGGGTGATATTTGATCAAATAAATTCAATTCCGGGCTTAAATGACCCCCTAAAAGTGGTTCATTTTTCGCCTCATCAGTAGTAAATTTATGCGGCGCCATATGAAAATTCATTTGCGTAAAAAACCATCGCATGTTATTACCTGAACTTTGTTTAGTGCCTGTGGCAGTTCGTTGCGACAAACAGATCACATTTACTCATTCAATTATCAAACTGTGACAAATTCAGGCATTACATAGTCTAATTAAAAATCTCGGTCTCGTCACATGCGACACAAAAGCAGTTATGACAACTACAGAGCGTTATGAACTTATAAGTTTTACACAGTACCGAGCCTTTCAGGCTCTTAGCAAATGAACATAGGTCACATGAAATCATCCAAATCATTAGATTTGACAACCTTCATAAATCATCCAAATCATTAGAAACCTCAAAATTTGTATGGTAGAACATCAAATCCGAACACCCCTTTCAACAATTCCTCAACTCTATAAATTTGACTACCTTAGGACACTTACAAATCACACCATCACCTTCACAATCTCTGATCTTAAGCTTCTTAACCAACATTTTGACTATGACAAAATCAACAAACACCTCTCCACAATCAAGACCCATTAGGAGAACTGCCCGTATTAGTGTAAAACCATGTTGCTTCACTACCATCAACCTAAGCTCCTCATCTTCGGATGAATCACCACTCATCATCTCTTCACCCATCAAAGATGAAAACTTCTTAAATCTTGCAACTCCCACACCATCACCAAGGCTCAACAATGTGACCACCACTCCACCTCCAACAAAAACTCCCATTGATCCAAGTCCACCACCGTCTCCAACTCAACCATCTAAATCTCCATCACCACCCAAATCACCAAAACTTGAACCAATGGAGCTTTTTGGCACTCCACCAACATCTCCACATCCTTTCTTACAAGACCTTGATGATCTTCCGCCAAGAACAACCAATCCACCACCATTGCCTTCGTTTGGCTCAATTGAACGAATGGCAACCCATCAACCAAGGGCATTCTTTGAGCCCAATTAACCTTTTGAATAAGAACCATCATCACAACAAAAACCATCCTCACAACCACCCCAACCAAAACCATTGTTGTTTCACCCTCTCTTCAAAGATATTCATGGCCCTCTCTATGGAGAACCAAACTTTGAACACCATGATCAACCAGGACCTCAACCAACTCAACCACAATCACAACACTTTGAGTCCTTCTTTCCTTCCTATGAGGAAATAGAGGCATCCCTATGGAACAACCCACCAAACACAAACGAGGAGATCAATGATCGCTTTGACAACCTATATGCTTTTAAAAGCATGGTCGGCTCCCATCTCCATCAAGCAATGGAGTTTCAAACCACCTTGCTCTCCTCCATTGCCAATCCTACCTCATATCAACAAACCACCAATGTTCCACCACCACCACCACCATCAACAAATGATCCACTCCTACCCAATCCTTGCCATGGGTGCTCACATTGTGAGCGTTCGGCAAAAATAAGTGAAAGCATTAAGATAATGCTTCACCAAGTCCAAGATGAAACCCGTTTTGCTCTACAACACATTCTTGAGCTTTTGGATGCTCTTTCTCACCCAAACCATTCCTAGAGCGTGTTTGGAGGCTTTTTGCCCCATTTAACACAATATGGGTGACTTCCTTTTATAGAAGTAGGATTTTATTTTATTTTCTTTCTTTGTTCCTTTTTTATTTTATTTTTATTTTTTTTAGAAGTAGGATGGTATCCACCTAATTTCTTGTCTTTGACTTTTCAAAAGTCAAATTTTACATCTAATGAATTCCATTCTACTCAATTGTGTGCATTGTTGGTTAACCATTTCGGTGTGGTGATTGGTGTTCCTACTATACCTTCTTGTGGTTACATATATATATATATTGTCTTTTCGATACTAACTTTTCTTTTGTAGGATCAAAATCCATGTCTCCTTACTTGACACCCCAACTAGGGAGAGTATTGTCCAAGGGGGAGCATTTGGCTTGAACCATTCTGCTACACTACTCTTCTTTTTGTTTTCACAAAAAGGGGGAGAAAATATATTTAAACTTAAACTAATTTTCATAAGTCAAATAAAACAAGTTTAAGTATAAATTTTTAAAGAATTAACACTATAATTAGTGACTTGCTTAAAAATAAAGTTTATGTTTTGTCCTCAACAAAAAGGGGGAGATTGTTAATACAAATATCGTCTAAAAACGTTATTTATATTTTACGATCTTTGCTATGTTTTGTTAACGACAAAGTATAAACTTTAATTCTTAGCAAATCATGAATATATTTTAAGTCTTTCATAACTAGAACTTTATTTCATTTAAATATCACATTTGCTACATTTACATTTTGCATAAAACATAACATTTTTATATTTCTATAAATAGAAAATGTGGTATGACATCATGGCATACATCATGAGCATTTATGGAAAGATTTCTAAATCTAGAAGTTGACTTTCCAAAAGATTTCTTACACACTTGGAAAGATTCTTACTCAATCTATCTTGTAGTTGACTTAAAGGATCTTGATTAGACATTGCATAGATATGAAAAGATTTCTTGAGCATTTGACTGTGAGTCTAGCGGAACCCTGTGGATACAAGGGCGGAACCCTTGTTTTGGTTCCGCCGGGTCCACCAGCCTGATGTCTTGTTTAGCTATAAATACCAAGCAACACTCAAGAATTCTTTTATCACTTCTCATTATATTTTACACATACATTCTTAATACATTCATCTAACTCATTAACATTTCATTTGTGTGAGATCTTTTGTAGCAAAGAGGATCAGAAAGTTCACACCAAAAGTTACAAGTCTCAACACAACGTTGCAAGTCTTGATAGCTTAGCATTGTGTAAACTCGTGAAGTTTATACATCATTTCATTGTGTAATTTCAGTAGTGATCGGTTAGTATTTTAGGCCTTAAAATACATAGTGTGACAGGAGTCGTTGTACCCTTGTAAAAGAACTCGACATCTAGCTTTGTGTCGGAAATCTTGTGTAAGCGACGTGTAAGGTTTTCCCGCCGGTGAAAGGAGCTTGTTGACTAGTGATTGAAACTCTCGAGTTGGATACTCGAGGCGTGGAGTAAGGCAAGGAAAAAGAGTCCTTGTAGCCGAAGCACGATAAACAATCGTGTTGTGGTTTGATCGTTTCTTACTTTATATTTTCATATTACTTATCGTTAATTAGTTTCAATTGTTGATTATACATAAAGTTTTCAAAGCTAAAAGAAGTTAAAAACCGGTAAACTATTCAACCCCTTTCTAGTTTTCCACAAAATGATTTAGAAGAATATGTAGGAAGGATTAAAACAGAAAGTTTGGAGTGTAAAAGGTGAGAAAAATGCTAGGAAACAATCCAGTATTTATAGGCAAAGCTGACGGGCTGAGGAGCGGGACCGATCCCCTTAAAGTCTGGTCGGCCTCTCTCATATTTATGGGGGCCGCCCCTTCTAAACGTTCCTCAGCTTTGTCTTTTTCTGGAGAAGGGTTTTCTAGAATATTTTTGCTATTTTTTGTTGTAATTTTGAATTCAAGTATTTATTTTGAATTAAACAATTTCCTTTATTCACCAAAAATGATTTTGTAAAACATATAAAATGTTTGTATCATTTTATAAAAAATCTAGTGATTAATTAAAAGTTCCTTTGATCAAAAAATGCATTAGACATTTGTTTATTTATAAATACTTGTTTACGTAATGATTTTACATTTTGTGATTATCAACGTAGAGATATCGAAAAATATCAATAACGTTTTCATGCATTATTTATATCAACATGTTTGTGGTGGTATGATGGTGATTTTAGGCCTTTTGTTTGAGAGAGACAAAGAGGTTGAAGGGGATGCCATTGTAGGAAATGAAGAAGAGGTGAAAGATGGTGAGGATGAGGATGAAGATGAAGAATGGGTGTTTAAATAATCAATGATGATTATGGTTTGGACAAAACATGTATTAGGAAGATTTTAGCACATAAATTTGTTTATGTAAATATGAAAAAGGTGGTGATAAACATGCAATAGATTTAGGATTGCAGAAAGGAAGAAAACAGTGCAAAATTTGTGACCTATGCTGGATGGTCCTTTAAACATTGGACGGTCCTTTATTGATAAGGGACCACCAAACAGATAAGGGACCGTTGCCAGTATGTTGCCAGGTTTTTGCTCAGTTTTTCATTTCTACAACCTGTAAGTGTCTATATATCTACAGAAACATATAGAGCTATATCTCAAACAAAGACTTAAGAGACAATCATGCTATTAAGAAGAAAGCATTTAGCATGTTATAAAGCAACTAATTTAAGCATGTTCAAAAGATATATGTCAAATAAATCACAATTCAATTAAGTCAAATAAGAAGCATGCATTCAAGTCATAACAAATATCAAATGCCTTACAATACAATCAAGTCTTAAGAAACATGTATCATTAGATCAAGAAAAAAAATAACGCAAGACAATAGGTAATGATCTTGTGCATCCATCAAGTGACTTCTAGATGTCTTTGTCCTTTGACTTCAATTAGTCTCCCCCAATGCGTCTCGCACTCGACATATCATCAATAGGTGTTCTCTTGGGTTTAATGAAGGATAATATGCGTGACTTAGTCATAGGTTCTAAGACTCGATTTCTAAGGTAGTAGTGTTGATTTTGGAGGTATGGATGTGTTCTCATGACGTAGTTGAAGAGGCGTGTTAGGAACATCCCATAAGGCATAGATTTATTATCATCGTCTTTGAGATGTATGATTCGCATAGCGAAGAGATAAGCGAGATTGTATGGTTGTCTAGTGAGAATGCATTAATGCAATAGGACCATTTTTTTGTCGTTAATCCAAAACCCCAAAACCGTATAGAAACTTTAAGTATACGTAACAAAGATACATTTCGTAGTTCCCTAGACCTAGAATAGAACATTAGCCGGGGTAGATGCAAGTGATTATAGCATACCCGTATACTTAACTATAATATCATAGATTAATATGGTTTAGGAAAACTAAGTAATTAAATCCGATGTTACAACTAATGATTCACACCTTCCATAGTTTCATACTATGGGTTTCAAACAAAAAAACAAAATAAAAAATAATAAAAATTTACTATATTAATATTTAATAGAGAGTAAAGAATATGCAAAAAATGGCTCCCCTCTTTCCCCAAACACGTGACATATCACCCTTGTTCTCCTGTTCTCGTGTAGTGGCAAATGTAAAATAGTGAAACAATATTAGTGGATCTTCCGTTAATGTCCTGCATAATTAACTGTCCGTTACATTTTCAGAAATCATGTTACAAAATTAACACAATGTTAGAAACTAACAAACCTGATCAATCGAAAAACTTGCAATGACTGCGAGTCCATTAACCTCTTTTCTTCATACATGAAGCCTCCTCACTGACAGCAACCTCGCTTATGTATATGGGGACTTTAAGACCAACAGATTGCAGATGACCAAAAAGGAGCCCATGGGAAAGTTTAAGTATGTCTTTTGCCTTCATGTGTAAGAATAATCTCATAGTTATCAGCTTGCAACAAAAATGAAGACATTAATAATCAGCAGGAGCTGATATTTCATACAAATATTTAAATTTCAAGTGTAGGTTACATATCTAAGAATCACAATCACATTTACCATTAGCCAATTATCACATCAATACTCTTGAAATCTCAATCGAACAAAACTAACACAACCAAAAGCCTTAAAAAAGAAGCTAAATATTTTGCACCATCATTTGCTATATAGTACATGCCAGAAGCTTTTTTCAGTTGATATACCGTTAAAAGAAAGAGAAAAAACCGATAACCATCAACCAGAAGCTTTTTCGGTTGATATTTAAATTTCAATGTCGTTTGAACAAAGGCATAACAGAAGCTTTTGTCATTTACGAAAAAAAAAAAAAAAAAAAAAAAAAAAAACCATCAACCACATAAGGAGGAGAGATAATAGCAAAGATCTTTCAAAACACTAAAAGGGTTGGTAAAGGAAAAACTTGCATTCAGGAATTTATAGGTTAAAACATATATGCCACTATTCAATATAACAATAGGAAACAGTTCAAAAAGACTAAACACCTGCTTACATAGCGATTTTACCAGATGACAACTTATATATAAGAAGCTTTGACCTTAACTAACTTATCACTAGTAACAAACTTCATTTACTAATACTTTCATCCGATCCATTGATTTCATGAACACGTTAGCAAACTTACATCACCAAAAACCTTTTCTTAATAGTATTAATAATTGTTAATTTAACGCTTTGGTGCAAAAATTTGACGTTGCACCATATTTAGTGTAAAATGTCGTTGGTAAGTGTACCAGACCACACATATTACACCAAATTTGTTGTTTTGATTGAAGATGAACCTCCACACTTTAACACCAAAGTTGGTGTTTTGGTATTGGAGATGGTCTAAGAAATCTGATTAATTGACAAGCAGGCAAACCACGAGTCTCATGACAGTGTGACCGTCTGGTTGTCTAAAATCATCCACTGATACATCTAAACTACTGTAACATGCAATCAATATATCACCATCTTCGTCTTCATATTTGAGGCTAAAGCTTCCTAGCTTGAGCTGAAATCTTGTTGCAATCAGCTCTTCCAACTTTGTGAATCCATCTGAAAGTATGAATGGAAACCTCACAGTATCCTCTTTGTATGTTGCCTTGATAGTCAAAGGTTTCACCGACTTTTTTTAAGGTTGTTTTGGGATGTCCAAGTTCATCAATCACAATTGTTTCTACACGTGTGGAACTATACATAGCATGTTTAGTATGGGTCACAGGATTATGTTCATTAGATCCCCAAAAATTCGAGGAGTGGGAATCACTCTTATTAGGAGTATATGGCCACCCCTTAATACCAAGACTTGTGCATTTGCACTTCAACTTACTTCCGCTAACTTCATATATAGTGAAAATGAGAATCTTAGAAGGAAGCTTGTACGAAGCTTTGACCGTAATTAACCAACTTGTCACTAGCAACTAGCTAGCTACTTCAACTGATTCGATCAACAACATTTTCTAATTAAAGTTGACAGGCAGGTCTTATGCTTCTCTGCAGTGAACTTCCCAATCGCATACTGACTCGACCTGTTACGTTCCTTTAAGGTCACTATCGTGTCACTTGTCATCTAAACACAATCAAAACCACCAATTAAATATATGACAGCATTTTACCGAATTTAACAAAAGCTGTACGTCATGAAATTACCTCCATGTAAGGAGGATGTTTTCTAACCGCAAGTGATTTCTTAGCTTTCGAATAGATAACGGTGGGAGGTGATGGAGCATCGCCGCAGGTCGCCTCTATCACTGTAGTCACAACGATCGGTTCTTCAGTGGACATGCTAGTAAGTTAGGGTTAGCGACTTAGCGTATGGGTTGACAAATGTGATTTGCAGTTGGGAGTGGAGGGTGGCTGGTTATTAACAGGTTCCAGATAGCGCATGTCCATAATTCTTAGGAATGTTCTTCTCTCTTTGTTTCTTCTTTACCCCCTAGGCAAAAATTAAAAAAACTTTTGTGTTTGGATTTTGGAATATACCTTAAAATCCAAAATAAAGATAAAGCCAAAACTTTGAGAGTTTGTTAAGGTTCAACTACCTCAAGTAATATATAACTGTTTAGTGTTTTTGTTAACTAAAATCTCACAATTAAGGACGACCAACTAAACAAGACAAATGAGCAAAAGCAACTATTGACAGATTATTTTAACAGGCAAAGAGCTCGCGGCTTCAATGAAACAGGACGACCAATTTCCTCTACTCCATGCAGAGTAAACCTCACCAATCATGTTTTTCTTTTCTTTCTCAGTTTTATGGATATGCGTTTTCACTGCTATTTCCTTGGTATATATGCATTGTATTTTTTTGAAAGACTTGACTCATTGAGATACATGTCCCCTTTTTTTTACAGTATCACTATTGAATTTATTCTCCGAATATGTGTTTTTTACGAGTGTGACAATGGTTTGGTGCATGCGAGCATTAGTGTTTGTATCTTTGTTTTAGGCATCTTTCTTTACTGTCTCAACACCTTATTCTAGTTAAGTTTGGTTAAGTAGACATAATTCAAATTACAGCGTTTCAGAAGAACAATACTTGACTTGAGACTCGAAAGGTATAGATAATTAGCGCCAGAACAAAAGTTTTGTGTGATTTTGAATGTTTTCTTGTTTGAATTTGTTGCTATTGTTAAATAACTTTTACTAGTTTATAATCTCGTCTATATACATGAGGCTTAATATTAACATTAATTTAATTTGAAAAACTCGTACTACATTTCGATATTTATATCCCCTGTGTACTAGGGCATATGGTATGACGATCAATTTGTATAAATAACGCTTCAAGTATGAGGCTAAGTGCGCCGATATTAGATATGATTTTATCTCCTTCTCATTCTTTTCTTTTAGGAACTTGATAAGGATGCGGTGACCTTATGTTGAACCATATCCGAAAGTTCTTCGTGATTCAAGACACTGGGGCATTTGCTGATGTTCATATCTTTAGTACGATTAGCTTTGTCATAGCTAGAAGAGTGGGCCCATACAATATCTCATCAACCACATAAGGATGCGAGATAACAGCTACCACTTGCAAAGATCTTTAAAAACAATAAAAGGGTTGGTAAAGTAAAACTTGAATTCAGGAATTTATAGGTTAAACATGATATGCCGATATGTTATTCAATATAACAACGGGAATCACTTCAAAAAGACTAAACACCTGTTACATGAAAGGTTCACCTGCTTTCACTCATAACAATTTTACCAGACGACAACTTATAGTTAGCTTTGACCTTAACTAACTTATTACTAAGCTAGCAACAAAGTTTATTTACTAATTCTTTCATCCATTGATTACATGGACACATTAGCAAAGTTACATCACCAAAAACCTTTTCTTAATAGTATTAATATTGTTAATTTAATGCTTTGGAGATTTGGTGCAAAATATTTGATGTTGCACCATATTTAGTGTAAAATGTCGTTGGTAAGTGTACCAGACCACATATTGCACTAAATTTATACAGTAGTTTTGATTGAAGATGAACCTCAACACTTTAACACCAAATTTGGTGTTTTCGTATGGCAGATAGTCTAAGAAATCTGATTAATTGACAAGCAGGCAAACCATGAGTCTCATGACAGTGTGACCGTCTGGTGTTCTAAAATCATCCACTGATACATCTAAACTACTGTCACATGCAATCAATATCATATCACCATCTTCGTATTCATATTTGAGGCTAAAGCTTCCTAGCTTGAGCTGAAATCTTGTTGCAATCAGCTCTTCCAACTTTGTGAATCCATCTGAAAGTATGAATGGAAATCTCACAGCAGTATCCTCTTTGTATGTTGCCTGGATAGTCAAAGGTTTCACCGACTTTTTTTTAAGGTTGTTTTGGGATGTCCAAGTTCATCAATCACAATTGTTTCTACACGTGTGGAACTATACATAGCATGTTTAGTATGGGTCACAGGATTATGTTCATTAGATCTCCAAAAATTCGAGGAGTGGGAATCACTCTTATTAGGAGTATATGGCCACCCCTTAATACCAAGACTTGTACATTTGCGCTTCAACTTGCCAACTTCATATATACAATGTACAAAGTGAAAATGAGAATCTTAGAAGGAAGCTTGTACGAAGCTTTGACCGTAATTAACCAACTTGTCACTAATATAGCAACTAGCTTCTTCAACTTATTCAACAACATTTTCTAATTAAAGTTGACAGGCAGGTCCTTATGCTTCTCTGCAGTAAACTTCCCAATCGCATACTGACCGGTTAAGTTCCTTTAAGGTCACTATCATGTCACTTGTCATCTAAACACACAATCAAAACCACGAATTAAATATATATGTGACAGCATTTTACTGAATTTAACAAAATTTGTACGTCATGAAATTACCTCCATGTAACGAGGATGTTTTCTAACCGCAAGTGATTTCTTAGCTTTCGAATAGATAACGGCAGGAGGTGATGGAGCATCGCCGCAGGTCGCCTCTATCACTGTAGTCACAACGATCGCTTCTTCAGTAGACATGCTAGTAAGTTAGGGTTAGCGTATGGGTTGACAAATGTGATTTGCAGTTGGGAGTGGAGGGCGGCTGGTTATTAACAGGTTCCAGATAGCGCATGTCCATAATTCTTAGGAATGTTCTTCTCTCTTTGTTTCTTCTTTACCACCTAGGCAAAAATTAAAAAAACTTTTGTGTTTGGATTTTGGAATATATAACTTAAATCCAAAATTAAAGATAAAGCCAAAACTCAGAGTTTGTTAAGGTTCAACTACCTCAAGTAATCCAAAATTCTGCATGCAATATATTAAGGTCGACCAATATATTAAACAAGACAAATAATGCAACTATTGACAATTTTTTTAACAGATAAAGAGCTCGCGGCGTCAATGAAACAGGACGACCAATCTCCTCTACTACATGCAGAGTAAACCTCAGCAATCATGTTTTCTTTTCTTTCTCAGTTTTATGTATATGCGTTTTCACTGCTATTTCCTTGGTATATGCATTGTATTTTTTTTTTTTTTTTTTGAAAGACTTGACTCAGTGAGATACATATCACCGGTTTTTAGAGTACTACTATTGAATTTATTCTCCGAATATATGTTTTTTACGAGTGTGACAATGGTTCGGTGCATATGTGCATTAGTGTTTGTGTCTTTGTAATACTACAGATTATTAGGCATTTTTCTTTACTGTCTGAACACCTTTTTCTAGTTAAGTTTGGTTAAGTAGACATAATTCAAATTACAGTTTCAGAATAACAATTCTTTGACTAGTTTATAATCTCGTCTATACATGAGGCTTAATATTAACATTAATTTATTTTGAAAAACTCGTACTACATTTCGATATTTATATCCCCTGTGTACTAGGGCATATGGTATGACGATCAGTTTGTTTAAATAATGCGTCAAATATGAGGCTAAGTGCGCCGATATTAGATATGATTTTATCTCCTTCTTTTCAGGAACTTGATAAGGATGCGATGATCTTATTGAACCATATCCGAAAGTTCTTTGTGATTCAAGACACTGGGCCATGTGATGTTGTTCATATCTTTAGAAGGATTACCTTTGTCATAGCTAGAAGAGTGGGCTCACACAATATCTCGTCTTCAACTAATTTCTTGTTAATCCATAAATTTCTAATAAATTGAAGTTTTGTAATAATAATAATAAATGTTTTTGCTTAAAAAAAAAAAAAAAAAAAAAAAAAAAGTTGTTTTATAAATCAAACTTATCTTACATACAAAATGACTTATCCCAGCCATCCATTTAAAATGAAATCATTGGTTGAGATTAAAAACATTTTAATATTTCACCTATTTTTTATAATTTAATATCTTTTAAACCGTTAATTGTTAAGCGAAAATAATTACACCATCCGGACGAGCATTTAATTGTTTTTATATAAATAGGCACTTTGATATATTTTCGACAAAAAAAAATAAAATAAAAATAAAATAAAAAAATTCACTTTTTTTTTCATTATTGAAGTTTGCATGAAAAATCACATGTGATATTACTGTTAAATCACATATGAGATATATATCACATGTGATATCAGTATTAAATCACATATGATATGTAATATCACATATGATATTAGTGTTAAATCACATATACTTTTTCATGCAAATTTAGTAACGAAAAAAAATGTAAAAAAGTGAAAAACACGAAAAAAAATAATTTTGTCGTATATATCGAATTGTCTATTTATAGAAAGATAATTAAATGCTCGTCGTAACGGTCTTAACGATTAACGGTTTGAAAGATATTAATATTTGAAAAAAAATAAATAATGAAAATGGTTTTTTAAATTATTGGAATTAATCTTATCCATTAAATCAAATAAAGATGAATGGTGAAAATTAATTACTTGGTATGTAAAAAAAAAGTTTTGATCATATCTTCTTTAGAAAATCCATTAAATTTATAGCCTAATGAAAAAAAAGCTTGTGAACACTAAAAGTTTTACTGTTAAACTCATATATCTTCGGGTTTAAGATCTTTTTGTTTTATTATTTTTTAAGTTTTTGAATTTTGGATTTAATTAAAAATTACATTTACCAATCAAGATATAACATTATTTCACATCTAAGTTCAAAATAAAAAAGTTTCTAATTAGTTGAGCATTTTGCTTCGTTCTTTAAAATAAAACTAATCCGATACAAATTTACTTAATTTTGACCTTCGCTTCAAGTTTAACTTCTATTAACAAATCAAAATGATTTATTTTACTGACATGGCGAAATTGGGTAATATGATTAAACATTTAAAAACTTTCAGTTTTCATTTAACACAATATTTTCTATATATAATGTTATTTCACATTTAATTTCAAAATAAAAAAGTTTCCAAATAGTTGAGCTTTTGCATGTTATTCAAAATAAAACTAATAAGATACACATTTACTTAATTTCGACCAAATTTTGCTTCGACTTTACTATCCATTAACAAATCAGACTGATTTATGTTACTGACATGGTGAAATTGAGAAATGTGATATTGTGATTATACAATTAAAACTTTAATTTTTCATTTAACAAATATGCTCTAAAGAATATGCTCTAAAGATGTCATTATTTTATTATATAAAAGTTTAATGCTTTTATCTTTTTCATCGTTCAAGGTGATAAATGAAAGAATTTCTTGGTTTTCTCATGAGAGAAGAAGAACGCAAAGGCTACCTTTGTTTTTATTCGACATACCGAATTATGTCTTTAGCAACTTTATTTCCTCCGCTTGTTAGCATCGGCGTTACTCTGTAAGCTCTCTCTATATGTTTTATAGTTATAATCGCAAAAAATATAGAACGAGAAAACACAATTATATGCTGGAAAGGATAGCAAGATGATTTGTTAACTTTTTTGGTTTCTTCAAACACTTTTTTGATGCGAATGATTGTTGACATTTTTGGTTTCTTCGAACACTTTTTTAACACCAGTTGTTTGTTTGTTATTTTTTTTTAAAGACAATTTTTACGAAGTACACCACCTATCACACCAATTATATTTACATGTCTCCAGCGAGATCAAAGTTGCAACTTTTAGTTGATGGGTCACTCACATACCGTTGGGCCAAAAAACCTTTGGTATCATTTGTACAAGTATACACACATTTACACATTTAAACATTATAC
The DNA here is from genome assembly GCA_030686995.1 of Artemisia argyi. Classification (NCBI taxonomy): domain Eukaryota; kingdom Viridiplantae; phylum Streptophyta; class Magnoliopsida; order Asterales; family Asteraceae; genus Artemisia; species Artemisia argyi. The sequence continues at coordinate 176,202,120 of CM060682.1, forward strand.
AAAATTAGAAAAAATAAATAAATTAACAACCAACAGAAAATCGCTTGCTTGGTTTGGTTAGTTGCTTTGGATATATAGTTGGCTATGACGGTGGTGGTGTCGAGAATCAGCAACGGTGGCGACGGTCAGGAACGGCAGCAACGACAGCGGAGGTAAACAGCAACAACAACACTGGGTACTACACAAACATAAACATCAATTCAAAATCATAAACCACCTTAAAAATCATAAACCACCACAAATAAATAAACAAAATCATAAAACTACCGTGTACAATGAGGAGTCCAACCATGAGTTGTGCTCGGGTGGTGGTGGTGGGTTGTGCTAGGGTGGTGGTGTAAGGTTTCGATCTTATATTCAATTGAACCGATAAAAATGAAATTACTTTATTGGGTTTTAGTCTTTGATTTTCATATCTACAATACTAAAAAAATGCAAAAACAATAAATTTATAGTTCTAGTTTAAAACGAATTTATAATTCGAGTTTATAAAACTAAGATGACTCTATAATGTTTTTGAAATCTACCAATGAATTTTTTAATCAAGCAAATATAATACCAACATTAGTTTATAACTCTATTTTGTTATTTCATCAAAACTTAGCCATTGTAGTCACTACCACTTTTAACTTTTTAATTTAACTATATACTTTTCAAATCATCATAATATGTTTGCCCGTACAATTATAATGTAGAACTTAACCAAACACAAATTTTAAGTTTAGCGAAAATAAAATGACAAAAGGGTTTTGTTAGTTTTGGGGAAAAGAAAAGGTTTTTGTTGTTAAATAAATAAATAAATAAAAAATCATGACTCGACCCGGTTTATCAAACCGGGTCAATAAAAAACTATTGGTTCAATCTTGTTTTCAAATAAGCAAAAGCCCGGCCACATCCGACCCGGTCTCCCTATTGATATTGGTTCAACCGGCAGGTCAACCGGGTTTTAAAACATTGACAACATGTCGTCGCTATAGGTTAGCTCAAAGACAACGACAATTTTGTCGTTTCCCGAAACTTATAGCGACCGCGTAGGAACCTTTAGCTACGACATGTCGTCGCTATTGGTCAGGTGGGAAAATGAAATTTTTAGGCGGGCATATTTGACTTTTCGTGAAAAAGTGGTGCCAAAATTATAACGATGACGAAACCACTTATAGCGACAACAAGTCTGTCGCTATAAGTTTTTTCAATTTTTTTCAATCTAAAAGTTATAATTATTTAATAAATAATTAAAAAACACAAAATATTCTTAAAAAATATTATGCCAATTTGAATAATACCACGAATGTTAAAAATACATAACTAAATCGAATGATATTAAACTACAACAACGTTCGTTTAAAACGGACGTTGTTAGCGCTTTTCATTTTGAACTTAAGATTCGGTTTGAGAGAACAATATTGATTGTATTGAGAGCGCACATACAAATCAATATCTCTTGAACTACATAACAAGGAATGGTTCGTACAATTTCCAATGTCTACTGTACCAAGAAACCGTGTACCTTCTGGTCGTAAACCGAGACTATTCAAGCTATTTATATGTTATCATTGCAAGCTACTGATGGTTGTACAAGTTGGACAATAGGTTAAAGAAGCCTCGTGAAGTACTTAAGTTGGATCCTAAAGATAACTCAACTTCTGTTATGATCCATAACATACTAAAGTGATGCTTTTTCACCATCTCTTGCACATCAATGTCATCTTGACTGGTTTGTTTTTCATCTCTTATATATCAATACCATCTCGACAATCTATTTAACATCTCTTGTATATCAATATCATCTCGACAGATCTTTTTAACATCTCTTGTATATCTATATCATCTTGAACGATTTGTTTAAGATCCCTTGTATATCAATACCATCTCGAATGATCTGTTTAGCATCTCTTATACATCAATATCATCTTAACTGATGGCAAAGAGTCATTTCACATATCTGCTAAAGCAAAACCGTTAGTTTAAGAATTTGGTCCATATTTGCAGTTACTATTGTTGCTTCAGGCGGTTACGAACTTACGATAATTAAATTGATAAACTATTAGCCTGGCTACAAATTCTGAATAACCACAATAACAAATATTTATATTTATATTTCCATCAGCATCATGAACAATAACAATATGCTAATATTCATCACATGTAAAATTTATTAAGTTTTAATTACTCTGCATTAATTTACTCTTATTTCTTTCTTTCATCTTTTCCTTTCTTTTTTTATAATAATAATAATAATAATAATAATAATAATAATAATAATAATAATAAAATAAATAAATAAATAAAATTAGGTTCATGCTATTAATTTCGTTTCCATACAAAGAATCATCATAATTGCAATTACGTTAACTCTCACACACAAACACAAAACACAGATACATGTTTTTATTGGGTTTTCGGGAGTACAATCATGATAAGAAGAACAAAACCGTTAGTTTATGAATGTGCTCTATACACTTTCCAAGAATGACTTCTAACTCTATGAGTAAATGAGACTATGTAGCCCATCAAAAGAGTATTTTTCCTATGTGGTTCGACCCACCAAAAGACGGGTATATGTCACGTTCGACAATAATGGAGAGGCATTGCATTGGAGTGTGCACACCAAGAAAATAGATCGGGGTAGATCAATCTATAGCAACATCTACATTACTAGTTTAAATCAAACAATTTTAGATTAATTTAAATCATTTATAATTAGTGTAAATCAATTATATTTAATTTAAATTATTTTAAAGCCTTTATAATTAATTTAAATCATTTATAACTAATTTAAATCATTTTTAAATTTATTTATATTTAATTTATATTTATTTAAATTATTTTTTATTAATTTAAATCATTGTAATTAGTTTAAATTTATTTAAACAATTAAGTTAAGTCACTCAAACCTATAGCAACGACTTGTCATCACTATAGGTTTGGCGGGTAAATTGCCCTCAACAGAAAATAAAATTTTGACCATGAGTAAAATTATGATCGTCACTACACTTATAGCGACTACAAAGTCGTCGCTGTAAGTCATAGTAAAATTCAAAGATTTATATGCACTTGTTTTGTCGTCTAACAACCTTTAGCGACGCGCTAAAGGTTTCGGTCAAAGACGGGGCCACAAAATTTATTTTTTGTTGTGTAACGGACCTTTAGCGATTACATATGTAATCGCTAAAGATGCCCCATCGCGAGAAGTGGGAATTGGCGTAATGTATACACTGTTTATTTAGAAGAAAACTTTAAATACAAACATAATATTATTTACTAATAGTTCAACCATTAATTACATGAAACATTGATTTTTTTTCATCAAAATAAAATTTACATAGTGGTTAAAGGTAAATGAACAATTAATCATATCAACAAGCAATTAAACGAGCAATTTACATAGTGGTTAAAACCTTAGAAGTTTTATTTTTTATTACTTTTATTTCAAACCTTGAAAATTACATCAGCAGAAACCCTTGTTTAATGGTATCAACACGTAGATACCCTTTATTAATAGCATTAATAGAAGTTGATTTGATATTACACCAAATTTGGTGTAAAAAGTCACTAGTAAGTGTGACAAAATTACACCAAATTTGATGTCTTGATTTATGAGATTGGATTAATTAACAAGCAGGCAAACTACAAGTCTTATGGCAATTTGACGGCCGTCTGGCAGTCTAAAATCCCCAACTGATACACTTAAGCTATTGTCACATGCTATCAATATCATATCACCATCTTTATCTTTATATTTGAGGCTAAAGCTACCTAGCTTGAGTTGAAACCTTGTAGCAATCTCCTCTTCCAACTTTATAAATCCATCTGAAAGTTCGAATGAAAACCTGACCATATCCTCTTTGTATGTTGCTTTGATAGTCAAAAGTGTCACTGAGTTTCTGTTGGTTGTTTCAGGTTGCGCAAGTTCATCATGCAGATTTGGTTGTACTTGCTGGCGGCGAATATGTATAGGTACGGAACTATGCTTACCATGTTTGCTAAAGGTGGCAGGTGCGGTTGGTTTCTTCTTAGCCAGAGCTGTTCCCTTCTTCAGCTTGGCAGCTGCAACCTTTTTAGCAGCTGAAGAAAGCTTGTAGGAAGCTTTGACCTTAACTAACTTGTCACTAGCAACTAGCTTCTTCAAGTGATTCAACAACCTTTTCTTAAAATCTGCAGGTAGGTCTGTATAATTCTCTTCAATAAACTTCCCAATCGCATGCTTACTCGACCCGTTACGTTTCTTCAACTTCATTATCGCATCACTAACCATCTAAAAACAATCAAAACCGCAAATTAAAGATTAAAAAGAAAAATAATAAATAAATAAATAAATAAAAACCATATATATGACAAAACACAATCAAAACCGCTTTGAAAGACACCTCGTGCAAAGTGACAAAACACGAGAAAGCATGCATTAAAAATCAACATGTGTTTATTCGTTTCGCGTTTGATACATTTGGTTTCCTTGCACCTGAGGCGGTGGAACTACTCAATAGAGTTCAACGAGTTATGAACAGTAATGTTATGACACATACATGAATGTAGTTTTCAAAAGAGTTAACTTTGCAATTCAATAAAAGCTAGCGGCGCAGCTTATTGCTCGTTTACCTTCAACTACTATATAAATTCTATTTTGATGAAATAAAATATATGACAGCATTTTAACGAATTTAACGAAAGTTGTACTTAATGAAATTACCTCCAAGTAAGGAGGGTGTTTTCTACGCGCACGTGATTTCTTAGCTTTCGATTGGATAACGGTGGGAGACATGTGAGTAAATGTAATTTGCAGGTGTTGATATGTGTATTTGAGAGAAATGTTTGCCAAAAAAGGGACTTGGTTTGAAAAGGGGACTTGTTTAAATAGGGCTAAGTTTGCTTTTGCGCATGGTTCATTCCATCACTAAATCATTGTTATTTTCTTCTCCATACCCAACTTTTTGTTTGCTTTAGAACCGGCTCTTAACCTATCTTCAAATTTTATTTTATTTTATTTTATTTATTTTATTTATTTTATTTTTTTATTTTATTTTATTTTTTTATTTTTTTATTTTTTAATTCTAATTAAAGATTGTCCTTGTGGAATGAGGTATGACTTATAATATTCTTGTGAAAGGCGTTATGAAGTGGATGTGCCATCTCTGTTAATTGTCCATTTGACGACAGATCCGGATGTAAACAGAAATTTTGGTTGTGTTCTATTTTTGTGAAGTATTATTATTTTTATTTTTATTTTTATTTTAACGGTGACTTTCATTTTTTGGATAAGAGTCGCACCTACCCGATGGTAGGCCCTCATCCACCACATACCCAGACTATGTTGTCTTAACCGGGTCCACGCTGGCGCAGTGGGAATTATTAACGGCGTCCGCCCGAAAACCGTACCGCCTCCACACGATTATAATTCGCTGAAGTATTATTTAATAATAATCATGTTTTATCATTGTTTATCACTAAAGTTTTTAAAAAAAATGTTTCATGAAAGTCACTCAAACATTTTTACTACTGTAAAAACAACTCAAATTTGAATATCGTCTAATTTTTGTGAATTCTATAAAGAAATTGATAAAGATATAATTTCGAGTTGTCTTTAAACATGTATCACTTACTTGTATCTTGAATAATAATCATCACAATTTGAATTTAAATTTTTTCAACCAACTTTATGTACGCAAAATAATAAGCAAATGCAATAGTTGTTTCATTTAAGTCCCTTTGGTTAAATGGATATTAAAAAAATTCACAATATTAGAACAACTTTTAAAGTGCAGTGAAATCAAAGTTTGAGTTATTTTAGTGAAACAATACTAAACTTGGGAGAAAACTCAAACTACCCATAGGGTAGTCTACCCACTATGAATTAAAACACAATAAAAACACAATTAATGATTTGTTGGAGGAAAGAGGAGAATATTATTCATTATCTCCCAATGAATCAGTGACACCTCATCCGGGTAAACTACCTGGTGGGTAAGTATATCCATGCCCCTAAACTTGAGTGATTTTGTAAGTAAAACAAAGTTTGAATGATTTCAATGAAATAATCTTGAAAAGCCGGTTATTATTTCATGAATTTCACCATTTTCCTTGTCAGCAAAGGGAGAGCCAGAGAAATAGGAACCCCCTCCATAACAAATGGCAACATTATCAACTTTTGACAACTTTACCCTTGTTTTTCACCTTCACCAGTTTAAGAACCGTGTAGTACACGAATGTTATAAATTTATTTATTTTCAATCAGTTTCGTAGCTTAGCAAATGAAGGTCCTGTGCGAAATTTTATACGATAACTAAATACAATAGTCAACAATAAATTGTACCAACTACTGAAACAAAAAACATAGTATTTTGATAATCTATTTTAAGTTTTAACACATATTTACAACATAAAATTGTATGGCTTTCAATGTTTTTGTTGGAAGTGAATTTTGAGGCCCAGAATATATAATGGGGTATATATTTTGTGGCAGTTAAAAATTTGATGTCAGCTCGCACACTCTCGTATATGGCTCTGTTTCCAATTTAAATTCATAAAGAATGTTACGTATTAGTGTTGGGTGTACAAACCCAATCCCACATCGGTTGAATTATAATCTCAATGTTAACATATAAGCTTGGTGGGCTACTCCTTCTATCACCAATTGGTTTTAGAATGGAACTTCAGTTGGGCTTATATGTTGGACTTGGTGAGATGCTGGGCCGTAGGAATCCCACAAGTGGTATCAGAAACAGGTTGGGCCCAGTGATGATGTGGATGGTGTTCCCTCGGTTAGACCCCGGTTCGACGGTATTAGTGGATCCCGGTAAACCTTGTACCGAAAGGAAGCCGGTAAATAGCAGTGTGTTCCGATGGTAAAGGTCGGCGGTATGAAAAAGGTGGGATCGTGGCTATAGTCAAAAGGGAGGCCCATGGTGGTTTGGGTTTGAGGGGAGGATTGTTGGGTGTACAAACTCAATCCCACATCGGTTGAATTATAATCTCAATGTTAACATATAAGCTTGGTGGGCTACTCCTTCTATCACCAATTAGTTTTAGAATGGAACCTCAGTTGGGCTTATATGTTGGACTTGGTGAGATGCTGGGCCGCAGGAATATCTACAATTCTGCTAAGTACTAACAAAATGAAACAATTGTGGAATATGTCGATATATATGACCAAAGTTAAAAATAGACAACGTTGCCAACTCTTATACCTTTACATGATTAAGGATTGAAAAGCCAAATCACAAATATATATTCCTCAAACATATTTTAGCCACTGGAAATAAACCATCTCAAAAAAAAAAAAAAAAAAAAAAAAAAAAAAAAAAAAAAAAAAAAACCTACTTTGGTATTGTAGTTTAGAGCCCGTGTACTTTGGCATCGTAGTTTCAGCCCCTCCCCATGGTATAAGTTTGGTATTGTTATTGTTATATTTTCTAGTAAATACACATCTACAACTTATACATTGCGATTTCTTTAGTTTAAATCAAATAGTGTATTTTTAACCAAAGGGTTTGTAACCCATCACTACTATGAGACAGTGTAAGAAATTCCCCAACAAAAAAATCGCGGGTTTAAGTCATGCAAAACAACGAGTGTAGATTGTATATATAGTACTAGTAAGGTACCTGTGCGTTGCAGCGACGAGTACCATAAAATAAATTTTAACGACACCAAATATCTAGTGGCGTGTTTGCATGTCCGTCACGAACAAATAATCAGTATATCAAATACTTAACGCTATTTTATAAAGTGCAATAATTGAATAACATACTTTATTGATGAGACTAAAAATTCATATGATAAAGTCTTTTACAACATATATATATATATATATATATATATATATATATATATATATATATATATATATATATATATATATATATATATATATATATATATATATATATATATACACCATATTGAAAATCCTACACACATTTATATTTTACTCTACACGAAGAACTTATCGATATACAACGTTTGACATGTACACACCATCTTGATCAAAATTTTTGGAAGCTTAATGTTTTGGAAGCATAATTAGATTGTATATTGTGGTTAAATAGTTGTATATTTTGATGATGGGGTGTTTTTAATAGTGTAGTAATTGTATGGGTTAAATAGTGTTTTTTAGTTTTATTTGTGCTTTAAATATTTGTAAATTATGCTTATTTACTTGCATTTACTTAAAATTTTATTTTTTATAATCTTAAAAAATTAATATGAAAAAGGGTCAAAGATGTATTATAAGTAGTATAGATAGATGATTGTAATACGTTGCATTTATTAAAAACTGTAATGATTTTCATTCACTAAACAAGTTCTCTATATTGTTTACATGTGTTTGTAATGATGTTATTCTCGATTTCATTTTGAATATGATAAATTGTCATACATGTATAATTTTCTTTAAGGGTAGTTTTGTCTTGATATCGAATGCATATTCATTTACCCGTCTCATCAAATTTGGCCTGGATATGGACGTGTTAAAAACATATGGTCATCCTTTGTCGCGGCGAACATTTTTCGGCATGGCTTAACGCGTGCACGAAACCAAGTGGAAAAGTGCAAGGTCAAGGCAATTGTGTCATTTTAGTACAAAGATATGATGTAAAGATCAATGAAAAGAATAGCCATGCTTTGCACCACGCTCCCCTTACACGTATGCACACCATTGTTTTCTTATAAAAGCGGTCAAATGAGCAAAATTTAAGATTAACATAGAAAGACAACAGCTAAATGATTCATTTCACAAGTATCGGCGAAATTTTATCAATGAAAAATCAATTCACTTGTTAATAAGATAGATTATTTTCTAATTATGTATTATGTTAACTAAATAACACATCATTTATAATGAGAACTTAACGAAAAAAATGAACAAAAAGTATTTCATGTTAGAGCATCTACAATGCATCAAGTCTTTAAAGACTTGATGCATTTAATGCAATAAATGCATACCACAATTAGTAACAAAGACTTTGAAGAATAACTTGGAGTTTACCAAGCTTTTGTAAAAAGCTTTTCAAAAAGCTTTGAATGCAATGCTAAAAACCACTCTCAAAAAGCTTTTTAGAATAGTAAAAAGCTATTGTTGGTTTTTGCATTGGAGATGCTCTTAGCTTAACCCAATCAGTTTGAGCCTGTAGGCTGTAACAAGATTTATAGACCCATTTGAGCCTATACCAACAATTAAGTACAAATTGAACCCACCCATACTTCTTTTTTTTCTTTGAACCCACTTACGGACCAAGGGTAACCATCCTTCTTGCACAGGCTTGAGTTAACAAACACTGAGACGAACACGTACCATTTGATTGGTAACATATAACACCCCGAATATAACACGAGTACACGACCTAAAGGAAGAAGACACTTGAAGTAAACTCATCTAACAACCTTCCCCAGCTTGGTCACTGTTTGTAGTATATTTGATTAAAAGCAAAAAGAAGATATACTTGTCAACAAGATACTTATCCCTAACCCAATGCAGACACTCTTAGCATGTAGAGATATTTGGCAGGACATACAGGGACGGACCTAATATTTTTGAGAGGTGTTGCACAAAATATTTTTTATGGCTATTAGTGCTAAAGTTGTCCGATAAAGAATTTATTAGGTAAAATTAGGTGTTGCACGAGCCCAAAAAAGTCATATTTTATAAAAAAAAAATACACTTCGTGAACTAAAATTGGGTGTGGCCCGTGCCACACCCGGCTCCCATGTGGGTCCGTCCATGAGGACATACGAAGTGCAGTTAATCATCTCTAGAACGATCATGAACAGGAATCAAAAGCCCAAGAATTCAAAGACGAACACTTGACAATAAGAGACACTGTTAACTTAAATATTTGTCGGAGGTTTGGAAGGTTCTGTATGGAGGGATGATGCCTTCTATTATGTGTTATATGTATTCATATTATTGGTGAGGATAATGCTGCGTTATGAGTAAGATTGTGCATATGGAGGAAATGTAGTCCTCTTGGTGAATTATTGGTGATTAGTATTCATTCACCTTGCGCCCTAAAACCTTTTATGGACCTATGACGGAACCTATAACGACGCCATAGCCTACCGTTGCGTAGACCATTTCCGCCATAGGTTTGGTGCCCATTTATCAAACATCACCAATGCGTGTTATCAATTCTACGAGATATTCTAATTTTCTATTTTGTTAGCTATATATAAAACACATCATTTATAATGAGCATTATAGAGCAAAAAATATTTAATGTCAACATAACCCAACGCATTTGAGCAACCCACCCATACAATTAACCCATTTGAGCCTATAGCAATATTAGCAGATTGAACCCATCCATATTTTTTTTCTCTTACTTGGAGCCACATTTGAAGCCTAAAGGAGCGGTTTGTACTTTATAGTACTTTCCGCAACTCAGCTACTTAAAAACAGTTGATTATAAAGCAAAAAAGAAAACATACTCGTACCTTTTAGCATGTAGCCACCTTTGTCATGACATAAAAATTGCAGTACGTTACTCTTCTTAACAATCATCAACACCACAAATCCACAATCCAATCATTTTCAGGCTTTCATCCCAGCAAAAGGGGTTCTCTTTAGCCAAAGCAAAGACGCAATGTACCACAACAACAACAAAAACGGCAAAAGTCTACTCTAAGTTCATAAAAAGAACAAAAATCAACCATCCCATATTTGTGATCCAGCCATCGATATATATTCCCCCCAACTCATACTAAGAAAATATATGGGAGCAACCCAATGCGATCGCAGAAAGAGAGTTGAAAAAAGACATCAAACAACATTAAGGCTTTAGCTTTTTTTCTTATTTATGTGTTTGCGGATTGAGATGGTACCCTGTATAGTTGTATGGTTGTGTTCACCTTCATATGTGACAATAAGCATTGCTGAATCATCCAAACACCGCTCCACATGCTTTCTTGCCGGGCAGCCTCTCATGCTGCTGCATTTATAGTAACCCCTGTTCACCATCAATCGAGCAAACATTTTAGTTGGATCAGAGTATATTCTGTTGGATCGTAAACTTGATTTAGTCCAATAAAGATTGGACTATCAACGAAAACCCGAGCCCATGATGAAGAAGCTTCTAGAATATCGAAGAATAATCATAGGAAATATCTATGTAAAATATCTATAGAAGATTGTAGCAAAGTATGGTAGATTAGAAGAAATATCTAGAATCTAGATAAGTATGAAGTCGGAATTATCTAGAGATCCATGGAAGTATCTCGTTCTAGAATCTTCCGTAGACTAATATAAATAGGTGATGGATGTAAGCATATGTACCACCTAAGCAAAGCTTACGGAATAAAAGTTCCATTGTGAAAGTTCTCTACGTATTCCTCTCTTCATCAAGTATAAGCCTAAATGGCCCTCGTGTTTTCCAACAAAGTGGTATCAGAGCTAGAAGATCAAGATGTCAAGTGCAATGAACTTGTTCCAATTTCCTCGTCTACCAAAGACAACTATGGTAGTTGGTGCATTCGAATGAAGGCGTTACTTGGTTCACATGATGTGTGGGAGATAGTAGAGAAAGGTGTTGAGAAAGTTGATGATGAAAGTTCGTTGAATGCCGCCCAAAGGGTGGAATTGCAAAAGGCAAGAAAGAAGGATCAAAGTGCTCTTACACTCATCTATCAATGTCTTGATGATGCGATGTTTGAGAAAGTTGAAAATGCAACCACTTCTAAGGAAGCGTGGGAGATCCTTCAAAATGCTTTCAAAGGAATTGACAAGGTGAAAAAGGTACGCCTTCAAACTCTTAAAAGAGAGTTCGAAAAGCTCCAAATGGAGGATTCTGAAACCATTTCGGATTATTTCACTCGTGTCTTGACCATTTCAAATGAAATGAAGAGAAATGGTGAAAGCTTGAGTGACACAAGGGTGATAGAAAATATTCTTCGCTCTTTGCCACCAAGCTTTGATTACATTGTCGTGGCCATAGAGGAGTCAAAAGACATAGACTCTATGACCACTGATCAACTCATGGGATCTTTACAAGCCCATGAAGAAAAGTTGAAGAAAAGAAGGGGGAAAGAACCCTTAGAGCAAGCTTTATACTCGAAGGTCTCTTTCAAAGAAAGAGAAAAGAGCTTTCTAAATGGAAAGGAGCAAGGACGAGGACGCGGTATTCTTCGAGGTCGTGGTGGTTTCCAAGGCCGAGGACGAGGAAGAGGAAGAGAAGATGTCAACAAAGAAGATGAAAACCAATGGTTTTCATATCGAAGAGGTCGTGGGAGAGGCTTTCAATCTCAAAGAGGAGGTAAGCCCCAAATACAATGTTATAATTGTCGCAAATATGGTCATTATGCCAGTGAGTGTAGTAGCTCAAGACAAGTGGAAGAAAAAGCTAATCTTGTGGAGGTAGAAGACAAAGATGAGCTTACCTTGCTACTGGCAAGACGTGACGAACAAGAAGAGAGGATAAAACCATGGCATATAGATTCCGCTGCGAGTAACCATATGACGGGTGAAGAAGACTTGTTCGTAGATATGGAGGAAAGTAAAGGTAACGTCACCTTTGGAGACGAATCAAAGGCACCGGTGAAAGGAAAAGGTAAGATACTTATCCGAGCTAAAGACGGAAGTCACCAATATATTTCGGACGTATACAATGTGCCCAATCTTAAAAGTAACATTTTAAGTGTGGGACAACTTTTAGAGAAAAACTACGATATTCATTTCAAAGATCGTAGTGCTGCAATAAGAAATCCTGAAGGAAAGCTCATAGCGAAAGTCCCTATGACTAAAAACCGAATGCTCCTTCTAAACATTCAACATGATGAAGCTAAGTGCTTAAAGAGTTGTTTGAAGGATCATTCGTGGCTTTGGCATATGAGGTACGGGCACTTAAACTTTGGTGACTTAAAGTTATTATCCTCAAAGGGAATGGTGAAAGGGTTAGATCAAATTGATCATCCCAATCAAGTGTGTGAAGGATGTCTTCTTGGGAAGCATGCTAGAAGTTCGTTCCCGAAAGAAGCGACATCAAGAGCTAAGGAGCCTCTACAACTAATTCATACGGATTTGTGCGGTCCCATTACTCCACCCTCTCATGGTAAGAATCTTTACTTCATACTTTTTATTGATGACTTTTCAAGAAAAACTTGGGTATATTTTCTAAAAGAAAAATCCCAAGCTTTTGAAGCTTTTAAGACATTTAAAGCTATGTTAGAAAAAGAGAAAGGTTTAAAAATTAAATCCATGAGATCCGATAGAGGTGGAGAATTTTTATCAAAAGAATTTAACAAATTTTGTGAGGATAATGGGATCCGGAGATTTCTAACGGCTCCTTACTCCCCACAACAAAATGGAGTGGTGGAGAGAAAGAATAGAACCATTCTCAATATGGTCCGAAGCATGTTAAAAAGTAAGAAGATGCCAAAGGAGTTTTGGGCCGAAGCGGTTAACTGTGCGGTATATCTATTGAACCGGTGTCCGTCAAAGAGTCTAGATAACAAGACTCCACAAGAAGCATGGAATGGGATGAAGTCTACCGTCTCTCACCTAAGGGTATTAGGAAGCATAGTGTATGTTCACGTTCCAAGCCAAAGGCGATCCAAGCTTGATGATAGAAGTGAGAAGCATGTGTTCGTTGGCTACGACAAGCAGTCAAAAGGCTACAAGCTCTATAATCCAATCACAAGGCAGGTGGTAGTGAGTAGAGACGTGGAGTTCGATGAAGAAGAAGCATGGGATTGGAGCATTAAAGAAAATGAAAGGTATGACTTTCTTCCTATGATTGAAGAAGAGATGGGTGAATCAAGTGAAGAAGTCCAACAACCTCAAAGTCCAACTCCAACCCAAGACTCACCTTCAAGTTCAAGTGAAGGAGAACCAAAGAGAAGAAGTTTGCAGGAGTTGTACGAGGTAACTGACGAGATACCCCTTCTTTGTTTATATGCTGATTGTGAACCTTTAGTTTTTGAGGAGGCTATGAAAAGTAAGAAATTGAGACAAGCCATGGACGAGGAGATAAAGTCAATAGTGAAGAATGATACGTGGGAGTTGACGACCCTTCCAAAAGGCCAAAAGGCTATTGGAGTCAAGTGGGTATACAAGACCAAGAAAAACGCCAAAGGCGAAGTGGAGAAGTACAAGGCAAGACTTGTGGCAAAAGGTTACAAGCAAAAGCATGGGATCGACTACGAAGAGGTATTTGCTCCTGTTGCTCGTTTAGAAACTATTAGAATGATTATTGCTATTGCAGCTCAACATAGGTGGAAAATACACCAAATGGATGTGAAGTCTGCATTTCTAAATGGACTTCTCGAAGAAGAAGTTTATGTGGAACAACCGGAGGGATATGTTGCCAAAGGGCATGAAGGTAAAGTGCTAAGGTTGAAAAAGGCCTTATATGGTCTAAAGCAGGCACCACGTGCTTGGAATACTAGAATTGACAAGTATTTCCAAGAACATGGTTTTACAAAATGCCTAAGTGAATATGCACTTTACGTGAAATTTGAAAGTGGAGATATACTACTCGTCTGCTTGTACGTGGATGATTTGATCTTTACAGGAAACTCTCAAAGTATGATGGATGAGCTCAAGAAGTCAATGCCGAAAGAGTTCGAGATGACAGATATAGGACTTATGTCTTATTATCTTGGCATTGAGGTGAAGCAGATGGATGATGGAATTTTCATAAGTCAGTAAGGATATGCCAAGGAGATATTAAAGAAATTCGGCATGGAGAAATGTAATCCCGTTGGCACCCCCATAGAACATAAGGCAAAGCCTTCTAAGCATGACAGAGGAGAAGAAGTAGACTCAACTCTATTCAAGAGTCTAGTTGGAAGTTTGCGCTATTTGACATGTACAAGACCCGACATTCTCTTTGCGGTTGGATTGATTAGTCGTTTCATGGAAGAGCCTACGACAAAACATTTGGAGATTGCAAAGAGGATCCTCCGTTATATCAAAGGTACCATAGATTATGGTATGTTTTACTCAACAAGTGAAGACTTCAAGCTGGTTGGATATAGTGATAGTGACTGGGCTGGAAATAAAGACGATGGAAGAAGTGCAACAGGATTCTTGTTCTTCCTGGGTAACAATGCCTTTACATGGTCTTCAAAGAAGCAACCTATTGTTACCTTATCCAGTTGTGAAGCGGAGTACGTAGCTGCAACATCGTGTGTATGTCACGCAATTTGGCTAAGAAGTATGCTAAAGGAGCTACACATGGAGCAAGAAGATGCGACTGACATCTACGTGGATAACAAGTCAGCAATCGAATTAGCAAAAAATCCAGTCTACCATGATCGAAGTAAGCATATCAACACTCGTTATCACTTTATTAGAGAGTGCATTGCAAGAAAGGATGTTCGAGTGATACATACAAGGTCCGAAGATCAAGTTGCAGATATCTTCGCCAAGCTGCTCAACGAGAAAGACTTCTCAAGACAACGAATGATGCTTGGAGTAGGTAAATCAAGTTTAAAGGGGGGTGTTGGATCGTAAACTTGATTTAGTCCAATAAAGATTGGACTATCAATGAAAACCCGAGCCCATGATGAAAAAGCTTCTAGAATATCGAAGAATAATCATAGAAAATATCTATGTAAAATATCTATAGAAATTTATAGAAGATTGTAGCAAAGTATGGTAGATTAGAAGAAATATCTAGAATCTAGATAAGTATGAAGTCGGAATTATCCAGAGATCCATGGAAGTATCTCGTTCTAGAATCTCCGTGGACTAATATAAATAGGTGATGGATGTAAGCATATGTACCACCTAAGCAAAACTTAAGGAATAAAAGTTCCATTGTGAAAGTTCTCTAAGTATTTCTCTCTTCATCAAGTATAAGCCTAAAAGGCCCTCGTGTTTTCCAACATATTCGCGTGAATTAAAAAAGATATAGATATCAGAACACTGCAATTATTGAGTCATCATGTTGCAAGTATACTAGTCGTAACATTGATACATGGATTTTGAAGGTCTGAGAAGCTGATGCATTTTTAAATGAGTACAATGTGTAAATTGACACGGTACACAAGCTCAAGTCTCATTGCGTATTTGCTTTTACTATCTATCGGTTACCCGACAAAAAACACAAGGTTAAAGAAAAGCATAATAATTAATGTTTTTTCTTTCTTACTTTTCATATATTGTCAGTTTTATCTTTAACTAATTAATTAATTACTATTTTAAACTTTGTAATAATAATTTCAAAAAGGGGTAATATGGTAAACTTGATTAAACTCCCTTATTTATTTTTAGTAGTAGACAACTAATTTGGGACAATCAGAAAAGAAATGTGAACTATTATTTTGAAACGAAGAGAGTAATATATTATGTAGCTTCTTTAATTTATAATGCAAGTAAATAAAAAGATTAGGCGACATCAATCTATCTAAAGAGAAAAGTTTAATACGAAACTCCTTTTAGCTAAAGAACAAACCAACCGATCTCAACCATCCATCCTCCTTCCATCCAACGGTGTAGATTAAATATGATTTAAAAATAAAAATAGCCTGAGGGGCATTTTTGTCAATTTACACAATCTAATAAATATCTCTTTTTCACACACACACACACCATTTTTCACACACACTCCACCGTTTCTCTGTCTCTCTCTAATACATCCGACTTTCCCCCAATTCGTAACCCTAACCCTAACCACCAAATCCACCGCAAAATCATTTGATTCTGAAGGTCGTTCGTTAAAATGGGTGTAGGAGATGAAATAGCTCAAATAGATCAAAATAAGCTTTTAAATGTCGATTCTGGTATTTTTTTGTCTCATTTTTTAAATCAGTCATTATTTTGTGGTTTTATTAGCTTATTTTTTGGTTGTATTAGCTTATTTTGTTATTGAAATAGTGTTTTGATTAGGTTATATCAGCGAGCAGATTAGATTTTAGGATTAGTTTATTTTTTGTGATGGAATGACTGTTTGGATTAGCTTATTTTTGTTATGGGAATTATTGTTTGAATTAGCTTATTTTTCTGAACTAGTTACTTGTTATGTTTTACTTAAAATTAAATAAGCTTTGTATTTTTGGCTTATTTTTTTGAAGTAATAGGCATAAGAAGATAAGCAAATGGATTGTCAGTGATTGTAAGAATAATCCCATGGGATTCACACTGAATCCCATAGGATTCACATAGAATGAGTCTTAATATAGAAGGACCATTGCTTGATAAGTTGTTTTATACATATATAAACTAAAACTATTGTGTTTCATGGCAGAAATGAGATATTCAATGTGATGTTTTGAGTAACATTGTGTTTGAGTTGTTGTTTTATGTATTCAGGTGTGTTTAGCTAAGATTATCTAAGGCGCTTATTAACTTATTGGTGTTATGAAAATGTAGTAAGACGATGTGAGTGTTTGTTTTGAGATAGCTATTTATAAGCTTATTTAAGGGTTTTACGAGGTCAAAACTGTGTTTTAAAGGTTTGCCTAGGAAAAAGTTTGCTATCATATAATGAGTTTCTGGATTAGCTTTTTAGGAATCAGATTCATAGTTGCGTAATGTTTTGTTTGTTAGTATTAGGACTTTGTGATTGATGAAATTGTGCTGTTGTTTTATAACTAATATTTGTCTCAAAACTAATATTAATCTTTTTCATCTTAAAATTGATATAGGTACAATTTTGAACCCCTCGCCGGTTTCTCGGTTCAATCCTTTCGATGATTTGCCGAAGAAACAAGCAGAAAAGGTGAAGAAACCTCGGTACAATCCATATGATGAATTGGCTAAGAAAAAATATGTTGTTGGTGTTAAGAAGCCATCGAAACCAGATAAGGCGACGAAATCAGTTAGTGTTATTGATAATATTATTAATGTTGGTAATATTATTGTTGATACTCTTAGTGATTTGGCTAGTGATAGTATTATTGCTGATACGCTTTCTGATTTGGCGAATGATAATGTTGGTAAAGTTAATGAGAAGGAGAAGGAGCAGGAGTCTGATACGAAGAAGGAGCAGTTGTTAAGTGTTGTTCTGGATAAGGTTTCTGATGTTGTTTGTGAAGATAAGGAGAGTGAGAAGGAGACGGAGAAGCAGAGTGAGAAGGTGTCAAGTGTTCTTTAGGAGACAGAGAAGGTGTCGAGTGTTGTTCAGGAGAAGGAGAAGGAGAAGGAGAAGGAGAGTGAGAAGGAGAAGGAGAAGGAGAGTGAGAATTTTGTTACCTATAAATCAAGGGGTAATAGGTCGGGTATTGTTAAGGATAAGGCGAAGGACAAGGGTCCTGATGTTATGCGTCTCCAAGATAAGGAGAGTGAGAAGGAGAAGGAGAGTGAGAAGGCAGTTAAAAATCTTAAGTTGAAGTTTAAGGTGAATAATACTAAGTAGAGTGAGAAGGCAGTTAAGTCCACTCCTAAGTCGAGTGAGAAACCAGTTAAGTCCACTCCTAAGTCGAGTGAGAAGCTAGTTAAGACCACTAAACCAAAACGGAAATTGGTATTAGCAAAAGCAGATAAGAGTACAAAGAAACCAAAGCTAAAGGTTCAAAAAGGTATAGATATGTCTTTTTTTGTTTGATTGAATTCAGTATGCCTAATTTAAGTAATTCAGTATATGTTTTAGTAAAATGTTTAATATTAGCTTAAAAGTTCAAGGTTAGGCTGTTTGAAACCCATGGGATTCATAATGAATCCCATGGGATTAATAATGAATCCCATGGAATTAATAATGAATCCCATGGGATTCATTATGAATCCCATGGGATTCACTGTCAATCCCATGGGATTCACTGTCAATCTCATGGGATTCACTGTCAATCCCATGGGATTCATTATGAATCTCTTTGTTATCAAGTGGTTTATATTATGTTTTTTTTTATGTAGATGCTGATGAAAAGAAGATATCAAAGAGTAATGTTGATGAAAAGAAGAAATCAAAGAGAAAGAGGGGCGATTCTTCCGTTTCTGATAAAGAAGAAGATAAGGGGAAGAAGAAAGTAAAGGGCGATTCTGGTAAAGAAGATGTTAAAGAAGATATTTTACCTGACGATGTTATAAAGCAGTTAATGAAGACTCTTTTGAAGAATTCGTTGGTTAAAGTAGAAACTGACAAGGAGAATGAATCGAAGCCGAATAAGAAAGGCAAGAAGAAAGAAAAGGTGTTGACAGAAGAAGATAAACGACATCAAGATAATCTTAAAAAAATTTCCCATTCTTCATGCTAGGTCAACACCTATTGTCCTTCATACTGCCATCCGTGGCATAAAAAATGTTGATATTGAGAAGTTTTTGGCGGAGATAGGGTTTAGCTCGTATTTCAAGTTTTATATAACCAAAATTCCATCAAGGTTAGGTAGGTATGTGGTTGATAATTTTGATGCTGAGACTTGCCAGTTGAAGTTGGAAGGTGGGAAGTCAATTCAGGCCACTGTTACCAAAGTTCATGAGCTGCTAGGTATTCCGATTGGCGGCGAGTCTTTGTTATCTTTAGAAACCAGGCCAGTGGGAGATGATTTTGAGAAAGTTTGGTTTGGTCAGTTTGAAACAAAATCTGCTAAGCAAATAAGCGTGAATGATATTGCTAGCAATTGATCGAGTCTAAGGAAGTTGACTTCCTTTTTAAAGTCAACTTTCTTACCTTGTTTACGAATACAATGGGTATGGTTGTTGGCTTGCATGGGGAAATAAACCTTGATGTTGTTAAGCGTCTTTGTGAACATACTGATATTCGTAGTACTGATTGGTGTGAGTACATCTTTTATTGTCTTAAACTTAGTAGAAAACCAACACTCTTCAAAACAAATACACAGGGCCATATACCTTTCTTGCTGTAAGTTTTAAACTATACGAAGTTTTAAATTGTTTTTATGTTTGTGTGACATATTTGTTGA
This sequence comes from Artemisia argyi, assembly GCA_030686995.1. NCBI lineage: Eukaryota > Viridiplantae > Streptophyta > Magnoliopsida > Asterales > Asteraceae > Artemisia > Artemisia argyi. Next base: position 176,221,905 of record CM060682.1, read on the forward strand.
CATATTATGTTTATATCATGTTACTATGAATCCCATGGGATTAACTGTGAATCCCATGGGATTAACTGTGACATATTTGTTGTATCTTTCTTACACTTTTTCGTTCCTTTTTTTTTTTGTTTACAGCTTTTGTATTTAGATTCCACCAAGTACAAGAAGCTTTCTTATGTTCGCACACGTCCGGCCATCAAACATTGGTCGTCATTCTCAATGTCAAAATGGGAGGACATGGAATTGAAATAAGAGGTTATGGGGACGTTAGATCTTTATGACGAATCCGAGCTTCCAGAGATGGAAGGTTTTGTTGCCGGTTGTTCTACTGATAGTTCTTACAAGGAGGTTTGTTTAATTCCTTGTTTTATTTTCTTGTGATACTTCTTTATGTGTGAGTATGTTTAGGATCCCATGGGATTCATAAACAGTCCCATGGGATTCACAGTTAATCCCATGGGATTCATACACAATCCCATGGGATTCACAGTTAATCCCATGGGATTCACATTTAAGCCCATGGGATTAACTGTGAATCCCATAGGATTAAATATGAATCCCATGGGATTGAATGTGCTTATCTTATTATGAATATTCCTATTTGTTTTTTTCTCTAGGAATTGCTTAACAATCTTGAATAAAAGTTTTCTGTTATTTGCGATGAAAGAATTGGTTTTGAAGGACTTTTTGGCAATAGCTGGTTTAGAATTCCCTGGTGATGTAAAGCGTATTGAACTACATAAAAAGTATGTTCAGACTTTCAAGAACCCGGTCACATTAAATGGTGAAGATCTTGATCGAGATGATGATAATGGAGATGATGGTAATGGGAATGATGAACGCCTATCTGGTACCGATCGCTAATTCCGATCCCTAAAGCTGCAGTGATGATACTTGATAATACTAATTCTGGAGCAACTTATGATGAAAAGTATAAAGATACAGTTGATCATCTTGTAAGTATTTTTACTTTTCTGTTGTATTTGAAATTCATACAAAATCCCATAGGATTCATACAGAATCCCATGGGATTCATACTGAATCCCATGCTGAGTACCAATTTACATTTTCCCAAAATTCTAGCTATTTATGCTCTTTTTTCTATTAATATTGTAGCAACAGTTGTTTGCGAATCATCTGAAGCTGCATGAACACAGAAAGCATCATAATATTGCTAAAGCCAAGCCAGAAATCGCAAATCTCAAGTGGAGGACCAAGAAAAGATGACTATCATTGCAGAAGCTTTAAAGAAAAGGGAATCACGTGAACGCAGCTAATCATTGAAGAAGTTATGTCTTTTTTGAATGGTAGAACAATTGTTGAGCTAGGCGTTAATGGTATGGTAGACGAAAACATGTGAATGGTAGTCTTTTGAAAACTTGTGAATGGTATAACAGAACATGTGCATGGTAGAACAATTATGTGTCTTTTTATCAGTTAATGATTATAGGTAGAAAAATTATGTGAATGGTTGAAGCTATTTTTGAAATATTGGTTTCGGCTTTCCCCTTGCATTTTGGTTATTCGGACAAGCTAAGGACAAACACATAAAACCAGAATATAAAGTTAGACTTTTTATATAGAATCCCATGGGATTCATTCGTTGATGAATCCCATGGGATTCTATATGAACAAGAAGACAAAGGTTTAACATAAATGACTAGGCCGGAGTTCATGCTTGGGAATAGTGTTTCGCAATGCAAGGCGAAAATATATGTGTTTTTTATATAAGTTTCATAGTATGTTATCTTATTTAATGTGAATCCCATGGGATTCACTGTCAATCCAATGGGATTCACTGCCAATCTCATGGGATTCATACAGAACTACATGAGATTTTTATGATATTTTATATAGATTTTCTTGTGAATGGTTGAAGTTATTTTAAAAGAATTTCAATGAATCCCATTGGATTAGGGAAATAATCCCATGGGATTCTTACAGAATATAAGTAAGGAACAAGACATATTCAATCCCATGGGATTATGTCCCTAATCCCATGGGAATCATACAGAATATAAGTAAGAAACAAGATATATTCAAAGTAAAGAATAATTTTCTTTGCAAATCATCTAAATATTCAAGAAAAATAACTAACAAACCCAGAATTTTCTTTGCAAATCATCTAAATAATCAAGTAAAGAAGAAAAAATAACTAACATAAAACCAGAATATAAAAAGTTTGCTCAAGAAATATTGTTTTCGGCTTTCGCCTTGCCTTTGGGTTATCCGGACAAGTTGTTTTTGTGTGCAAGTTGGTCTTCACTCCACAATAGCCACAAACCTTCTCTTGTTTCTTTTTAACCTTCTCTTGTTTCTTTTTAACTCCATCTACATGAGGCTTCCGGTACAGTAATTCCTTCATCTACATGAGGCTTCCAATATACCGATCCGCTCGGTGTCTGAATATGTTCATACAAAGTTGGTCTTGGTGATTTCATAGAATCTGTATATAGAAAGCAGAATATCAAGGGATTAAGATAACTAAAAACACAAGAATTAAATTATTAAAATTTATCCTTAATCCCATGGGATTCATACATAATCCCATGGGATTCATACTAAATCACATGGGATTCATACAGAATCCCATGTGATTAATTATAAATTCATTGTGATACATTATAAATTTCAATGATATTCATTGATGAATCCCATATGATCCATTGATCTCCCCAATCCATTTATTAATCCCGTAGGATTCATTGATGAATCCCATAGAATTCATTCATTAATAATGACTCAAATGATTAATAATGAATCAAATAGGATTCATACAGAATCCCAAATGATTCAGTATAAATCCCATGGGATTTACACTTCTCTTAAAACATTAAACAAAAAAAATAGATTCTTAAGGGATTTACCATGAACTTCTTTAACAGTAGCATCTTCATCTTCATCTTCATCTGGTAAATCACCTTCTGTAACCAAATCATCTTCTGACGTGTTTATTGAAGAATCAGGCGGGTTTATTGATGATTCCGATCTGATTATTGATGATTCCGACGGCGGCGGTGGTGTTGTTGATGAATTCGTTATTCTGGTGATTTTCGATTGGTTTGTTGATGATTCCGATCTGATTATTGATGTTTCCGACTGGGTTGATGATGATTCCGATCTGTTTATTGAAGATTCCGGCGGTGGTGACGGTCTTGTTGATGAATCCGTCGGATTCATGATTAATTCGGCGAGATTCAAGCGGTTATGAGTTTTTCCGGCGTCAGATCTGGTTTGGATGAGAGAGAAATCAAGCGGTTATGAGTTGTGTGAGATAGGCAGTTTTTTTTTTTTTTTTTTTTTTTTTTTAATTGAGTTTTGTGATTTTACTATCTTGCCTTTTTTTTTGTATATTTTGGTTTCATCTAAGCCATTAGATGGAGGGGGAATGGATGGTTGGGATTTGATTATATGTACTTTAGATACTAGTTGTTTTTTATAGATCTCATCTATCTATCTAAATACATACCAGTAGTGAAATAAGTAGTCTGTAACCTGAAATGACCCTGACCCAAAATCGCTGTCCCTCTTGGCCCATGCATCACAAGCCCAATAAATCACTTCGGTTCCAGGGAGAACGTACATTGAAATCTGATCCCCCACGGATCGATGAACATAAGCGAACGAGCGGGGCAGCCCGCGCGTTGCGGCGGGTGTGTTTGTGTGAATGTTATATGTTTGTTGGTTTATAACGTTTTCTTCTATAACCGTGTATTTGCTAATTGCGTTTTTGTCAAAATTTAATAGCTCCTAAGTTTTCAAAGTGTCAAGAGTTTTGAAAACAGATTGGTGATGCTACGGGTGTGTTTTATATGACGAAGTTCGTATTTTTTTTTTTTTTTTTTTTTTTTTTTTTTTTTTAAGGAGTAAATTTAAAAAAATAGGTAAAATTTTTAATGGGATCGATATGTTGGAAAGTTAGTCCTTTGTGGTTGTTTTTGTTAAATATAATGTTGTTGGAGTATTTTTTATAGGATGTATGCATTTTTTTTGGGCCCTTTTGTTTTGTACACGTTTTGCTTCATTAAACAAAAGCGGGGTAGCTAGCGCGCTGCCGTGGGTTTGTTATTTTTTTTTTATGGTGTTGTATTTTTCTTTGTTTTTTTGTTTTGTATTGTTTTTGTTATTTTTTATTTATTTATTTTTTTTTTTACATGAATGAATGTATAATAAAATGTTTTTTGTGCAAGTTTTGTATTTTTCTTTTTTAAGGCAAATTATTCATAGTTCCATAAAAAAAAGAAAGAAAAAAAAAAAAAAAAAAAAAAAAAAAAAAAGCTACAGTGCGCAGGGTACTGTTCCGCCCAGGTTTGTTATTTTTTAGAAAAAATGCTACAGTAATGCTACAGTACTGCCACAGTAACACCCAATGAACAGTGCTTATAATAGTAACTTGCTGGGTTGGGTGGGCGACACGTGGCGAATACTGTAGCAAGTTCCTGGCTTTTATATATATTTATAATATGGATGTTTACTGGATCGTATAAATAACGATTTCATATTTTCATCAATGTATTCATCCAAATAAAAGTATATACAATTTTTCTAATTATATTTACATTTTCTGGTAAACATACACCTATCTACAACTTATACATTGTGCTTTCTTTAATTTAAATCAAATAATCTACTTTTAACCAAAGGGTTTGTAACCCAGCAGTATTATATCGTGTACGCATTTACTCAACTAAAAGGTTATGGGTTCAAGTGGTTCAAAAAAAAAAAAAGTAAAAAAAAACTAGTGTAGATTACTAGATTTTGTATGGTTAGATTGTAATACGCTGCGTTTATTAAAAACGAATTGTTTTTTATTCGTTAGATAAATTCTCTGTATTGTTTACGCGTGGTTGTAATGATGCTATTATCGATTACATGTTCGAACTTGGTAAACAGTCTTACGTGTATAATTTACTCGTCTCATCGAAGTTGGCCCGGATATGGATGGACTAAAAACATGTGGATATCTTTTGTCAGGGCAAACCTTTTACACATGGCTCAACTGCTCGTGCGGCAGACATGGCTTTGCATATAGAAGATACAACCCCAAGTGGGATGATGTAAGGTCAAGGCAATTGCGTGATTTGTTTCATTCTAGTATGAAGATGCCGAGATCAATATTAAGGATCACCACGCTTCCAGCACATGTATGCATGCTGTTGTTTTCTTATCAAAGCGGTCAAATGAACAAAATTTAAAAGCACCATGAAAAGGAGACAGGTTAAACAGTTCATTTCACAAGCATCGCCATAAGTGTATAATCAATTCTACAAATTACCAAATTAGTTATTAATAAGGATTATTTTCTAATGAGAACTTAACAAAAAAATTGAACAAAAAGTATTTCATGTCAACTTAACCCAACACATCAGAGCCTGTAGCAACATTTACAGATTGGTCCAGCTCTATTTACTGATTTGAGCCCATAGCAACAATCACACAAATTGAACCCACCCATACTTCTCTACTTCGAAACCACTTACGGACCAAGTGCAACCACCCATCTAGCACATGCTTGAGTTAACCCAGAATATAACACGACCTAAAGGAAGAATACACTTTAAGCAACTGCAGACACTCGTAGCATGTAGAACATCTTTGTCACGACAAAGAAAGTGCAGTTGATCTTCTCCAGAACGGTCATGAACAAGAATCAAAAGCACAAGAATTCAAAGACAAACACTTGACAATAAGAGACACTGTTAAGATATCTATCCATCCAATCATTTTCAGGCTTTCATCCCAGCAAAAGGGGTTCTCTTTTAGCCAAAACAAAGACGCAATGTACCACAACAACAACAAAAAACACCAAAAGTCTACTCTAAGTTCATAAAAAAACAAAAACCAACCATCTCATATTTGTGATCCAGCCCTCCATATATATTCCCCCCAAATCGCACTAAAAACATATACGGGAGCAACCCAATGCGATCAAGAAAAAGAGTTGAAAATAGACAACAAACAACATAAAGGCTTTAGCTTCTTTTTTTTTTCATGTGTTTGCGGACTGAGATGGTACCCTTGTATGGTTGTGTTCACCTTCATATGTGACAATAAGCATTGCAGAATCATCCAAACACCGCTCCACGTGCTTTCTTGCCGGGCAACCTCTCATACTGCTGCATTTATAGTAACCCCTGTTTGCCATCAACCAAGCAAACATTTTAGTTGGATGAAAGTATATTAAAGTGAATTAAAACAGATATGAATATCAAAACACTGCAATTATTGAGTCATCGTGTTGCAAGTATACTAGTTCTAACATTTGTACATGCGAGTACATTATATAAAATCAACACGGTACACAAGCTCAAGTTTCATTGTGTATCTTCTTATTACTTTCTCTTGGTTTGCCTTAGTTTCGACTACTTCTGACCAATATTGACCATCTTGTATCCCCAATTCTATACCCAAATAGTCGATTATTGGGAAAGTGGACACGCTAGACAGGTTAAAGGCTCCGTCACACGGAGGATTCAGCAAGGAATACATCATGGGTTATTTTCATGTAAGCACAATTAAAAGCGTCTAACTTTGTTTCAAGAACTGAACTAGTGAGGATTCATAATATTTCCATCCATTATTGACTTTATGTTTTGTGGGACATATCTTCATTTTGAGCCGAGGGGGCCCCAAAAAGCTACATTTTCGTTTCTTGCCATATTAGATTAAAAAAGACCCAGAAAAGGATAAGTCAAAACCGCCAAAATGAATTCAACCACCAAGGCTATAAAATAAAAATCCAATGATATTTGCAGAAATGATGTTTCAGAATTTGTCAATGCAAATTTCCAATATCCAAGTATCACGCACACATGTTAATGCAAGATAAATAATAGTGTGTAAGCATATTCTACGTCCCATTGAACTATTTTGGTCATCAAATTTGATTTAGCAACACAATATCACTTTAAGAGGCTTACTTATAGAGTTATAGGTTTTCTATAATGCATCAATTCTTAATTAGTTAGGTCTCTAAAATGTACCTCGGATGAGGAGAACCTTTGATAGGCTTCTGTCCATATTTTCTCCAAGAATACTCATCAGGCGGGATATCTGCAAGCTTGTTACTAACAGCCGGTACTTTGATTGACCTCTTAACCCTGTGCTTCCTGATAAACAGAACACACACAAAATAAACTTAAATTATGATAACATTAACATAGTGGATAATAATAATTGGCTAATTGCGCTTTATGAAGGGACTATGCCATATTGGATAATCTCAATTTTCAAATATTATAAAGCGTGCTGTATGAGATAGTAATGCTACTTTTCCCTCTGTGAATCAGCTTAGCTGCAACTGGTATGGCTTATAAGCACTTTTTACAAAACACCACCATATGATTATTTTCTACTTTTCTAGCAATATACAAATCCCTTAAAAGTAGCTCAAGTGCTTGATCACTTCCCAAATGCACAACCAAAGACTAACATCATTCAAAGAGATAAATAGAAAGCATTAAACTGCATTACAGATAAGTAGAATAAAAATGTTAACCTCTTCTTGCAGTGACATCTACCAGAACTCCCACATTTCACACTCCCGTCCTCTCCTCTAGCCGAACACCTCGGTTTATGCTGTTGTGAACCTTGATCAGTTGACCGCGTCGACCCGATCAAATGAAAAGAACTCCCATCTAAAGTAGTCACACTCCCATCCATACTCAACGACGACATAAAAGACCTATTTGACGAAATAGTAGGCGTACAACCCGCATTATCAAAATTCAAATTAATCCCACTATTACTTCGCCGACACATCATCTCAGCCTGCTGCTTAAGCTGCAACTGATGATTACGTTGCAGAAACTGATAACTAGTATTAGCAGAACCGTTTTGTTGGGGATTCCCTATTTGAACTGAATTCTTCCCAACTAAGCTCAATTCAAGTGACGGCTTTTGGTTCGACAACGGAAGAGCATTCATGCTCTTAACGCCGTTTGAGCCGATTTCTTGAAACTGCAGCGGTTTCGGACCTAGACCATTCTGCCGTTCTTGAAATCCGGGGTTGTCTAAAAGTATGTTTTGCGGGATAAAGTTTTGCGTTTTCTTAAATCGTCTAACTCTAGAATGACTTAAACCATCATCAAGAAGCGATACAACTTTCTTAAACTTAGTAACAGCTTCACCTGTTTGTAATGTTAGGTTCATTGCTTGTACATGATCTTTGGGTTGAGCTAATAGATTTAAAATCCTATGGCAACTTTCAACTGCAGCTTTATTAGCTGCTTCTATCTCCTCCATAAATCCCCAAATTTATTAAAACCCTAAAAACTCTATATAGTACTAATTATCAAATTACTCAAAAACCAAAACAAAGTTTATAAATTTAACAAATACCCAAATGAATTTTTTACCAAAAAAACAAAAGGGTCATCTTAAAATTGCAAATTAAGTCCAAACTAAACAAAAATAGAAAGAAAACAAAAAAAATAATAATAATAAATAAAAAAATACCAATTATAAATCACTTAAAAATATTAAAACTCATCAAACACCCAAATTAAAAAATACCCAATTGAAATTTCATCAAAATAACAAAAGGGTGTTTTTTATTTTTTATAAAAAGGCATTTATAAAGCAAATTAAGGCAAAATAAGGCAAAATAAAAGAAAATAAGCAAAACCCAGATGAAAAAAAACTTAATCAAATAACATAAAGCAAAAAAACAGACCTTAAATTGAAGAAGATAATAAGAACCCTAATTTCAAGATTCTAAATCTTGAAAATTTATATGATGGAAATTGAGAAGTCTGAAAGCAAAAGGGCTGGCTTTAGATTGATTCACACACACAGAAGAATAAACACCAAAAACATCATATAAATTATTTTATAGTAGTATAATTTTTTATATAAAAATTTTTAGAGAGAGAGAGAGAGTGGTGAAATGAGGAGAGAGAGTGAAGATTGTTTATAAAGGAGGTCAGAAGAAAAAACTGCCGTCTCTGCCCCAGATTTCAAAGGTGGGTCCCACTAGAGTTGAAATTGGTAATATATTTTCTACTTTTGTTCTTTAGTGCAATATTAACTGTATTTATTGTAATAATATGATTTTATTGAAAGAAATTTGTTGTAAATAAAGTTATTACTAGTAGTAGTCTTTAGATAACTACTAAATATAAATATGATTATTTATTTTGATACTTTTTTTAGAAAAGCATGGTTAATTCACTGATAGAGGGTAAATTTGGGTAAAGCTAAAAATACGCAACATATTTCTACAAATAAACAGAAGTACGCAACATACTTAGTAAAGTGTTAAACGTACGCAACATATTTTCAAAAAATCTTCGATCTACGCAATATGACCTGCTGGCAGCAGGTTACCAGGTCACCTAACCTTAAAAGTTACACCTTTGGTCCCTAAACTGTCTCATATCTCGCGTACATGATCCTATTTTGGTAACGGTCGTTAAAAAAGTTTTTAAAAAAACTTTTTAACATTTTTTTTAAACCGAGATAAAATCTTTTTTTAACTAGAAAAAAAAAAAAAAAAAAAAAAAAAAAAAAAAAAAGTTAATAAAATTAAAAATTTTTAAAAAAAAAGGAAAAAATTTTAAAAATTCAATTTTTTTAAAGTAAATATCTAAAAAAAAATAAAAAAATTTTATAAAAATTAATATTTGCGAAAAAAAAATAATTTTTGTTTTATAAATACGCATTTTTTAAAATAATTAAAGAAAAGGAAATTAAAAAATTAATTTTTTTTTAAGTTAATATTTAAAAAAAATCAAAAATTTTTAAAAAAATTAATATTTGCGAAAAAATAATTAATAAAAAAATTAATTTTTTTTAAATAATTTTTATAAAAAAATATTTTTTTTAAATACGCATTTTTTTATAAAAATTGATTTTTAAAAAATACGCATTTTTAAAAAAAATATTTTTTTTATAAAAAAAATAAATTTTTTTTCGCAAATTTTATTTTTTTTTTAAATTTTGATTTTTTTTAAAATATTAACTTTAAAAAAATTAATTTTTTTAATTTCTTCCTTTTTTTAATTTTTTAAAAAAATTGCGTATTTATAAATAAAATAATTTTTTTTTCGCAAATATTATTTTTTTTTTAAAATTTGATTTTTCTTAAATATTAACTTTAAAGAAAATTAATTTTTTAAATTTTTTTCCTTTTTTGTTAATTTTAATTAAAAAAATTAAAAAAAAATTGATTTTTTTATTTTTAAAATTTTTTTGATTTTTTTTTTAAATATTAGTAAAAAAAAGATTTTATCTCGATTTAAAAAAATGTTAAAAAGTTTTTTTAAAAACTTTTTTAACGACCGTTACCAAAATAGGATCATGTACGCGATATATGAGACAGTTTAGGGACCAAAGATGTAACTTTTAAAGTTATGTGACCTGGTAACCTGCTGCCAGCAGGTCATATTTCGTAGATCGACGATTTTTTGAAAATATGTTGCGTACGTTTGACACTTTACTAAGTATGTTGCGTACTTGTGTTTATTTGTAGAAATATTTTGCGTATCTTTAGCTTTACCCCCGAGTATATTCGGCAAAAATTAGCTATTGTAAAGAAAAGTTCAAATGCTTATTTTTATTTTAATGTTTATCAAAGGACAAACCCTCATTATTCATCTAGTTTGATCTAATAATAGGAATTAACCTAAGATTTAATATATAAATGTAAGTTTTTTTTTTTTTTTCTCGCTTTTATACGTTTTCGTCTATTTTTATACGTTTTCATCTGTTTTCGTACGTTTTCTCCCGTTTAGTTTCGTTTTCATACGTTTTCGTCTGTTTTCTTACGTTTTCATACCTTTTCGTCAGTTTCATACGTTTTGGCTCGTTTACTTCTGTTTTCGTCCATTTTTCATACGTTTTCGTCCATTTTCATACTTGTTTTTACGCTTTCATATTTCTTCGTCCGTTTTCTTGTGTTTTTGTTCGTTTTCTTATGATTTCGTCCTTTTTCGCCCATTTTCGTCCGCTTTCATCCGTTTTCTTACGTTTTCATCTGTTTTCATCCGTTTTCTTTTGTTTCCGTGCATTTTCATCCATTTTTGTCCGTTTTCTTGTGTTTTCGTCTGTTTTCTTGCGTTTTCGTCTGTTTCTTGCATTTTCGCCCGTTTTCTTACGTTTTTGCCCATTTTCGTCTGTTTTCATACGTTTTCATGCGTTTTCTTACGTTTTCGTTCGTTTTTATACGTTATTGTCCGTTTTCTTTCGTTTACGTCCATTTTTCATACGTTTTTGTCCATTTTTTGACTTGTTTTTACGCTTTCTTACATTTTCGTTCGATTTCTTGCGTTTTCTTACATTTTCATCCTTTTTATTATGTTTTCGCCCATTTTTGTTCGTTTCCATACATTTTCGTCCATTTTCATTCGTTTCCGTCTATTTTTCATACGTTTTCGTCCGTTTTCACACGTGTTTTTACACTTTCATATGTTTTCGTTCGTTTTCATACGTATCCGTCCGTTTTCTTACGTTTTCGTCTGTTTTGATACGTTTTTTAATATTACAAGTGATATTCATAATATCACTTGTGATTTTGTGATTTTGTGATTTTCTTACGTTTTCATACGTATTCGTCTATTTTTTTACGTTTTCATACGTTTCAGAATATAACTTGTGATTTTTCTGAATATCACTTGTGATATTTTGAATATCTATCACTTGCGATTTTCTGAATGTCACTTGTGATATTCTGAATATCACTTGTGATTTCATGTTACAAAACATTAGTTGAAAATTACTTGAGATATTCAGAAAATCACTTGTGATATTCAGAAAATCACTTGTGATATTTAGAATATCACTCGTGATATTCTGAATATCACAGAATATCACTTGTGATATTCAAAATATCAGGTGTGATATTCAGAAACATATGAAAATATCTGAAAACGACCGTAAACTTTTAAAAACGGATGTAAGTGAACGAAAATGAACGAAAACATAAGAAAATGGACAAATATGTATGAAAACAGACGAAAACGTATGAAAGCGTAAAGACACGTATGAAAAATGGACGAAAGTGAAAGAAAACGGATGAAAACAGGTGAAAACGTATGAAAACGAACAAAAATGGGCGAAAACGTAAGAGAAAACAGATGAAAACGCAAGAAAACGAGCGAAAACGTATGAAAGCGTAAAAACAAGTCTGAAAACGGACGAAAATGATTGAAAATGGACTAAAATGAACGAAAACGGACGAAGACGTATGAAAACGAGCGAAAACGTAAGAAAACGGACGAAAACGCATGAAAACGTAAAAACAAGTCTGAAAACGGACGAAAACGTATGAGAGCGGGAAAACACCTGAATGAAGAAGAAAAAAAATAGAAAAACATGGTTTAAAAAAAATAAAATAATAAACGTGAATTAAAAAGAATGGATAAATAAGAAAGACACAGAGACAAAGAAAAAGACAAGAAAAAATATGGACTTAGGTTGATATATTAATCTTATGTTAATCCCCACCATTAGATCAAACTAGATGGATTGTGAGGATTTGTTCCTTGGTAAGCACCAAAATAGTGGTAACCAAAATAAAATACCTCATAAGTTGTATGTTGTAAGCTGTATGCTGTAAATTACAAAGTTTTTTTTGTTTTTTTTTTACATGTGTTTCGACTCGACATTGCGAGCCAACTAATCCCAAGGCGACTACCCCTTTTGGATAGCCCGGAGTCATCGCAGGTGAACCTCTGTGGCCACCAGGGGATTAATCTTCTCCCCAAGGTTTGAACCTGGGACCTCTGTAAACTACAAAGTTGTTAACATGAGCTATAAGTTATATATTTTTCTAATAAAGTGTTTGGTAAAGTAGCTGTTAACTATAATTATAAGTTGTTAACAGTAGTTTTATGTTTTAACAGCTCCGAAATATTTTAAAAGCTTAACAAACCAGCTTTTTGTTTTTGAGCTACTTGTTTAAAATAAAAGCTTGAAGTTGATGTATTCAAATAGAGCTACTTGTTTTAAAGGAGAACAAAAAACTTACAGCTAAAAAAAAACTCCAAATAAACGTATACCGAACATGCTATGTGTATCTTATTTTGTAATCTTGGTAATTACTATATGGTAGCATATAACTTTTTTTTTATGAATATTAATCTTATAAGTCTACATCTATACTACATTGTAAAATTTTTGAGAACTGCTAAATAATGAAGTATTAAAATTTTCGCCTACACACTAATTTATTATGGTATTGTGTTACTTACAACGTATTAGCATTAGTTACAATATTTTAAAACACATTTTGTATACATGTTTTACACAAATATATATATATATATATATATATATATATATATATATATATATAGGGGGACTTTCTTACGAGAACCATTTTATCTGCGAGAACTGAGAGAACCACCAAAAACATGCATGCACGCCTTTTAAAATAAAATAAAAATACATGCAAATCATCAATAATCGTAAGCATCCACCTATATTCTTCAATATCATTATGAACTCATCATCTTTTTTCACAAAAACCTTACCCACGGCCGCAATATTGTCGTTGCACGTCTTATAAGAACATACATGCACACCTTCAAAGAAAAATTTTGTATTTTCAATTTCTTATCAAATTCTTTAGAACAAGTATGTTTTTCTTAAAACATATGTGTTGTTTTTAAAACATATGTGCAAAAATACAATTATTGAAGGCGTGCATGTATGTTTTTGGTGGTTCTCTCAGTTCTCGCAGTTAAAATGGTTCTCGTTTGAAAGTTACACTATATATATATATATATATATATATATATATATATATATATATATATATATATATATATATATATATATATATATATATATATGATTTAACAACAAAATTTCTAAAATTATAGCTATCACACCCTCGCCGAAGGCGGAAACACGAGGTGTAACGAAATCGATATACATCACCAAAGAGAAATAAGACAATACCATAATTTACATTAAGGAAAAATATAACATTACAACGTTGTTATTGCCGACTTTGGCAAATAAAAGACATAAGTTTGATTCCCAAAAGATGGTATTTTAATACATAATGAAAAGAAGTGACATATGAAAACTTCATTATGCAAGACCTTGCTAACAAGCTTACTGACGATCACCTGAAATGCATGAGAGAAAACGGTCAACTATAAAAATAGTTGGTGAGTATAAACGTTTTATTTAATATGAGAAACCATTAGAGAAAATTCACAAGCCAAAGGCGTTGTCAAGTATATGTCTTGTAGTCAAGCACCCGCGATCATAATAAGTCACATTATAAGCACCACATATATAATAATGTATGCCATGCAAAGCCCCTAATTAAATAATATGCGTCCCGTAACATAGTGGACGAGAGGTTGGCCGACCTCTAATAGCGCTATCCATATTACTAATAGGTGTCGAACAATGCGAATGTACGAACAATACATCATACAACTATTATATACAATTAAGAACGCTACAAACATGGGAGACTTAGCACGCTCCACCAATAAGGCGAGACTTTAGGGTTAAGAACGCTCCACCAATAAGGTGAGACTTTTGGTCATAGCACGTACAGTACATTAAGTTCAAAAGTTCAAGTTGAGTTCAAGAGTTCTAAACAAGTTATAAGGTCAAGACAAGTCAAAAGAGTTCATAATAATCAAAGGGTTCAAAACAATGTTCAAAGTGTTCAAGTAATAATTCATGCATCCACCCCAAAGCGATTAAAATAGTTAGAAAAAGGGGTTCGTGAATACTCACCTGATATAAGCGATATGATAACAAAAAGGTATGAACTAAAGTAAGGCGCGCACTCTATCCGCAACCTAAATGAATGATATGATCTACTTTAGATCATGAAATGAAGAAAGGAATGTACATGCACATGTTCCCTATACCACTCTACTCTTTGAAAAAAAACACTTGTGTTATCAAAAATATATATTTCAAGACTTAGGAAAAATATTGCTATTAGAAAAATAAAGCTAGTTGCAATATATATACTTATATATATATCGTATGTTTCCATGTTAGTGTTGAAATCTTCGGGTTGAAATCCTTGAAATAACGCCTTGTAGTGATAAAAATTATACTTGTAATAACTAATACTTCATTAGTTATAAAATTTGGTACTTGGTATTATTTTTATAAATCTAGTTACTACGTAGTTTTGGCGTTAATATTTCTAGAAAATCTAGAATTTAGTACGTAGTGACTATTTTTGTAAATGTATATATATATAGTGTTAATATTAGTGCTTGGTTTGACGTTTTGAAAACCTTTGAAGTCGTCTCTTCGACGTGAAAGTAACTCATGACATTACATGTCTCAGCGGTTAATGAAAACGGCCCTTCAATTGACGTTACTTGAAAATATATACTTAGTACGTACTAACTTTTCTAGATTTAAAAGCTGTCACATTATAGTGTATATATATAGTTTGAAATGTGAGTATCTCAGTCGTTATAAGCTCGTTTCCTTCGTATTTTATGTCCACGGTTTCGTAAAAAAATATACTTGTACATTTTTAATAGCACGGTTCATTTAGGTTTCGCCAAACGCCTCAAATAGGCTGATGAATGTTTCCATTCAGCAACTATTTTTCCGGAAAATCAATTTTTGTCGTTAAACTCATAAAAATCGTATCTCCTTCGTTATTAACTTGTTTTTATCCCCGTTTTCGGCCACGGCTTCGTCTCGGAGTGTATTTTCTAAATATTTGGCCAAAAATAACCCAAAAGTTACTGAGTTTCCCACGTTTTTATTTTTCTTACAGCGGGTTTGTATATGTTGTAAAAATCATTTTCCAATGTTTAAAACAAGTCCAAAACTTCATCCAACCACTTTCAAACACCACAAAAACTAATCTAGTCCTACCATATACCTTCTTAGGGTATCATGGCTTCCTAAACAACCTCAATCAAGCTAATCAATCAAGGAGTTACTTATATAAACTTTCTAGGGTTTGTAACTTGAGAAAAATATATAAAGAGTGGTATATAACAACAAATGCATGAAAACCTTGAAATAAATAATATGAGCATGAAAGAATCATGGTAAAATCATAAAAATAATTTTTGTAAACTTACTTGAAATATTGGAAGGCTTGTAGAGATGAAAACTTAGTAACCCTTATGGTTTTGAAATCAAAACCTTACTTAGACCAACAAAATGGATTGATTGCACTTGACCTTATGAAAAATGATGGAGTATTGCTATGTTCCTTGTGGTTAACGAGCAAAATGAGAGGAAGAGGATAAGATGAAAAGTTTTCTTTCTAGTTACCTTGATATTATATGAATAAAATGTGGTAAAAATATCTATATAGTCTTGATAAGATTTGGTTAGTCATAATAGTCAACAATGAAAGAATTAGGAGGAGGGGGGGGGGGGGGCGGCATGTGGAGGAGTGAATGATAAGATTGGGTAAATAATGTATTAACTTGGAATTTATATGAGTTTATGTTGTGTTTGATTAGTTTAATTTGTGTTTTGGGTGTTACCGGGTACCGAGTTTAATAGCAATAAACGTTCACGAAGTTAACCGGGATGAAATAAAGTTATAATAATGATAAAAACATATTAAAAATATGTTGGGTACATTTACTGAGTGATCGGGTGATTATTGTTTAGTTTTCACGAAAACCGTCGTTATATTCATACGCGTACGTTATAAATAAAATAAATTTCCAAAATACTGGGTAACTGAATGTTATAACTTTTATGATGTTAAAATGGATATAAAAATATGTCGGGACCATTGTGGGAATATTTAGATATATTCGTCGTGTATAAACCGGGTGTTAACGTTTAATTATAAATACTTATACGTAAAACGTTAAATATACTAAATATATTAATTTGAGAATCCTAAGAGTGGTATAGCATGTAAATGACATTATTATGATATGCAGACTATTCTAGTCCGTATGAGAGGTCCTTACTAATAATGCACGTGAATAGTGGAATTTCTTCTGGAATGAATAGTGTTCTGTGAATAGTAAAATTTTCAAATGTTTCTCAGAATATCAAACGGACATCAAAAATGATGAATAGTAAAATGATGAATAGTGTTTTGATGAATAGTAATCGATGAATAGTGAATTTCCAAAGTTGGAAAAAAATAAACGTAGACGTGGAAAATATCGGGTTGTTACATTCTACCAACCTTAAAAGGAATCTCGTCCTCGAGATTCAATTTATCCATTCTATAGGTGTATGTGCTCGCTGTTAAATTTGATGAAGCAACTAAGGTCGAAAACGCTAGGTCTCGGATTAGATCAATGTCGTGAACTTGGTAAGAAATAAAAATAAGTTATGCACTCAAGATTAAGAAGTAAGGAGGTTGTTCAAAAGAATGTACCCGGCATGTTGTCCTGATTCTGTGGGGTTAAATGATTCCCTAGGAAGTAAGCTCGGCCACGTGCAGGGGGAATTTCAATATTCTGATCTTGAGGGCCTTCAACTGCCAACGCCAGATTCGGACGATTCTGTCCTTGGTTAGGAGTTCTTTTCAACTTTAGACAGGTATTCCTGAGATGATCCAAGCTTCCACATTCATAACATGCTGGCCTTGGTCCTTGGTTCAAAGTCCTGTTTGAGCAATTTCGCATGAAGTGGCCCGACTGTCCGCATTTGGTGCATCTTGGGCAGTCTCCTGAGTGGTGGTAGTTACATCGAGTGCACATAGGATGTGGACCGGCATATCTTCTGGGCCCTTGAGTTGTTGCTCCGTAGTTTCCCATTACTCGTTGTCTCTTGTCCTGTTGGTCTTGATCACGGCTTCTTTGCTGATCTTCCTGTCTCTTTCGTCCTCCATCGTTTCCTTTCGTTAGTCCACCAGACCTGATCACATCATTTGTCAAGCGGTATGCCATGCCCACAGCAGCTTGCAGAGTGGTTGGGTTTGATGAAGTGACATCCCTCCTGATTTCAGGAATCAACCCCCAAACATATCGATCAATCAGCTTCTCCACAGTGGAGACCATATGAGGAACCATCTTAGTTAGCTCATGGAAACGGGCCGTGTACTTGTCAACTTCTACTCCTACCATCAAGTGGTTCCAAAATTCCACTTCCAGCTTCTCCACTTCATCTTTTCTGCAGTACTCGTCAGTTAGTAGTTTCTTAAATGCTTTCCAAGATAATCCATTTGCAGCCTCTCTTCCTTGAGTCTGTAGCTGGTTGTTCCACCAAGTCAATGCTCGACCTTGAAGCAGACCCGCAGAGAACTCAACCTTATCTCCTTCAGCACATTTAGTGATGCTGAGTTTCGACTCAACATTCTCAAACCATGATAGCAGTCCAATGGCACCCTCAGTGCCATAAAATTCCATTGGTTTGCACGTCATGAAAGTCTTATAGTTGCATCCCTGACCGTTGTTCGAGGCACCTGCTCCATTATTAGTCTGTCCAGCATCAATGTGCGCAACAATCTGAGTGAGGAGGTCTGCTAATCCAGCAGCAGTGTCATTCGGAGGGTTTATTGCGGCCATGTCTCTGCGATAGACAAAAAATAGTTGGTTGAGTGAGCGACACATGAATGATGACGGAGGATGTACGGTACAATAACAGTCGTGACATGGAGATCGCAAAATGATGGAAACAAAGGCATGCTTAATCTAATGGGGCATAAGGTAGCAAGGAGAAAGTATATACATGAAGGCATATATAAGGTACGGTAACAGAAACTGAAACATATAAACAGGTTATGCATACCCACCCGACCAATGCAACTTCAGGTGACCAGACTCTCTAGACCCGACCAAACATGATCTTTGACTACTACTCCCTTCATCGCATGATTCTTCCTGAATTATACATAGGTGATCAGGCTATGCATACTTGAGGATTAATAATGCAATGCTAAGACTGGTCGACTCGTATCATTTTTGGTATTTAAGAAAAATGTTACTTTGGTTATAGTTGCGATTTTTATTTTAGAAAAATCGGCATTCTCTATAACCTCTGGCTCTGATACCAATCTGTCACACCCTCGCCGAAGGCGGAAACACGAGGTGTAACGAAATTGATATACATCACCAAAGAGAAATAAGACAATACCATAATTTACATTAAGGAAAAATATAACATTACAACGTTGTTATTGCCGACTTTGGCAAATAAAAGACATAAGTTTGATTCCCAAAAGATGGTATTTTAATACATAATGAAAAGAAGTGACATGTGAAAACTTCATTATGCAAGACCTTGCTAACAAGCTTACTGACGATCACCTGAAATGCATGAGAGAAAACGGTCAACTATAAAAATAGTTGGTGAGTATAAACGTTTTATTTAATATGAGAAACCATTAGAGAAAGTTCACAAGCCAAAGGCGTTGTCAAGTATATGTCTTGTAGTCAAGCACCCGCGATCATAATAAGTCACATTATAAGCACCACATATATAATAATGTATGCCATGCAAAGCCCCTAATTAAATAATATGCGTCCCGTAACATAGTGGACGAGAGGTTGGCCGACCTCTAATAGCGCTATCCATATTACTAATAGGTGTCGAACAATGCGAATGTACGAACAGTACATCATACAACTATTATATACAATTAAGAACGCTACAAACATGGGAGACTTAGCACGCTCCACCAATAAGGCGAGACTTTAGGGTTAAGAACGCTCCACCAATAAGGTGAGACTTTTGGTCATAGCACGTACAGTACATTAAGTTCAAAAGTTCAAGTTGAGTTCAAGAGTTCTAAACAAGTTATAAGGTCAAGACAAGTCAAAAGAGTTCATAATAATCAAAGGGTTCAAAACAATGTTCAAAGTGTTCAAGTAATAATTCATGCATCCACCCCAAAGCGATTAAAATAGTTAGAAAAAGGGGTTCGTGAATACTCACCTGATATAAGCGATATGATAACAAAAAGGTATGAACTAAAGTAAGGCGCGCACTCTATCCGCAACCTAAATGAATGATATGATCTACTTTAGATCATGAAATGAAGAAAGGAATGTACATGCACATGTTCCCTATACCACTCTACTCTTTGAAAAAAAACACTTGTGTTATCAAAAATATATATTTCAAGACTTAGGAAAAATATTGCTATTAGAAAAATAAAGCTAGTTGCAATATATATACTTATATATATATCGTATGTTTCCATGTTAGTGTTGAAATCTTCGGGTTGAAATCCTTGAAATAACGCCTTGTAGTGATAAAAATTATACTTGTAATAACTAATACTTCATTAGTTATAAAATTGGGTACTTGGTATTATTTTTATAAATCTAGTTACTACGTAGTTTTGGCGTTAATATTTCTAGAAAATCTAGAATTTAGTACGTAGTGACTATTTTTGTAAATGTATATATATATAGTGTTAATATTAGTGCTTGGTTTGACGTTTTGAAAACCTTTGAAGTCGTCTCTTCGACGTGAAAGTAACTCATGACATTACATGTCTCAGCGGTTAATGAAAACGGCCCTTCAATTGACGTTACTTGAAAATATATACTTAGTACGTACTAACTTTTCTAGATTTAAAAGCTGTCACATTATAGTGTATATATATAGTTTGAAATGTGAGTATCTCAGTCGTTATAAGCTCGTTTCCTTCGTATTTTATGTCCACGGTTTCGTAAAAAAATATACTTGTACATTTTTAATAGCACGGTTCATTTAGGTTTCGCCAAACGCCTCAAATAGGCTGATGAATGTTTCCATTCAGCAACTATTTTTTCGGAAAATCAATTTTTGTCGTTAAACTCATAAAAATCGTATCTCCTTCGTTATTAACTTGTTTTTATCCCCGTTTTCGGCCACGGCTTCGTCTCGGAGTGTATTTTCTAAATATTTGGCCAAAAATAACCCAAAAGTTACTGAGTTTCCCACGTTTTTATTTTTCTTACAGCGGGTTTGTATATGTTGTAAAAATCATTTTCCAATGTTTAAAACAAGTCCAAAACTTCATCCAACCACTTTCAAACACCACAAAAACTAATCTAGTCCTACCATATACCTTCTTAGGGTATCATGGCTTCCTAAACAACCTCAATCAAGCTAATCAATCAAGGAGTTACTTATATAAACTTTCTAGGGTTTGTAACTTGAGAAAAATATATAAAGAGTGGTATATAACAACAAATGCATGAAAACCTTGAAATAAATAATATGAGCATGAAAGAATCATGGTAAAATCATAAAAATAATTTTTGTAAACTTACTTGAAATATTGGAAGGCTTGTAGAGATGAAAACTTAGTAACCCTTATGGTTTTGAAATCAAAACCTTACTTAGACCAACAAAATGGATTGATTGCACTTGACCTTATGAAAAATGATGGAGTATTGCTATGTTCCTTGTGGTTAACGAGCAAAATGAGAGGAAGAGGATAAGATGAAAAGTTTTCTTGCTAGTTACCTTGATATTATATGAATAAAATGTGGTAAAAATATCTATATAGTCTTGATAAGATTTGGTTAGTCATAATAGTCAACAATGAAAGAATTAGGAGGAGGGGGGGGGGGGGGGGGCGGCATGTGGAGGAGTGAATGATAAGATTGGGTAAATAATGTATTAACTTGGAATTTATATGAGTTTATGTTGTGTTTGATTAGTTTAATTTGTGTTTTGGGTGTTACCGGGTACCGAGTTTAATAGCAATAAACGTTCACGAAGTTAACCGGGATGAAATAAAGTTATAATAATGATAAAAACATATTAAAAATATGTTGGGTACATTTACTGAGTGATCGGGTGATTATTGTTTAGTTTTCACGAAAACCGTCGTTATATTCATACGCGTACGTTATAAATAAAATAAATTTCCAAAATACTGGGTAACTGAATGTTATAACTTTTATGATGTTAAAATGGATATAAAAATATGTCGGGACCATTGTGGGAATATTTAGATATATTCGTCGTGTATAAACCGGGTGTTAACGTTTAATTATAAATACTTATACGTAAAACGTTAAATATACTAAATATATTAATTTGAGAATCCTAAGAGTGGTATAGCATGTAAATGACATTATGATGATATGCAGACTATTCTAGTCCGTATGAGAGGTCCTTACTAATAATGCATGTGAATAGTGGAATTTCTTCCGGAATGAATAGTGTTCTGTGAATAGTAAAATTTTCAAATGTTTCTCAGAATATCAAACGGACATAAAAAACGATGAATAGTAAAATGATGAATAGTGTTTTGATGAATAGTAATCGATGAATAGTGAATTTCCAAAGTTGGAAAAAAATAAACGTAGACGTGGAAAATATCGGGTTGTTACAATAGCTACCTTTTAATTCATGTTTTTAATATACGAACATATTTAACTGCAATTAATTGAATAATAAATGATATTTGCAATAACAAATGCCTATTAGCCCAGCAGTATGTGAGTGGCTCATTAACCTAGAGGTTGTGGGTTCAAGTCTCGTTGGAGACATGTTAGATAGGTGGTGTAGGTTGTAAAATTTGTCTTTCTAAAAAAATGATATTTATAATTTTGTACAACCATTGTTAATAAAATTAGCAATCATCACGTGGTCTTACTCTTAGGCTATATAATTTCGTTACCGCGTTGCGCGAGCATCATATTATTACATGGTTGGATAATAATACTTATTTTGTTTTTATATTTAATATTATACTATAACATTTTTTTGTATAATATTTCTTAAAAATATATTTACTTACAGGGTACCCATCACCATTACGTGTAGATACATGATGAGTGCTCAAACACTCATAATTTTTGGTCAAATCTGAACTGCAAAACATACAAAAACACTCAGAAATGCATCAAAATACTAAAAATATTTCAAAATTGTGTTTTATATGTTTTAGATGCAAAATGAGCAAAAACAGATGAAAAACGTACAAAGTTTGCAAAATTGGCAGTTTCAGTCCCCCAACTTTCATAAAATAACAAAACTAGTCCCTGGTCATTCAAAATATGGAAAATTATCACCAAAGGTCCTTTCAAAATCATAAGTTGTCATATTTATTCCTTTGGTGAAAAAATCTGAAAAGTTTTGAGAATTGACAGTTTTGGTCCCTGGAGTTTCAAACATTGGCAGAATTGGTCCCTGGTGGGATATTTTTGGATGAAAAATCATTTTTAGTCCTTGGAAACTCAAAAGTGTTCAATATTGATCCTTGGATAAAAGTTTTTCACAGATTGGCAAAAATGACCCCTAAACTTTCAAGAATGACAAAAATGGTCCTCAGGGTTTAAAATTTTGGAAAATTGTAACTTTGGCACTTCTATTATTCACATGTGGCATAAATAGTCCTTATGATAAAATTTGGAAAGTTACAGGTTCGGTCCTCAAAGTTTGATGGAATTACATATTTGGTCCTTTTTGGTACAAATAAACAAACGGACCCTTATTTTTATTAATACCCAAAACAAACCCCACCCAAAACCAAAACCTTATCCAGCCCACCTATTTCGTCCGGCCCATCTCACAACCAAAGCCCACCTCCATATTTTTTATTACCCCGTTTTAATATAACTCCCTCCCAGTCAACACCCCAACTTTGACCCTCCTTCCACCTCATCCCTGCAACCCTCTGCCAAAACCATCATCACAAACCCAACTCTCACCCTCTGCAATACTCAACCTCCCACCCCCTCCTACACTCCTAGACAACAACAAATAGACAAGAATCAATCCTACACTAGCTAAAAACCAAAACTGCCATGTGGGATTATTGGCGCCAAAATCCATTTAAACGGCCAAGATCAAAGGGACTAATCCAATGGTCATAAATCAATGTGGGAAAGTCTTTGTGGACCTCCAGGGTGCATAAAAGAAAGAAAAAAGATAAGAAGCAGGAGTAGTTAATGCAGAATAGAGTACTTAGTTATAAATGGTTGTCGTTTTTAATTCAATGTAATTTTCTTTAACTTTAGAAAGATTGTATCAAATTGTTGTAGTGTAATTGAAGTTTGCTGCAGTTAAAAATTTCAAGTTTCCTTTAAGTTTATTGTACTTTGCATTTTCATCAAGATCTCAAATTTCTTAATGTTTCACTAAATTGCTTCTTACCTATGCTCAGTAGCTTTTATAAGCTTGTTTAAGTCATTTAAAGTTAATAGAAATCTCAAACTCAGAAAAGAAAAGAAATAAGAAAGATACAAAATAAAATTAAAAAAATAAATAAATAAAAAAATAAGAAGGAAGAAGAAGAGAAGAAGTGGCAGATATGGAAATGGCATATGGTCTAGAGCTCAAGGGAGCAGTAGGATAGTGAAAATTGGTCCTGACTCACATCAGTTCTAACTTGGATTTTTTGTAAGGCATTTTCTAGTTTTTTGCATAATCTGTGTTTCCCAATTATTGTTGTTAAATGTTGTTTTATTCTGTGTATTTACATGTAATTTAGCTCAGTATAGGTTTATATATGTGAGTTATGATTTAGAACACCCATTTGGTTCATAAATCCTCAAAACAGTTAGATAAAAGGGGTGTTTGGTTCAAGTTGTGTTGAGAGTTCTAATGGCCCTTTGCTGCTTTAATCTCCTGTTATGGTTAGCCTTAGGTCAGTTTAGGTCACATCAAGTCTCAAACCCAAGTCTTAAACAACCAAAGTCAAAATCACACCCAAACCCACCCAACAGTTAACTGTTGAGGTTTGTGGGTTCCAAATCTCACCCATTTTGACTACATAATGTTCTTATAGCTTAACTCACTTTCTATATAGCATAACATTTCATTTTCAGTTAATTAAAACCACTCAAAGTTCACCAAAGGCAACAACCAAGTTTTAGTGAAAAGTCAAAAGGCATGATTTCAGTTTTTTTTCAAATCTAGTAGGATTTATTTGGAATTTTGTGAGAGGTTTTAGATCCTGAGCTTTTTAGGATTTGTAACCCCCCACCTTTTCTACAAGATCCCATAGTTATTAGATTTTTAGGATTTTTCTGTGGGTCTCCACCTTCATCCAAAGTAGGCTGCAGGGGGCATCACTCCCCTGCTGCAGCAGACAACACAGCAGCCACCACCAATTTGGTGGTTGCTACAGCCCACCACAGTGGTCCCCACTTGTCCAACTTAGCTTCTTTCAATCCCCCCTGGTAGACTTCAAACCTTGACTTTTTGTTTGACCTGAAACCCTGTGGACCCCACTTAGATTTGGCCCTAAACTTTGTCCCTTTTCTGAGCTGCTATTGGTTTTCGGATGTGCTTATTTAAGCTTATTTGCTTATTCTGTGGTCTCCAGTTGCTGATTCTAGCTTATACATGTCCACACAACTAGTTTAGATCAGATTTTTCATGAGTGGGTCCCACTTAAGCTGGTTTGAGCTTATTTTCCACTTTGGTCAACTAAAGTCAACTGTGGGGCCAAAAAGCTCCCACAGTGCTTATTTTTAAGTTGTAAAAATTTTGTTTTCACAAAAGTTGTCTTATTTTAGTGTTAAAATAGTTTAGAAAAAGAAAATTCCAAAAAATCAAGTTTTAATTTTAAGTGATAGTTTCTATTTAATTTAATTTAAATTTTATTTTTCATTTTTATATTTTTATTAAGTACTTAGCTTTTTTATATTTTTATTAATTATCTTTTATATTAAAGTAATTTTAGTAATTTTCTCTGATTTTTATTTTGTCATTTAGTATTTATTAGATTTAATCTTAATTTTATTAATAATTAATTAATAATTAGTTTTATATAGCATAATTAGTTTTTATTAAGTAAAACCTAGTTTTTATATTTTTCCTAGATTTTAAAAAATGTAAAATAATTTTAGAAAATTTCTTATAATTATTACTGTTCATTTTCTATTTTTCTTAATTTAAAATAGTTTAATTAGGTAATTAATGTTTAATTAGTAATTAATTAATATAAAAATCACAAAAAGACAAAAATACTTATTTTTAGTTTTAAAATTAGTTTTTAGTTATTTTATAATTTTAGAAATTTTATTTTCATTTTTCTAGTATTTAATCAATATTATATTGTATTTAAGTTTTTTAAATATTAATAATTAGTTTTAATTAGTATTTAATTAATAATAAATAATTAATTAGTGTAAAAATTTATTTTATTTTTCTAAAAATTTTCTTTTGTCCTTTAGTTTGTAAAAAAAGTCATTTTCACCCCCTGGGTGTTTTCAGATTTCCGTTTTCACTCTTAATTTTGTACGTTTACGTTTTATTTAAACGTGAACGTACGCGTTTTAAGTTTTAAACGTTTCTGGTTTTTCCTACTTTCCAGTCTTATTCATATAGCTTATTTAAGCTATTCCTTGTAGATTCCTTAGCTTAATCACTCACAAACCTTTTCCTGTCCAAATTCACCCGATCACAAACCCGTTTGATAACTATCACACCTCGTCGAGACATAACGACCCGGGGAAACCACTATATTCCGCGGAGCATTGACTCTAGGCTGTTTGACCTAGTTGACCATCACCTGATCAAATTAGGTTGACCGTTTGGAGCCAATCAATACCCGACCAGTGTTTTATAATGTTACTATATATTTGTTACTTTTTAATTAAATGATTCTATTTTATACAAAGATCGAGTGTTGTGAGAAAGTATGTGATTATTCTTCTTTTTTGTTTGAAGTATTGTGATTATTCATTCAACAACCAATAAAATGGTCTAACAATAAGATATCAAGATTTCAAGCTTAAAAGATACTAGCACATCTTAAATATGACCAATTAATGGGTTAAAAAGTTATAATAAAAATATCATGATTAAACTGTATATATTTGAGTTAAAAATACTCGGCGTCCTTAAGTGCACATCTTTGGGGTGGCTAGTGAAATAGCCGGAAATAGTTATGAGATATCTCGATTACGTATACCAACAAAGTTGTCAAGCCTTTTGTGATTATCTTTTTTCAAAAGCAAAGAACAAAAGATGATAGTAAACCGCCAAATAGAAAATACAACAAGGATCACCAAAGAGGAGATCTAAAGATATAAAAGAAATGAACTAAAAACGCCAAATTCGAAGGGAGTGCAAAACCCCTCACAACACCCCTACATTTAAACGCCACCCGTGGCCATTTCCCAAGGTCTCAAAACTCACTTCTCCCAGGATTTTCTGATTATCTTACTAAGAGATGATCGAAACATAGTTCAATTGCTTCTGTTATATCAATTCATACGCACACCAAATGAGTTGAATCGTTTACATTATCCAATAAGGCACAACTACCTTATGCAAGTATGCAGAGCCATATGATACCCTCGACCATGAGCATGCTCAATATCTCTTTTCATATACTTGAGTGAATGGCCATAATTTCATGGGCTTTGACATTTATGGCTTATCTGGTTTCACAATAAACTCTATCGAATGGTCATGCTAAGACAACGCGGGCCTAGTGATTTCATGAAGCATATTTATTTTTATATGTTTAACTGCAAACAATGTCGCATAAGTTTATGGATATTTTCAGGTATTTTCGTAGTAATTTTTTTACTTAACATCTTTATTTTATACTAGACGAGTACCCGTGCATAGCAACGGATTTTCTAGCGGCAAATAATTATATGTGTGATATTATGGTTAAGTATTTTATGTAACGTTTATACATAAAACATAAAACAATCGAAATGATGTGTGGAAAGTTCTCTTTTAGCTGATCGAGAAGATGAAACTGATGGTTGTTCCACAGAATCAGAAGGGGGTGTTGCATTATAAGTTGTTGCAATGAGTATTGATGAAGCACGTGTTACCACATCATAGAAGACATGGTCAACAACATTTTTTTTACCAATGAGATTAGTGAGTAGTGCAGGTAGTATTTGACTTATGACATTTCCCAAAAAATTCTGCATATATGATTTAGAATCAGGCTTTCTTTTAGACAATATCGCCTTTAAAAAAATGCTATGTTATTAAACGATTTGGGTGCATCAAACCATTTAAGTTTGAATGAATCCAGAAGCTAAGGTGCTAATCTCAAAAGAACCTACCGAATCGTTCTGATTAACTTGGTCGAACAACGTTCACAATAAAAGTGCACCTTCGTCACAAGCAGCCAGGTTCTTAATATCTGAACCAAAAAGAAAAAGTGGATAAGAAAGAAACATATGATACACATATAAAGAAAAGATACAATGAAGGGTACAATCGTACATGATAAGCACGATAAAATATGATTCAAGATAGCCATATATGTTTACTGCCAATGATAAATGTCAATAGTTCAGATGCTAATGAATCCTGAAACATGTTATGGGGACACAATTAACTGATTTTAGAGGTTTTAACTCGTTCTAGTTTCCCACATACCATGCCTGTAATGAAAAGGGAAAAAAAATACAATTGAAAAAACAAATAATTAATCAGTCTCAGCATTAAACAAATACAATTGAAAAAACAAAACACAAAAGAGTGGAGTAAAGGAAATGGCGAATCTGGAACCTGTGAATCGGAATTTCAATACCACCGAATACTTGATCATAACTGCACTATAAGAATTGACATAAACGATATTAAAATGTTGATATCACATTCAAAATCAATTAAAAAAATGGCATAAAGCTGACAAACATGCACCAAACAATTCATAATTGAGTTGATACATTCACAAGAATTTGATAATCACACAGAAAAGATGAAAAAATAAAATCTTATCTATGATTAAAATCCTGAAGAATCGAAGCTGAAAATATGTGGCGATTTTATGATGCTGATGAAGGGGTTTTTTTGAATGATATTGTGTCATATACTCTTATGTTGGTATGAATAAACTTTGAAAGCTTTCCAAAAAGTCTGGTACAAACACTTGATAAGGATGGACCGTATATCTTGAGGCTGGCCCGAATTTTATGAAGCTTACATGAGAAGTTTTGTTACAAAGTCTTATTTCCTTAATTAGTGGTAAAATTCAAATTAATATTCACAAATAGTTTATATCAGCAACCAATATTCATAAATTTACGCTTGAATTTTAACACAACAAATAGACCAACAGTTTAATGAATGAGTAAACAATGAATGTGAAAATGATGTGTCCTTAAGATAAAAAGTTTATAGGTTATAAATGAAAAATAATAAAAGTTTCAAGATTTGGGAATTAAACATAATGTTTTGAAACCCGGTTCGACCCAGTTGAACCGTTCCGGTCGAAAAGTTGATCGATTTAAACCGGGTCAACTTGCTAGGTTGGGTAAAAAACGGGTCAAATTAAACCGGTTCAACCCGTCAGGTTTAAAGCGTACCGGGTCAACCCGGTTTGTGATTTGTATTAATTGTTTTAATTGGTTGTATTTAATTTGTTAGATATATTTTTAATTAGTTGTACAATGTGAATAAATCATTATACTTTTAAGTAATGGGGTGTTTTAATAAGAGTATTAATTACATTTCATAATTTCCTTTAATAAGATTATGTGTAGTTAATATTTCAAGATTTCACTTTCAATAATGTTGACCAAGTTTCAAGAGTTCACTTTCATGGTTGATCATTTTTACATTATATATAGTTAAGATTAAGATGTAGGTAAATTACTAGAAAACAGTGTGCGTAGACAATGAGATAATGAATGATAAAGAAAAATTAAAAAGAGGAGGATGGGAAAGAATCTAACCACGTATTTTAAATGAGAACGGAGAATTTTAGAGAAAATGCATCTATTTATGTAATTGTATTCGAGATGTATCGTTGTTATTTTATTATTATTATTATTATTATTATTATTATTATTATTATTATTATTATTATTATTATTATTATTATTTTTATTTTATTTTTTTTTATAAACTATCACTTTTATAAACAATAAAAACTAGACGAGTATCACACTGGAAATCCGACCCCCGATTTAAACCATCCAAACGAGTAGGCCCCGGGACCAGAATTACTAGGAGAGACCCGTGAAGGGAAACCCCTAGAACTCACGGCTTCACAATAAGAGGAAAATCCGGATATTCTTTGTCATTTACGAGACTCAAACCCAGGTAAAATCTCTCTCCAAGCTTCAGAAGGAACTCAGGTAGCTAACTGAGCTAAGTCAGTTTCATTGTTATTCTTTAGCACATTTCTTAATGATATTTTATTTTTCACCTTTCATTTTTGTTTTAATTATATTCCTCATTTAAAAAACTAGACGAGTACCCGTGCATAGCAACGAGATTTTATAACGACAGATAATTTATTGATAAAAAAAATTATAAGTTATAAACAAAAAATAATAAAAGTTTGAAGATTTGGGGATTAAACATAATGTTTTAAAACCCGGTTCGACAAGGGTGGTTCAACCGGTTGAACCATTCCGGTCGTAAAATGGGTCGATTTAAACCGGTTCAACTTGCTAGGTTGGTCGAAAATGGGTCAAATTAAACCGGGTCAACCCGTCGGGTTTAAAGCGTCCCAGGTCAACCCGGTTTGTGATTTGCATTAATAGTTTCCTTTTGAAATTTATGTTTTCAACATTTTCTTTTTTAGTTTTAACTTTTCACTTTTCAATTTTTCCTTCGGGTACCATGTGACGAATAACCGGAGAAATAGATCTCGATGAGGCCTGATTCACCAGTTTGTATCGGTTTCAACGGGTCCTCTTTAGTTCGTTTTCAGATGGTTTTTATTGGTTAGCCGAACCGGTGGCGACGCCATTTCCCGGTTGAACCCGTTGGTGCCATCCAGTTTTCAAAACTATATATACCATCAACTTGTTAGGTTGTGTGAAACTTTGTTGTTTTATTAATTTGTATAATATGTATAATAACATGTACTTTTCATTTTACGGTGTTTGAAAATAACATTAATTAATGTGTTTAATTATTTCATATGGATTATGTTGTAGCTTATTTAAATTGTACACTATTAACATTTTATTGTACTTTTTAGTAAGTGGTGTTTTTTAATTGGTTGTATTTAATTTGGTATATATGATTTTAATTGGTTGTACAATGTGAATAAATCATTGTATTTTTAAGTAACAGAATATTTTAATAAGAGTATTAATTACAGTATAATTTAGTTTTAAGAAATCATTCATTACTGATTTAATCAAAATAAATATTGATTGATATGATTAGTAACTCTCTCTCTCATTTGACGAAGTGTTGAAAACTAAACATTTCACTTGACCATTTTTCTATTATAAGTAGTTAAGATGAGCGGCAAGAGAAGTAGAGTTCACGATTCTTGTTTATACCAAGTGTTTGCTTCATTAGTTTTCATCCTCACATATTAAACGTCTAAACAGAGGTATCACTCACTCGAGGCTCGTGGCTTTTAGGTTGCATTAATCACTAGGAAAAAAAAAAAAAAAAAAAAAAAAGCTTAAGGTTAACATATACTGTACTACAATATTATGGATTTACGGATTAATGTATATAGAGAGCATAGCTTTTCTAGTTGTTGTTATCTTAGACCGGCTATGCTACTCTAACATGGCTAAAATTGGTTATGAGTTAAGACTGACACATTGTTTATGCTTTAAAGTCTTCATCGTTTACTTTTAACTACAATCTAAATTAATACGACCACCAATAAAAAAACGAACACAAAAGCCTTCCATGTTAACGGTGCCTTCAATTTGTTATAATGATATAACATATGTTTCTTCGTTTCCAATAGTTCTTTTCTGGCGAAGTTATTGGGTGGTGAAGTATTACTTACCGATATTATCTAAATTAAAGTCAACTCCTAAACTAGTTTATCGTTATGATTGCAACTTTTATCTGAATTAATCAATATTCTTGAAACATAAAATGTATGATAAATGATAATACTACACTATGGTAGTTAGAGTGCACGGTACAGGCGATTTTTCGTCCGCCATTCGCATCAGTAACGGATGATCGGCGTGCCAAACTGCACCGTTTCGTCCGCCATTAGTTCCTCAGACATTCCACCAACATTTCGTTATTATTTTTTATTTATTTTTTGTGAGTAAATGAGTATTTTTGATGGAGTGTTTTGTAGGACCTACAAAGTGTTATTGGTTTTTTTTGTTAGGGTGTGCGTTTTAGTTGTTGATATGTTATTGGAAAGGTAATGATATGACATTGAGGTGACCGACAAATAACATATTATTTGTAATGCTTGTACCGAGCATTCTTAAAGATGCTTAAATGATATCACATGAAATGAAAGTTGAGGTTGGTTGAGCTCGTAAGTGTCGGCTCCAAAAATATTAGTTATATTACAATGTTTGAATTTTACTAATATGATTACTTCGTAACAATAATTAAGTCGAGTTTGAAAGATTAACCTATAATATTTAATTGATATATAATGCATTTGAGACTATTTTATAATTAGAAAAACTTAAAATTTAACTTTTATTTGCTTATTATGGAAGAATTTTATAATTAATTGGTTAGCAAGCAAGTTGGTTAGGAAGCAAGTTGGTTAGGAAGCAGGTTGGTTGTTCAAACTAAAATTATTTGGCTTAATCATCTCTACCATCTTTACTTATAAAGCATAAAGACAACTAAATGTGTAACCAAATAACCGAATAACATAAAATATAGTCACAGGTACCCGCTGCCGCATTACGCGGGTAACGTTCTAGTAATATTTAGTTGAGGCTCAAAAATGAAGGTTTAAAGAATCTTAATTCATGTTTTGAATTAATTGATAGCGGAAGGACTAAACAAGTACTACGTAATTTAGAAGAGCATAATACACGTAAGCATTAGCGCGTGGATATCAAACGAACAGTGTGCGAGTTGCTTTCGTTAACATGTGCCGGTGGGGGGCCTAGAAAGACTACAATTATGCTCTGGGACCAAGCGTTTGACCTGAATAAAGTCAAAATAAGCCCACTATGAGTCACCTTCAACTTAAGTACAAATTAATGAGTCAAAAATTGGATAAAATAAATTTTTTATATGAAACGGTGAGTCAATCAATATTTTAAAGTTTTTTGCAATACGTGTTAAAGTGTTTTATATACATGCTATCTGTTTAGTTTACCAACTTTTGACAAGATACCGTAATTACTGTATTCATTAAATCATTAAAACATTGTCACTAGATGAATCATAAATTTTTTAAAAGAGTGCTAATAAAATTTTGTTTTTACAAGCTTAAAAATTTTAAAAAGTTATGCTCATCCGTAAGCACAAACACATTACTAAAAGATCCACACATTTGTTGAAAACGTTTAGAAACATGTGTAGTGATTTGTTGTAGTGCATAACATTTGATCATAGGATAAGTCAAACTTTTAACTGCATTATACTCTAACACAATAGGTTACACACAGTAAGGGTGAGACGATCGATCGATTGATCGATCCCACTCGATCGTCCCTTTTGTGGCAAAACATGCGATCGATTGGTTTGAGAGATCATGGTCGTGTAAACGATTTAGGTCACCCTTTGTAGCCGGAAATTGGTAGGAGGAGTCTTTGCGAGACATTGTTGAGAATCTGCGTGTGAGTTGTGTGTATGAGAAACAAAAGAGTGTGGGTATATATAAGCAAATTTTTGGATTTGAATTTAAATTTTAAATCAACCCGCTTTGAATTTTGAATCATCCCGCTTTGAATTTTGAATATGAAATTAAATTATGAAATTGAATAGGGTTTGTTTTGAAAATATATAAAAAAAAAATGTTTTTTTTTTTGAAAAAAAGGTCGCTTTTACTGTGGCAAACAATCGTCGGAGAGATAAAGGTGACGTGACAGAAAAAATCAGAGGGATTGACCCTCATTATTGTGTTTAGCCTTAACATATCATGTTAAATATAAGATGATATCTGAAGCATACTAAAATTTAATTAGTAAACCGACGAATTATAACATGTCACCCTTTCGTTATCTGCAAATGATATGATGAGAATATTGATATTTGTTGATAATTAAGATGCCAAGTGAACCCGTATAAGCAGTATTCTAAAAGGTGCGTCAAGACGTTGCCAAGGCATGAGGCATAGCCTCGTCGCCATAAAATGGATCTAGGCGTAGTGTGGGATAAGGCGAGAAAAAGCGCGAAGGTTCTAGGCATAGTGTGGGATAAGGCGTGAAAAGGCGCACCTTTTGGTAAGGTGTGACACCATTTTTAGAAGCATTTAATTGAATTTCTAGTATTTGGGCTATTTCTTTCTTGTGCCTTGTAATTTCAAAACTTAATTTTTACTTAGGCCTCGTATTTGGGCCTGACTATTTGGAATTTGGGCTTTAGTATTTGAAATTGATCTTAAAAAATAATATAAAATTATAAATACATAAATCTATAAATATTTTTTTTACCATTTTAAGCACGCTTTAAGAAACGCCACGGTTTCGCAAAGGCTTGTAGGGCTTGAGGCGTGACTATGCCACCACGCCATGCTTCACACTATTTATAACATTACATATAAGAAACACGTTGATATCACCCCTAGAAAATATTAACATTGTTAGAGGCTCATTTGTGGATTTAGGGTCATTAATTAAAGTTTTCATGCACTTTTTTTATACATGTTTGATTAATAAACATGCTATTTAAAGGGGAATTATATAATCCTACATGTTATCATGAGCATGTCTAATTCCGATATCTAGTCGGCTACTATAAACCGATACCTCTATGCCACTTTGCCAAACCCTGGCCACCGCTATTTAGCCCTTCTATATTAAAAACTTGCAATTTCGGCTAAAATCTTACCAGAATATTGTATATGCTTTGCTTTTGTTTCTTTGTTTTTATTGTTGTTGCTGCATGATGAAGATTAATTTTTATTTGTTGTCGGATGTCTTCGTCAACAAATTTGTTACTCCCCCGTCTCATATTAAATATCCGCTTACATCATGCACAAAGTTTTAGAAAATTCCACTAACTACACTATCCACCAATCAAATATTATTTTTACCTACTAAAGTCTCATCTCATTATTTGAAATAGAATATGGAAACTTAATTTGGGACATCCAAATATTCCATTGTGGACACTTAATATGAGACGGAGGGAGTATTTGTTTTTGCTACTCCTTTCATTTGATTTTATTGCTGTTTGAAGAATTGCTTGCGCTTGCTGCCAGATTTCTTCCTTGACAAATTATTGCTTTTATTGCCATATTTTTTGTCAGTTTAGTTTTCTTTAATGTCTTTTTAGTTTTCTAATCAAATCCAAACTTTCAGGATTTCGCCGCTCGAATTATGGGTGAGTATTATAAGATATATTAGACGCCCAAGCGTGGTTGCGATTTTAAGGTCATTAGGGTTCCCATCATGCTCATTATATATGCTTGATTAATAAACAAACTACATGGCGGAAAATTCTATAATCCAACGGATATCACCCTGAGAAACACTAGTTTTTAAATGGTTTGGTATAAACCACGGTTCTTTGGGGCTGATCCGAACCTTCAGTAGTAGAATGCTTATTCGTGTAAGGTAAATTAAACAAGCAAATTTAATTTGTGTCAAAATATCGTCTACTTCAAGATTGATTTTATTTGACAATTAAGTTTAGTCGAATTTGTTGTCTACCTTTTCTTTTGGGTTGTCTTAGATTAATTGTCAATTACTAAAAATA
Source organism: Artemisia argyi (assembly GCA_030686995.1). NCBI lineage: Eukaryota > Viridiplantae > Streptophyta > Magnoliopsida > Asterales > Asteraceae > Artemisia > Artemisia argyi. The sequence continues at coordinate 176,257,260 of CM060682.1, forward strand.
AATTGAGAAACTTACTAAAGTTTACCATATTGCTTACACCCCAAAACCCGAAGATGTACTTTTATATAATTAATGCCATCTTATTACTTTGGTTGTTATAATTAAGTGTTACAATAATATCTGTGATTGGTTAGTCATTTGAAAATAAATGAAAGTCAAGATAAAAGTAAAAATTTATATGTGTTTGGAATAAGAAAGTTAATTGTGGCCAAAACCTTAAGAATTAGACTTGAAGGACCAAAAGTGTCACAGTACCAAAGTTCTACCAGAATTTTAGTTAAAATAACAAATTTTCATTATATCTACCACATTCAAGAGTTTCTTTATATATGTGTGGGGGGTAGGGGTGGGGGGGGGGGGGGTCGTGTAGTTCAATAGAGGGAAAATAGGAGATCATTTATAGTGAGAATTTGATAGAGAAATTCTATCGCTTTGCAAGTCCTAACCCAAAAACATCATCCCCAAAGTAAGTATGGCCTAGTTATTTCTTTAATTTTATTTTAAGTTAAGGTTCTTGAAAGATGAAATTTGGGGATTTTGAGTAAAAAGTATTTTGAACTAAGGTGATGATTTATTAAGGTTAGAGGGTTAAGTCCCTTTAATGATTTTGTGATAAAATTGATGATTTAGGTTTTTCATGTGATCATGGTGGATGATCATATGCATGTGATAGGGGTTGTTTGGCAAATAGATTAAATAGGATATTACCCATTGTTTTGTAATGATGAAATGCTATGTTGTGTTAGTTATTCTTGTTTAGGAATCAAGTTTAGACATTAGCTCTTTGGAGTAGATAAGCCGTTTAGAAGTAGTAAATCGGTTGTAAAATGATGTGTTAGCTTAATCATAATGTTTTATGATAATGGATTGTGTTTATGGTATAGGAAACAAGGATTAGATAGCTTGGATCCAATGCTAGGGTTAGCTTAGTCTTACGACTAGCTATTGTTTAGGTCCATCCTTTACGGGTCGGATGTGGTTTAGGTCCACCCTCTACGGGTCGGATGTGTTTAGTCCAACTTTAGGTTGGTGCAAGTGCTTCATATACTAGTTAGCTTAGTTAGTTGTTATACTAACTATGGTTTATGGTATGATCTTGGGTCATGTGATGTTAGTTTGTTATACCATTTACTTACGGGTCAAATCACATGTGATTTTGTTTGGTTCTCAAAAAGGAAAAATTACACGTGGTTACTCTTTTTGATTGTAAGTTCAATCGAACTTGATCTGTTTGCTTCTTAAAAAACTATACATATGTTAAATCGCATGCGATTATTATTGTAACATTTTTATTTTGTTCGAATGTTAAATTACATGTGATTATATTTAAAATCACATGTGATTGTAACTAGAGGTATTGCAGATTACTTGAATATATTGGATACATACATGCGGATATGCATGAAGTATAAATTAAATAATAAATATATATATTTGCATGTGATTAATTATATATTTTGTGTATGTGCTTTAAATTATTTACGTGTTAGATGATGTCTTATAATAATTTATTATCTTGATATACAAATTCTCATTTTAATTACGTGTTTAAGAGAATAACGTTTAGAATGCTCAAAAGAGAAAGCAACTAAAAACAACTTGAGACATAAGAGAGATGTGAAAGTTTTGGAAAGAAGACCAAAACTTGTATAGTGTTTTCGAATAGATTGTCAATTTACTTTAATACATTTTTTTGAAGTCATTTATTGTATTGATCCAGGATTGTAATACTTTAAATAAAGTTTTCATTCAATAGTATTGCATGCGATACTTTATAATTTGCGTTAATTACGAAATCAGTACTTTTTGTTGATGCATTCCTCAACGGATGACAAAATCAGCTAGTGTTCTCAATTTAGTCAAGTGCTAATGTGCGATCGTGCGATCTCACTGAATGTGCCTATTTTTTTTAATAATAAAGTACATGGTTAGGTGGGTGTGTTCCCACATATTTTTTCCTATTATTATAAAATTACTAATTTACCCCTCGTTAATATAAATAAATATCACCCCTTATCTATTTCATTTTCATTTATCTTCTTCTCTTATATTTACCACCACTCACCACCGCCTCCAAATCCTTGTTAAGGTACGATGTAGTGGTTAGTGAGCAACAAAAGATAGTGACCACTACACTTTCTTTCTCAGCCACCACCTTCCACCACCACCACCATCAGATCCGTTGCTCGACCACCACCACAACACAACCATCGTGTTCATCTATCTCAACTTACATCAAATCCTTCAGATCGAAGAACTTTACCGGCAGACCACCGAATACATATGGCGTCTCGGTGGTGGTGACAGAAGGCGGTGGTGGCGCGTTAGGGGTGTTCAGGTGAGAGCTAGGAGCTAAAACCCTCCAGAAAGGATGTAAACACACCGATCTATCGATTCGGTGAACAAAAGACTTCGCCAAAAAATTTTCCGGTAGGCGGCGCCGGAATCTGCTAGTGGTCGCCGGAAATTTTGAATATTTATCGGTGAGTAGAGAGAGAGAGAGAGAGAGAGAGATATGAACCCTGGCTTGTTTAGCTTTGAAAATGTGTAAAGTGTAAATATTATTCTCTTTTTAAAATCTACTTAATTTAGTATATATTTTTTGGTACAAATAGGAAAAAAATAAGAATTAAGAATTGACTTATGTTAAATGTTTTATTAATCGCACATTTGAATCTGGAAATAAATCGAATTCGCACATTAGCACATTTGAATTTGGAAATAAAACGAATTCACACATTAGCACATTTGAATCTGGAAATAAAATGAATTCGCACATTAGCACATTTAATGGGTACAAAATCGCACATTTATTTGACTTATAGAACTAAGGGTAAATAAGTAATTTTTGTCTGGACACATGGGGGACAAGAGATAGTGGGTGTGACAAGTGATAAATGATAGTGGGGGACAAGAGATAGTGGGTGGGACACGTGTCAAGATACTAATGGGATCACACGATCGCACATTAGCACATGACCAAATTGGGAACACTAGCTGATTTTGTCATCCGTTAGGAAATGCATCAACAAAAAGTACTGATTTCGTAATTTACGCTTATAATTTTGTTAGTTATATAAACTTGTTGCAAAATTACATATGATTGCACGTAGAATCACATGTGATTGCCAAATAGAAATCACATGTAAGTGTAAGTACAATAACATATGATCTTCATAGTCAAATGCTTATGAACCATGAACCAATTAAATAAATTATTATATTTGAATTACATCAATATAACAAAATTCAATATGCATAATTGAGATATAAATAAAATGACAAATATTTCTAAAGTATTTGAATCATATGTGATTAATAACAATATAATTAACATACACGGTATAATGGAAACAATAAACCAGTTCATATGTTAACAAATATACAAATTACAATTAGTATTTCTTTCCAATAAATACTAATCAAAGTCTAAACACGCAAATTCATATCCTTAAGAGCAATCATTTTAATGAACTTCTTTTCATTTTTTCAATAATCGTCATTCAACTTGATAGCCAAATCACTTATCTTCTAGAATTGTAAGTTAATCTTTGAGTGCTTGGTTGACTTGCATAAAGAAACAATAAATATAACACACATAAATATGTTTAAAAATTACACATAACTTTAGTTTACAGTCTAAAATGTATGCTCAAATTTGCTAAATCACTTGTGATTATCACATAAGTATTTCATCATACAAATAGTGTGCATCAACAATCATACCAACAACAATAAACACAATAACAATATACTAAAATCTGAATAAAAACCTCAATAACTATCACAACAACAATAATATACTATAATTCGTAACAAATTGCATGTGATTCTGTTTTGTTCATCATCAACAAAATCAATTATAACAAATACTTATTAACATCATAATTAAAGATAAAAAACAACAATAACATGTAATTAAATCACTACAAACCCTAAAATATACAAAATACAATATATCAATCTTAAATATTATAAAAATCTAATTAACTTCAATAACCTTAATACGAACAAAGACATCAAATTGGAGTAAAAAAATAACCAAAACACAAGATTCTTATAAGCGATTGGATCATGTTTGTGATGAATCAGATTGAATAGAAGACGAATTGGGCCCTAATTGGATGTGAATTACACAATCTTACTTCTAATTCATCAATTTGCTCATGTTTGTGATTGATGATATTAGGGAAAAGTTAGGGTTTTATTAGGATGAGAGAATTTTGAAAGGTGTTTGTGAAAAAGGTGCATAAGTATGTTTGGGAAAGGTGGTGAGAGGGTTAGGTGAAAACAATATTAACCCTTTTTTTTTCCATTGTTTATTTAATTTTTAATTAAAAATCATCAATAATATAAAAAGAATTAATACTCACATCACACAAATTTATATCACACACCACAATATCACATCATTAATGAATATTTTACAATATAGTATTTGCATAATTATGATGTGTGTATCAATTTATGTGATGTGAGTATCACTCACCTAATATAACAAAATATCATCTATAAGAAACTTTTCTCGAATCTCATTTATTTTATAGTTGCGTGATAATTATCACATTTTTTAAACAAAATATTATGGATAATTAGTAGAGATCAGTTGGGGGGTCGAGTTTTGAATTGATAAGACCAAAACATTAATATTTTCTCATCATTCTATTTATTTATTTGGTCGTCATAAGTATTTGCCCTCACGCACTCCTCTAAAACCCTAGATCATCAAACTAAAGGTACACAACCCTCTTCATTAATATTCACATTTTTCTCATTTTCTTCTTGATTTCATGATACTTTTATAACTTCGTGAGTCTGTCTATGTTTAGATTCTTATATACATACATATATTCACATACTTTGCTAATTTGTACGCGTGCATGTGTATTTATATTGCTCATAACTGAAAGTTAAGAATAATAGGATCTGAAATTTAGGTGATATATGCAAATGTTATCATGACATTCAAATATTCATTTTAATATTGATCATATTTAAGTTTGTATTTTGGTACTTGTTGAACGCATAACAAAAAGTACTATTTAACATTTTTGCTATATGTTGAATTCATTCGATTCTCTAAAAAAGAATCAAATTAAATAACTATTTGCTACATGCGCAGAAAGAACAATTTTTGAATCATGGATCGATATAGACCGTGGTCAGATCTTCCGATCGAGCTTCTATCACCTATCGCTGATCAACTAGCACTGATCGAGCTACTAAGCTTTCGTGGAACTTGCAAAGGTTTCCGATCTGCTTCAACTGGAGCATCTGCTAAAAACGGTTCTGAAACACCATGGTTAATTTTTCACAAGGACAAGAGCTCCGAATGCGTGATCTACAACCAACATAACTCTAAAGCCTACAAACGGAACATTCCAGAACTCCAAGGCGCAATTTGCCTAGCGTCGTATGAAGGATGGCTTCTTTTGTCTAAAGACGAAACAATTTTCTTCTTTTCCCTCTTTTCCCTTGCCAAAATCGCACTCCCTAATTTCCCAAACAACCAAATTGATGGTCTTGTTGGTGCGTTTTCTCATGTACCTACATCGCCTCAATGCATAGTCTCGCTTATTAGCTCAATTGACGAAACATATGTTGAAGTACACACAATATCTAAAGGAGAAAATGCGTGGACTAGATACAAGAATGTTTCATGACATTGTTGAGAATAAGAAACACGAAAAAGCCGGTCTTGAAGATGATGAACATGTCGTGGTTTGTGGATTAACATACAATGATGCGTATCGTGGTCTAACTGTGTAATGTAATGAAATTGTGGATGCTTCTCCTTTGAAATCCCGAAGGGCGGTGTGGATTCAGCCACGGTTCTTTGAAGCTGATCCGAACCAACATTGGTAGAACATTCAAGCTAAATGCATGAATGAATTTATGTTCGTGTCAAGTCAATATAGTATCGTTATGTCTTTTGTTTTTATTTACGTGGATATTGATTAAGATCAGTCTTGAGTCGTGACTTGTTTTGTTTCTCTGATCGAAGGATCCTGATTTGTTGGGATAGTTTGAATGTTAACATTCTAGTTTTTATTTGGGTTACAAAATGAGCCAAATTATACCTTTGACTTACTTACAATTTAATAAATAAAAAATGTTAAACTTTATTTATAATATATAAATAATGTTTTTCCCCAATTTTTTTTAAGAACACACCTAGAATTGCCGCCCCGGTAACCTTCAAGACACGCAAAGGCAGAGATGAAATCTATCGTTAAGCTTTGTGGTTCTTTTGAACTCCGGCGTTTACTTTTGAAGCTTTTGGGTGTGTGTTTCTAGATAGTATTGAGTAGCTAGTGTTTACGAATGCTTTTGAAAAACATGATCAAGTAATTTTGGAAAACTTGAAGTGAAATAAATTGGTATCAAAATTAAGATGATTCTTTGGATTTTCATCAAATAAACAAAGTATATGTAGGGTAAAAAAGCATGAATTCATTTTTTTTCATTAGATGTTTTTATGGGGAAAGTAAGTCCTGCCTTGTCAATAATGGTCGCATGGATTACACTGATCTGTTGAGACAATCATAATCACTTTGTAATACATCGCAAACTAGAAACCGTTGGATGAGAAAAGAACCCATTTGTTTGCTATGTGACCCTCACTTTGCAACTTGATCGCAGCATCTCCGTTTTTGTTCCGTTCGGACCGGTGTGCATGAAAACGGACGAGACGGGTGTCATCATGATCGGAGTGAGATGGCGGTGAAGGCGGTGCAATTTCCGTGAAGATCGAATGAAGGTGCGTGTGAGGAGATATGGCCGATTATGTGACGTTGAAGGGGTAGCGGACTATTAAATAAAGTGATAAATAAGTGTGCAGTTGGTGTAGAAGGGCAAACTCGGCAAAACGTGATTTTATGTCTTAGTTTTAGCAGTATGGTACAAAGTTGAGTAAAGTTTTAAATAAGTGTCATCTTTGATTTTAGTTTTGTAAATTTACCAACATTTTTTTGTAGTTCCGGTAAGTAGCTATTATACGTTGGGATGAGTCAATAATGAGGACCAGTCATATGGATATGTAATACTTAATTAAAACCACAATGTGTTACAGGTTGTACATTGAAAGTTTTTTTTTTTAGAATACAAAAATCTAGCTAGATGCTACAAAGAAACAAAGAACATTACATGATTGGAGAGATAGCTAGAATCGAGTTTTTCACCCAACAAAATATGCCATACAGAGGTGAAAATGACTGCTTCAAAGCATTGAAGATGAAATGGTGAGAACATTACATGATTGGAGAGATAGCTAGGTCGTACATTTAAAGTAGCAGTAGATGATTCTAACCATGGGTTGATAGTATGTCGATGTTCAATAATCCTTCATGGTATCACATATTTACATAAAATTAATGACGACTCGATCGTATGAAATGATTTTGATTATATCTGGCAAACCTTAAAGGTCTTGCACTCTTGTGAAATCAAATGTGCTCTATGAATATCACGTTTCAAATGTGTGGATAAACTTTCAAAGATAGGTGAAGAACTTTTGAGCACTCAGGGGACATGCACAAACAAGCAGTAGTTTTTTCACTAATGCACATCCGTCATTCAATGACAAGATTTTCCAATGAGAAGACGTGACATATCGTCTTATTTATGACATGATTTCAAAGATTTCAAGATTTTATTTCGACTTGGATTATTATGAAAACAAAAATACGTACAAAACCTAGCTTCAGAATCTGATCTTGCTCAATGTGTCATAAAATGACTTCACCAGACAAATTCCCAAACACTTGCAAGCATGGGAAATGACATTTTACCAGAAAACATGACCATGAAACATGCTGATTTTGGGTTCGCTATACTTGCAACCATCAGCCAAAATGGTCACTTCAGCTAGCACGTTCTTACGTATATGTGTTTTTATGCTTTATATTTAACGCAGAACACGCTTCTGCACGACGGAGTACTGAAAAAAGTGACATAATAGAGCTCCGGGGTGTTACTTTTGAAGTTAATGACAGGAAGGCATCCACTAGACTCGACTATACCAGATGGTTCACACTTGGTCCAATGGGTACGAGACCACTTGCATAACAAGAGGGATCCGGTGGACATCTCTGATCTTAAACAAAGAGGGACCTCAGATGCACGAAATGCTGCAGCTGTGTCGTTTCTATGCATCAGCCCACATCCTGTAGATCGCCCAATGATAAAGGATGTGATTGCAACCACGAGGACTAGCTTGGTATGGAATTTCTCAACATTCTATTTAGTGACAGTAGTAAGTTGGTAACACATACATCTCTATCTAGAAGTTCGGGTGTGCTGGTATGCAGTTTTGCATCTTGATGATTAAAATTTAATGCAAAGAATTTCAATTCTCTATCTGTCTTAAGTCATGTCCGAGTACTAGTTCACATGGGTCCTGTAGAACAATTAATTACTGTATGTTGTTAGTATTATGTTTATTGTATTGTATTTAGTATTTGGGTCGAATAGGTTGGATTGGGTTTAACCCAATCCAACCTATTCGACCCAAATACTAAATACAATACAATAAACATAATACTAACAACATACAGTAATTAATTGTTCTACATTTCCTCCCTAATTACTTAGTTGTTGTTCCTTCTTGCTGCTGAATGGTGCTTTTCTTCAAACAATGACAATAAAGTCATCACTTTCACTACTTTCTTCTGAAATTGCTGTCTTGTATGCTCCTTCACTTTCTTCCATTTCAGTCTTGAACTTTTTCTTGGGTGATTCGACTATGTCTTCTTCCATATCTTCTGCATCAGGCTGTGGTAAGGTATCTGCAACATCTTTGCCATCTTCATCACTTTCTGCCTCAGGCTGTGGTAAGGTATCTGCAACATCTTTGCCATCTTCATCACTTTCTGCCTTTCCTTGCTTTGTTCTTAGTGCTTCCTCATAGTATATTTTCACCATGCCTTCTTCTTGCCATCTGCAAATACTTCCTTCTCTTTGTTCTTCTTTCTACTTGCGCTTCTGCCAATTCATGCGATGTTTTTCTGGGTTTTCTTTGTTCTTCAAATCTATAACTTCCTTGACTGCAAATGATCGATCCATGTAACCATGTAGCTCTGATACCACTTTTGTCCAGGTCTTTGTCGGATCTTGGATCAATCATGGATGAACTTTAATATAATGAAAACAATAAGAGTATGAGTATGCACATCTGTGCAGGGACTCGTTTATAGAACAGAGAGGGTAGGAACTTTTGATTCTGATATAAACACACGTTATTATTAATATTCCACACTAAAACGTTTACAATCCTAATCTATATATACTATGTCAAACGGTATTAGAGAACCGTTGTGACTTTTCTAAGAGTTATGAATCAAACGTTATATCCTTTCCCTAATTTACAGAAATACAGTTAATAAGTTTCTATTCTATACTATTGGTCCTTATACTTTAAAGACTTTATGATTCTTGATTATTTTGATGCCAACAGGTCCAAGTGTGGATGTGAAATTCCCAGGCTTACAGCAGGGCAATAAAAGCTTGGTACAATTTTAATACTACTAATCGAGTCGAGTTTGATATCATCAGCTAGAAAAGTCATTAAATTTCTGTAAGGAAGATTATCTACATTGCATTATGGCATACATACAAAACATATGCTTACAAAGTTACAATTTTTTCAAAAATAAGATGTCTGTTAAGCATCTCTGATTGATCTTAAAGTGATTAGAGGAACATAATTAATGAAATGCAGGTTGTCATGAGATAACAAGTTCATACATGATACAAGCTTTCAAAGGATCCAAGATATGTGAATATTTCAAACTGGTCGATTTATATAGTTTGAAAATGATAAAACCAAGGAGAGACTGCACATGAATAGAAGAAGTGTGTGCAAGCTGTACGAGTTGTTAAAAGCGTAACAGACAGCATGCACCAACAGCAACAAAAAAAAAGATCATAAAATTCCAAAATGGTAAGAATAATCTTCTACTCAACACCTGTCATACCAATGCATGTAAACAAGGTGTTGCAAGAAAGAGCTGGATTAAAAAGACGGTTTCAAAGTGCGAAGAAGAAGAGGACAAAATTGTAAGTGCCAACAAGCAAGGGCAAATGGGAAGTCTCTGTAGGAAATGGCAATATAACCCCTTTAGCTTCGTCTAAACCAAGAAGCAAAGATTAATATGACATGTACGCAGCCATGGAATGCTTTTGAGAAAAATCAAATGTTATGCGTCTAGTTGTGCAGAGATGCAGTCATGCAACGATAATTCATCGCGAGATCTGATAGATGAGAAACACGAGGGTCAAAAACTTGACTAGTGGAAGGAATGTCAGGTCAAGGGCAAAAGGGGGAATTGTTAAGGGAAGGGATTTATCACTTCCAGTCGGCCATTCAAACTTTTAAAGCGGGACAGAATGGATGACAGAACATAATCAAGCCTTTAAAATGAGCAGTGGGAGTTAAGAAAAAGAAGATGAAAAGTATATATATGCAAGTTGAATGGTTTGAAAGAGAGAACATGTTGGAAACACCATGTAAACACTCTGAATGGAAAACAAAGAGCATTTTGGGGTTTCTAACTGGACAGGACAGCAAGCAAGTGATGCAAAAACCAGCATATACAAAAGGAGGCATCCTAAAGTATGTGCATAAATAAATACACCTAGCTAGCCATTAAGACAGAGTGATCCTTGTCTATCTATAGTATATTATGTATAGGCGTATAGCGATGGGCGAGAATGAAAAAACAGAAAAACAAACAAACAAACAAACAAAAGCATAAGCATGTGCATATTAAAATGTCGATTAAAAACAGTAGCTGGAAAATAAAAACAAGTAGTAGTAGTAGTTGAACAAAGTAAACAACGGAAATTAAAACAAAGAAGGTGATGTTGCTTCTTTTGCTAATGCTTTGGCTGCTTTTTTATCACCTGCATCTGCTTTTCTCTTCAACAACCTGCCACGCCTATCCGCCATATCCATCATAGGGATATCCATTACGTCAAAAGGAAATTTCTTCTTCTTATTATTCATCTTGGGATTCATCAACTCGTCGAGATCCTCATTGGTTTTGTTCATCATCAGACCAATCTTTCTTATCTCACACTCATCCAAATCCTCTTCTGCTAATTTCTTCTCCAACTGTTCAATAAACTCCTTCTTCCTCTCGATTAAAACGTCAACTGGTGGTGTTTTAATCAAACCTCTTTTCCTATAAATCTTTCTCCATAAATCATCCATAGTCTTTTCACTCCAGGTCATGTTATTAGACAATAAATCCTTCTGGCTTCTGAGTACGTAAGGTGTGTCCAACGGCAACCCATTACTCTTACAAATATCTTTCCACATAGCATTCGCTAGCTTCTCCTCATCCAGTTGCTTCAACCCACCAGTTTCCGGGTCGATACCCCAATGCGTCACGGTCGTCATCTTCAACGATTGATCGAAATTGATGTGGTTAGGGTTTTCGTTTAATTTATATATAATATCCATGCAGTTCTAATTCTTTTAATTAAATGGGTGGGTGGGTTTCTTGGATCCAACCCATTTCCTCTTTACACTCTATTTACTTATTAGTTATTTATTTTTTAAACCGGACATCAAAACCACCCTAAAACCGCTAAGGATGCTTGGGAATTTATTGAAAAGGTTTTATTTGATAATAAACGCACTAAAACAACCGCTTTAAAAGGTGAGTTGTGTATGTTTCAAATCGGTGATCTCATCGTCAACGCTTACTTCTCTAAAAATCATATGTAGGTAAATCTAAGGCACGATTCAAGCCCGTTAACACGGCCCATCAGGAAGACCGCTTACAAACCCAGACCACACTTGGCCTGGTAGCTTTCCCTACAAGCATAGTACATGCACATGGGACAACTGTCCCCAACTGCCACAAACGGATAGCGGAGTGGGGGCAGATGACGACCTTATAGGAAGCAAGCATTCTCTCGTACAAGCCAAGGAGAGAAGGCCACTTGTCCTCCTGCTTGTCTGCGCATTGGATGATCAACACATGGCCTCCCGAATGAATATGAACAAAAGCCTTGTTTGTTGATGCACGTTAAATTGTTAATGTCTAATTTTGTGATCGCTTATGTTCATTTAAGTAGATTTGTATGTACATGTTTAAAATTTTTATTCACTTTTCTGAGTACGAGTAATTCAATAAGGGGTGTCTGTTTTAGCTTAGTTAGCAAGCAAAGATAAGTTATGTTTGGATAAGTTTATAAATGAGCTCAATTTAAGGGATTTTGATAAAGCTTACTTTTTGTGGGTTGATTGGGTAACAAATGGGGTTTTTTATGTTCAGGCCTTCAGGGGTGTGAAGTGCGAGTCTTTGAATATATGGTTTATTTGATCAATCAATTTACCAATAATCTAATATCTTTGCTTATGAACTTATTATCATAAGCTAAGCCAAGAATACTCAACAAAGGCTTACGATGAGATGAGCTTATTTATAATTACCAAATTATTTTTTTTAAAGAGTTATAATACATATAACTAAAAAAAATCATTTGCTACATGCAGCTATTATTAATTTCTGACCATGGTTTGAGTTGATATAGATCATGGCCCGATCTTCCGACTGATATTCTATCCTTGATAGCCGATCGATTAGCAAAAATCGAGTTGTTAAGTTTTCATGGTACATGTAAAGATTTCCGATCAGTCAGTTAAAGCTTCAACTAAAACCGTATCTTCAAAAACTCCATGGTTACTTTATTGTAAGCCAGACAGCATGGAATGCTGATTCCAGACCTCCAAGACGCAATTTCCTCGCGTCATATCAATGATGGCTCATATCCAAAGGCAAATCTAAAGTCTTCTTTTGGCTTATATGTGCCCCCCTAGCGTAAAAAATTGTAGTGTAAATTTTCGAAAATATTTGGCTTTTTTTGTAATTTGCCCCCCCTAAGTACCAATTTATAGTGTAATTTCTAAAATTTATCAAAGTGTGCCCCCTCGACAAAAAATTTCTGGCTCCCCCCTGCTTATATGCCTTGCCAAAATCGATCTCCCAGCCTAAACAAGAAAATAAATTGCAACGCTTACTGATGTGCCTACCTCGCTTCATTGCATCGTCTCTATTATTATCTCAGTCGATGATACATGTGTCGAAGGAAACTTGATATCTAAAGGGGAAAGTGCATGGACTCAACACAGGATATCAGTATCTATACCTTTTGATATGAGTCGCCCCTTTAGTACAGCAACATTTAATCACCAGAGTCGAACCTTTTACTACATTACTAATTTGAAATCCACGCTGGCATTTTCGGTTGAAGCTTCCACACCGGAAGCATACCACCATTTCAATAGATTACCAAAGAATTGTAGCATGTCACTGTTTCGTTTTCGGTATTGTATGCTTGGTGGACTATTTGAATTGGATCTTGTAAATGATGAATTTCATAGTTTTTCGTGGATTTAGATACCAACTGAACTCATGTGAGCAACATGAATATGCACACACAGTGTATATCACCCCCTCTTTAGTACAAGTTGAAGCGGCAATTTGGATCCAACCACTGTCATACCAATGCATGTAAACAAGGTGTTGCAAAAAAGAGCCAGATTATAAAGACGGGTTCAGAGTGCGAAGAAGAAGAAGACGACAAAATTGCAAGTGCCAACAAGTAAAGGGTAAATAGTTTAGTAAATGTAAGAAAAGTCAAACCCAATGAAAACAAGTTTACCTGCAAATGGGCAATCTCTGTAGGAGATGGCAATATAACCAACCCCTTTAGCTTCGTCTAAACCATTTTAGTGTGGCTGTTTCAAGAAATGGAATGAATGTCGCATAGAAGATCCAAGAAGCAAAAGATTGATATGACACGTACGCGGCCATGGAATGCTTTTGAGAATAATCAAATGTTAAGCGTATAGTAATTCATCTCGAGATCTGATAGATGGGAAACACGAGGGTCATAAATTCGACTAGTGGCCGGAAGGAATGTCAGATGGAGGGCAAAGGGGAATTCTGAAAGGAAGGGATTTGAGGTATCACTTGCAATTGGCCATTCAAACTTTTAATTAAAGTGGGACAGAATGGAACATAATCAAGCCTTTAAAATGAGCAGTGGGAGTTAAGAAAAAGAAGATGAAAAGCATATATGCAAGTTGAATGGTTTGAAAGAGAGAACATGTTGGAAACACCATGTAAACACTCTGAATAGAGCCATTTTGGGAGCAAGTGATGGAAAACCAGCAAGATACAAAAGGAGGCATGTAAAGGTATGTGCATAAAAAAAAATACACCTAGCTAGCCATTAAGACAGAGTAATCCTTGTCTATCTATCTAGTAATATTATAGCAATGGGCGAGAATGAAAAAACAGGAAGACAAACAAACAAACAAACAAACAAAAACATAAGCATGTGCATATTAATGTCGATTAAAAACAAACAAACAAGCAAGCAGTAGTAGCTGCAAAATAAAAACTAATAGTAGTAGTTCAACAAAGTAAACAACGGAAATTAAAACAAAGTAGGTGATGTTGCTAGTTTTGCTAGATTGAAGGCTGCTTCTTCATCACCTTCATCTGCTTTTCTCTTCAACAACCTGCCACGGCTATCGAGCCTTTCCATCAAACCGGTAAAAACAAAAGGTTTATCATCGTCCTCCTCCGGATTCATCATCTTCCTCAGCATCTTACGAGCCTTTTCTCTCTCAAACTCACTCAAATCCTCTTGATCTGATTCCTTCTCCAACTGTTCAATAAACTTCTTCTTCCAAACGCCATCATCTGCTTCTGTTTTAATCAAACCTCTTTTGCCATAAATCTTTCTCCATAAATCATCCATAGTCTTTTCTCTCCAGGTCATGTTATTAGACAATAAATCCTTCTGGCTTCTGAGTACGTAAGGTGTGTCCAACGGCAACCCATTACTCTCACAAATATCTTTCCACATAGCCTTCGTTAGCTTCTCCTCATCCAATTTCCTCAACCCACCAGTTTGCGGGTCGATACCCCATTGCGTTGCAGCCATCTTCAACGATTGATAGATGTGGTTAGGGTTTTCTTTTAATTTTGGGGGCCGGATTCTATGTATTTATAACTACTCTTCAAGTAAATTGCATAAACCATCCCTAAAGTTTAGCCATATGAAAACATATACTTGATAAGACGCAACTCTATGATAATATCAAAAAAAAAAAAAAAAACAAAAAAAACAAAAAACAAACAAACAAACAAACTATGGTACTACTTACAACTCTTCCTTTTACATTTAACATTTACTTTTACTCAGCATAAACACAAATCAGGACTAGATTTAAAAACCACCACTATACACAGCTCCTAGCTTAGATACCTGCCGCGAAAGAAAAGAAATGCGTCTGAGCTTTACAAGCTCAGTGAACAGATATAACAACAAAGTAATATGAAACAGAAACAAATACAAAATATTGTGTAACGGAAGTAACTGAAATATAATCAAAGTAACTGAAATAGAAATAAAGGTAAAGGTAAAGGTAAAGGATAGTTATCTACCACGAGCCCAGAAACAAATATCATATAATAAACATAATCACACATAAGGCAACATATGTAGGGGAGACCTACCATAGGGTTGTGAAGGACGTGCATGCACGCAGCATCAATCACCAGATAACAGATAACATATAACAGAAACTGGTCTAGGATGCATCCATACGCCCCTACCCATTCACATGCAGACCAATCAAAGGGACGTGGCAGAACATCACTCTACTGCCCTAGAGTCATGTCAGAGGTGCATCACTGACACGGACATGGAACCCCCATGCCTAGTGAAATAATTTGGCTCGGGTGTCAAACTAGAATAAGTCATACAGAATATCATAAAATGATACAGAACTTAGGTCATAATAATCAGGTCATATCAGAGGCTCATGTCATAAGTCCAAATCAGTGGTCAAATCAGAAAGTCAAACCAGAAAGTTTAATCAGAAGGTTCAGATAACAAAGGTTCATACAGAAAAGGTTCAGAAACAAAAGGGTTTCATAGCAATGGTATAGGGAACCCTAATAATGAAAGATAGCAAAGGAAAATATATCATGAGAAACCTTTACTGAAAAGGTCAGAATATCTGTACCTTATTTCAAAAGCAAACGGACAATTAAGCAAACACAGAATCAAAGATCACTCCTGCCTTGCAGAACCTAAAGGAATAATAAACCCAATATTACGTACAGTTCATTTACATAAATTACTGATTTAAGTTATCTTTCCATTTTAAGTAACTTTCCCGAACTAGCACTTTATTACTTTAAGGTTATTATTGACGATTAAATAATATCTAATGTATAAAATGACCAATATAATAGTTCAGTTTTTAGAGTGTCAATATTATAAGCTTATGGCCTAAAATGTAAATTATCAAAATTAACTATTAAAAGTCAAATAAAAGTATTTTAAAGTTTATTTTAATTAAATTTATAAAAATAATAATTTTGGACCCGTCATTATTATTTTATATAATTTATTAATGTACCCACAATATTAATATATACGCCGCGATGACTCGAGAATATATATAACCCGACTTCGTTGTTAATGCATTTCGAACAAAAAGTAAAATAAAAACGCAAGTCGTTATTATTATTGTAAATCGAACCAAGAAAAGAAAAAGAGACCCTATGTCTATTTTTTACAAGTCCCTTTTTGTTACATATATTTTCATGCCCACAAAATGCAAGTCGATGCCCACTTGAGATCTTGTGCTTCGAAACAAAAACAACACAACCCTTTTACTTCATGTACAAAACCAAACATAATCTTTTATATATTTTCTTTATTGTTTGACAGCTAAGGAACCAAATACAAACCTTTTCTTGTTTTTTAATCTTAGCTCGACAAGCATTAACATAACCCAAAAACCAGGTTCAACTTATTTGATACATGTATATATATATATATATATATAGTTCGACAAACATAAAACCAAACACAATCTTTTCCGTTTATATATGTAGTTCGTTATCATAGTTTGAATGTCCTAGATACTTTAACATGTACATACATCTCGTAAAAATTCTCCATTCGAATATTAAACAAAAACGAAGATCGACTAGTGCTTTTAATTTGTGATTTTTATGTTTCCCTTTTTATTACCCCACGTGCATACATATACATATGTTACCCATCCTTATTCAATTTAATATAGTTCATGATTTCATGATTACTCCCTAGCATATAATATACATACTAGGTCGAATCATATATAGATTACAGTTTCATGCATGCGTATTATATTTAAAGAAAACAAACAAACTAGGACAGATGGCACCTGTAAAACGAATAGAATAAGGATCACAAACCACACCTTGGCACTTGATACGATTCGAACAGAAGCAATTAAGAGAATACCGAAAATTTTCCTTGGAGAGTTTAGGGTTTCGATCTTTTTGAAAAGCGTATAATATATTATGAACACAATGACCGAATATATGGATAGGGAGGGGGCAGGTCGGTTAAGGGGTTTCCAATGGGCCAAGGGATCCAAAACATTATTTAGTTTAACCCAAAAAATACAAATATAGAGCCCATGACATGTTTAATATTATTTACAATTTATTTTCGTATCTTCTAGTATTTTAAACATATAATATATATTCTTAAAACATAAAAATATATTTTGTAAACTTCCTTGAGTTAATATGATTATACCTGATTAATTATAACATCATTAGAGCTTATTTGGTATTTTATGATTATTTATTTATGATTTTAAGTCATAAGGGTATTTTGGTCTTTTTACATGTTTTTAAATTTTAGGTATTACAACTTCTTCCCCTCTAAAAAGAAATTTTCGTCCGCGAAAATTGAAATGACACGGAATAGAAAACAAAACAAACATACCGGACTACGCAAAGAAATGAGGATAAGTAGCTCGCATCGATTCTTCGGTTTCCCAGGTAGCTTCACGCTCCGGGTGATTCTTCCAAAGAATCTTTACGAACGGAATAACTTTGTTTCTCATGAATCTTTCTTGCCGATCTAAAATAGCTTCAGGTTCTTCAGACAAAGTCATATCAGGTTGAATCTGATCAAACGGATAGGAAGCAATATGTAACGGATCATAATTGTATCCCCTGAGTAGAGATACATGGAAGACATCATGAACATGCGATAACTGCGGAGGAAGTGCTAAACGGTAAGAAACTTCTCCAATACGTTCCAGAATTTCAAACAGACCAATATAACGAGGACTGAGCTTGCCCTTTATTCCAAAACGTTTCACTCCTCTAAACGGTGATACTTTAAGAAATACCCGTTCTCCAACCTGAAACTCTAAATCACTTCGATGCTTATCAGCATAACTTTTCTACCGAGATCTAGCCTCTTTCAGCTTCTCCATAGCTACAGCTACTTTCTCATTAGTAATCTCAATCAGTTCTGGACCTTCAATCAAACGTTCACCCACTTCATTCCAACAAACAGGTGCTCTACATTTTCTACCATATAGAAGTTCAAATGGTGCTGCCTTGATGCTAGCATGCCAACTATTGTTGTAAGCAAACTCCACCAAGCACAAATATTCATCCCAATTACCAGCCCATTCCAAAGCACAAGCTCTCAACATATCCTCTAGAGTCTGAATAGTCCTCTCTGACTGACCATCTGTTTGAGGATGAAATGCTGTACTGAATTTAAGACGAGTTCCCCACGCCTTCTGCAAACCTTTCCAAAATCTAGAAGTAAACCGCGGATCTCTGTCAGATACAATAGACGTAGGAGTACCATGAAGTCTAACAATTTCCTGCTGAAATAACTCTGCCAATTTACCAATACCATACTCCTTTCTAATTGGTAAGAAATGAGCAGACTTGGTTAGTCGATCAACAACCACCCAAATCGCATCATGTTTCTTCCGAGTAGTAGGTAACCCTGTCACAAAATCCATAGATATCTCTTCCCACTTCCATGTAGGAATTTCTAATGGCTGTAACAACCCACTAGCTCTCTGATGTTCGATCTTGACTTGCTGACAGATCATGCACTTCGATACAAAAGTAGCCACATCTTGTTTCATACCATTCCACCAAAAGTACTGCTTCAAATCTCTGTACATCTTGGTAGAACCAAGGTGAATAATAAAATGGAAAGATAACTTAAATCAGTAATTTATGTAAATGAACTGTACGTAATATTGGGTTTATTATTCCTTTAGGTTCTGCAAGGCAGGAGTGATCTTTGATTCTGTGTGTGCTTAATTGTCCGTTTGCTTTTGAAATAAGGTACAGATATTCTGACCTTTTCAGTAAAGGTGCCTCATGATTTCTTTTCTCTTGCTATCTTTCGTTATTAGGATTCCCTAAGCCATTGCTATGAAACCCTTTTGTTTCTGAACCTTTTTTGTATGAACCTTTGTTATCTGAACCTTCTGATTTGACCTCTGATTTGGACTTATGACATGAACCTCTGATATGTATTTCTGACCTGATTATTATGACCTAAGTTCTGTATCATTTTATGATATTCTGTATGACCTATTCTAGTTTGACACCCGAGCCAAATTATTTCACTAGGCATGAGGGTTCCATGTCCGTGTCAGTGATGCACCTCTGACATGACTTTAGGGCAGTAGAGTGATGTTCTGCCACGTCCCTTTGATTGGTCTGCATGTGAATTGGTAGGGGCGTATGGATGCATCCTAGATCAGTTTCTGTTATATGTTATATGTTATCTGTTATCTGGTGATTGATGATGAGTGCATGCACGTCCTTCACAACCCTACTAGAAGATGTTATCTGGTGTTATATGTCAGAGGTGCATCACTGACACGGACATGGAACCCCCATGCCTGGTGAATAATTTAGCTCGGGTGTCAAACTAGAATAGGTCATACAGAATATCATAAAATGATACAGAACTTAGGTCATAATAATCAGGTCAAAAATGCATATCAGAGGTTCATATCATAAGTCCAAATTATAGGTCAAATTAGAAAGTCAAATTAGAAGGTTTAACCAGAAGGTTCAGATAACAAAGGTTCATACAGAAAAGGTTCAGAAACAAAAAGGGTTTCATAGCAATGGCTTAGGGAACCCTAATAACGAAAGATAGCAAAGGAAAAGAGATCATGAGAAACCTTTACTGAAAAGGTCAGAATATCTGGACCTTAATTAAAAAGCAAAATGGACAAAGTAACACAACAACAGAAAATCACTCCTGACTTGCAGAACCTAAAGGAATAATAAGCCCAATATTACGTATAGTTCATTTATATAAATTATTGATTTAAATTTTCTTTCCATTTTAAGTAACTTTCCCGAACTAGCACTTTATTACTTTAAGGTTATTATTGACGATTAAATAATATCTAAGGTATAAAATGACCAATATAATAGTTCAGTTTTTTAGAGTGTAATATTATAAGCTTAGGGTCTAAAATGTAACTTATCAAAATTAAAGATTAAAAATCAAATAAAAGTATTTTAAAGTTTATTTTAATTAAATTTATCAAAATAATAATTTTGGGTTTATTATTCCTTTAGGTTCTGCAAGTCAGGAGTGACTCTTTGTTGCTGTGTTTACTTTGTCCGTTTTGCTTTTAAATTAAGGTACAGATATTCTGACCTTTTCAGTAAAGGTTTCTCATGATTTCTTTTCTCTTGCTATCTTTCGTTATTAGGATTCCCTAAGCCATTGCTATGAAACCCTTTTGTTTCTGAACCTTTTCTGTATGAACCTTTGTTATCTGAACCTTCTGATTTGACTTTCTGATTTGACCTCTGATTTGGACTTATGACATGAACCTCTGATATGTATTTCTGACCTGATTATTATGACCTAAGTTCTGTATCATTTTATGATATTCTGAATGACCTATTCTAGTTTGACACCTGAGCCAAATTATTTCACTAGGCATGGGGGTTCCATGTCCGTGTCAGTGATGCACCTCTGACATGACTCTAGGGCAGTAGAGTGATGTTCTGTCACGTCCCTTTGATTGGTCTGCATGCGAATGGTAGGGGCGTATGGATGCATCCTAGATCAGTTTCTGTTATCTAGCAATTGGGGACAAAAAAAAATGGGTCGATATATGTAGTCCCAAATTGATTATGGGACCCACACGTATTCAACAAAAACTGCAGTCAACCAAAACAATTTGACATTGGGACGACAATGTCGTCCCATTCTGTAAAAATATGTTTTTTGCTATTTAAATTATTATTATTTTTTTTAAATTTCGATGAATTATTTTCTTCCCGCCTGTGTATTTTTTACCCGCCAAAGCATTATGTAAAAGTATATATTTTTTGGATTTTAGACTTTATAAATCAATTTTATTTTACAAAACATTTTTGAAACTTTTAAAATAATATCATTTATAATCCAATAATCTATCTAAAACTACTTATATGTAAATTAATTTTAAAAAATTATTTAATTTAATACTTTTATTTAATAAAAAATATTGAAAATTATTTAATTTAATTTAAAATTAAATCAATAATCTATCTAAAAATACTTATATATAAATTAATTTTAAAAAATTATTTAATTTAAATACTTTTATTTAATAAAAAGTATTTAAAATTATTTAATTTAATTTAAAATTAAATCCAATAATCTATCTAAAAATACTTATATATAAATTAATTTAAAAAAATTATTTAATTTAAATACTTGATAAAGGTCGTGAGTTATGAATATGCATAACATTTTAAATGGTCGAGTTGTTATGTATATGCATAACATGTTTAACGGATGAGTCGAGTTGTTATGGATATCCATAACATGTTAAACGGATGAGTCGAGTTGTTATGGATATCCATAACATGTTTAACGAATGAGTCGAGATGATATGATTATACACGAGATGTTATTTCTTGCCAAAGACTTCTTTACGTACATAGCTTTTATTTGAACTTAACCTTGAACTTACGTACATAGCTTTTATTTCTTGCATTATAAATAGACATGTGAGGATGTTGTAAGCCTCAACCCTTCAAACACTTGAACTTTGTCAATATCACTCGTTATATTTGCTTTTAAACGATAAGAATTCCAACCTTTCAATATCTTTTTATAAGTATGTTTAGCCCAAGTGTAGATTACACAACTCGACAAGCAAACGAAACAACTCGACAAAATATCTGTTTATCCTCAAACCAACCTCACAACCTCTTATTTCCCACCAAACACTTCTTGCCAAAACTTCCCACCGAAATTTCCCGCGGACCTAGGCTTTAGCTTTGGGGGGCGGTGCCCTCCACGACTCGCCGAAAAAGTTCAGATTTTAGTGTAAAAAAAATTTTTTTAGCACCTTTTTATTAAAGTGCACCCCTCCAAAAAATCAAATTGCCCCCCACCTTGAAGCCAAAAATGTAAAAACCTTAGTTTTTGGTGTTAAAAAAAAATATGACCTTTTTATTTAAGTTTATCATGAATTTTATAAATAAATAAATAAATAAATAAATAAATAAATAAATAAATAATAAAATAAATTTGCCCCCCGCCTTGGAAAATCCTGGGTCCGCCACTGTTTCCCACCAAATTTTCCCACCAAAATCTTGGCGCCAAAACTCTTCCCACCAAGATATGCTCTTATATACTTTTATCCAAACAACTTCACAACCTCTTATCCTCAAAACCACTCAACCTCACAACCAAAAACACACACTGTTAACATGCCCAAGTTGGCGGAATTTGAAGCTTTTGCTTGTCCTTGTGGACGAGGAGACGTAATTATGTGAGAATCGCATAAAGCTTACTCTCGTGGTAAACTAAACTATGTGTGTCCTGCATCAAAGGGTGGGACAAAGGATTATGGATGCGATTTTTTTTATGGAAGGAGGAACGACTCCGTAAAATGATCGGTTCTACTGTAGCTTCAACGCCTCCAACTCATTCCGCAGCTGGAGATGAAGTCCCTTTTTGATCAAGTTAAAGCAGGTACAATCCCGTCGATGACCGAGTGAGAAATAATTCGTAGAATTGTTCCGAGTGACAACCGCTAAAATTTGTCGGGCATTGGCAGGATAGTGATGGCCAGTGGCACTAACAGGTCCACACATCAGCCGTTTGATCAAGACTATATTACTCGGCAGCATATGACCGAGGTGTTGAGGCGCGAGCAACAAGAGAAAGAGTTGTTTCGGAAGCAAACTCAAGTGGCACAACAACGGGCTATCGTGGGTGAGCAAGAGGCTAGATCAGCTAATTCTAGACTTAGCGCCATCAAATCTTACCTTAGACAGTTTTTTGCCCACTACAACAGCCAAGGTAATCCCTTTAATGTTCCCTTTCCCCCACCTAATCCTGTTCCATTTTCCGGCCAATTTCCCGACCCTTTTCCCGGCCCTATTCCCTTTCCTGGCCCTTCTTCTATCCAAGCTCCCTTTCCCGACCCTAATAATACTTTTAACAATTGTTTTCGTCCCCACTTTCCCAACTCTACTACATGCCCGGGTTCTAGTTCAAATTATGAAATGGCGCCACCCGACGTCCTTAACAAATACTTCTTACAAAATAATCCGCATTTGAAACGCATTCCCGATAATAATGATGATAGTAGTAGTGAGGAGGAGGAGGCAGGGGAGGGGCGGGGGCGGGGGCCGAGGCGGAGTCGGAGTCGGAGTCGGACTATGAGTAGGCGTAGGGATGTAAGATTTTACTATTTGTGTTAATTTTATGACTTGTTAATTAGTAACTTTGTGACTTGTTAGTTTAATTGTATCGTATTTGTCGAATGCTATCGTGGATATGTGGAATAGAATGGTATTGTATCGTTTAGTAATTTGGTATTGTATCATATTGTCGAATTTGTATTGCGGATTGTGGTTGATTACAGGTTATAAATATGCAGGTTTTGATAGATTTTTTTTGGAAAAAATCCGGAAAAAATCTGAAAAATATGCTGCCATACTGTATATTTTTTTGCCACCCAGAACCTGCATATGGGACGACAATATCGTCCCCAATTTAAAAAGAAAACTCATCCCATTTTGCAACGCCACGTGGCATCGTCTAAAACAGAATATTAATTAAATAAACGGACACAATTTGGGACGATTATATCGTTCTTCTTTTCTTTTACAATGTCGTCCCATTTTGTTTTTTAAAAACATTTTCTTATTTAACTAAAAATAGTAAAGAAAGTAAATAATACTAATAATAAATTTGGGACAAGAAAATAGTCCCTTTTTTTTCATATGGGTTGTCGTCCCATTTTGTTTTTCAGCAGTTGACTTACTTGTGGGGCCCAGGTTTATATCATCCCAAATCATGAAAAGAACGTCGTCCTATATTTTTTTGGGACAAACAATAAGAGACAACCAGAATGGGACGAGAAATCGTGCCCTTTTTTTGGGACGATGTCCTTTGGCAATATGGGACGACTTCGTAGTCCCAAAAGGTCAGTTTTTTTTTTTGTAGTTTTAATTAAGAAATATTACTTCGGGCAAATTATAGTCAACATGTAGGAAATCCATATGTACAACATGTAATAGTCAGGGTCCGCTTGGTTCAAAGTGGGGAAAGGCAAAGGGAAAGGGAAAGGGAATGCAAAGGATTGAGTGAGGTGGGTAATCAATACCTTACCCCTCAATTTACTCTATAATGTTGATTACCCACTACGGGGTAATCAATACCTTTGCACACCCCTAACCAAACACCTAATTTGAGTGAGGTGGGCCCTTTTGAATTCCTTACCCATTCCCTACCCCCTTAACCCCCTTACCAAGCACCCCTCAAATTTAGTCCAGCCGTGGTGGTTCATACTTCATACTAAAAAACATATCTAAAATAAGCCTAATGCAAACAAAAATTCATTGTGTACAAGCCATTCTTGAATCTTGATAACTTATTACAAGAAAGAAGCACAAAATAAACCTAGTGAAGGATATCATCAAATAAGTGAAGATATAATTGACGCAAATTACAGAGAGAGTAATTGGTATATGTTGGATAACATTTGAAGTCAAGACCAAACTCAATGCTGTCATGAATATAAAGAAGAGCGCTCAAAATAAGATTCCAAACCTAAAAGTTTAATGAATATCAGAAGTTTAAAACTCAAATGACAAAAAGTGTGAATGTAGTAGGATCATTCATGAGGATGAAAAATGTATGTGTTCAACATCAACTCCATTACGATACATTTCAGATGTTTATTTGGGCTAAGATATTGTGCAGAACTCAGAGATGATGGTTTGAAAAGGAGAATTTGATGAAAACGTAGAGATTAAAGATGCATACGTTTAAAAAAAAAAAAAAAAAAAAAAAAAAAAACTGTTAATTAATACTTTCTAATAACTTATCCGGTCTCTCCCACCCGATATTGGAAACTGCACAAGTATATGTCTTCAGTTAGAATCGATGGCAATAATCTTACTAAATATATTCTGCCACTGATTGGAAATCTAAAGAATTTGATTTTTCTTGACATGAGCAGTAACAACCGACTCAATGGTGTAATTCCTAATCGATATCGGGTGGTGTTGATCTACTGTAACCGATTCGATGGTCAAATCCCACCCGAGTTCGTTGGGTAAACTAAATTAACAACCCTTTAACCTTTCTCATGAGCGGTCAACTTTACGACCTCACAAACCTTCACAATCTGGTCTTGCTCAATGTGTCATAAAATGACTTCACCAAACAAATTCCCAACACTTCGTTACACTAGCAAACATGGGAAATGACATTTTACCAAAAAAACTTGACCATGAAACATGCTGAATTTGGGTTCGCTACACTTGCAATCGTGAGCCAAAATAGTTTTTCAAAGCGGATCCAGAGACATCAGCTAGCACGTTCTTACGTATATGTGGCTTTTTCTTTTTTATGAATAATTTTTAAGTGTTACAGCTAATTTCCTAGTAACTGATGTTTGCTTTTTATGCTAATTTCCTTAAGAACTGATGTTTGTTTTTATGCTTTATATTTAATGCAGAACATGCTTCTGCACAACGGAGTACTGAAAAAAGTGACATATAGGGCTCTGGGGTGTTGCTTAAGAAGTTAATGAATGGAAAGGCATCCACTAGACTCGACTATGTATACCAGATGATTCACACTTGGTCCAATGAGTACGAGACCACTTGCATAACAAGAGGGACCCGGAGGACACCTCTGAATCTCTGATCTTAAACAAAGAGGGACCCCAGATGCACGAAATGCTGCAGACACTAGCTGTGTCGTTTCTATGAATCAGCCCACATCCTGTCGATCGCCCAGTCATAAAGAATGTGGTTGCAACCATGAGGAATCGGTATGCAATTTCTCAACATTCCGTTTAGTGACATTAGTAAGTTGGTGACACGTACATCTCTATCTACAAGTTACGGGTGTGCTGGTATTGCAGTTTTGTATCTTAATGATTGGAATTTAATGCAAAGGATTAAGTTTCAATCTCCCTCTAGTCTCTATCTGTCTTAAGTCATGTCCGAGTACTAGTTCACATGGGTCCAAGTGTGGGTGTGAGATTCCCAGGCTTACAACAGAGCAATAAAAGCTTGGTTCGATTCTAATACTACTAATGCTTGAAATCATCAGCTAGAAAAGTCATGAAATTTCTTTAAGTAAGATTATCTACATTGCATTATGGCACACATACAAATATATGCTTACAGAGTTGCAATGTATTAAAAGATATGATGTCTGTTAAGCATCTCTGATTGATCTTAAAGTGATTAGATGAACACAATGACATGCAGTTTGTCACGAGATAACAAGTTAATACCTGATACAAAAGCATTTCAATCAAGGATCAAGGATATGTGGATATTTCAAAAGTGATCGATTTATATATAGTATGAAAATGATAAAAACCTGCACATGAATAGAAGAAGTATGTGCAAGTACGAGTTGTTAATCAAATGTTATATCGTGTGGCTGTTTCAAGAAATGGAATGAATGTCCCATAGAAGATCCAAAAAGCAAAAGATTAATATGACACGTACGGGGCCATGGAATAATCAAATGTTAAGTGTCAAGGGTAAAAAAATTGACTAGTGGAAGGAATATATGTCAGATGGAGGGAAAAGGGGAATTCTGAAAGGAAGGGAATTGAGGTCTCACTTCCCATTCAAACTTATAATTAAAGCGGGACAGAATGGAACATAATCAAAGCCTTTAAAATGAGAGCAGTGGCAGTTAAGAAAACTAGAAGATGAAAAGTGAGACATAGGTAAACACTGTGAATAGAAAACAAAAAGCCATTTAGGGGTTTCTAACAGGACAGTAAGGCAAGTGATGGAAAACCAGCATGATACAAAAGGAGGCATGTAAAGGTATGTGCATAAAAACAAAACACCTAGCTAGCCATCAAGACAGAGTGATCCTTGTCTATCTATCTAGTAATATTATGTATAGCAATGGGCGAGAATGAGAAAACAGGACAACAAACAAACAAAAGCATAAGCATGTGCATATTAAATGTCGATTACAAACAAGCAAGCAGTAGTAGTAGCTGGAAAATAAAAACAAGTAGTAGTAGTTGAACAAAGTAAACAACGGAAATTAAAAACAAGTAGAAGCTTTTTATGCTAATGCTTTGGCTGCTTCTTCATCACCTCATCTGCTTTTCTCTTCAACAACCTGCAACGCTTATCCATCTCTGCCATCATAGGGGAATGGGACACAATATCATGTTCATAGTCTTGTTCTTTCTTCTTCTTCTTCTTCATCTTGGCGTCCTCGTCATTAACAACCTGCAACGCTTATCCATCTCTGCCATCATAAGGGAATGGGACACAATATCACGTTCATAGTTTTCTTCTTTCTTCTTCTTCATCTTGGCGTCCTCGTCATCTGGATTCATGAACTCCTCGAGTTCCTCATAGGATTTATCCAGCATACCTTCAAGGAATGATCTCTCATACTGACTTAAATCATCCCGGTTCTCTTTTCCTATAAACCCGGATCGGAAGTCTTTTCCCTTCATGTCCGGTTCATGTTATCACAAAGATCCTTGATTTCGTAAGGTATGCCCTCCGGCCACCGCTGCTCCAAAACCTTTTCAATCAATTCCGACACCACCTATTTCAACAATGTGAGCAAGTAATCTCCGTCTTTATTTTTACTCGGTTTCTAAACTGAAAAAAAAAAGTCATACTATTCAAATTAAAAAATGTATAAAAATAAATTAAACATTATTCGAACGAACTTAGCATAGAATTATGTAAATCAGTTACATACCTCGAAATAAGGAGGATGAGAAGCGGTAACTTCAGTAGCAATGATCAGTTCTTCAGTTGACATGTTTCGAATTAGGGTTAGGGTACGATTTGGTTGTTTGTTTTTTTTCGAGAGTCAGACGCGGTCAGATGGTGCATATCTTACTCGATCAGACTTGGTGATCATGTCTTACTGCCTCTTACCCATATGTAACTCCACAATATCAAACAAAAGCTGAAAAGAACCAAAATAAATAAAAGATCTCGGGTTTTAATTTTAAAACACGATACTTAAACACTGTGTTCTCAAGATTAGTTTAGGAGTGAAAGGAAAAAAAAAGGAAAGAAATTAACATTTTTTTGTGTTCTCAAGATTTTTAACCGGTAGAAAGGAAAGGAAATGAGATGATAAGGAGGGAAATTTATAGGCTTTTTTGTCCCAAAAGTTTCCTCCCAGTTTTGGGCGGATTAGGAAGGAAATATAATTTTTAGCTCACTTTTACCAGATTACCCCTCTTTTGCCTCCATTGATTATCTAGGTTGTCTTCAACATCTCCATGCTCTCCCACTGTGTTTTCTCGTCTGCATCAAAATTGACACTCATCTGCTTAGAAATTGAACATCATAAACCTATTACAGCATAGTAATTGTACCGAAATAGAGATTGAATTTCTCCAATTTGATAGTTTGAGTTGCTTGAAGAATTCCGATTATGCTCCTCTGTAATTTTAGGTCATCGACCCAATTTTTGGGTATATATTAATTGTTCATGGGCTGCCATTTATATGTATTGGGCCAATTGATAATGGGCAGTTTTAACTTCTTGGACCATTGTTTTTGAAAAATTGAAGGCAATCTGTCTTGGTTGTTAGTATTATTTTGTCAAGTATAATAGATTTGTTTGATAAGAGGGTATTCTCGTGAATGTATAATTTTTTTGTCATTCCTTTTCATTCACTTCCTTCCAACTTGAGAACGCAAATAAATTTTGATGTTTCTTTCCATTTTCTTTCCTTTCTTTTCTACCATTTTCTTTCTTTTCCTTTCACTCCTAAACTAATCTCAAGAACACAGTAACCCATCATTGATCTAGAAATATAATCGAGTTTCAATATAAACACTTACCTGTGCTTGAAATACAACAAAGAAAAACACCAACAACAACAAGATTCAAAAGGGCTATGACTTTTCTTGTTTAGCTACGCTTGATAGAAGAAATGGAAGGCTTCTTTAGGTTTATGTTTCTTTGTAACAAGAGAAAATAAATAAAGATTGTTTGTTGTTTTGGTGACTGAAAAGATAAGGTTGTATGCGCATATATAAATTCTTAGGTTTAGGGTTAGCTTATGGGTTGGGTTGATTATTCAGGTTTGTGGGTTTGTGGTTGGGCCAACACACATTTTTGGGGTTTACAATTTTTGTGCAAGCTCTAACTTGTAAATTTGTTTTGTGAGCTTTTATGAATTTTGGTATTATAATTTGGACTATAAATAGCGTTGCATTGAATTTTTCGGGTTCGTTAAATTAGAAACGAGCTAGTTTTTGTGAAACCGACAATTGAAGTGATAATCGTAACACGCTTGTAGATAGGGGTGACACGGATCAACAATAAATGATTAACTTGCGAGATCAAATCGCGGAAGAAATTATGTTAAATTTTGGATATGTATTAATATAATTTATTTAATGATTTATAATTTTGTTAAATATATGATAAAAATGTTTGGTTTCAAGTTTACACTATCTACTTATTAATCGTCTTGCAATAGTTTAATATACACTTAAAAAAAAAAAGAAAAATAAAACCATTCAGACAATTATAAAAAAATCAAACAACACTTTTTTTATTCAGATTCAGATATTATAACCACCTCTTACTTGTAAGATTTGATAATCAGATTCAGATGCGAAACATCTAAATGAAACAAACACACCCTTAGTGTTTGTGAGATATAATTGCAGGTGAGAGTGTCAATAAGATGAAAATGAATAAGGTCTTTATATATGAAAGTATAGCCGGATAGTGAAATCTAATTGGTTGATAGACCTACAGACGGATTGAAGTTAGTTTGAGTATCGACCGTTGGATTAAATCTGAAGAGATTTGATTTATGGCTATGGATGGTGTTTGTAATAGGTAAGATTTTAATGAGATGGTTGGTGTAGTTTTGTTTCTATGGCTGAGGACTTTGCAAGAAATTCGAATCAAAGTAATGTTGGTTTGCAATAAACTAAAGGCCTAAACTAAAAGCATCGGTTGGTTGTTAGAACTAGAAAATGGTGTTGAGAAAAACTGAAAATGCAAACAATAAATGGCAGGTTCATGGTAAGGGACTATTTTTATGTTATTTTGCTTTTAATTTTTTTATTTTAAGTATTAAATATTGTATTGTCGCACTTCATTGCCTAAGAGCGCAGGGACTCATAACGCCCAAGCTGCGTTATTGCCTAGCTGGCAAGCCAACAACGGCGTTTCCACCGTTTCACGTTCACCACTTCCTCCTCCCAAACGTTGCTGCAACGTTGTAACGCAAGTTAGGATATTAACGTGCGTTGTAACGCAAGGAACAAAAGGAAAAAATTACAAACACCCCCTTGCATTAATATAGCCGTTGGGCGAGGATGAAAAAGGAAAAAAAAATTGAAAGTTACCGTTTGTATTAACAATGGTTGTATTTTTCAAAAATATTTTTTTTTCAAAGTCTTATAAATACCTCAAATATACTTATGTTATTCAAAAAAAAAAAAAAAAAAAAAAAAACAATGGCTTGTAACAAACTCCCTTATACCGTCGAACAATAGCAAAAGTGGGTCAAAAACCAAGCCGACAAGGACGACACGGCTCGTCAAGAAGCTATTCTCGAAGTTATTAGCAGGTTTGAGCTCGCAAAGGCACTCAAACAACGAATGAGAACACGGTACACAGAGTGTGATCACATGTCTGACGAAAGAAAATCTGTGATCGATTCTTTTTTGTACGATGAATTTCGAAAAGATCATGCCGTTGTTGAGGCATTGCGGGGGTGTGTGAGTCAGATACATGCCCAAAAAGCGAACAAGATTCGTTGGAGTTATGAAAAAAATGTTGAAGCTGCTATGGTTAAGCAGCAGCAGCAGAAACAACAACAACAATTTGTGCAAGGTGCATCAAGTTCATCTGCACCAACAGTTGTTGATCAACAACAACAGATGCCTCATTTGGATAGCTTTCATGTAAGTTTTGAGGAAAATGTCGCAGCTGATGATGGTGGTTGGAACTCTGACAAGGAGCGGGAGTTGAGTAGGTTGGAAGATCAGTTATTTCAAGAGAAGTTTGCGAGGTTCTCTACGTATGAGGACGGTTACGACTCAAACAACTCTCAAACCTGGGATCACCCGGACTACAACTGAAGTTAGGTTTATGTGATGTTTTAATTAAGTATTTATGTAACGTTTAAGTATTTCTGTTTAGTATGTTTCTTCTAAATAAATTTATTTCCTTAAATTAACATTACAACACAATACGAAAACAAGACATAAAACACAAATGACAGATACGATACGAAACAAGACATACAACACAAATGACAGATACGATACGAAACAAGACATACAACACCGTTAGGTATTTTATTCGGCCCATCTGCGGTGGGTTCTCAAAACCTCAAATGCGTGAACATATTTGAAGCTTTTTCCAATCATAGCGATCTTCAAAAGTTCTCATTGCATTCATGAGACAAACATTGTGTAAACTCCCGTAAATTTCCCTATAAATAATAAAAGTAAATCAAAGACTAATATATCATTCATTAATTAATAACGTTTTTGCCAATAACAAATTTTTTTATGCTATGATACTTAAAAATCACTACGATATTCATGATCTCATTTTGCTTGGAACGATGCTCACACATGTACCACTATAGTCTAAAATCGCGAGAATATAAAAATTTTCTTTTATTCGTTACGAACCTGCATTTTTGAGACATTTTTCAAATTTACTATTCATCGGTTACTATTCACCAAACACTATTCATCATTTCACTATTTATCGTTTTTGGAGTCGGTTAGTGATATTGAGATGTTTTTCAAAAGTTTTATTATTCACGAAACACTATTCACTCTCAGACTCACGTAAACATTTCACTAATCACAAATTAATTATTTACTAATCCTAATTTCACCTAATCGAACCATAATTTCACCCTAAGCCTAATCTTATTTTCGGCCTGTTACTATTCACGGCCCACTCAATGCAAACCCATTTTCTTTCTTTTTATTTTCGTAACCATCGACTAGACCAAGCCAGAAATGAGTCTCGTATGCTTTATTCTCACACACGACTCACACATATTTTTACGCATTCTCTTTTCTCACCTAGCCAACTTTGAGTGTGTCAATTTTTAGCTCCCCATATCGAGTCTAACAACATATTTACTAGGCAAAACGTTTTGTCCAAAAACGATTTCATACGATTTTTAACTAATCCAAAACTAAACCATTTTAAGTCCCGCTCGTTTCTATGAAGTCCTAAAAATATTTCTAACACAATTTCAAGTCTAAATATTACATTTGATCAATCATCACCAAGCCTAGCCGAAGTTTACAAATCGATTGCTTAACTAAAGATGTGTCGACATGTATTTTAAAAACAAAAGTGTACTTCCACAAATCATGCACTCACAAAGATTAATATATGTTTTTATGAAAGTACTAGATACATTTTAAAAACAAATTCAAACGTACAATCCTATTTTTAAAACAATCAACACGTTTTCTTTTGAACAAGTTGGATGTCGACTAAGCTAGAAACAAAAACCTTGAGTAACATGCACTCCTTACACTTTCATGACTTTTGAATTGCATGTAACCATCCCATCTCATTAAACTTTAGTCACTAGGATACACAAGACTTCATATATATATACACCATGCATGCATGCACTCGTTTACTACTTGCATACAAATCAACTTTTACAAAAACTAAGTCCTAGCTCTAGTTTTCTACTTCAAAACGTTTTGGCAAAAACTCTAGTATTTCAAATCGGGTCTAGAAGAAACAAATCCTTGTTTGTGAACCTTGGTCAAGCCAACACTCACGCTACACTCTCGTATTCACTTCCCCTCGACTCTACGTCTCGTTTTACCCCACCATTTTGGTGTAGTAAGTCTCACACAACTTTTTCCATTTTTATTTAAAACGTATTCCTTGATTTTTAAAGTATAAATCACAAACACTTGCACTTTATTACTCGTAAACTAAATAAACAACATAAACGTATTATACCTTCGTCTATATATTTCCCACCTTAACAATCACGTAATATAAAGATTTGAACCTAAAAAGTTACGTACAAATTATTTTTGAATACTTTTCTAACGTATAAAAACAAGTCGTGAACACTCTTAAAATTTTTCTAAGTCTTTTTACTTATAAAACTCGTTCCATGCAACCCATGAAACAAACGTATATCTTGAAATTTTACATAACGAGCCTACTATTTTATTTCACAATCTATTTGACAACCTAACTAACAATCATTTTCATAAAAATACCTTGTGTTAAAAATCACGTTTCGACCCTTTAAATAGTGCAAAGCATCGCGACATAAAACCTTTCTGAAAAACTAGTAAACATCGATTGGGCCTTAAGGCCCAATCCTTTGAAAATAAGCTAATGAGATAAGCAGTCAAATAAGTTGTTTCATAATGTTTTTAGTATCCAAAAATAAGCCCGTAACCAAGCCCAAAACTTTCGTAAGCCCAATGGATTTTAAAAGCTTAACGGGCCTAGTCTTTTTCGTTAAAAAGCCCATTAAGCTATAATAAGCTATTTTCGATAAATAAGCAGTTTTGAAAAGTTCAATAAACTATTTTTAACTTATTTAAGAAATAAAAATGTTAAGTTTCGGATTTGGTAAATTTTGGACTAAATTTGCAAAAATTATAATTTTCGGGTTAAAAGTGTCACTTTTATAAACTTTAGATAAAAATTGTCATTTTACAAACTTGAGGATGAAAAACTAATTTTATAAACTTTTGGATGAAAAGTGTAAAAATTATAAAGTTTTGGACGTAAAACGTAAATATATTTAACTTTGGACTAACGACGTAACGCTAACACCGTTAGGATAAAAAGTGTAAAAACTTGAAAACGACAAGGGCCGTATAATATAATTAATATTTTCATCTTTACTTTCCATTTTACGATTTCACATTCACGACGTTACATTTTATTCAAACTATTATTTTCATTATTATTCTTTACGTTATATATATATATATATATATATATATATATATATATATATATATATATATATATATATATATATATATATATAAACTTAACTAAACTTATGATATTTAATCAAACCACAAGTTTTACTATCGTTAAATTAACAACTCACGTATTCAAAAACTACTCGCGATTAAACAATTAAGACTATCAAACACTAAAACTTGCCATATATCATCTAGGTTGTGTGTGGAGCCGTTCCCTTATTACAAACTGAGTATCGATATTTTTACCACTATACCACTAAGGTGAGTTCATATCCTCGCCTTACTTATTTAAATGTTTTATAAACCTCGCGAGGGGGATACATGCTAGTTTTTACAAACTGAACACAAGTATTTTTCTTGGTATGCTTTACCTGATCTCTTTATTGCTTAAGTCCCTTATTGCCAAAAGTCCCTCATATCATGAGCCTTAGTCACTCGTAGGGTGAACGTAAATAATTGTGGATAGATCTATTAGGGATTGACAATCCCCGTTTGGGTGTTGGAGAAAACTATCAAACGCACTTTATTTGAAATCTAATAGGTTACTGGCAAGAACCTATCCTGAGGGCCCTGTTACTATAATCCATCATTTATGATGAGATCTGTTAATCGGATGAGTGTCATGAGCTTAATGCAATAACAACTGTTTTCAACTTATAATTGTATGACGGTGCAATTATCACTTATAACTTGTGTTCAACTATTAAACTTAAACCTATGAATATCACTCAACTTTTGTTGATTTTTAGCATGTTTATCTTAGGTCTATAACGAGCAAGGATGGGACGGAGGAGCACGAAATTCTCACAAAGGCTATGAATTTTTATTATCATTCGAAAACCTATTTAACAAATTTTGAAACCACTGAGACCTCATTTTGAAAACTCTGATATTTATAAAAATTCGAATGATAAATAATTTAAAATGACTAAATTAATAATCATTTTCTACTGAAAAACTGCGAGCTGTGAAGTAACACCCAATCTTTATTCCACTGCAAATATTTTAAAATTGGGGGTGTTACAGATTGGCATCAGAGCTTTAGTTATAGCGAAACGGGTCTAATACAGATTCGAACTGTAACCTTTTATACAAAACAAAACGTTTTATAGCTTTACACTCTTCGTGCCTTCCGTGCCTACAGACTACCTTGCTCAGTACATTACCTGTTAAGATTATTCTGCATGTTTAGAAATTGCGCTTACAAAATTTTTATTTCATCCGTACTATTATATCTATAACGTAAAAGTTACTTATAAAATACTATTATCGGTTACTACAGTAACATGTCTCCAAAAACTTTCGTGAACGCCAAAACTACTCTCCGTAATACTAATACATCACCCATCAATCAAAATTCGCCGAATACTGAAGATCCCTACGTACAAATATCACAGCCCCAACTTAATATAGAAATCACTCAGAGATCACTCCCATCGTCACCTATTTGTTCACCCCTACGTCAAAAACTTAGGAGAACTATTGAATCATATGAAGATGTGATTGGTGGTCAGGCAACATTCGAAGTTGGACAAAGTTCACGACAAGAGAGGCCGTGGAAGAATGTTGAGCCAAATTCTCCGTTACCCTACACTTCAGATTCCCTGATACCAGATATCCCAAATAATTTATCCTCACCTAATTCCCCCAACTACAATATAAGCACACCTGATTCAATATGGACTCTTGTTTATCAACAAGCCAGCATATTAGAGGCTCACACTGAACAGCTAAAAGGTTTACGACCAACAAAATTTGAATGGTACGATCGTAACCTTGACGCATTGTTCAAAAGAGCGGATGCTGAAAGACGAGCAATATGTGAATTAGGAATAAAGATTAATGAGATAAATTACAACACCAACCAGGAACTTAGAAGTTTGGATTCCAGGGTCCGATCTGCAAGAAGAGAACACGGCCATACACATGGTAGAATTAAAGACATTGAAAGGACCCTATGGATGGCCAGAGACACAGCAAGAAACTAGAGTCAAAGGATTGCCGCATTAGAGACTATGCTGGCTAATCAAATGAACATGTGTCTCAAACATGGATGCAACAAAACTTGAACTTGAGAAAGAGATTAGATATTTACGTCAGAGGCGTAACTAATTTTAAGTTTACAAGTATTCCTGTTGCAACTACTAAACCAGACAGACTTGGTTAGTATTTCATGTAATGTTCAATAAATCTGAACCTTTCAGAATCTGTAATCGAATCATAATATATAATAACCTCCTCTTCCGTTACATCTCTCTGTTATGAATCAATCGTTTCTTTCGTATCAAGCATGCATACTATGAATCCTCATACTTTCATGCAAAAATCTCATCAATTGTTACCTCCCTTGATGAACAAATAACTCAACGTAGATCCATGACATATTAATAAGAGACCTTGTACTAATCGTTTTACAAAGACGATTAGTCAAGTTATCAATATTATGATGACTTCTACAATACTATTCAAATCTACCGTAAGATTTCTTACAATTGTTAAGACTTCTTAAACATACTATAATTCACCAGAAACCAAAGGATTGTCTAAAAATAAATTTTCAAGAGTGAACTTGAAAAATGGAGAGAAAATTTATTTTAGTGGGCGAATCGGTTTGTTCCTTAGTAATCCCATAGCAAGAGTTGATTATCTATCTATGATACAACACAGACATATCTTGAAATTAGATTACAAAGATGGACAACGTAAACAATACATGTACTCCATCATCATCAAAAATCACCATGACTACTGAAGATGTCAAGGAATTTGTAAGCAACATCATGTCAGTAGTACTTAAAGTGGCAACCATAGTTTATCCAAAAGGAGAGTCGGATACGTCTGACAAGCAGAACCAGGAAAACTACATGGAATATAGGCCAAACCCCTTTAAGACGCCAGAAGGAATGGCTAACCCTACCATCACCCATAACCAAGAAATTAGGCAAGGAGTTATACCTAATGGAAATAAACAAAAGCGAAAACTCTTAGAAATGAGGAACCTTTAAAGACTTCGATAGTATCAAAGGAATGATGACTAGATTGAAGCAGATGAATAAATTCCTGTTGTAAATAAATAAATCCTAGTTCGACAATTTCCTGAGATTGTATCTCTTCCCCGTATTTTACTTTAAGTTACGATGGATGTAACTTAAGTATAACAATTATCCTTCTACCGTATCAAAAAATCTACCTTGTAATATTTCCGAAATAATTATAATCTACGTCAATTTCAATTCCTATTCCGTTAACAGTATACTGTTATTACCCTGGAAATTTTTGACTCATCATCATAGTACGAACAAAAATTTCCTACTTTATTCTTAAAAGAAATTACGTGTTATATTATAAAAATAACACGTTGAACACCATCTAAAACAACTAAAAGAAAAGCATAAATACCATTGTGACTGAGCCAAACATCACATCATTTAGTCCTCAATTATACATAGCCTGATCAACTATGTCTAATTTAGGAAGAATCATGTCATGAAGGAACAATCATAATGTCAAATTTTCTAAATAACAATCTTCATGTAAAAGCAACAAATAGAGATAAACTGAACTATTCATAAATATTACAAACTACAATAAATACCTATCTTATTCCTTCGTCATTAGGATGAGAAGCCAACAAAAGTACAAATAGGAAAACCCTAAAGACTAACAGAAAACTCCAATAACGAAAAATTTATCCGAATCCATGGAAATTAATAAATAAACAAATAATTAGCATCGGAAGTACTAACGTCACAATAATTACAATATAAACCATAGAATCTTCAATAGGTTGATCCGCTAGGACAACAAAAACCCCCACCAACATAACCATAACAAGAGCCACCACAGGATGAATCACCTTAATTATACTGAAAAATAAATATAAACAATTCATCAAAAATAATAACAAGACAAATTCCTAAAAACAAAAACAAGTTTTATTCATTATTCGTTAACAATACATAGAAACACGACAAGGAATTAATTTAAAACAACCCTAGCTCAAGATTATTGCCCCCATATCTTGTCCACGGTAATGGCTAGAACCGTGAGGGGTACGACAAACAACAAGATCGCAACCAAAAATCCAAAGTCTTGGTCTGGAACATACGCTAAGTAGATAGCGGCAAGGACGACATACACAATCGCTAGTATAGTGATGAGGTGCGGCATTTTGAAGATGGGAAATGATAAGCAAATGGTTGGTGGAAGAAATGGAAAATTTGAAAGGGGTATTTGTAGGTGTAAATCTAGCCGTTAGACACTATTTCGGACCTTTATGATTCACTATTCACGAACGTTGGGCACAGTACTCCTAGCCGTTAATTTACTATTCATAACCATTACCTTCAATATTCACAACCCTTAAATACACCAGTTACTTGATTTTATCTAACACAAATAAGTCTAACTAAACCACGTCTTCTAAATCTTAACAATAAAAATCTCTCGACAACCCTCTGATCGAAATTTCCTAATACAGGAATTTTGTTAAACTTGAATTCCGGGACGGAATTCAGAATGAGGGGTAGGTACTGTAAACTCCCGTAAACTTCCCTATAAATAATAAAAGTAAATCAAAGACTAATATATCATTCATTAATTAATAACGTTTTTACCAATAATAATTTTTTTTTATGCTATGATACTTAAAAATCACTATGATATTCATGATCTCATTTTGCTTGGAACGATGCTCACACATGTACCACTATAGTCTAAAATCGCGAGAATATTAAAATTTTCTTTTATTCGTTACGAACCTGCATTTTCAAGACATTTTTCAAATTTATTATTCATCGGTTACTATTCACCAAACACTATTCATCATTTCACTATTCATCGTTTTTGGAGTCGGTTAGTGATATTGAGATGTTTTTCAAAAGTTTTACTATTGATGAGGCGAAAAATGAATCACTTTTAGGGGGTCATTTAAGCCCGGAATTAAATTTATTTGATCAAATATTGCCCTAAATCGTTCCTTTTGTGATTTTAGGTACTTTGGGAGTGAAATCTGGAAAAGGAAGCAATTCGGACGTTTTTGGAGCATAAAAGTGAAGAAAATGCAAAAGTCTTAATTTTCATTGCTGGGAACAGTAGGTGACAGCGTCAAGAAGGAATTTCTGACGGCGTCAAGAGTAATTTCTATGACGACCCAATACAGATTTGACGGCATCACGAAGTAGGGCGTCAAGAGTAAAATGCATGACGGCCTGGAAATGCATAACACATGACGGCGTCAAAAGTAGATCAAGGCAGTCCGAGAAATATTTTGGCGGCGAGGTGACGGCGTCACAAGCTTTGTCTTGACGCCGTCAGACCCTATTTCCTATATATAGTTTTCTAATTTTCACATTAAAAAAGAGAGATGTTTTGGAGAAACCCTAAGTACGAACTTGGTGCGAATTTTACAGGTTTTTCAAGGGTTCTAAGCCCTTGATACCTTTCATGTGTAATTGAGATAAGTATTCTTTTAATTCAATCAATATGTCTATGTGTTGGTTGTCTATATCATGTTCTTGTCTTAATTCCATCATGCTAGGCTAGATCTATCTTGTATTTGCTTGGATCTAATGAAACCTAGATGTTAATTATATGTTGATTACATGTTTATAATTGTATTGTGTGGAAAACTAGAAGGGGGGTTGAATAGTTTACCTCTTTTAAAATCCTTTTTAACATAAAAATCCTTTAATAACTTTATGTTTACTCAACAATATAAACACACCATTATATGTTTGTTTCTTTCAAAAGCTTTTAGTGTAAGTATCAATTCTAATAATACTTGTTTCTTACTTTGAAAAGCTTTACTTGTGATGATCCTAACTTTGCTAGTTTAGTTCTTTGAAAAGCTTTTACACTTGTTTGAAAACTTAAAGATAACTTTAATTGTTTTACTTCTTTGAAAAGCTATATATGTGGTTAACGATTCTAACTAAACAATAACATGCAATAAGCAAAGATAGTGAAAGAAACGATCAAACCACAACACGATTGTTTATCGTGGTTCGGCTACAAGGACTCTTTTTCCTTGCCCTACATCCACGCCCCGAGTTTCCAACTCGAGAGTTATAAACACTAATCAACAAGCTCCTTTTACCGGCGGAGAAAACCTTACACGTCGCTTATACTTTTACCGACACAAAGCTAGATGTCGAGTTCTTTTACAAGGGTACAACCACTCCCACTCGTCGCTTACACTTTTACCGACACAAAGCTAGATGTCGAGTTCTTTACCAAGGGTACAACCACTCCCGTTAGTTCTTTTACTAGGGTACAACAACTCCCAACATACTACGTATTTTGAGGCCTAAAATACTAACCAACAACTTCTACATACATGACACAAATGAAGTATAAACTACCAAAGCTTATACATGACCAAGCTACCAAGACTTGCAACTTTAGAGTTGAAGCTTGCAACTTCTTGAATGATCTTGTGGAATTCCTTGCTACATAAGAGAATCACACAAGTCAAGGGTTACTGAGTTAGTTTAGAGAATATGTGAAAATATGTCCTAAAGGGTTACACAAGACAAACAAATGGTTTGGTATTTATAGCAAACCAAACTGCAAGCTTGGCGGATCAGGCGGAACCCTCAGATGAGTTCCGCCCGTGTACCCCCAGGGTACCGCCGGGTCTGCAGTAGGTTTATGCAATAACTTCCCAAACCAAACAATGTCTTGTCACATAACTTCTAGCAACCAAACAATGTCACATCACTTAAAGTAAGTCAAACATGATACTTGCAAGCAACATGAAAGCAAGTCAAACACATAACTTGCCATAAATACATAATGACAAAACTTGCCATAAATGTGATGTGACTATTTCTAATTTAAGAAATAAAACCAATGTTTAGTTTAAAAGGAAATGTAAACATTAGTTAAACAAGACTTAAACACTCAAAGTGATAATTTACTTTTAGCTAAAGTTCATACTTTGTTATTAACAAAACTTAGCAAAGATCGTAAAATATAAATAACGTTTTTAGGCGATATTTGTATTAACATATTGGACGAATGAATTCGATGTTAGGCTTAAGAAAACTGGCAGATCTCCAAATGGTAACATGCTTGAACGTCTTAGGAAACATGAACTGATGTGCACTAGGTTTTATTGGTTGTATTTAATGCATGAGCCACTGTTTATAATCCTTATGGTTGTGCTGGGAATGGCATAGGAGGAGATAAGAGCTCATAGGATTGGGGAGTTAAGTGCGCCACCCCATGAATGGTATTAAGGAATATAATCCGTCATCCACGCAACTATAACAAGTAATTAACGTGTAAAAGATGTCTAGGGAGTAGTGAAATCTAAGTAAACACAGTTTCTCCACTTATTGCTCACAACCTTAGTTAATTTAGTTTACTTTCATTTCTAGTATTTTATTTTGATTGCATCTTTAGCATTGGGTTAGTTGACTAGCAACTAATTCCGCCCAAATCCTTCAAACCCGAGATTTTTATTTGCTTTCTAAAAAATATAAAAATACAAAAAGAATCATCCCTCACCTTTAGAACTAGTATTTAGGTTTTCTAATCCTAGCGACACTATTCCTAGCTGAACCATCAATCCCCTGGTACTTGTCACTATACTATACTACAACGATCAGGTACACTGCCTGGTGGGGGTTGTAAGCTTCTCAAGATCCCTTGAGAGGTAAAGCCTGGTGGGATCCCTACATATCAAGTTTTTGGCGCCGCTGCCGGGGAATAGTTATTGTCTAGGTTAGAATCTCTTTTTATTAGGTCTACTTGCTAGATTCCGTTCTAGTAAGATTTTATTTTTATTTTTAGGTTTTCTTTAGTCTATCTTTTTCTTTGTGTCCTTTGTTTGTAAACTATTTCGATGGATAACAATAACATTGATCGTTTGATTCCTGTTATTCGTGTTTTTCGTCGTAGGATTTTCCAAATGCCCGCCCCACTCCCTTTAGTGGAGAATGAGAACCCACCTAACCTCTCGCCCAACCACCACTTTGACAATAATTCTGAGTTAGAGGAGTCTGATCATGATGATGACCGTAGGGATAGCCCCTTTTACTATTCAGACTCCGACAAGGATCTTGATGATGGTGATGTGATTAATGAGGATAGAATGAAAGAGGAAATAAACCCTCTTAGGTATGTCGACCCTAGAACTAGGATTGAGTGTGATAGTTCATTTAACATGCAATTTCCTTGTAATATCGGATTTAAGAGCTTTAACGCCTATCTTAACTCATCTCTTCCAATGAACGTAATCTCGCGTAATGAATACAATAAAATCATGGTAGATGAGTTAGAATACAAAGGAGAAAACATTATTGCTAGGGCAATACCATTGCATGTGTTTGTAGGAAGCTTGGTTTATCTTGTTGAGTTCATGGTTATGGAGAATCTAGGAGAGTTTATTGATAATAAGTTGACCCAAGTTGTGTTTGGAAAACCTTTCAAACAGTTGACCAACCTTGATGAAAAACTCATAGAAGGGTTAATTACATTCTCGGATGGGGAAGAAGATTTTGTCTATCAAATGCCCCGCACACACCCTAGGTTCAAGGATTTTTCCATGGAAAAGTGTAGTAGATATCCGCCCATAGAAATGCTAAGTGAGAATGATAAGAGAAAAGGACTTAAGTATACTCATGAAAAAAATAAAAGATATTATCGCGGATGCTTAGAGTTAGGGGATGATTACAAGAAAGATGAGGCGACTATTAGATGGCTCACACTTGGTTATGTGAGCATAAGCGATACACGTTAACCCATGACCTTGAGACTAGCTACAAGACTTAGTGTTAAGTCTTATAAAGTTAGTAATGAAACTTGTTTTTGCAAAGAGTT
The DNA here is from genome assembly GCA_030686995.1 of Artemisia argyi. Taxonomy (NCBI): domain Eukaryota; kingdom Viridiplantae; phylum Streptophyta; class Magnoliopsida; order Asterales; family Asteraceae; genus Artemisia; species Artemisia argyi. The sequence goes on from CM060682.1 coordinate 176,300,438, forward strand.
AGCTACGCGGAAGTTTAAAATAATAGAGCAAGTTTCATATAAATTCTCCCCCTTTTTGTCGAAACAAAAAGAAGAGTAGCGAAGCGGAATTATAGGCATGCTCCCCCTTGGTTGATACTCCCCCTAAATGGAGTGCCAAGAGAGGAGACATGGATTTTGAACCTACAAAAGAAAAGTTAGTTTCCGCACAAGATAAGTCATGAAAGCATTTCATGTTTAAAAACACAACTAAGAGTTGTGAAGCGGAATAAAGCAAGACTCATGCTCCCCCTTGAATGTTACTCCCCTAAATGGAGTTTTCAAGGAAGGAAAACATGAATAATGAACCTACAAAAAAGAGAGGTTAGCACAAGATTTATGTATGGTACCATATCAAGGTATAGTTCACTCATTATACCTAAATGGTCAACAAACCCTTCAAACCTTGTTGTAGAATTAATTTCATTTAACTTGTAAAATTTTGACTCTTAGAGAGTCAAAGACACAAAATTAAGATGACAACATCCTACAAAGAAAACTAAAAAATAAACTAAGAACATAAAATGCTACAAGGAAATCATCATTTTCCTTAATGAGAAACATTATCCAAAAACAAGGATTGGGTTGTTTAGGGATGAAAATGTGGATTGAGGGTTGTAGCGGGTTTTATTTGAAGATGTGAGGAGGTGACTTGGTTTTGCTTTGTTGGTTAAAATGGGGACTTTTTCCAAAAGAAACGGTTTTGTTTCATTTTGGAGACTCTAAGGTTGTGGTGGATGAGACAAGGATTGTAGATGATCCAAAATGTGGTTTAGAATAAACCTCATTTCTTCGGTTAACTCGCGAAGTTCCGTTCGGCATCTTTCACTAATGCGAGCGGTTCTTTCGCAATGTCCGCAATCATGGCGGGGAAAGTTTGATGGAAGAGAGGTTTGATTTGTTGGTGGTGGATGGGTTGAACTTGAAGGAGCAAAGGTGGATGGTTGAGAAGTGTTTTTGCTTCCTTCACTTGTTGAGTGTAATGCCGTATTGAATTCCATAACATGGTTGATTTGAGAATCAACCATTCGTTTGAAGGCATTGAGGTGGCTTAAATGAGTGTTAATTTCCTCATTTGTGTTTGGAGGTTCTTGTGGTGATGGTTGTTGTTGTTGTTGTGGTTGAACTAGGTGACGGAAACTTGGTTCTCTGTAAGGATCACCATGAAGGTTTTTGTAAATAGGATGAAACACAAATGAATGTGAGTGGGTATGACCTTGGTCATTTGGAAAAATAGTTGGTCTAGCATAACGGTAAGCCAACCGTTCTACCGTAGATGGGTAACGAGGTTCATCATTGAGTTGCTCATTATGTTGTTGTTGTGTTTCCATTTGAGCAATGGTGTCAAAAAGTGAGAAGGATGGTGGACTTGATGATAAATCATCAAAAGTTTCCAAATTGGGTATTGGTGATGTTGGTGGTGTATGGAAAAGTTCCATTGGTGTAAGTGTTGGTGATTGAGGTGAAGAAGTTTTTGATTTAAAAGCTTGTTGGGAAGGTGAGGTTGACACACTCAAAAGTTTAGTTGGTGATGGATTAGAGGCTAGGTTTGAGTTGCAAAGTGGTGGAGAAGGTGGTGGAGTGGCAAGATTGAGCAAATCTTGAATGGTGATCACATTGGTATTACAAGGTGTTGAGGGTGTAGTTGAGGTAGTAAGGTTAAGAAAATCTTGGATAGGTGAAGAGATGTTTAGTGAGGCATCACTTGATGATGATGAGCTTGACTTGGTAGTTTTGTTGAAGCAACAAGTTTTCACACTAATCCTAGTGGTTTTAGCACATGATTTTGATGACTCGGATGAGGTGTTGGATTTGGTCATTTCAAAGGTTTTGGTTTTGGTGTTTGAGAGAAGAAGACTTGATTGGTGATGGTTTGATTTGAATTGTTGTGGAGCTTTCAATTTTATAGGATGAGAAAGGTGTTGAAATAGTGTTTGGATTTGATGTTTTACTATTCAAAGATTGAGGTGTCAAATGATTTTCATGACCATGTCACATCATTTGAGGTCAATCCAATGAATAGGATGGAGTGAAAGACCAATCTAAGCACTCAATGCTTTGTGATCATGGGAAGTGGTTTGGTTGAAAATGTATCAAAGGTTTGAAGGATCCTTTAAAAGGGTTCCTTTGGGTAGTTATGTTTTGAATTTGAATTTTTTGGCGGGAAGTGTCTTCCTAATTGTTTTAGTGAGTGAGGTTTGTTCCAATATGGTTGTTGGTGTTAATGAAAGATGTTTCTCACTTGAGATAATGATTTGACACTTTACAAGTTATGATCTTAAGAAAAATGTTCACAAATTTTCTGCAGGTACTGGCGGCACCCTGAGACTACACAGGCGGAACCCAGTTTTGGGATCCGCCAGGTCCGTTGGGCCATTTCTGGAATTCCCAGAAATTGTACAGGCGGAACCCAAATTTGGGATCCTCCGGATCCGTCAGACCTGAAGAACTTTACAGTCCGCGTTTTTGACCCGCGAAACGATTTTCAAAATTTTCGAAAATTCTTGGAAATGAAAATTTACTATATGACAGATTAGGAAATGCAAAAATTGTGCATATAGACATTCATCTCTTAGGACTTTGACCGGGGGCTAACGATTTTCACTTAACTTAGTGAATTTTACCATAAGCATGAAATTGACACATACCACCAATATTGTCATTAATCATAAAAGAGCATACAAAACATAATCCATCAAACGTAATAAGACATGAATATGAGAAGTAATACAAATCACATAATTTCACATAGTTTTAACACAAAGACGCTTCTAAAGCACACATAAGACAAACGCTCCTTAATCTTCTCACAACCGGTCAATCTTCTTTTTGAGCTTGTTTAGGTACCTTCCAAAACACTTGAACATTCCTTTAGTTTGCTTGAATTCTTCGGAAGCATTGTCAATGATGGGGAGAGCTTGAAGATATTCTAAAGGAGGTAACTTGGAGTTTGGTAGATTATCATCGTCGCTCATGCCGGATGATGATGAAGATGGAGTAGGTGATCGAGTACGTTTGCCCTTATTTTTGAAAACTTGTTTATCACTTAGAGGAACGAAGATGTGAGGGACAAGAGAATAGTCAAGGTGCATTCCTTTGTCATTAGGAGGAATGGGTGAAATTGCTCTAAATAGCCGAGTAAGAAGCATTCCATATGGAAGGGCGGTTTTTCCAACTAAAGATATGTCGGCCATTCGTCGGGCTAGGTAGTAGGCTAAGTTGAATGGTTGACCAATGGAAATGCTATAAAGCATGTAGCAAAGGCATGTGTTAACATGATCCCTATTTCCTATGGTACTTATGACATTGGCTCTAAGAATTTCTTCCCACTTCTTAAATTGTGGTTTAAGCTCATTGGTCTGCATACCAAATGGGTCCTTATCCACAATATTCCCCGAACGATTTTTCCTAGTGGTAGAGGCTATAACAAAGAGATGTTCCTTAATTGTTTCCTTACTAACAAGAGGATTGTTGTATGGATGAAAACGCTCAATTGAGTCTAGGCTTGAAATAGGCCACTTATCCGTGTAAAGACAAGTACCTTCATTAGGAACACCAAGGATGATAGCTAAGTCTTTTAGGTCTATGAAATTTGGTATTTGATTTGTTTTGAAAGTTAATGATATCTTACCCGACTCATCGGTGAAGAGTTCTACGGTTGCATAGAATTCTAGTACGAACCTAGGGCAAATTGGCTCATTAATATCAAGAAGACAATCAAAGTTGATTGCGGCAAAGTTTTGGCGAATAGATGTTCCTTCTAGAAAGGATGGATCAATTGTTCTACCTTCGTGAACATAGCGTTTTTCTAGTGCCTTAAAGGTTTCTACTTGAACTTTGTTAAGACCTTTAGTCCTATGGTGTTTGGGCAAGTACTTAAGGGTTTCCACGTGATCGGATTGATTTGCGTTAGGCATGTTGATTCCTAGAAAACACAAGAATTATATGTTAATGACTTTTTAATCAATGTGCATGTTCTAATGTGTTCCTTTATGCAAACAATGAGGAGACTTGGTTATATTGACTCATTTTGATGCCCAAATTGTTTTGTTTGAGAAGTAATGTTACGAAAACAAAAGATAACCAAAAACTCTCCTTATTAAATATATCTTCGATTGAATGTACCCGAAAATACATATTGGTTATGTATTCCCTTTAGCATTCAAGAGATAATATGCAAGTGATGTTTAAATGATGTTTTTCATTTGTTTTAACAATGTGGTGATGAATTGTGTTGTAATTAGAAAAATAATGCTCTTGGTGTGTTTGGTAAATTAAGGTAACAATGAAAAGATACATTTCTTAACTTAATGGAATACATAATTGACTAGCCACCAAGTTTTTCATGAATCATGAAGTTTTTATGCAAAAGCCCTAGGATTCTAGTTAATGATTGTAAGCAAAAATGTTATGATTAAATCAAAAATGTAGTTGTGATTGGAATACTTACAAAGTTAGTTGGATTGGAAGAGATTGGATTAGAAGCCCTAAAATTCGTATGGTTATGTGTTTTTGAGAGGGTAATGATAGTTTGAAGGTGAATGACTAAATGAGGAGGGTGTTTGGTTTTGAAATTTAAAGAAAAAAAACAATCTGTGGAATCGGCGGACCAGGCGGAACCAAAAAATGGGTTCCGCCCGTATGGTCTGAGGGTGCCGTGGGTGTCTGCAGAAAAAATCAAAAATGGATTGTCTTGATTTTTGTGGTTTTATCCTAATGTTCAAACCTAAGATTTTAAGTCTTATTGTGTATGACTAAGCTTAGGAATGATGAATGTTTCACATTCAAGGGGTTTAGCAAAAACGTTGATGGATTGATTAACGTAGAAAAACCTTCTTAGTTAAGATGTTCCTCAATGAACAATTTTAACAAGACGATGATGATGGATCACAATATGTCTGTAAAGACTGTGATGATTTAAATAGTTGCTGAAGTCGATGCATCCTTTGTTGACAAGATAACATTGTTGATGAAGAAATTCCTTTGTCGATAAGAATTAACTTGTTCAAGCGGAGCTTGTTGATGTGCTTCTTCATTAAATTCTCAAATGAGATCCTTCAGCGTTTTGGAGAATCATTGGGTAAGTAAGTATTAAAAGTGCAAGTACCACTTGTGCTTTTCTTATCAACTTATTACCGATGCAATTCTATTTGGCATACACTATGGTTTCTAATCCCATTCTTTTGGGACACCATAATCCTAGTGGTGTAGTACTTCTAAATGAATCCAAGCAAGCTCTTTCGAAAGAGTTGTTTAAGGATCTTCTCTAAAACCGAGCACATAGACAAGCACTAAACATAATGTTGGGTTACATTTGTTGTAAGAACAAGTATACTTCCAAACATATCTCTATGTTTAGCTCTACCTACGGATTTACTAATCTCATTCTTGATAAGTCATAAAGGACTTAATCATTGTGAACAAGTGAATAACTAGGAATGTTTTTGAGTGATTATCCCTTACTTTTGGAGCTTGCTTAGGTAAATAAATAGTCTTTCAAAGATTGACATTCTTTTCTATTTTGAAAGTCTATTTTGTTTTAGTAATTGCTTTACACTAATGTTCAAAAACACTTTTTATTAATTTGTTTCAATTACAATTATGACCCATGTTTCAGGTTTTTATGACCTTGTTGATATTACTTGACTCAATGTTTTATACAAGACGAAAGGATGTTGTTTTTCAATTTTTAATAGTCCATCTTCCTTGTTATTGATCTTGACATACTTGTCTTATCAATGTTGGGCTTTCGACTAAGTCATCATCTACCAAAGATGAGAACTTAGAAGGAGGTGGTCTTTCATTGAATTTTAAACTCAATGATTCCTCGACTCTTTGGGTTTATTTTCTTAAGACCTCATAAGTGTAAATGTCTAAGATATGCAACATCATAAGACTATGGGTCGAATTTGATGTTCACATCCTAGAAGTTTAATAAATCATTTTCTCCCAATCATTCAAATAAAATTCAACTGATTTATTTTACTTTGTGTGTCTTTCGTGAAGCTTTTAGCAAAAGAATGATTGGACTTAAGATGCTATTGAAAATAGAGGATATAATGCCAAACGACTTTTGTACTACAAGTTTTATGAAATGTTGTGGTTTTGCTAGATTTGCAAGCATCACAAAAGTGTTGGTTGTCTTATCACTCATGAGATTCTTAGTTCACTCACTTGTAGATAAGAATTAAGTGAGACTTACACAAGAGTTACTCGTGTATTTTCCCGAAAGATTAAACGAGGCAAGACACCTTATATCTCCTACTAGAAGTAGTATCAAACTACTTTACCTATGAAGGATCTAATCCTTATTGTTACTCACACAATCATAGACACCTTATAGTAAAGACTACTACTAATACTTATGACAAATCATACTGTTAATCAATCAAGAAACATTTAAAAGGTAAGTTGAAGAGACGTGTACCTTTTAAGCTCCATAGATTAGCCATCAAGAAGAAAAACATAAAGCAAATAATCTTGATACGTAGAGAGGCTAAACACAACTTCTTATAAATCCAAGAAAGTTAGAAAGACACATAAAAGTATTAACCATGATATTTTTATCCCTTTATCATGTGTTCCTATTAGAGCTAGAGTAGCTTCTACAATACACTCTTAGGTTTCACAAACACAACATGTTTTGTTTTACTTGTTGATGATTTGTTAGAGTTAAATCCTAATCCGGTTCTATCTCTAAATGACCTTTGATTCTTCAAACAACTTTCAAGAGTTTTTGAACTTTCTTCAAATTTAGGAAGCATTTTTCCTTTTTCATTTTGTTTTAGAATTTCATGTTTGTACTCTAGACATACTTTACATTCTAAATCAATTTCAACATGACTCACAAGTCTAGACATCATATCTTCTAACATGATTTCATTTTCAAAAGTGTTTACACAGGATCTTGAAGTTTCATTGTTAAAGATAGTTTTTAGGTCCATGTTGCATGAAAGTTTAGACTCATTTTCTATTTTAGAAACCTCTAGGATAAATGTGTCAAAGCAAACATGTTTGGTTTCAAAATGTACCTTTCTCGGTAATTTAGCTAAGAGAGAATCACAAACTGGATGGTTGGCTACATCTTCATCCGTGTTAGTCCATGAATCACAAGCAAGTCCACCAAAGAGCTCGACATGAGAAGTCATCTTCACTTACACCTTCATTTAAAACATTTAAACTAGTAGTACATGTATTAATCTCAACTAAATGTTTATCAATTAATTTTTCTAAGACCTCTAACTTAAATGTGAGATCAAATTGATCATCTTGGTTTTCAAATTTACTTTTCCATTTAAGCATGCTTTCTTTTTCAAATAGTGGTGGGTTTTGAATAGGTTGCCCTTCTTTGTGATTTTCAAAATCCATGGATCGATCCAAGTTTTAAAATACAGTTTATTTTAAGGAACTTGGGTAACGTAGCTCCTGATGCCAATTGTGGAAAACTAGAAGGGGGGTTGAATAGTTTACCTCTTTTAAAATCCTTTTTAACATAAAAATCCTTTAATAACTTTATGTTTACTCAACAATATAAACACACCATTATATGTTTGTTTCTTTCAAAAGCTTTTAGTGTAAGTATCAATTCTAATAATACTTGTTTCTTACTTTGAAAAGCTTTACTTGTGATGATCCTAACTTTGCTAGTTTAGTTCTTTGAAAAGCTTTTACACTTGTTTGAAAACTTATAGATAACTTTAATTGTTTTACTTCTTTGAAAAGCTATATATGTGGTTAACGATTCTAACTAAACAATAACATGCAATAAGCAAAGATAGAGAAAGAAACGATCAAACCACAACACGATTGTTTATCGTGGTTCGGCTACAAGGACTCTTTTTCCTTGCCCTACATCCACGCCCTGAGTTTCCAACTCGAGAGTTATAAACACTAATCAACAAGCTCCTTTTACTGGCGGAGAAAACCTTACACGTCGCTTATACTTTTACCGACACAAAGCTAGATGTCGAGTTCTTTTACAAGGGTACAACCACTCCCACTCGTCGCTTACACTTTTACCGACACAAAGCTAGATGTCGAGTTCTTTACCAAGGGTACAACCACTCCCGTTAGTTCTTTTACTAGGGTACAACAACTCCCAATATACTACGTATTTTGAGGCCTAAAATACTAACCAACAACTTCTACATACATGACACAAATGAAGTATAAACTACCAAAGCTTATACATGACCAAGCTACCAAGACTTGCAACTTTAGAGTTGAAGCTTGCAACTTCTTGAATGATCTTGTGGAATTCCTTGCTACATAAGAGAATCACACAAGTCAAGGGTTACTGAGTTAGTTTAGAGAATATGTGAAAATATGTCCTAAAGGGTTACACAAGACAAACAAATGGTTTGGTATTTATAGCAAACCAAACTGCAAGCTTGGCGGATCAGGCGGAACCCTCAGATGGGTTCCGCCCGTGTACCCCCAGGGTACCGCCGGGTCTGCAGTAGGTTTATGCAATAACTTCCCAAACCAAACAATGTCTTGTCACATAACTTCTAGCAACCAAACAATGTCACATCACTTAAAGTAAGTCAAACATGATACTTGCAAGCAACATGAAAGCAAGTCAAACACATAACTTGCCATAAATACATAATGACAAAACTTGCCATAAATGTGATGTGACTATTTCTAATTTAAGAAATAAAACCAATGTTTAGTTTAAAAGGAAATGTAAACATTAGTTAAACAAGACTTAAACACTCAAAGTGATAATTTACTTTTAGCTAAAGTTCATACTTTGTTATTAACAAAACTTAGCAAAGATCGTAAAATATAAATAACGTTTTTAGGCGATATTTGTATTAACATATTGGATGAATGAATTCGATGTTAGGCTTAAGAAAACTGGCAGATCTCCAAATGGTAACATGCTTGAACGTCTTAGGAAACATGAACTGATGTGCACTAGGTTTTATTGGTTGTATTTAATGCATGAGCCACTGTTTATAATCCCTATGGTTGTGCTGGGAATGGCATAGGAGGAGATAAGAGCTCATAGGATTGGGGAGTTAAGTGCGCCACCCCATGAATGGTATTAAGGAATACAATCCGTCATCCACGCAACTATAACAAGTAATTAACGTGTAAAAGATGTCTAGGGAGTAGTGAAATCTAAGTAAACACAGTTTCTCCACTTATTGCTCACAACCTTAGTTAATTTAGTTTATTTTCATTTCTAGTATTTTATTTTGATTGCATCTTTAGCATTGGGTTAGTTGACTAGCAACTAATTCCGCCCAAATCCTTCAAACCCGAGATTTTTATTTGCTTTCTAAAAAATATAAAAATACAAAAAGAATCATCCCTCACCTTTAGAACTAGTATTTAGGTTTTCTAATCCTAGCGACACTATTCCTAGCTGAACCATCAATCCCCTGGTACTTGTCACTATACTATACTACAACGATCAGGTACACTGCCTGGTGGGGGTAGTAAGCTTCTCAAGATCCCTTGAGAGGTAAAGCCTGGTGGGATCCCTACATGTCAAGTTTTTGGCGCCGCTGCCGGGGAATAGTTATTGTCTAGGTTAGAATCTCTTTTTATTAGGTCTACTTGCTAGATTCCGTTCTAGTAAGATTTTATTTTTATTTTTAGGTTTTCTTTAGTCTATCTTTTTCTTTGTGTCCTTTGTTTGTAAACTATTTCGATGGATAACAATAACATTGATCGTTTGATTCCTGTTATTCGTGTTTTTCGTCGTAGGATTTTCCAAATGCCCGCCCCACTCCCTTTAGTGGAGAATGAGAACCCACCTAACCTCTCGCCCAACCACCACTTTGACAATAATTCTGAGTTAGAGGAGTCTGATCATGATGATGACCGTAGGGATAGCCCCTTTTACTATTCAGACTCCGACAAGGATCTTGATGATGGTGATGTGATTAATGAGGATAGAATGAAAGAGGAAATAAACCCTCTTAGGTATGTCGACCCTAGAACTAGGATTGAGTGTGATAGTTCATTTAACATGCAATTTCCTTGTAATATCGGATTTAAGAGCTTTAACGCCTATCTTAACTCATCTCTTCCAATGAACGTAATCTCGCGTAATGAATACAATAAAATCATGGTAGATGAGTTAGAATACAAAGGAGAAAACATTATTGCTAGGGCAATACCATTGCATGTGTTTGTAGGAAGCTTGGTTTATCTTGTTGAGTTCATGGTTATGGAGAATCTAGGAGAGTTTATTGATAATAAGTTGACCCAAGTTGTGTTTGGAAAACCTTTCAAACAGTTGACCAACCTTGATGAAAAACTCATAGAAGGGTTAATTACATTCTCGGATGGGGAAGAAGATTTTGTCTATCAAATGCCCCGCACACACCCTAGGTTCAAGGATTTTTCCATGGAAAAGTGTAGTAGATATCCGCCCATAGAAATGCTAAGTGAGAATGATAAGAGAAAAGGACTTAAGTATACTCATGAAAAAAATAAAAGATATTATCGCGGATGCTTAGAGTTAGGGGATGATTACAAGAAAGATGAGGCGACTATTAGATGGCTCACACTTGGTTATGTGAGCATAAGCGATACACGTTAACCCATGACCTTGAGTCTAGCTACAAGACTCGTAAATAAAGAAAAGCGCTTCTTGGGAGGCAACCCATATTTTGTGTGATTTTATTTTGTTTGTTTGTTATTTGCTTCCGTATGCATGCTTTATTTTTATTGTCGGTTGATCATGTTTCTAAATTAAATAGTGAAAATACTTTACTTTGTTGTTTTGGCCTAGTCTTAACTCCACCTAAAAGTATTTTTGCAAAAGATAAGTTTAAGGGGAAACCCCAAATATGTTTTTAAGAAACAAACCGATCATGATTCTCCACAATATTAAATGAACATGTATATTCGTATTTGTTAGAGTCAAATGCTTGTATTGAGTCATAATGAAGTTTTGAAGGATTTTCCAGGAAGTAGGACCAAGTTTTTCCGGAAACTTAACATAAGAATTTCTGCAGGTCACTTCTGACGGCGTCACGAGTTAACTCTTGACGGCGTCACGTGTAAAAATCTGGAAATTTTACCAGTTTTGTTTTTCTAACGGAGTCTTATGGTTTTTGTGAATTATTAAGTTTTATAATCTCCAGGAAATCTGCAAACTTCATTCCACAAGCATTATATCTTATCTTGTTTTCTAGGATTTAGTAACTTATATAGGATGCCGCCGATTTTACGCGAGGTTGTTTTTGTCTATTTTATCAGGATTTACCGGTTATGTATGACAAGAAGATGATTTATATTCTGGAAGGGAAGCTTTGATTGTTCATTTTCTTGGAGGAAGATTTAACCTAGCCACCTTATTATCCATACCGAGCGAATCAGGGGAGTATTTGATTTCATTCCTTTTACTTTTTCACTTTTACATTATTTACTTGAACATTAGGGACAATGTTCATCCTAAGTGTAAGGGGAGGGTAAAATGATGATACCTTACATGTACACTTTCGCTTGAGTTTGTTTTGTTTAATAGTAGATGTGTAATAAAACTATGAATTACTTGTTAGTGTAATTTTAGCGCCAAATTTAAATTTTTTTTACAACATTTAGGAGTGAAACTTTAGCCATAGCAAGCGTCTCATGGATAGGATATTGTATGACTAGCACATAACCGTATATTCAAAAAAATTTTCCATCCAAATATGTAAGGTTCGCCTTTAGATTTGATAGGAAAAGCATTTATTATTAGTGCTTATGAGTGTACCGGTAGCATTTAGATTCTAGAACTTGCGTTAGTGATGCATCCCGAGACCGCTAGTGAGACTACATTCGTGTAGTAGGATTTACTACATGATAAGAGGCATTAGGATCACCCTTGTGTTAAACCCGTATTATAATTACTTGAACATTTAAGTCATATTACTTGGCTAGTTAAGTCAACTAATTTTTCTCACACCTTAGCGTTGTACTTATTTTTAGTACACGAAACCCCTAGTACACCCCTCCGAGCCTATCTTTTCGTTTCTAACTTTAAGCATTTTACTTAAAGGAAGAATTTGTTACACCCCACTTAAATGTACACCCAAATAGCCTTAGCTTTCCGTGTATGTGCTCATTTTTAGTGCATTATTGTTATTTGTTAAACCCTAAGTTAACTTTCTAATTGATTACATGGTTGCTAAGTCGAGTCATATCCTTGTACATATTGTTTTGGGACGATTAGGACTCATGGGTAATGTACTTATTTTAGGGAGTAATGGGGAAGAACATCATATTATTACCCCCATATGTACGTTAATTTTAAAAGTGCTCCAAGTGTTTTGATTTTCTTAATTCGAGTCATTAGATTAGTTTATTGTAAAGTATGTAAAAATTCAAGTGTAAGGGAAATGTTTATTCCCTATGATGTATTATTTTGGATGGTAGGGTAAGAGTGTAAAAAAAAATAATAAAAAATAAAAAAATAAAAAAAAAGAGAAAAAACATACGGACTACCACCCCTTTTCATTCTATGTTCATTTTATGTTTTTGTTATTTTTCATTTATTAGCTTAAGTCGAGTCTAGTCTTGGCTTAGCAACGCCACATTGTACATGTAATTAACCAAGATTGTTAACTCACCACCAGTAAAAACTTCCTTTATCCAACAAAATCGTGTATTTCATATCCCTACACCTAACGTTACAACCCTTTTAAAGACCTCTTTGATAGTTTATCCTAGGTGCTTACGCCATGTGGTGGAGGTTTGATCCTTTCCCAAGCCTATGGTAATCTATTTTGCTATGACAGGTAGTGAGAGATATCTTCCGTTTCCATATTGTAATTTATACTTTATTACACCCGAGAGATGTGAGTATCTAAACACTATTTGTGAGGTGCTAGTATATGACCTCCGTGCTTGTCTATTGGTCTTTAGTGGAACGATTATTTGTTGTAATTACTTTTATATTAGTGTTAAATGACCCCTAACTTGTATTTTGACTAGAATAAAAGCGCATTTGCTTGAGGACAAGCAAATCTCAAGTATAAGGGTATATGATGAGGCGAAAAATGAACCACTTTTAGGGGGTCATTTAAGCCCGGAATTGAATTTATTTGATCAAATATTGCCCTAAATCGTTCCTTTTGTGATTTTAGGTACTTTGGGAGTGAAATCTGGAAAAGGAAGCAATTCGGACGTTTTGAAGCATAAAAGTGAAGAAAACGCCAAAGTCTTAATTTTCCTTGCTGGGAACAGTAGGTGGGCGTCAAGAAGGAATTTCTGACGGCGTCAAGAGTAATTTCCATGACGACCCAGTACAGATTTGACGGCGTCACGAAGTAGGGCGTCAAGAGTAAAATGCATGACGGCCTGGAAATGCATAACACATGACGGCGTCAAAAGTAGATCAAGGCAGTCCAAGAAATATTTTGGTGGTGAGGTGACGGCGTCACAAGCTTTGTCTTGACGCCGTCAGACCCTATTTCCTATATATAGTTTTCTAATTTTCACATTAAAAAAGAGAGAAGTTTTAGAGAAACCCTAAGTACGAACTTGGTGCGAATTTTACAGGTTTTTCAAGGGTTCTAAGCCCTTGATACCTTTCATGTGTAATTGAGATAAGTATTCTTTTAATTCAATCAATATGTCTATGTGTTGGTTGTCTATATCATGTTCTTGTCTTAATTCCATCATGCTAGGCTAGATCTATCTTGTGTTTGCTTGGATCTAATGAAACCTAGATGTTAATTATATGTTGATTACTTGTTTATAATTGTATTGGATGAATGAATTCGATGTTAGGCATAAGAAAACTGGCAGATCTCCAAATGGTAACATGCTTGAACGTCTTAGGAAACATGAACTGATGTGCACTAGGTTTTATTGGTTGTATTTAATGCATGAGCCACTGTTTATAATCCCTATGGTTGTGCTGGGCATGGCATAGGAGGAGATAAGAGCTCATAGGATTGGGGAGTTAAGTGCGCCACCCCATGAATGGTATTAAGGAATACAATCCGTCATCCACGCAACTATAACAAGTAATTAACGTGTAAAAGATGTCTAGGGAGTAGTGAAATCTAAGTAAACACATTTTCTCCACTTATTGCTCACAACCTTAGTTAATTTAGTTTATTTTCATTTATAGTATTTTATTTTGATTGTATCTTTAGCATTGGGTTAGTTGACTAGCAACTAATTCCGCCCAAATTCTTCAAACTCGAGATTTTGAGGCCTAAAATACTAACCAACAACTTCTACATACATGACACAAATGAAGTATAAACTACCAAAGCTTATACATGACCAAGCTACCAAGACTTGCAACTTTAGAGTTGAAGCTTGCAACTTCTTGAATGATCTTGTGGAATTCCTTGCTACATAAGAGAATCACACAAGTCAAGGGTTACTGAGTTAGTTTAGAGAATATGTGAAAATATGTCCTAAAGGGTTACACAAAACAAACAAATGGTTTGGTATTTATAGCAAACCAAACTGCAAGCTTGGCGGATCAGGCGGAACCCTCAGATGGGTTCCGCCCGTGTACCCCCAGGGTACCGCCGGGTCTGCAGTAGGTTTATGCAATAACTTCCCAAACCAAACAATGTCTTGTCACATAACTTCTAGCAACCAAACAATGTCACATCACTTAAAGTAAGTCAAACATGATACTTGCAAGCAACATGAAAGCAAGTCAAACACATAACTTGCCATAAATACATAATGACAAAACTTGCCATAAATGTGATGTGACTATTTCTAATTTAAGAAATAAAACCAATGTTTAGTTTAAAAGGAAATGCAAACATTAGTTAAACAAGACTTAAACACTCAAAGTGATAATTTACTTTTAGCTAAAGTTCATACTTTGTTATTAACAAAACTTAGCAAAGATCGTAAAATATAAATAACGTTTTTAGGCGATATTTGTATTAACATATTGGATGAATGAATTCGATGTTAGGCTTAAGAAAACTGGCAGATCTCCAAATGGTAACATGCTTGAACGTCTTAGGAAACATGAACTGATGTGCACTAGGTTTTATTGGTTGTATTTAATGCATGAGCCACTGTTTATAATCCCTATGATTGTGCTGGGCATGGCATAGGAGGAGATAAGAGCTCATAGGATTGGGGAGTTAAGTGCGCCACCCCATGAATGGTATTAAGGAATACAATCCGTCATCCACGCAACTATAACAAGTAATTAACGTGTAAAAGATGTCTAGGGAGTAGTGAAATCTAAGTAAACACAGTTTCTCCACTTATTGCTCACAACCTTAGTTAATTTAGTTTATTTTCATTTCTAGTATTTTATTTTGATTGCATCTTTAGCATTGGGTTAGTTGACTAGCAACTAATTCCGCCCAAATCCTTCAAACCCGATATTTTTATTTGCTTTCTAAAAAATATAAAAATACAAAAAGAATCATCCCTCACCTTTAGAACTAGTATTTAGGTTTTCTAATCCTAGCGACACTATTCCTAGCTGAACGATCAATCCCCTGGTACTTGTCACTATACTATACTACAACAATCAGGTACACTGCCTGGTGGGGGTTGTAAGCTTCTCAAGATCCTTTGAGAGGTAAAGCCTGATGCGATCCCTACGTATCAACTATTCACGAAACACTATTCACAAAATACTATTCACTCTCAGACTCACGTAAACATTTCACTAATCACAAATTAATTATTTACTAATCCTAATTTCACCTAATCGAACCATAATTTCACCCTAAGCCTAATCTTATTTTCAGCCTGTTACTATTCACGGCCCACTCAATGCAAACCCATTTTCTTCCTTTTTATTTTCGTAACCATCGACTAGACCAAGCCAGAAATGAGTCTCGTATGCCTTATTCTCACACACGACTCACACATATTTTTACGCATTCTCTTTTCTCACCTAGCCAACTTTGAGTGTGTCGATTTTTTGCTCCCCATATCGAGTCTAACAACATATTTACTAGGCAAAACGTTTTGTCCAAAAACGATTTCATAAGATTTTTAACTAATCCAAAACTAAACCATTTTAAGTCCCGCTCGTTTCTATGAAGTCCTAAAAATATTTCTAACACAATTTCAAGTCTAAATATTACATTTGATCAATCATCACCAAGCCTAGCCGAAGTTTACAAATCGATTGCTTAACTAAAGATGTGTCGACATGTATTTTAAAAACAAAAGTGTACTTCCACAAATCATGCACTCACAAAGATTAATATATGCTTTTATGAAAGTACTAGATACATTTTAAAAACAAATTCAAACGTACAATCCTATTTTTAAAACAATCCACACGTTTTCTTTTGAACAAATTGGATGTCGACTAAGCTAGAAACAAAAACCTTGAGTAACATGCACTCCTTACACTTTCATGACTTTTGAATTGCACGTAACCATCCTATCTCATTCAACTTTAGTCACTAGGATACACAAGACTTCATATATATACACACCATGCAAGCATGCACTCGTTTACTACTTGCATACAAATCAACTTTTACAAAAACTAAGTCCTAGCTCTAGTTTTCTACTTCAAAACGTTTTGGCAAAAACTCTAGTATTTCAAATCGGGTCTAGAAGAAACAAATCCTTGTTTGTGAACCTTGGTCAAGCCAACACTCACTCTACACTCTCGTATTCACTTCCCCTCGACTCTACGTCTCGTTTTACCCCACCATTTTGGTGTAGTAAGTCTCACACAACTTTTTCCATTTTTATTTAAAACGTATTCCTTGATTTTTAAAGTATAAATCACAAACACTTGCACTTTATTACTCGTAAACTAAATAAACAACATAAACGTATTATACCTTCGTCTATATATTTCCCACCTTAACAATCACGTAATATAAAGATTTGAACCTAAAAAGTTACGTACAAACTATTTTTGAATACTTTTCTAACGTATAAATACAAGTCGTGTTCACTCTTAAAATTTTTCTAAGTCTTTTTACTTATAAAACTCGTTCCATGCAACCCATGAAACAAACGTATATCTTGAAATTTTACGTAACGAGCCTACTATTTTATTTCATAATCTATTTGACAACCTAACTAACAATCATTTTCATAAAAATACCTTGTGTTAAAAATCACGTTTCGACCCTTTAAATGGTGTAAAGCATCGCGACATAAAACCTTTCTGAAAAACTAGTAAACATCGATTGGGTCTTAAGGCCCAATCCTTTGAAAATAAGCTAATGAGATAAGCAGTCAAATAAGCTGTTTCATGATGTTTTTAGTATCCAAAAATAAGCCCGTAACCAAGCCCAAAACTTTCGTAAGCCCAATGGATTTTAAAAGCTTAACGGGCCTAGTCTTTTTCGTTAAAAAGCCCATTAAGCTATAATAAGCTATTTTCGATAAATAAGCAGTTTTGAAAAGTTCAATAAACTATTTTTAACTTAAAAATGTTAAGTTTCGAATTTGGTAAATTTTGGACTAAATTTGCAAAAATTATAATTTTCAGGTTAAAAGTGTCACTTTTATAAACTTTAGATAAAAATTGTCATTTTACAAACTTGAGGATGAAAAACTAATTTTATAAACTTTTGGATGAAAAATGTAAAAATTATAAAGTTTTGGACGTAAAATGTAAATATATTTAACTTTGGACTAACGACGTAACGCTAACACCGTTAGGATAAAAAGTGTAAAAACTTGAAAACGACAAGGGCCGTATAATATAATTAATATTTTCATCTTTACTTTCTATTTTACGATTTCACATTCACGACGTTACATTTTATTCAAACTATTATTTTCATTATTATTCTTTACATTATATATATATATATATATATTATATATATATATATATATATATATATATATATATATATATATATATATATATATATATATATATATATATATATATATAACTTAACTAAACTTACGATATTTAATCAAACCACAAGTTTTACTATCGTTAAATTAACAACTCACGTATTCAAAAACTACTCGCGATTAAACCATTAAGACTATCAAACACTAAAACTTGCCATATATCATCTAGGTTGTGTGTGGAGCCGTTCCCTTATTGCAAACTGAGTATCGATATTTGTACAACTATACCACTAAGGTGAGTTCATAGCCTCGCCTTACTTATTTAAATGTTTTATAAACCTCGCGAGGGGGATACATGCTAGTTTTTACAAAATGAACACAAGTATTTTTCTTGGTATACTTTACCTGATCTCGTTATTGCTTAAGTCCCTTATTGTCAAAAGTCCCTCATATCATGAACCTTAGTCACTCGTAGGGTGAACGTAAATAATTGTAGATAGATCTGTTAGGAATTGACAATCCCCGTTTGGGCGTTGGAGAAAACTACCAAACGCACTTTATTTGAAATATAATAGGTTACTGGCAAGAACCTATCCCGAGGGCCCTGTTACTATAATCCATCATTTATGATGAGATCTGTTAATCGGATGAGTGTCATGAGCTTAATGCAATAACAACTGTTTTCAACTTATAATTGTATGACGGTGCAATTATCACTTATAACTTGTGTTCAACTATTAAGCTTAAACATATGAATATCACTCAACTTTATTTGATTTTTAGCATGTTTATCTCAGGTCTATAACGAGCAAGGATGGGACGGAGGAGCACAAAATTCTCACAAAGGTTATAAATTTTTATTACCATTCGAAAACCTATTTAACAAATTTTGAAACCACTGGAACCTCATTTTGAAAACTCTGATATTTATGAAAATTCGAATGATAAATAATTTAAAATGACTAAATTAATAATCATTTTTCTACTGACAAACTGCGAGCTGTGAAGTAACACCCAATCTTTATTCCGCTGCAAATATTTTAAAATTGGGGGTGTTACACATTGTTATCGTCAGAGGTTGTTCGCCGCAAGTGTTGGTAAATACCATTGAATACAACACATTCACAGTTGAGTCTGCTCCACTTACTCTTGACCATATCTCTGTTTCGATTGACACCGTCAGTACGATCGTTGAAAATGGCTACAACCCGGTGCCAAAAAGTCATTGCATTGTGGATGACATGATCTTCATGAACTGCAATCCAAGCTTGAGTTAGCAAGGTTTCTTCTTCGACTGACCGACGATTAGCCATTTCAAATATTTCAAGTTTGAAAAAAATTTGTAAATGGGTATCCTATTAATAGCCGTTTAAAACTATAGGAGCGGGATATATTTGAAATTTAAATTCAAATAAGAGCGGGATATATTTAAAATTCAAATTTAAATTGGAGCGGGATATATTTAAAATTCAAATTCAAACGGAAGTGGGATATATTTAAAATTCAAATTTTAATAATATAATGTTTGAATGTTTAATAAATGAATTTGTTGAGGGTCGAATTTGTAAATTTGTAAAAAGTGGTGTTATTTGGTGTTATGATTTCCTGATTTTTTTGGTGTTATGTTATTTGGTGCTGAGATGATGTGGCGCTGGCGTGGCATGGCGTTATTTCATAACTTGTGTTATGATTCCCCATACTCTAAGGAGGGTTTATTACAGTACTTATTTAACAAGAAACAATAGAGTTTTGGCTCATCAAATCTACTAATGAACTCTAATACCCATAATGGAAGATGGTGCTTATTCAAGATGAAAGTCATTTAAAGCACTCAAATTGCTTTGTCAAGTGGTAATGTGTTTATATGTAAACTCGTAGCTTGTGGGTTTCTTCAAATTAATGTGTTCTTTGATTTTTCATGTGTTCTTTTTTAAGTTTAATCTATTTTAGGAGTAAATATATGTTATATTTCAATCGTCTAATGTCAGTTCTCATGAGTGTTTTTATATCCATCTTTTTGAGAAAAAAATGACTTAATTTGTAGTTGCCAAAGTACTAGCAACAAGTTACATATATCTTTATACATATACAAATTACTCCTTTATCATGACAATTTTATAACTATGTGAGATGGATAAATTATATCTATAGACATCTCTTGGTCAATGGTTTGCGTTGTGGAGGAATTGATACGGTCGTAAAAGATTTGGACTTGGAGCCAAAGGTCTATGCCATGATGAGAGACTTTTTGGAGTAAGTCCTTGAATCGAGTCCATGCCTCGTAGAGGGTTTCGCCTTGACGTTGTTGGAACATCAAGATATCATTCCTTAGCTTGCCAGTTCTTCCCGGTGGGAAAACTGAGCAAGGAAATGCGTGGTGAAATCATCCCAAGAGGTGATGGATCCTGCGGGTAGACGCTCAAGCTATTGACTAGCTTGTCTCACAGAGAGAATTGGAAGAGACGCAATCGGGTCGTCTCTCAAGTGGCAACATCAAGGTCTATGGAATCTATGATTTTGAGGAAATCCTTGAGATGTTGATTTGGATCTTCGGAACGAAGTCCATGGAATGCGCATCCGCTTTGCACCAACCGGATGGTGTCGGATCGCAAGGGAGCGACATTGGCTCCTTGGGCGAGCTCAATGGTGTTTCGATAGCCTTGGTGGCTAGGTCGGGAATACTCTCCCAATGTGCGTGCTCTAGGAAGTGGGTTTTGTTGTGGTGGGGCGTTGGGATCAAGGATATTACCACCTTCCATGACGTCGGATGGTAATGGTTATGAACAAAAAGACAAAAAAATAAGATAGACTAAAGAAGACCTATAAAAAGAAAATAAAAATCTTACTAGAAAGGAATCTAGTAAGTATACCTAATGAAAAGAAATCTCAACCTAAGCAATAACTAATCCCCAGGCAGCGGCGCTAAAAACTTGATGCGTGGGGTTGCGGCCTACGCAAAAGGTTTTACCTCTCGAGGGATCTCGAGAAGCTTACACCCCCCACCAGACTAGAGCTGGCATAACAGGTCACACAAGCCTGTTAAGACACGAACCTGTTAAGGTCAAACACGAACACGACCTGTTAGCTTATCGTGTCACTTTTCTCAAACACGAACACGACACGAAAACAAACAGGTTAACCTGTTAAGACCTGTTAAGAACCTGTTAACACTTATTCACCTCTTAATTACAGCCAATGCGTATTCTTTTGCAGAAAAATTACAACCACCAAAATAAAAATTACAACAACTTCACAACAACCAAAATAAAAATTACAACTTTTTCAATATGGTATGGCTAAACCAAAATCACCATGTATCTTAGTATTTTGTAAAGAACACTATTATTGGTATTCCGTACACAAATGCTTTCTTAAAAAACTAGCAAATTAAAAGTACACCATCTGACAAACATTATTATGTATTTGCAAGAAAAAGAAAGCCAGATCCTCTTATCTATGAAGAAGTTTTGAAGCACCTTGATATCGAGCCACAAAATTACAACTTCTTCAATATTCAGTAAAAATTACAACAACTTCACAACAACCAAAATAAAAATTACAACTTCTTCAAGAAATAGGTTGGGTATGATTTCTTTAAGCCTTTGTCTTGATTTCTTGAATCGGATCTTGAAGCCTTTGTCTTGATTTACTTGTGTTTGTGTTTGAGTGATTCGGTTATGATGATGGTGATGAATCTGTGATGAGATGATCGGTTATGATGATGGACTGGTGAATGGTGATGAATCTGAGATGAGTGATTCGTTTGTGTTTGGAGAGAGTGGGTGAGGGGGCGGATTTTATCATTGACTTTGTTGTAGGGTTTGTTAAAATAAGGGTTTGTTTTAGGTTATATTGGGCTTTGGATTGGTATATATATACTATAATGTTAACAGGTCACTAACAGGTCTTAACATGACTGACCTGTTAAGACACGAATATTAACAGGTCTGACCTGTTAAGACACGAAACCTGTTAAGGTCAAACACGAAACCTGTTAAGAACAGATCGTGTCGTGTCGTGTTAACAGGTTTCGTGTCAAAATTGCCAGCCCTACACCAGACAGTGTACCGGACCGTTGTAGTATATTAAAGTGGCAAGTACCGGGGGATTGATTTTTCTACTTCAGGAATAGTGTTCGTTAGGATTGAAACTAATGCTAACTAGGTCTAAAGGTGAGGGATGATTCTTTTTGTATTTTTATGTTTTTTTTAAAGAAAATTAAAATCTCGGGTATTAGAGGAGTGGGCGGAATTAGTTACTAGTCAATTAACCCAAATTAACTACAAACGCAAATAAAATAAAATAAACGAAAAGTAAATGTGGTGGAAACCTTATATGAGAGAAAATGTGTTTATTTAGGTTTCACTACTCCCTAGCTATCTTTTACTAGTTGATTAGCTTGTTACAATTGCGTGGATGACGGGTTATATTCCTTAATACTAGTCGAAGGGGTGCGCACGATCTTCCCTAACTCTATAAGTTTCTACCTCAATCCTATGTCGAGCCGACTAACATGGTATCCCGGATAGTTACTTATGCATTAAATATAACCAAATAATCGTAGTGCACATCCGATTCATGTTTCTTAAGACGTTCAAGCATGTTACCAATTGGAAGTCTGCCAGATTTCTTAAGCCTAACATCGATATCATTCATCCATTACAATTAATAACAGACAACCAACTAATAATTAATAGCTAGGTTTCATTACATCTAAGCAAACACAAGAAAAACCTAGCCTAGCATGTTAATGTAAATACAAGCATAAGATAAAATCAAACAACACATAGACATATTGAATGATTAATGGAAGACTTATCTTTAATTAAGCATGGATGAATCAAGGGTGGAAAACCCTTAAAAAGTACAAAAAAATCGTGCTTGGATTTAACCCTAAGTTCTCCCAAAAGTTGCACACTAATTAATGAGATTAAGAAAAATATTTATAGATTTTACAACCTGACGGCGTCACGTTTTAATTGTGACGCCGTCAACTCGCCGCCAAAGATGCCATCTGTGGAAAACTAGAAGGGGGGTTGAATAGTTTACCGTTTAAAATCTTTTTCACTTGTTTAATTAGCTTTGAAACTTTCTGTTTGATCAAAGATGTATACACAAACACAATATATAACATGCAAGTAAATGAAAGAAACGATCAAACCACAACACGAGTATTTATCGTGGTTCGGCTACAAGGACTCTTTTTCCTTGCCCTACGTCCACGCCCCGAGTATCCAACTCAAGAGTTTCTTTCACTAGTCAACAAGCTCCTTTCACCGGCGGAGAAAACCTTACACGTCGCTTATACACGTTTACCGACACTAAGCTAGATGTCGAGTTCTTTTACAAGGGTACAACAACTCCCGTCACACTTTGTATTTTGAGGACTAAAATACTAACCGATCACTACTGAAAATACACAATCAAATGAAGTGTAAACTACACAAGTCTACACAATGCTAAGCTAACAAGTCTTGCAACGTTGGGTTGAATACTTGTAACTTTTTATGAACTCGTAAATCTCTTTGCTACAAAAAGAAACTTCACATATGAGATGTTAAAGGGTTAGATGAAAGAATGAATGAATGTGTGAAAATATGATGTAGAGTGATAATCCAAAAATCAAACTTGTGGCTTAGTATTTATAGCAAAACCTTATGTAGGCCTAGCGGATACGGCGGAACCCTCAGATGGGTTCCGCCTGTGTACCCCCAGGGTTCCGCCGGGTTTGCAGTTGGTTTTGCAATAAATCTTGAAAACCAAACAATGTCAGATCTCATTATACCTAGTCAAACACAAAACTTGCAAGCAAACATATGGTTAGTCAAACACACTTTCTTTCCATAAATGTATATTGACAAAACTTGCCATAAATGTGATGTGACATTTCTATTTTAAGAAATAAAAAGTGTTTTGTTTTATGAAATGTAAAATGTAGCAAATGTCTAGTTTATGCAAGTCTTTAAAACTAAGATTATGTTTTACTTAGAAACTAAAGTTTACATTTTGTCGTTAACAAAACTTAGCAAAGATCGTAAAATATAAATAACATTTTTAGGCGATATTTGTATTAACAATCTCCCCCTTTTTGTTGATGACAAAACATAAACTTTGTTTTTAAGTAACTCACAAAATCTTAATGTTTAAGACTTAAAAAAAATTATATTCAACTTGTTTTACTTAAGTGATGAAAATCATATTAAGTTTTAAAGATTTAATATATTTCTCCCCCTTTTTGTCGAAACAACAAGTAGAGTAGCGAAGCGGAATCATGCACGGGCTCCCCCTTGGTTGTTACTCCCCCTAAAAGGAGTGCCAAGATGGGAAACATGGATTTTGATCCTACAAAAAAATTGGTTAGTTGGTGATATATATAGTCAAGCTTGTAGTTACCACACACATTGCAACCACAATGACAACACAAAAATAATCAACCAACAATGCAAGTAAGTAAGTAGAAAGAAATATCATTCCAAGTAAAATTTGACTTTTAAAAGTCAAAGACAAGAAATGGGAAAGATTCTTCTACTTCTAAAAGAAAAACTAAAAATAACCAAGAAAATAAAAGAAAATCAAATCCTACTTTCCTAAATGGGGCAAAAGGCCTCCAAATTTTGTCTAGGATTTGTTTGGGTGGGAAAGAGCATCCAAACGTTCTATGATGTGTTGGAATGCAAAACGGGTTTCATCTTGGAATTGGTGAAGCAACATTTTGAAGCTTTCACCCATTTGCTCACAATTTGAGCAAACATGGGGATGAGTGGGTGGAAATGGGTTGGTTTTGCTTTCTTGGTTTGAGGGTTGGTTTGTTTTTGGTTCTTGGTTGGAGGATGGGTTTGGTATAGAGTCAAGCAAGGTGGTTTGAAATTCCATTGCTTGATGGAGATGATTCTCAACCATGCTTTGGATTTCCTCATAGGAAGGAAAGAAAGACTCAAAGGTTAAGGGGACCATGGATGTCATGATAGATTGGGTGAAACAACAATGGTTTGGGTTGGTGGTATTCTTTTTGTGGTGGTTGGTTGTGGTTAAAATGCTCATTTTGGTCAAGAATTGACCTTGGTGTTTCATTTGCAAAAGGTGGTGGTTGTGTTGGTCTTGGTGGAAGATCATTGAGATCTTAGACAAACGGGTGTGGTGATGTTGGAGGAGACCCAAATAACTCCATAGGTTCAAGTTTTGGCAATGGTGATGGTGATGGAGTTTTGGATGGTTGGGTTGGAGCACTTGGTGGAGTTGGGTCAGTGGGTGATTTTGTTGGTGGTGAAGTGAGCTCATTGGGTTCATTGGGTGATGGAGATGGAGATGCAAGGTTTAGAAAATGTTTATTTTTGATTGGTGAGGTGAATTCATCCGAGGATGAGGAGCTTAGGTTGATGGATTGGTTAGTCCAAAGTGGTTTGACACTTATCCGGGCGGTTTTCCGGATGGGTCGTGATGGTTGAGAGGTGATTGTTGACTTAGTCATGGTTAAAATGGTTTAAAAGATCAAAAATTGTGATGAAGAAGGTGTGATTTGATAGTGTTTAGGATGGTTTAATTTATAGTGATGAAGGAGTGTGGAAAGGAGTGTTTGGATTTGATGTTAGGCCATACAAAAATGGAGGTTCCTAATGATTTGGAAGATTAATTGTGGGTTGTCATATCATGGAAGTCAATCCAATGAAAATGGTGAAGTGAGAAGACAAGATTTGCACTAAATGCTTAGTGGTTTTGGTAAATTTGTTGAAGGATATGTCTCATGGATTTCAAGGAACCTTTGGAAGGGTTCCTTCCTTTATGTGTGAAGGTTCCTTGAGGTAGTTATGGGTATTTTTGAAATTTGGCGAGAAATGGTTTTCTTTGAGTTATAAGGAATGAGAACTACCCTATTGTGCTTAACAAATTGCAGGAAATTGGTTTCTATCTAAAAGGATGGTATTTTGTTGATTGGATGTTGAAAACTAAAAAAAAAATTATGCAGGAAATCTGGCAGAACCTTCAGGATACATAGGCGGAACCCGTGTGAGGGTTCCGTCCGGTCCGTTGGGCCATTTCTGGGTTGCCCAGAAAATGCACTGGTGAAACCCATTCTAGGGTGCCGCCAGATCCACCAGGCTTGAAAAAGTTGACAGTCCGCGATTTTGACCCGCGAGATGATTTTCAAATTTTTCGAAAACTCCTAAAATCAAAAAGATAATGCATATCTGGTTAGGTAATGCAAAAATTGGACATGTAAACATACATACCATAGGACTTTGACCGGGGGGTCGAGAATTTCACTATACTTAGTGAAAATTTCATAAACATGAAAATTTGACAACTTGCCAAAAGTTGTCTACCTGCATCATTGTTAGTTAATACATGTTCCAAATAGTATCACACAATGTACCAACACACAAATACATCACAAACATTGTTTAAACGACCAAATTGTTCAAATAGCACTTTGTGCCAAACACTCCTACACACCCGCACTCATTGACGGTCAATCTTGTTCTTGAGCTTTCCAAGGAATCTTCCAAGATTCTTAAACATCCCCTTTGTTTGCTTGAACTCCGCCGACTCATTTGGAATATCTGGAAGTTGGGATAGGTATTCGAGAGGTGGGAGCCTAGAGTTGGGCAAAGAGTCATCTTCACTCATTGAGGAAGATGAAGAGGAGGTAGGAGGATGAGGACGTTTTCCTTGGCTTTGTAAACTCTCTTATCACTAAGTGGAACAAAGGTGTGTGGAATGAGAGAGTAGTCAAGACGAAGACCGTTTGGAGTTGGTGGAATGGGAGAGATGAACCTAAAGAGACGGGTCAAGAGCATTCCATACGGCATAGCCGTTGTGCCATGCACGGGAATGTCGGCCATTCTCTTGGCCATGTAGTAGGCAAGGTTGAAGGGTTGCCTAACGGACAAAGAGTAGAGCATGTAGCAGAGGCAAAGATTTATATGATCTCGGTTTCCTATGGTGCTAATGACATTTGCTCTAAGGACTTCCTCCCATTTCTTGAATTGGGGCTTGAGTTCATTCATTTCCATTCCATATGGGTCCTTTTCGACCTCATTTCCTGAACGGGTTCTCCTAGTGTTGGTTGTCCTAACAAAGAGGTGGTCACGAAGTTCATCTTTGGACACAAGAGGGGTGTCATAAGGATGGATGCGGTCATGGAGTGTGTCAAGAGTTGAGAGAGAGTGCATATCAGAGTAGATGCAAGTACCACGGTTTGGAACACCTAAGATTTGAGCAAACTCCTCAAGTGTGAAGGAGTATTGATGACCACTAGCCCTAAAGTTGATAGAAATGCGACCATACTCATCCGTGGAGAGAGTTACGAATGCATAGAATTCTAGAATGAACCTAGGACAAATAGGCTCGTCGATTTCTAAAAGACACTCAAAGTTGATTGTGGCAAATTCGGTGTAGAGGTTTGTGCCTTCTAGGAAGGACGGGTCAATGGTTCTACTCTCATGGACATAATGTTTTAATTAAGGCTTTGAAAACATTGACTTGATTTGGGGTAAGGCCTTTGGTTTTGTGGTGTTTGGGTAGGTACTTAATGGTGTCCTTGTGGTCGTAGTGGGTTAGAGGAGGCATGATGATTCCTAGAAAAACAAAATTTCACATTTTAGTCTAAGTAAATGACTATTTTAATGTGGTTGTTCTAGTGTGTGCCTATATGAAAACAATGTGGAGGTGCGGTTATCTTGACTCATTTTGATGCTTCATAAACGTTTTATAATGCAAGTTTTGTTATAAAACAAAAGATAACCCAAGCACTCCTAGTTCAATGTAGCTTCGTTTGAATGTACCCAAAAATACATATTGGTTATGTATTCCCTTTAGCATTCAAGAGACATTATGCAAGTGATGTTTTAAACATAACGTTTTGATTTTGTATTCTCAATGTGAGACGAAAAAATATTTGTCCTATTTGTAAGAAATTTTTGGAAAAATTTGTCATGGGGTGTTTTAGCAAACATGTTTACACTTAGTAAGAATGCAATTCCTAACTATGGGGAACATGATTAGTTTTGTTAAACACCTAATTTCATGCATGAGTTTCTCAAATTAATGCATAACCCCAAGTTTTTGTTTTTGTGCAAAAAAAAAAAAAATAGAATTCCTAGACTCAGATCAGGATTGTAATCAAGTTTAAAATACTTACAATAATGATTGATTTGCAATGTGAGTGAAAGGAAGACCAAGAAATCGCAGGTTTGGATGGATGGTAAAGTGAATAGTAACAGTTTGGAAGTGGTGGTATGAGATAATTGGTGTTTGGTTTAATATAAACAAAAACATTGATTCTGCAGGTCGGCGGATACGGTGGACCCTTGAATAGGGTTCTGTCCGTTGTGTCTGAGGGTTCCGCCGACCATGCTGAGAAAAAGAGATTGATTTGTTTTGATTTTTTTGATTTTTTTTCTAATGTCCAGAACTACAACGTAGGTTCCATGAGTCCTAGCCTAAGAAGGTTAAAAGGTTCACATCTAAGGGGTTTTGTGAGAATGTCGGCTATGTTGTCTTCGGAAGAAACTTTCTCAATTGAGATATTTTCTTTTTGAACGTTGTCACGAAGGAAATGATGACGGATTTCAATATGTTCGGTACGAGCATGTTGAACCGGGTTTTTGCTAAGATCAATGGCGCCTTTGTTATCACAAAGAATTGTGATGTCGTTAAGTTGAATTCCATAGTCGACAAGAGCTTGCTTCATCCAAAGAGCTTGTTGACATGCCTTTCCGGCCGAAACGTACTCGGCTTCCTTTGTTGAGATAGCAAGAGCCGTTTGCTTCTTAGAGAACCATGAGGTGAGACAATGCCCAACAAAAGTACAAATACCACTTGTACTTTTTCTATCAACATAGTCACCAGCATGATCCGAGTCGGCATACACTATGGTGTCTATTCCCGTTCCTTTGGGATACCATTAACCTAAATGTGTAGTGCCCTTAATATACCTAAAAATCCTTTTAACGACTTCGAGATGAGTAGTCTTAGGATCTTCTTGAAAAAGAGCACATAGACAAACACTAAACATAATGTCGGGTCTACTAGCTGTTAGGTAAAGTAGACTACCAATCATACCTCTATATTTAGTGCTATCTACGGATTCACTTTCCTCATCCTTGGTGAGTTTAGTTTCCGTGGACATGGGTGTTTTGATTGGTTTCGAATCTTCTAATCCAAATTTCTTAAGCATGTCCTTAATATATTTAGATTGGTTAAAGAAGATACCATCTTCTAGTTGTTTAATTTGGAGTCTTAGGAAAAAGTTGAGTTCTCCCATCATACTAATTTCAAACTCGTCATGCATGATTTTTGAGAAATCCACACATAATTCCTGACAAGTTGATCCGAATATAATGTCATCAACATAGATTTGGACTATGATAATATGTGAATCTTTCTTCTTAGTGAAGAGAGTATTATCAACTAAGCCCATGGTATACTTATGGTCAACTAGGAAGGTTTTAAGTCGATCATACCATGCTTTTGGAGCTTGCTTAAGTCCGTAAAGAGCCTTTTTAAGTTTGTAAACATGATTTGGTCTTTCAAAATCGATGAAACCCGGTGGTTGAGCAACATACACTTCTTCATTTATGACTCCGTTTAGAAATGCACTTTTGACGTCCATTTGAAAGAGTTTAAAATTGTAAGTAAGATTCTAATTGACTCGAGCCTAATAACCGGAGCAAAAGTTTCATCGCAGTCAATGCCTTCTTGTTGGTTATATCCTTGTGCAACTAGCCTAGCTTTGTTTCTAGACACAATTCCATTTTCATCCATTTTATTACGAAAGACCCATTTTGTTCCAATTATAGTTTGACTCTTTGGTTGAGGAACTAATGTCCATACATCATTCCTAACAAATTGGTTTAACTCTTCTTGCATTGCAATTACCCAAGACTCATCTTTAATGGCTTCATTAATGTTTTTCGGTTCAATGATTGACACGAAACAAAAGTAGTTGCTTTCATTTTGAACTTTTGACCTTAGTGTTCTTTCGTTAATGTTGCCTATGACACCATCTAATGGATGACTTTTAGATTCTTTGACATTGACAAGTTATTTGTTTAATAGTTCATCTTCCTTGTCATTACCTAAAATCTCTTGACTTTCTATTGCTTGGCTTTCAACTAAGTCATCATCTACCAAAGGTGATGTCTTAGAGGGAGGTGGACTCTCGTCAAATGTTACATTCAGCTATTCCTCGACTCTTAAGATTTCTTTGTTCAAAACAATGTAAGCTTTACTATTTTGTGAATATCCAAGAAATACACCTTCATAAGACTTTGGGTCAAATTTGGTGAGATAATCCTTGGTGTTAAGAATGAAACATTTACTTCCAAACACTCTAAAGTATCCTAATGTAGGCTTTTTACCTTTATATAGTTCATAAGGAGTTTTATCCAAAAATGGTCTAATTAAGACTCGAATTAAAATGTACGTTGATGTGTCAACGGCATTACACCAAAACTTTTGTGGAATGTTTTGTTCATTAAGCATTGTTCTACTCATCTCTTGCAATGTCTGGTTTTTACGTTCTACTACACCATTAGATTGAGGGGTACGTGGAGCCGAAAAGTTATGAGTAATACCATTAATATCACAAAAGTTTCCAAATTGAAATTCATTATCAAATTCACGACCGTGATCCGTTCTAATAGACACAATATTAAACTCTACTTGATTTTGAATTTTCTTACTTAGAATCTCAAATTTATCAAAAGCTTCATTATTACTTTTCAAAAATTTTGTCCAAATATATCTTGAGTAATCATCGACTATGACCAAAGTGTAGAAGTTACCTCCGTAACTTTGTATAGCGGATGGACCAAATAAATCCATATGCAAAAGTTCTAGACACCTAGATGTAGAACCAAGTTTTTAGCTTTATGGCTACTATGGACTTGTTTACCGACTTTGCAAGCATCACAAAAGTGTTGGTCATATTTCAACTTAGGTAGGTTTCGAACTAAGTCTTTGGAGGAGAGATATTGAATTAGTCTCATGTTAGCTGATGCGTAGGGATTGCACCAGGCTTTACCTCTCGAGGGATCTCGAGAAGCTTACAACCCCCACCAGGCAGTGTACCTGATCGATGTAGTATAGTATAATGACAAGTACCGGGGGATTGATCGTTCAGCTAGGAATAGTGTCGCTAGGATTAGAAAACCTAAAGACTAGGTCTAGAGATGAGGGATAATTCTTTTTGTATTTTTATATTTTTATAAAAGCAATTAAAAATCTCGGTTTTGAAGGAGTTGGGCGGAATTAGTTGCTAGTCAACTAACCCAATTACTAAGATGCAATCAAAATAAAATACTAAAAATGAAAATAAACTAAATTATACTAGTGGTGTGAGCAATATATGGGAGAATTGTGTTTACTTAGGTTTCACTACTCCCTAGATATCTTTTACATGTTAATTACTTGTTACAGTTGCGTGGATAACGGATTGTATTCCTTAATACCATTCATGGGGTGGCGTACTTACTTCCCCAATCCTATAAGCGCCTACTTCACTCCTATGTCGAGCCGGCTAAGAAGCTCCTAACATGGGATCATTAAAATTTGCTCATGCATTAAATACAACCAATAAAACCTAGTACACATCGGTTCATGTTACCTAAGACGTTCAAGCATGTTACACAATGGAGATCTGCCAGTTTTCTTAAGCCTAACATTGAAATCATTCATCCATTCCAACTATAAACAAGTAATCAACATATAATTAACATCTAGGTTTCATTACATCTAAGCAAACACATGATAGATCTAGCCTAGCATGTTGAAATCAAGACAAGCATAAGATATATTCAAACAACACATAGACATATTGATTGAATTGAAAGAGGACTTATCTTAATGGAACATGAAAGGTTTCAAGGGGTAAAAACCCTTAAAAATACTGTAAAATACGACCTAGGGTTTCACAAGTTCGGCCCTAGTATTCTCCACACAAGTTCCTCTTTAATGAATGAAAAATAGAAAAGTATATATAGTTTTTTTGAGGTGACGGCGTCAAGAACAAATTGCTGACGCCGTCATCTCGCCACCAAATAATTTCTCAGACTGCCTAGATCTGGGTTTGACGCCGTCATGTGTACACCTTATGCAGGCCGTCACCAAAAATACTCTTGACGCCCTTCTCTTGACGCCTTCAGGTTTTCACTGGGTCGTCACGGATTTTACTCCTGACGCCGTCAGGACTTTCTTCTTGATGCCGTCAGGTACTGTTCTCAGCATGGAAAATTAAGTCTTTGCCGTTTTCTTCACTTTTATGCTCAAAAAACGTCCAAAATGCTTCCTTTTCCAAAATCCACTCCCAAAGTACCTAAAATCACAAAAGGAACGATTTAGGGCAATATTTGATCAAATAAATTCAATTACGGGCTTAAATGACCCCCTAAAAGTGGTTCATTTTTCGCCTCATCATATACCCTTACACTTGAGATTTGCTTGTCCTCAAGCAAATGCGCTTTTATTCTAATCAAAATACAAGTTAAGGGTCATTTAACACTAATATAAAAGTAATTACAACAGATAATCGTTCCACTAAAGACCAAAGACAAGCACGGAGGTCATACACTAGCACCTCACAAATAGTGTTTAGATACTCACATCTCTCGGGTGTAATAAATTAATATCACAATATGGAAATGGAAAATATCTCTCACTACCTGTCATAGCAAAATAGATTACCATAGGCTTGGGAAAGGATCAAACCTCCACCACATGGCGTAAGCACCTAGGATAAACTATCAAAGAGGTCTTTTAAAGGGTTGTAACGTTAGGTGTAGGGATATGGAATACACGGTTTTGTTGGATATAGGCAGTCTTTACTGGTGGCGAGTTAACAATCTTGGTTAATTACATGTACAATATGGCGTTGCTAAGCCAAGACTAGACTCGACTTAAGCTAATAAATGAAAATAACAAAAACATAAAATAAACATAGAATGAAACGGGATGGTAGTCCGTATGTTTTTTCTATTTTTTATTTTTTTTATTTTTTTATTTTATTTTATTTATTTATTTTTTTTTGCATACACTCTTACCCTACCATCCGAAATAATACATCATAGGGAATGAATATTCCCCTTACACTTGAATTTTTACATACTTTACAATAAACTATTCTAATGACTCGAATTAAGATAATCAAAACACTTGGAGTACTTTTAAGATTAACGAACATATGGGGGTAATATATGATTTTCTTCCCCATTACTCCATAAAATAAGTACTTTACCCATGAGTGCCAATCGTCCCAAAACAATATGTACAAGGATATGACTCGACTTAGCAACCATGTGATCAATTAGATAATTAACTAAGGGTTTAGACAAATAACAATAATGCACTAAAGATGAGTGAATACACGGAAGGCTAAGGCGATTTGGGTGTACACTTAAGTGGCGCGTAACAAATTCTTCCTTTAAGTAAGATGCTTAAAGTTAGAAACGAAAAGATAGGCTCGGAGGGGTGTACTAGGGGTTTGTGTACTAAAAATGAGTACAACGCTAAGGTGTGGGAAAAATTAGTTGACTTAACTAGCCAAGTAACATGACTTAAATGGTTAAGTAATTATAATACGGGTTTAACACAAGGGTGATCCTAATGCCTCTTATCATGTAGTAAATCCTACTACACGAATGTAGTCTCACTAGCGGTCTCGGGATGTATCACTAACACAAGTTCTAGAATCTAAATGCTACCGGTACACTCATAAGCACTAATAATAAATGCTTTTCCTATCAAATCTAAAGGTGAACCTCACATATTTGGGTGAAAATTTTTTTCTGAATAGTACGGTTTTGTGCTAGTCATACAATCTCCTATCCATGAGACGCTTGCTATGGCTAAAGTTTCACTCCTAAATGTTGTAAAAAATTTTAAATTTGGCGCTAAAATTACACTAACAAGTATTTCTCATAGTTTTATTACACATATACTATCAAACAAACAAACTCAAGCGAAAGTGTATTTGTAAGGTATCATCATTTTACCCTCCCGTTACACTTAGGATGAACATTGTCCCCAATGTTCAAATAAAGAATGTAAAAGTGAAATAAGTAAATCGAATGAAATCAAATACTCCCCTGATTCGCTCGGTATGGATAATAAGGTGGCCAGGTTAGATCTTCCTCCAAGAAAATGAACAATCAAAGCTTCCCTTCCAGAATATAAATCATCTTCTTGTCATACATAACCTGTTAAACCTGAGAAAACAGACAAGGCAACCTCACATAAAATCGGCGGCAATCAATATATGCTAACAAATCCTAGAAAACAAAATAAGATATAATGCTTGTGGAATGATGTTTGCAGATTTCCTGGAGATTATAAAATTAATGATTCAACAAAAACTTTAAGACTCCGTTAGAAAAACAAAACTGGTAAAATTTCCAGAATTTTACACGTGACGCCGTCAAGAGTAAACTCGTGACGCCATCAGAAGTGACCTGCAGAAATTCTTATGTTAAGTTTCCGGAAAATTTCTGGAAAAACTTCGTCCTACTTCCTGGAAAATCCTGCAAAACATCATTATGACTCGATACAAGCATTTGACTCTAACAAATATGAATATACGTGTTCACTTAATATTGTGGAGAATCATGATCGGTTTTGTTTCTTAAAAACATATTTGGGGTTTCCCCTTACACTTATCTTTTGCAAAATACCTTTGGATGAAGTTAAGACTAAGCTAAACAACAAAATAAAGTATTTTCACCATTTTAGTTTGAAACATGATCTACCAACAATAAAAATAAAGCATGCATACGGAAACAAATAACAAACAAACAAAATAAAAATCACACAAAACATGGGTTGCCTCCCAAGAAGCGCTTGTTTTTGTTCGAGTCACGAGCCTGACTCTACCCTTATTTAACGGAAATAGGGGAGGTTTTCCCTACACTTAGGATTAAGTGTGGGTGAAAGTAGCGATACACACCCTTAGGGTGGAAATATGCCTTATGAGGAAAGTGTGGTGGAAGAATTATATGCTCAAAGGGTTGTGCTCCTATCATCATAACCTTACCTAATTCAATCGGGTTAATAGGTGGATTAAGATTTTCTCCTAGAAAGGGATCATTTTCTATCAACTTCGAAAGACTCCTAGTTGGGGATCCATCTTGACCTAATAAACCCGGTTTAAACCCATAATGTTTCTTGTGATCAATCATAAATGGGTGATGTAAGCATGTAAGGTCATGTTCCACTCCTATGTCAGCTTCCTCTCTACAAGGCTTAAAGTCTACTACCTTTGTCCTAAGACTACCCGAACTATATGGTTTGATGGGTGGATCGAAACCTATTTCAATTCCTAAATTTTCATCCAAGGATGGAAGATTAGGTAATAGTTTTGGTTGAGGCTCCGGTTCATCAAAACTAGGAACTTCCCTAGAACTAAGAGTAAGGTTATCGTTATAAGTATTCAAACCTATATCCTCTAGTTATGTTTGATTCAAAGGTTCTACCTCTATTGGGGTTCCTATAGTCTCTTCTACTTTTTTCGGGTAAGTCAAGGGAGGTGTGTACGCATCAAATGATGGTAGGACTTGTGAGGTACTTTGTGGGCTTAAATTTTCAACTATATCCTCCATCTTATCAAAATTACCAATGTGCTCAGCTTGTATTGTGGTGAAATCAAACCACTCCGTGCACCCAGTTATCTTATCTATACGTTTATCCCCAAACAATATTCTTGCTTATTCCCTTAAACTTGCTATCAATTGATCCGTAGCAACGTTTGTTGGGTTGTCCATTTTTTTGGCAAGTTTGGCACAATTCTCTATGGTTTCCCATGCTTCATCAACACTTAATCCCCAAAGGTCCCCAACTGCGGCATGGTCAATGTCCATTTTGGTATAGTGGTCGACACGATGGTAAAATATTTTAATTTGAGACCACAGATTGAAATTATGATGAGGGACTTTTCGGAGTAAATTTTAAAACGAGCCCATGCATCGTAGATAGGTTCATCCTCATGTTGTTTAAACATCAAGATGTCATTTGGAGTGGGTGAATTACGTGGTTGGTAGTATGGTGGATTCGCGTTCTCCATAATGGTGAACGGAATAGTCAATGGAAAGGCTTTTACAAACAAAGACACAAAGAAATAAGATAGACTAAAGGAAACCTATAAATAAAAATAAAATCTTACTAGAAAGGAATCTAGCAAGTAGACCTAATAAAAAGAAATCCTAACCTAGACAATAACTATTCCCCGGGCAGCGGCGCCAAAAACTTGATGGCACCGCACTCTTTTGCGAAAGTTAAGGAATACATGTAAAGATAGACAATCCCCGGCAGCGGCGCCAAATACTTGATGCGTAGGGATTGCACCAGGCTTTACCTCTCAAGGGATCTCGAGAAGCTTACAACCCCCACTAGGCAGTGTACCTGATCGATGTAGTATAGTATAATGACAAGTACTGGGGGATTGATCGTTCAGCTAGGAATAGTGTCGCTAGGATTAGAAAACCTAAAGACTAGGTCTAGAGATGAGGGATGATTCTTTTTGTATTTTTATATTTTTATAAAAGCAATTAAAAATCTCGGTTTTGAAGGAGTTGGGCGGAATTAGTTGCTAGTCAACTAACCCAATTACTAAGATGCAATCAAAATAAAATACTAAAAATGAAAATAAACTAAATTATACTAGTGGTGTGAGCAATATATGGGAGAATTGTGTTTACTTAGGTTTCACTACTCCCTAGATATCTTTTACATGTTAATTACTTGTTACAGTTGCGTGGATGATGGATTGTATTCCTTAATACCATTCATGGGGTGGCGTACTTACTTCCCCAATCCTATAAGCGCCTACTTCACTCCTATGTCGAGCCGGCTAAGAAGCTCCTAACATGTGATCATTAGAATTTGCTCATGCATTAAATACAACCAATAAAACCTAGTACACATCGGTTCATGTTTCCTAAGACGTTCAAGCATGTTACACAATGGAGATCTGCCAGTTTTCTTAAGCCTAACATTGAAATCATTCATCCATTACAACTATAAACAAGTAATCAACATATAATTAACATCTAGGTTTCATTACATCTAAGCAAACACATGATAGATCTAGCCTAGCATGTTGAAATCAAGACAAGCATAAGATATATTCAAACAACACATAGACATATTGATTGAATTGAAAGAGGACTTATCTTAATTGAACATGAAAGGTTTCAAGGGGTAAAAACCCTTAAAAATACTGTAAAATACGACCTAGGGTTTCACAAGTTCGGCCCTAGTATTCTCCACACAAGTTCCTCTTTAATGAATGAAAAATAGAAAAGTATATATATTTTTTCTGAGGTGACGGCGTCAAGAACAAATTGCTGACGCCGTCATCTCGCCGCCAAATAATTTCTCGGACTGCATAGATCTGGGTTTGACGCCGTCATCTGTACACCTGATGCAGGCCGTCACCAAAAATACTCTTGAAGCCCTTCTCTTGACGCCTTCAGGTTTTCTTCTTGACGCCGTCAGGTACTGTTCTCAGCATGAAAAATTAAGTCTTTGCCGTTTTCTTCACTTTTATGCTCCAAAAACGTCTAAAATGCTTTCTTTTCCAGAATTCACTCCCAAAGTACCTAAAATCACAAAAGGAACGATTTAGGGCAATATTTGATCAAATAAATTCAATTCCGGGCTTAAATGACCCCCTAAAAGTGGTTCATTTTTCGCCTCATCATTAGCGTGTCCTAAACGTCTATGCCATAAAGTTGAAGATTTATCTAATGAGGTAAGACAAAGTTTGTCTCTAGATGTTGGATCCATCTTCATGACGTATACGTTGTTCTTAAGAACACCTTTGGCTATGGTTATACCATCTTTAAGTATTTTACTTCCGTTTTCACTAAAAAGGACATTATACTTATTACGACAAAGTTGACTACTACTAAGAAGATTAAAACCTAAGTTATCAACGTGAGCTACATCATCTATAGAAAGGGAGTCATGAGTGATTGTACCTTTTCCGATAATTTTGCTTTTAGCTTTAATACCAAACGTAACATTACCTCCATCACATTTGTGATAAGTAGTAAAGAGGCACACCTATTTTACAAAAAACACTCAAACATTTGGTCCCCAATTTCTCATGGGTCCATTTTGGTTAAGCATACCATTAACTTGTTCCAAGTATGAGAATAGAACATAAGGGTTCCATGACATGTAATTTGGAGTTTGGAAATGTCCAGGAGTGTTTTGGTTCCAAACATGTTGGTAGTTTGGTCGAATGTTGAAGTTACTCTTTGGAAAGGGGCGTTTGGGAATTGGAGTCTTAGGTCTTGATTGAGTAGTCTTAGCTCTAAATTCGTTTTTACTAAGTCCTACTCCAGTTTTAAAGGCAGGTTTTGTTCCATTTTTATATGTGACTTTAACAAATTTTGAACGATCTGATGTGGATGATGTTACTGCTGCAGCAGACCTGGCGGAACCTTCGGGTCCAACGGGCGGAACCCTGGATTGGGTTCCGTCTGTTCCGCGGGCTGCTGTAGCAGTTTTGTTAGTTTCTTGTGCATTCTTTTCTTGTTTCGTTTGACCCTTTGAAGTTTCTATTTTCATGAATCCTAGTCCTGTTTTATCAAAGGGTGACTTTTGAAGTTTCATAATTTCATCCGCACAAGAAATGCTCTTATCGAACTTCTTAAACTTTGTGGTTTGTTTTATTAGATCATTTTGAGTAATTTTAAGTTTCTCAACTTCGAGTTTAAGCTCTTCACATGATTTGAAAGATGTGTCAATACCTTTACTCTTTTCTAATCTCTTAGCTTTTTCTTTTAACTCATAAACTTCATTTTCTAAAAACTCCTTTTTAGTTTTCAAAAAATTATTTTTGTTTATGATTTTTAAGCTCAAGTCACAAAGTTTGTTATATTCTTTTTGTAAGGTGTCATCATCAATAGAGGAGTAAGATGAGTCGGAGAGTACCTCATTTGAGTCGTGAGCCATGAGAGCAATATCATCATTCTTTGGCTCATCGTCATCTCCTTCATAGTCACTCCAAGCACCACCCACAAAAGCTTGTTGAGGTTTGTTTTTGGGTGGTTTTGGACATTCTCCTACTAGATGACTTGTGTCTCTACACCTATAGCATTTCCTTTCTACCTTTCCTTTCCTATCATCACGATCTTTTTGGAAAGTTTTCTTGTCATCTTTAGGTTGCCTTACAAACTTCCCTCTTCTACGAAAGAACTTCTTGAAGTCTCTAACGGCCATAACATATTCCTCATCATCACTATCCGAAGTAGATTCTTCATCATCACTTGATTGGACTCTAGCTTTCAAGGCAATGGACTTAACTTTTTCTTTCTTGCCTCTAACTAGTTCCGAATCTTTTTCCGTTACCATTTCATGAACTTTGAGGTTTCCAATTAGCTCGTCAAGTGACATGCCTGAAAGATCCTTGGATTCTTCAATTGCCGTCACTTTTGCTCTCCACTTCGGATGGAGTGCTCTAAGAAATTTTCTGACAAAATTCTTACTACAAAAAGATTCATCAAGTGCTTTAAGTGAAGTAATAATAGTGTTAAACCTAGCAAATGCATTATCAATAATCTCATCTTCGGAAATAACAAATTGTTCATATTGTTGAACAAGAAGATCAATTTTGTTATCTTTAACTTGTGAGTTTCCTTGATGAGTGACTATTAAAGATTGCCAAATATCTTTGGCGGTTTTACACATAAGGACTCTTTCATATTCTTTCTTAGGCAAAGCATTGTAAAGCATCATTTTAGCTTCATTATTTTTAGCAATCAATTTCTTTTGATCATCATCTTTAATATTAGTAACTATATTATCACCATCAATGATTATATACCATAAATCTATATCTTTAGATTTCACGTAAGTTTCAAAACGGTTTTTCCAATATATAAAACCATTTACTTCAAAAAGTGGTGGTCTTTGCATAAATTGCCCTTCTTTGTAATTTTCAAAATCCATGGATCATTTCAAGTTTTAAAACACAATATATTTTAAAAGCTTGAGTAACGTAGCTCTTGATGCCAATTGTGGAAAACTAGAAGGGGGGTTGAATAGTTTACCGTTTAAAATCTTTTTAACTTGTTTAATAAGCTTTGAAACTTTCCGTTTGATCAAAGATATATACACAAACACAATATATAACATGCAAGTAAATGAAAGAAACGATCAAACCACAACACGAGTATTTATCGTGGTTCGGCTACAAGGACTCTTTTTCCTTGTCCTACGTCCACGCCCCGAGTATCCAACTCGAGAGTTTCTTTCACTAGTCAACAAGCTCCTTTCACCGGCAGAGAAAACCTTATACGTCGCTTATACACGTTTACCGACACTAAGCTAGATGCCGAGTTCTTTTACAAGGGTACAACCACTCCCGTTAGTTCTTTTACAAGGGTACAACAACTCCCGTCACACTTTGTATTTTGAGGACTAAAATACTAACCGATCACTACTAAAAATACACAATCAAATGAAGTGTAAACTACACAAGTCTACACAATGCTAAGCTAACAAGTCTTGCAACGTTGTGTTGAATACTTGTAACTTTTTATGAACTCGTGAATCTCTTTGCTACAAAAAGAAACTTCACATATGAGATGTTAAAGGGTTAGATGAAAGAATGAATGAATGTGTGAAAATATGATGTAGAGTGATAAGCCAAAAATCAAACTTGTGGCTTAGTATTTATAGCAAAACCTTATGTAGGCCTGGCGGATACGGCGGAACCCTCAGATGGGTTCCGCCCGTGTACCCCCAGGGTTCCGCCGGGCTTGCAGTTGGTTTTGCAATAAATCTTGCAAACCAAACAATGTCACATCTCATTATACCTAGTCAAACACAAAACTTGCAAGCAAATATATGGTTAGTCAAACACACTTTCTTTCTATAAATGTATATTGACAAAACTTGCCATAAATGTGATGTGACATTTCTATTTTAAGAAATAAAAAGTGTTGTTTTATGAAATGTAAAATGTAGCAAATGTCTAGTTTATGCAAGTCTTTAAAACTAAGATTATGTTTTACTTAGAAACTAAAGTTTACATTTTGTCGTTAACAAAACTTAGCAAAGATCGTAAAATATAAATAACGTTTTTAGGCGATATTTGTATTAACACCATCGTATTGCCTAGATCCACTTCTGACGCTGTCACCTTATAATCGTACTGGGCCGTCTCCTTTTGTAGTTACACGTGACGGCCTTGGCGACACTAAAGGGTGACGCCGTCACATGTCCTTCACAAATCTTTCTGGCGTGTCACGTGTATTTATCAAATCTACCTCTTTTGCCATTCCTGACGCCGTCACCTCCATAGTGTGACGCCGTCACTCTTTGTTCCCAGCTTAATTTTTGGAGACTTTGTCGTTTTCTTCACTTTTCGCTCCAAAAACGTCCAAAATGCTTCATTTTCTAGATTTTCACTTCAAAGAACCTAAAATGACAAAAGGAACAATTTAGGGCAATATTTGATCAAGTAAATACGATTTTGGGCTTAAATGACCCCTTAAAAGCAGTACACTTTTTGCCTCATCAATACTACATGCTAAATTGCCTCAAAGAGTTGAAATTGCTTGAAATCAAACCCAAAAACACAACCTTTCTTCAATTTTCTGTCAATAACCCATTTCTGGCAAACTGGAAAGCATAAAGGTTGATGCGTCTTAGTTTGTGCTTGTTTTGTTTTAGTTTTCTAGTTGTGTGCAGCTAGTTGGTTCATGTATGGCATGCCATGCATGATATTGTGGTTGTTCTAGCGGTTGCTTGAGGTTAATGTGGTATTTCAGCCACATTTTTTTGTACTTAACTATTTTTTGGTGTACTATATTTTACCGGGTGGATGCCCTTTACCCATAATCAAACAATTAAGGATAAACATGATTGATTGACTGGTGATAGAACTTATCTCAACAATACATAAGGTCTTAAAGGGCCAAAAAGACCTAAAAAACTGATACAAATCGTCTAGGGTTCGGAGACAAAAGTTGCTCCAATTAAGGTATCGTTTCTCCACCGCCTTCTGTGACGACGTCACTAATTGGTTGTAAACCCGTCAGAGTAGGCCGTCTCTAGACATTGAGTCATCACAAAAATCTTGAAATTGCACTTTCTATGCAGAATTGGTGACCATGTTAGGGA
Organism: Artemisia argyi; assembly: GCA_030686995.1. NCBI lineage: Eukaryota > Viridiplantae > Streptophyta > Magnoliopsida > Asterales > Asteraceae > Artemisia > Artemisia argyi. The sequence goes on from CM060682.1 coordinate 176,342,315, forward strand.
TTGGGATGAATATGTGAAGAAGAAAAAAAAAGTAAAAATAAGGTAATTTTAAAAACAATATTAATTTTAGACATTATAGGACAAAGTTTGTGGCAAGGCATAAAGGCATATTAGTAAGGGTTTTGCTAAACACTGCTCACTGGGCAATGTTTAAGGCGCATTAAACAATCTGTTCTTTCTAAATTTAAAGTAATTATGCATTTAATACACAATAAATGAACATAAAAATTAACTTAAATATATGTTATTTTTGATTTAACAAAGTCCAAGTTTCCTTTTATATCTACATTAAACATTGCTTGATGGCCAATGTTTAGCAAAACCATATTAGTAATCCAACATATTTTCTCTTGAAATCTTTTATATAATAAAAGAATTACATCATTTCGGAGTATTTTTACAAAACCCTTCTCATTGAAAAAAAAATTAGACCAATCGGAGAGCTCGATTTTGCCACGTAGGCGAAATCGAGCAATATGATTAGTCAATAGAAAATCAAAATTAAATTGATTTTGGTCAAACTTAATAAATTTGGTGAAGAAATTTAGTTAAGAAAAAAAAATGCATAAAAATATAGGTGTCGAATTTATGAAAACAAAAACTTAAAAAAAGAGGAAGTAATTAATAAAACTTTGATAGTTGAATTTTAAATAAAATATATGGAGCTAAGTGTAAAATTACAAGTTTCCATGTTTTTTAATAACTTTAGAAAAAACACAAATAACCCCTTACACTTTATACCCCTTATACTTTATAATATGAATTTTGTTTAAAATTACATGAGTATTAGTATTTGTTTCAGACTTTTATATATTTAAATTACAAAATTTTGTAAATTTGCTAATTAGTTTTAATATTGTTAATTGTAGACTTTCATCCATTAGAATATTTTTTAAATAACGACTCATGTTATTCTATTTAAAAGCTTAATTTATGCGTACACGGGTTTGAATATTAAATACGGCTAAATTATTAGTAACGGGAATATAAATATCAAATGGTAAGCACGAGTTATTGTGATATGAAAATAAATATACGCGATTCTACTTATAACAATGACTCATGAAATTGTTATTTAAAATTTGTATATGAAAATCCATAAAAACATTTTAAAAACTTTACGGAACATATTTAACTTCATTAACGCTTATTATGTGCTACTAAACTCGCACATTTTGTACAAAATTATATCAGTAGTTAAAGTTAAACAATAACATCAACATCCACTTCAGCATGTCTGTGAGTTAAAAACGTTACACAAAGCTAATTATTAAGAAAAAACAAACACATGGGTTAGATAGTCATTGTTTAATATAGAAGGTGTTTTCCTAAAAAAAAAAAAAAAAAAAAAAAAAAAAAAAAAAAAAAACAAAAACTCATCACAATCCTTATTTGATAACAATCACCTCCTAAATCAAAAAAAGAAATACTACGTAGATGATAGTCTAACTTTATTCATTGACATGATGTTTCATAAAAAAAAAAAAAAAAAACGTAATAGTTGGCCGTTAAGGAATTAAAGTATGTACATGAGAATTATTAAGCAACAATATATGGTTTTTAATCAGGTTATTACGTTACTATAATGCAATAATGTTATTGAGTTGGTAGTCATGGATGTGAGATACAACCATTCTTCTATATTTATGATTTATGTGTTAACCTTTTTGTGATTCATTTTTTAATTAATAATAATAAATAATCAAAACGAAATTTTAAAAACCATGTGCGTGCACATGTATTATAACTAGTACTGTAGAGATTGAGATAATATCAATTGAGATTTTAGTAATTATACTTTTCAAAATGAGAGTTTAAAACACAGTTATACACTCTTTATACGTAGTAAAGATAAGAACAAAAATTACGGCCTCTCATCATTTTATTTATTTATTTGGTCGTCATAACTTATTTCCTCTCGCGGCTCCTCTTAAACCCTAAATCATCAAAATTGAAGGTACGTACACATCCTTCTTAATGAATATTCTCATTTTAGTGTTGATTTCATTCTTGTATATTTAGAGGCATATATATATATATATATATATATATATATATATATATATATATATATATATATATATATATATATATATATGATCCACGTACAATTGTTAATATGTGTGCATGAGTATGTACAATATAATGTGTACATATAATATGCAATGGAGGCTACTCTTTGATCGTTTTGAAAGGGTCTTTGTGATGGTGTTTGCATGCCATAAACCATTAGCGAAATCATTACTACTAACTCTTTGTTTTGGTACTTTAAGATCATTTGATCGTTTGGATCTGATGATTTATTAGAACTTGCATGTGAAACTCACTTATTTATTTATGATTTATAAACGTAATAATTAGATAATCAATTTTCAAATACAATTCCAAACAGTCGAACACCCTTGATATCCGATGAGATTTAGGCGCCCACAGGGTCATGAGTGTTGGTGTTAAGCTATAGCTCCTCGATCTGCATTTGTAAATGTCTATCGATTAAAAAGATTTTTGAAGTTTAAGAATAATTAAGAACTAATCATACAGTTATTTAGGATTAATAATTTTGATATACAAAATCTACGAGTTTTCCCTAAATTAGAATCTACTTGACCATGTAAAAAATTTATGTTTGTTTGTACATAAATTGCACATTATAGAACTGTTATTTCTATATACTCCATATATGAAAATATATGATGAAAAAGTTTAGAATATTTCTTTAGCAATTTATGATTTGCCTAACTTAGGAGGTGATTTATAGATGGATAAAATCTAGTTGATGATATGCATGTTATAAACTCAAGTTAATTTTGTTTTTGTATTGTATTTGTGTTATTCTATCAGCTTCAGCTCCCACATTACTATGCACAAAAAACAACTTACCAAAAATAATTTAACATTACCCAATTTGCTTAAAAGTTTATACATATATATATTGACATTTCTCGTTGGTTAACCTAAATTATTTGTTAGTTACAGAAGGTGGTAAAAGTGAGGAATGGACATGGAAATGGACGAGGTTTTGGATCAATTTAGACCATGGGCCGATCTTCCCATTGACATTCTATTCTCCATAGCTAATCGATTAACTTTGATTGAGCTTTTAAGCTTTCGTGGCACCTGCAAAGATTTCCGATGTGCTTCATTTAGTGCGTCAGCTCAAAATGAACCAGGTCAAATTCCATGGTTAATTTTTCACAAACCCAACAGTCCCGAGTGCCTAATCTACAACAAACTTGACTCCAAAACCTACAAAAGAAACATTCAAGAACTTGAAGGCGCAATTTGCCTTGCGTCATATCAAGGATGGCTACTTTTATTTAAAAACGAGTCGCTTTTCTTCTTTTCCCCCTTTTCTCTTGCCAAAATCACACTCCCTAATTTCCCACACCAAGAAATAGAAGGCCATGTCGCGTCATTTTCTGACATACCTACCTCACCTCATTGCATCGTCTCCATACTTAATAGAATAAACGATTCGGATGATTTTGAACTACATGTGATTTCAAAAGGGCAAAGTGTATGGACTCATTACAATGTTGACAAAGGTCGCTTGAGGTCAAATGTTGCTGGAGCAACGTTCGATCACAAGACTCAAACATATCACTATTTGGATGATAAAAAATATCTTTTGACATTCTCGGTTAATGAAAAGAAATGGAAACCGTTTACTATTGTGAAGGCTGAAGAGAAGTTTGATGGGCCGTGCTTGCCTTATTTGTATTCTAGGACTGAGTTTTTTGACACGATTGAGAAAAAACGAGACGAGTTTGATCTTGAAGATGATGAATACGTTGCTGTTTGTGGATTAACGTTCGAAAAATATGGATACCCTAATGTTTATCTAAACGAAGTTGTGGATGTGTCTCCAACTAGAAATCGTATGCGTAGGGCAGTTTGGATTCAACCACGATTCTTTGAAGCAGGCTCTAACCATCATTGGTAAACAAATTGAGCTAAATGAATGAAATATCATTTGTGTCGAATTAATGAAGTGTTGCCATGTCGTAAGTTTGTTGCTAGGATGGTTTTTATCCGGACTTATTAGTTCAGTCTTGAATTTTCATTTTATTTTTGGATTCATGTGAACATTTTTATTGTTATGGTTAGTTATTACAGTATTATTTATGGATCATTGGTTTGATTTGCTGGATTTCAGATTTATTAGGTGGTATTTAACTGGATGTTTACATTTCCAACTGTTCCAACTTTTAATACATGGACTTGAGTTTGGTTTCAGTTATTATGTATTACTGTCTTTATGATCATATGCAATGTTATGGAGATCATAACTATATGAAAACAAGAGTGCGTAGGGTGGTGTGCAGATTCAAGTATTCAATCACGGTTCTTCAAAGCTGATCCGGACCAACATTGGGAGAAGAACCATTTTTCTGCCGTATGTTTTCCTAGAGATCGAGTCCTTAGCGTACTAACAAAAGAAACAGTCTAATACCAAATGGGTCAATGGATGAGTCAGTGCTTAATCAAAATTTCCAAGTATCTCATCATGTAACGCCAACAGTCTATACACACACCATGGCGTAGCTTCTCAAAAGTCATCACCAGCCATAAATTTGATCCATACACGCAGTGGATGTTGTTAAATTGAAGAGAATAAGAGATCATATTAGTCACACACTTGAGACGAAAAGAAATGACAGACATATGATTTGGGATGAGGGAGCATAAGTTCTACACTGATATTTTGCTTTTCATTCTCATAAACGAAACATAAACGATATTTTCGTTTCTAAAAAGCAAAGCATTCATAACAATTCTATTTGTAAAATTTAGTCAATGTTTTTCTAGCAATCACAAAAATGTAATATGTCGTACATCCCATACTCCCGCTCACGCAACTTCTTATTCTAGCAAAGTACAACGCATACAAGCACGAAATAGTTTTGCGTATCATGAAGGCACCACTCATAACTACATTGTGTACAAGCATCTAAAGCACTTGGACACCAAGCCCATCTCAAGATCCAACAAGACCTTTGTGTCTTGAATAAGTTGTTATTGACATAAAGATTGATGCACTTAATATTCCAGCAAATAAAATCACCTACAAGAAAAAACATAAGTGATATACATGTTACTAGTATGTTTTGTATACAAGTACTTAATGCAGAAAGATCGTGTGGCGTACCCATTTGAATACATAACCATGGTTATCGTTCCATGGGTGTGGAATGTTCATGCCAAATATTGCAGCCACCAATGAGTAAACAGACAATGAAACCGTCCCAGATAGTAGGAAGAGTTCCAGCTATATCAAATAAAAGCAAATTCATAAACTAAAATAATAATAATAATAATAATAATAATAATAATAATAATAATAATAATAATAATAATAATAATAATAATAATAATAATAATAATAATAATAATAATAATAATAATAATAATAATAATAATAATAATAATAATAAAAAAAAGTTGAAATGTATGGACATGAAATTGATAGTTACCTGAATCAGCTGATTTCGGTGATTATCCAACTGTATGCAAAAACACACAAAAAAAATGTTTTGATCTTCATAGTTTAGGTAAAAGTTCGACTATTTGTCAAATATCTGAAACACATTAATATTGTATTTGCAAAAGTTTTGACTATTCTCCGTACCTGAATATTGATGTAATCCTCTGTATCATCAATGTACTCGCGCAGCTGCAAACATCAACAAAAAAAATGTACTTATCTTATAGAACATAAATCGCTTCAAAGAGCACATCGAGTAAACTGAATAGATAAGCATAGAGCCAACTAAAAATGGCAGTTACCGTAGTGAGTTTATTTGATGTAGCTTCAATTTGCATGAAGTAAGCCTGTAAAAAAACAAATTCAGTTCAAGAAACTGGTCTTTCGCAACTACAAAGTAATTCATTATTTGTCAAAAATAGCAAAATGAACATTTAGGTTTTGTGATGAACCTCAAGCAACATTTCAAGCTCCTCGACGTCGTTTTCCCCATGGATAGAAAATGGGGTTGCCCGGCTTGCTCTCGATATTTTAGATTCTATGGTTGGAGAGGCAGGGGACCACGTTAAGTTGGCACCATCACTACTCGGGGACGAAGCGAAAGATAATTTTCTCGACAAATAGAGGTCTGCCATGTCATCATCGTCGTCCAATAGTTGTTCAAGTTCATCTCTTACCTAAATAGATTGAAATCACACCATTAATAACCCTTAAATTTAGGCACAAGTACTAAGGGGGTGTTTGGATGAGTGTTCAATATTCTTACAATCCGAATCTGAAAAATGAAATTAATCTTTTCGGAAGAAAAGATCTAAGAGGTGATTTAGTAGAGAAAAAGTGTACTTTAACGACACGATTGGTCAGTCTTGTCATTGCACTCTTGAGCTTGCGCACTCTATCCAGGTTACGACTGCTTATCTGCACAATTCACTTTGATAGACACATCAAAAAACCCGAAAATGAACATCACTAAACTGCAAGAAAAATCCACGCAGATAGTTAATCCCATGCTTAAACAGCCTTTTTTATTATTGAAGTAAGTCGCCTATGAAAACATTAGCCCATTAGTTACATTATTGAATGAATTTGAATAGTATGGTGTTCATGGACATGGATTATTCTGACATTACGGTTACTGGTCATCTTTGTTTACATCTACTATTGAATCTTGCTTATGATAATAAATTGGCTTACCTTAAAATGACTAATAATCTATGATGGTGTTTGGATGCTCATTTACAAAGTTATTATTCAGCCTACAACACCAAGAATCAGCAACTCACCATGGAGGTTAATTCATCCAATGCAGGGTAAGCAGCGGTTTCTAGTTCTCGTGTACGTGCATCCAGAAAACTACAGATACCTTCTAGTGCAACTTCAAGTGCCCGAAACTCAAATGGGAATTCTAAATTCAGTTACCAAAAAACCTTCAATTAGAACATCAATAGGATATTGAGAAACTGATCCATTATTTAGTTATTATGTTATAGACGAATATACCGTTTGATTCGTTTGTTTGAGCATCAGTTTGCACCCCGGTCCCCTCTTCATCGTCTCCTTGTCCTGTATAGACGTTAACCGGAGGCAGCCTTCTTTGAAGCTCTTCAACAATGGGGATAACATTATCATCAAGTGGATCACGAAGCAATACCTATGCACCACTCAACAAGTCAACATCATATATAAACTATTGACGTAACTTAGAACAAATCCAAGTTGTTATCACCATTATGATGCCATCCAACTTTTAGAAACCATTATATAAACTATCAAAGTTTGAGAAAACATTATAACAGTCATTCAGCTTTGACAACATTTGAAAAGTACAGTCTTACAACTACTAATGCCTTTAGTCAAGTGACCTTTATTTTGATCTTAAATAATCACTTTTACACAAATAATCAAGTCGCAAATAAAGGTGGTGTTTGCGATTGCTTATTTAAACTGTTTACTAGTTTCTTATTGCATTGTAATAGTGAAAATAAGCTATCCAAAGAAAACTTAACAGTTTTGCTTATCAAGTAAAAAAAACAGAACATGAAAAGCAGAGGTACCTCTTCACTTGTGATAATTGCCTTGATATGCTACAAAAACCAAAAAAAATTTCCATTCAAATTTATTATGCAAAAACAACAAAAGGTAACATTTATTCCAAGAAATCAACAAACCTCTAAGTTAAGAACAATTGCTTTTTCTCTGCCTAAAATCGCAGACGGATACGACAACAAAGGATCAAGTATCCTTAAATCTCTAGCATGTATTTCGACACGTTTCATAATACCATATTTATCCAAGTCCAAAACTGTGCTATTTCCATTATGATCAACCGAAACCCAACTTCGTGAAACAGCTGTTTTCTTAGTTAACAAAGCTGGCTGAGATAAAGAATCCAATGGGACAATAAAACCATCCCCAGCCATTGGTTTTATGATAAGTTGATAACAAAATGAATAGCTAATAATAATGCAAAACAGATAAAGAACACAAAAAATAAAGATATGGGCTAGTTGAGTTTACTAAGTATATGGTACATGACATATGATGAACTTGAGGTGTGAAATTTGTGGGTATGATTGGATGAAGATGGTAACTTTGTTGGTGTTGTTTGAGTGGTGGGGTGGCAGGTAAAATGGCTAGAATGTGTGATGTTTTGGTGATGTTTACAATTGTAAAAAACAGAAAGTTGGAGGGTGAAAGTGCAATATATATGTTTGTGTTTTGTTCTTATTTTAAGGTTTTCTGTTTGGTCCTTTTGATCGTGTAGATTTTACTCTGTGGTCCCTTGTAGTTATATGTTAAAGGTAGTGAATAGCATGTAAAAGTGGTGAAATATCATATGCCAAAAAGCAAATAGCACTCATGCTTGTTTCTGCCGTAGCATAAACTCACAACCTTTGATACGGCGATCATTTTCATATTGTTACTCTGTTAGACCTAATGTTTGTAGCTGGTTTTTTTCTGACAAACGAATCTTGAGACCATAACTTTGATAATTTCTTTATATGTGCATCAGTTGCATACTACTCAGAGGAAGGGGGCGTGTGCATCCTAACAAAAAAAAATGTAGTAACTAACCGATTTGTAGTGTAGTTTCTAAAAATCATTAATATTTTTCCCTCAACCATTACTTTCTGGCTCCGCCACTGATAGTGCTTATATATTACGTTTGTTGTTAATAAAGCAAAAACAAAATTTTTCTCAAACCTATATTATAACTCGTGGTCTCATACTCTCATGCCCTAAAGCTAAGAAACATTCATAAGAACATAACATTGACTATCGTGACACTATCTTTTGCTATTTAAGAGAACGATAACTCGAGAAACCCACTTAAAAAGGCCACTGAATAAGTTTAAGCTAACTTCTTGTACTCAAAGTAAACTAAAAAAAGAAACTATTTTACGGAGTACCAAAGATGTGGCATCTTTTAAAACTTGAAGGAAGGAAGTGACATATATTACAAGTATACTGTCATTATTGGATATGCTTAATAGTTAAGGGATTGTCAAACGAAATAAAATAAAAACAGGCGGGTAAAAAACAGTAAAGAAATATCTTCAAACAAAGTCGGTACGAGTGGCCCCAAAACCACATTGGACTCATCACTACTTATCTTACGTTTCAATTATTATTTCTATTATTAACCGACTTTAAAAAAAAAAAAAAAAAAAAAAAAAAAAAAAAAAAAGGTTCATAAAATACAAATTTACAATCTCTAGAAACTTTACAATAGTTCATAAAATAGTTTTATTGTGATTAACACTATAGTCTAGAGATTTTGTAACCAATGAGTTACAATCAATAATTTCAAAATGTCTTAAGAAAATACTTTTGATAAAAAGATAAGTTCGATGATGAATTCATGATATGTTACAACATTATATATGGGTTATAAAATATGTTTGAGTGCTTAAGGAAAAGTTAAATGATTAGCTGTTATTGGTCATATAATGTTTATGTGCATGATCTGGTAGGTTAAAGTTAGGACCATATAGACTTGATGGAACCTTTTTCTTGAAGAAGTAATGTACACTTACAATGCATTGTATATGTAAATTGCTACATTAGCAACCCTTTATGTCAACAAATCTTTACATAAAACTTCATGTAACTTGGCATAGAAATAATAACCCTATAGTGATAAACCCGAGTCATCATCCTCATCGAGGCTTCCAACGTAGGTAAAGTAAAGAGTCCAAATCAATCCAAACACGCCGAGCAATATCCAGCCAAGAAGGTTGTTGCTTAGACCAAAAGGTAGCCCAGTTCCTTCCGTGCTCATTCTCTCGTCCACTAGAGCCATGGCTATTGGGCTCGTCATGCTTGCAGCCATTGTTGTTGCAGCCAGTGAAGACACGCTTGTCAGCACCAATCGCGATGAATTCTCCTTTGTTGAACCTCTTTCAACAGAACATGTCACTTTTCCCATCTTGTGTGTACTTGGTAACCCTGAAAATAATATGAGTTTTAAACTTATTCGTGTGAACGTGTAACTTATACAACGATAACAACTAACAACACAATGCAATGAGTCAATGACCATTACGAAACACGAACTAGCACAATAAGGCTTGTATAACTAAATGTTACTGTAAAATACAGTTCAAAATCCTAGTTTTTTAATCTTTTGTTAAATACAATGATTAAGGTTAAGCATTGGTAAATTTAAAGATACTATGTCAAAAATTAGGCGGCAAAACCCACATTAGCCAGTTGTTTGACTATATAATATTTACAATTCATTGTTAACACATATATTAATCGACTCAGATTCTAATTTCGTCTTTATACTTGTCAATTTTAGAATCATGGGCTAGTTTCTAAGATAATAAGACATACACAAAAGTCTAAAGATGAGATGCAAATAATGGAATCACTAATTAATACTAAATAATTCTACATCCATCTTAATCATACCACCATTCGACAAAATCTAAATGTTTCTTGGTGAAACCAACTGTTTGTTTGGTTTCTTATATCAATCACTAGTTTTTAATCTTACAAAATGATTACTGTTCCAAAGATGTTAACCAAACTACGCCATTGTGTAGGGTGCAGCATTAATGCACCGGATCTTATCAGTACTCCGTTGTTAAACTTGTTTTACCTATAAAACTATGCTAATGTGTATGTAAGCATTTAGAAGTCATTTAAATTGACCAATTGAAGATGAGACACAATTCAAAAGCATTCCATTCGTTGAAACTATCACATCTTATTATTGATTTGTATTTGTTGTCGATAAGCTAATAAGTCTAGTAAAATGATATAATGTACGGGATTAAAAGTTGAATAAGAAAGCATACCAAGAATAGTTGAAGGTTTCTTGGGAATAAGAGTGGGAGTGCAAGCTGAAATAGATGCCATATTCTCTCTAGTGATTTTTTTTTTTGGTGCACAAAAGATTGTTTTATGAAGCATATAACTTTTATTGATGTATTGTTAGTTTAAATCCCTGTCCAATATGCAACCACACAATTTGGATTGCACCACATCTCTAGTCCACCACTTATCCCACCAACTACCATTAAAGAGTATTGTTCAAAATAACACAATATTATTGTTTAATGTCTTGGCTTTTAATCATGAGATTAATCATATACTAACTTCTTATTAATCAGATTTGCCTCTATAAACATGTCATAAGAATTATGATTCTGGAGATCCTCTGATCTATGGTTACAAGTTTGAAAGTTTAGATGCACGAGACTTGTTACATGTAATCTCAAATATATGACGATATAAAAAACATAAATATATATAGATCTTTTCATAATCGTGAGTTTGTATTATAATTAGAGTAAATTGCAAAAATCAGCTCTACGGTTCGGCCAAATTACAGGCATAGTCCCGCCCTTCCGAAAGCGCAGCTACAATCCTTGTAGATTTTCAGTCTCCGATCAAAGTTAAATGACTAAAATACCCTTTGATCAAAGTTAGTCGATTTAGTTTAGCCAAGGACGAAATTTGCAACCAAAAATCCCCGGATGGATAGTGAGATAGGGACTGCAGCTGCATTTTTATCAAACCACAAGGACAAATTTTGCAATTTACTCTTATGAGTTTTTATCCATACATGATACCGGTACTTAGCAGTTAGCCGATGTTTAACTAAGCTTATTAGAAAGAGCTTATTGTATTTTGGAAACATGCCTTGTGAGGTGTGTTATCAAAACACACTTTTTAACTACTTGAAAAACTTATAAGCACTTTTAAGGAAGTGCTTGGATAAGCTTACTGACTTATTGTGTTTTGATAACAAAATAAGCCAATAAGCACCTAAATAAGCTTTAGCCAAACACACTTAGATAGGATTTTTCAAATTGACTGATGATTAATAGATTTCTTGTGAAAACATTACTGCTTATCCCAGTTTAATAACAAGAATCATCAGTGTTGCAAAATATTGCAAAACTAGTTATTTTAAATCGCGTCGGACTCTCCGAGACACCCCTGACGTAATACCTAGTGGATGTCTTGGTTGTAGATCGTCGATCACATAAGGACTTCTAAGTAAATAGCAGCCAAGAACCAGATAACTGTTGTAGCTTCATTCAATTGTAACGTAAAAGAAAGAGCAACTAATGGTAGTTCTGGGGGGATATTACTGATATGGGATAAGGGGGTTTTCACGTGTAAAGATGCTATAGGGGATGATAGATTTATCGCGGTGAGGGGGTCTTGGCAAGGGAAAGATGAGGATATATTCTTGGTATGTATTTACGGGCCTCATGTGACTTGGCAAAAAGCATCATTATGGGATAGGCTAACGGGATTAATGGATAGATGGCAAGGAGCGTGGTGCATCTTTGGAGATTTAAACGTCATCAGAAATAGTGATGATAGAATTAATTCCCAAGTGAATTTGAAGGAGGCAAGTGATTTTAACGAATTCATCAATAATATGCGGTTGGTTGAAATTCCAATGGGGGGTAGGAGATTTACCAGAATAAGTGACGACGGGTTGAAATTTAGCAAGTTGGATAGATTTTTACTAAATGACGAGTTCAATAATTTATGGGGTAACCTTTCAGTCGTGGCTTTGGATCGTAAATTATCGGATCATTGTCCAATAGTACTGAAGGATGTGGATTTAGACTTTGGTCCAAAACCATTTCGGGTTTTCAATGTTTGGCTAGAAGAAGTTGATTTTATTCATGTGGTTGAGGAGGCGTGGAACAAAGATGTCAGAGGTTTACGACCGGATTGTAGGTTTCGAGACAAATTGAAGAATGTTAAGGCGGCTCTTAGAATTTGGAGTAAAGGAAGATTTGGAGGTCAATTAGCGAAAATTGAGGAAGCAAAAAATGTAGCCATGAGATGGGAACTTGAAGCGGAGAAGAGATCTCTTAGCGAAAATGAGAGAATTACATGGTTGGAAGCGAGGAAACAGTGGGAGTCCAAGGAGTGGGAATATAATAATATGCTTCGTCAAAAAACTAGAATTAAGTGGGATATCGAGGGGGATGAAAATTCCAAGTTCTTCCATTCTTTCGTGAAGAGGCGGAATAATAAATGTAATGTAAGAGGTCTCATGGTTAATGGATTATGGTGTGAAGACCCTAAGAGAATAAAAGCAGAAATGGCTAGGCACTATAAAACCTTATTCTCCGAGGGTAACATGACGAGGCCGAGATTTCGTTGTAATAGGATAACAAAGATACCGATTGGTGATGCACGAAACCTCGAAAAACCGTTCGATGAAAAAGAAGTTTGGGAAGCAATATGTTGTTGTGGAGGGGATAAAGCACCGGGTCCCGATGGGTTTAACTTCAAATTTATTAGGAAAGTTTGGGACATTATTAAGACGGATTTGTTGAGGGCGATATCATGGTTTTGGGATGTTATGGAGATCTCGAAGGGGTGTAACGCTTCGTTTATCACCATCATTCCTAAGATAAACGATCCTATTAGTTTGGGGGATTTTCGCCCCATTAGCCTTATTGGGTGTTATTATAAAATTATTACAAAAGTCTTAGCCGAAAGGGTCAAACGCGTGGTGGGGGGTGTGATTGGAGAGGTACAAAACGCCTTCATTAAAGGTAGATACATTCTTGATGGGGTCCTTATTGCAAACGAAACATTGTCTTATTTGAAACGAACGAAGGAAAAAAGTTTAATTTTCAAAGTGGATTTCGAGAAAGCATATGATAGTATCAATTGGAATTTTTTGATGTGCATTATGAAGAAGATGGGATTTGGAGATAAATGGTGTAAATGGGTAGAGGCGTGTCTCAAATCATCTTCTACATCCATTCTTGTTAATGGTTCGCCATCGGAGGAATTCGGGATCGAGAGGGGTGTACGCCAAGGTGACCCGTTATCACCTTTCTTATTTATATTGGCGGTGGAAGGTTTAAATGCTATTGTGAACGAAGCGGTTGAGAAGGGCATTCTTAGAGGGGTTAAGGTTGGAGCGAATCATGTCATGGTGTCTCACCTACAATATGCGGATGATACCATTTTCTTTGGAGAATGGAACAAAGAGAATGCGAAGTCACTTATGTGTGTCCTTAGATGCTTCGAAGAGGTTTCCGGATTAAGGGTAAATTATGGTAAAAGTAAACTATACGGTTTGGGTGTTAACGAGGATGAGTTGGGGGATATGGCAAATTGGATGGGGTGTGATGTTGGTGAACTTCCTTTCACATATTTGGGTTTACCAATTGGTGAAAACATGGGTCGGGTGAAGTCTTGGAAACCCGTAGTTGAAAAATTCAAGAATCGATTGTCCGGATGGAAAGCTAAAACGATGTCCTTTGGGGGTCGGTTAACACTGGTAAAATCGGTTCTCGGTAGCTTGCCATTGTATTATTTCTCGATGTTCCGTGTGCCTTTGAGTGTGATAAAAACTCTTGAGCAGATTAGGAAAAACTTTTTTTGGGGAGGGATTGGGGAGGGCAAAAGGCTTTCTTGGGTCAAATGGGATACAATTCTTGCATCTTTTGGGGAGGGGGGTCTTAAAGTGGGGTCTCTTAGGGCAAAAAATTTGGCTTTATTAGGGAAGTGGTGGTGGAGATTTAAGAGGGAGGGTGAGGGTTTATGGGTTAAAGTCATTAAAAGTGTTCATGGTGAGTGTGGGGGTCTCGGGGGTAATAACGGGTGGGGTGGGATGATGTCGAAGGGGGGTGGGGGGATATGGGGTGATATTGTGAAGGTTGGTATGGAGTTAGATGAATTGGGGTTAGATTTCACGTCATCATTTGTGGGGGTGTTGGGGGATGGAAGGGATATTAGGTTTTGGGTTGATAGATGGGTGGATAATAGGAGGCTATGTGATAGATTTCCTAGGCTTTTTCACTTAGATAATAGAAAAGAGGGTAGTGTGTTGGATAAGGGTTATTGGGTAGATAATGAGTGGGTGTGGGTGTGGGATTGGAATAGGAGCATTAGGGGTAGGGTGTGTAAGGAATATGAGGACCTAATTGAGGTTTTACGAAATGTGGTCGTTCTTAATGATTGTAGGGATAGATGGAGGTGGACGCTTAGTGAGGATGGCGAATTCAAAGTCAAAAGTCTTACAAGTTTGATTGAGGAGAAAGTTCTTCATGTGGATAGCAATGGTCAAGATACGATTTGGAACAAGTTGGTGCCTAAGAAAGTTAACATCTTCGTGTGGAGAGCTCTTAAAGGAAGACTACCGGTGCGTGTGGAACTTGATAGACGAGGCATCGATCTAGACTCGGTTTTATGCGCGTGTTGTAACGATAGTGTGGAAACATGTAATCATTGCATTGTCACATGTGACCTTGCAATGAGTGTGTGGACCAAACTATTTAATTGGTGGAATGTTGGAAACGTTAACGTTTTCACTATTGATGAACTTTTCACCCATAGTGGAAATGTTAATGTCTCCTCCAATTTAGCTTTACTTTGGCAAGCGACAATTTGGACATCCGGCTACTACATTTGGAAAGAAAGGAACGCTCGTGTGTTCGGTAAGAAAACTTCAAGTACTAACAAGCTTTTTCAAGATATTCAACTCAAGTGCTTCGAATGGATAGTGAGAAGATCAAAGAGATATAATTCGATAGATTGGCAACAATGGTTACGGGACCCTCGAAACATAAGGATACAATAATTTTAGTCGACTTCAATCTGCTGCAGTTTCATGTCACAATATGGAATCAGTATCAATTGAGTGGGTGGACCAGAATATACACTAATGGTACAGGTTCTGTTTCTCATTCAGTGGGGCATCCTGGGTTTTTTTTTTTTTTTTTTTTTCTTCTTTTTCTTTTCTGGTCATGGGTCTTCGATTTGGGTGATTGGGTCACATTCGATTTGTTAATGTGGGATGTGAGTTGTCAGCTTTGGTTAGGCCTTTTGTCCTTTGCTGTCTGCTCTTTATCCTCAGTGGGTTACATTCTTTGTAGGAGGTGATACATATGTCTTCAGGTAGTGTTTGGCTCGTATGTGACTTAGTGTGATTGTCTCATTTGATTGAACATATCTGGTCAAATTTATGCAAATGGTTCTTATTGCAAGTTAAGTGTGAGTGACATTTTGTTTCTTTTTAGTGAGTGAGGTTTTGTATGTGACGTATTTATCATTTTCATTTGTAAGTTTCATGTGAAAGTTTAGTGTAGATCCTAGTTTCCTTGAGGGCACTTTTGGTCCTTTGTAATTTTCCTTTTGTGTCTTGGGTCTCTCCGCCTTTTAATTTGCTTGTTTAATTGGGGAGGGATGCCTTTTATTTGTATGTTTTGTTCCGTTGTCGGTTATATATATTGTTGCCTTTCTAAAAAAAAAAGAAAGAGCAACTTATCGATCAATATAAGTGAAGTGGCATCTAAACCAAGTAATATACACAAAGAAGATTCATTGTGACAAAATTGTCAGAAGAAAAAAAACTATGGCTTGACAGGCGTTAGTGTGTAAAAATGGAATGGAAGTAGTATCAAAAATAATTTTGGGTGTGTAAAATAACCTGGAGTATGTTTTGTGTTTAATAAGAATGTGGGTAAGATATCAGGTGATGTTGCACTGCTGCAGATACGGGTGATTGTATTTGACATGTTTCCTCCAATAGGTTTTATATTTCTCGATACCAATATCTAACCATGGTTTCATAACTCCGTCATAGTGTATGACTGCTGCCTGCTCGATATCTTCCTGTTTAATACCAGAATGATATCCTAATCCATGAACATGCCATTTTCGGTCTAAACCTGTGGTCTGATTGTAAAATGTCATCCAGCCTAGAGGCAAACTGCCAACTTTCCACATTGGCTTTTGTTTTCCCTGCAGCATTATCATACATGGTGAGATTAAGAAGTATTGTATTATTGGAAGTGACTACTGAAGACAGAAAATGCCCGAGTCGGGCAGGTTGAATACAAGGTCAAAATGGAAATTTTCTAGTGAGGGTAAGGTCAAGCCAAAAAACTATGTTTTCTATGAAAACTAAATTAGAAATATGAATACGCAAGTTATAATTCTTAGATATAAAATCATAATAATCTAACATGTTTTAATTAACAAATTTAGAAGGTTTTATGCATAACAAAATACACTCTGGACAATTTGCGCATGTTTGACGTGCTCACCCATTTAACACGTTTCCTTTTCAGCCGAATTTTTATATATTAACACTTCTAGCTAAAGTGAACCATAATTGATATGCTAGCTTTTGTGGTCAGCAACGTGTGTGTATTTTATTCATCAAGAAGGCAATTTCAAAAAGGCTTGTTTGAAAATGGGTCAATTTGGGGTATGTTTATTTTTACAATAGTCAAAGAAGTAACCTATTACTGTAAAAGATATTAAACACAGTTTAAAAGTCAACCGGAGTATACTCAAGAGTCTACAATCTCCTATAATCCTTTATTATAAAATTTGAACCACTATTTACATAGTAGTCTTTGTGATTGCATTTAAACCATTAGTTAATTACAAGCTAAGTATGTAGATAAGATTAATGATGTAAAATTCTAGAGACCTAAGAGTCGGCATGAGAATCATTTTCCTATAAGGCTATAAATAATGGCCTACTATAATGATCCAACTTTAAGTATCAACCAGAGCGTACCCAAGTGTTTTACAAGTTCCTTATAGTAGAACTTTTTTTTTTAATGGCTCAATGTTGCCTATTGCTAACAGTATGTTTTTATTTTATTTTTTTGGTTGGGTGCAATTTAAAAAGGCAATTGGAAATCTATAAATTACGACATCAGCAATAGAATTATAATCTTAAGCAGATAACAATGAAATAGAAGAACGACAGGGTTGAAATTAGATACTTAAGTAGTAACCAATAGAAATTTGAATTACTATCAACAAGGAAAAACAAAGATAAATTACATACCAGTTGCAGGTAGTGGTTATAAACAGCGGTCAGATTCCTCCTCCTCCACTCTCGCATATCAAACACATTTACACCAAACGCCCATGTGCAAACCTCATTGCTAAATCTTTTTCCCACCAATGGATCAGAAAAGTTGAGTAACAAATCCATTCGACGAAAACCAGGATCCTGCCCTTGACAGCTATTCACAGCCCCATTTACTTTCCCCAACATATTAACCCTCCAAAGGCGTGTCAAGTCTTTTTGTACAACCACATCATGGTCAAGAAGCACGATCTTATTCAATGTCGGGAAGATGTCAGGTAGATAGAAACGGAGGTGGTTCAGAGCAGAAGTATATCTAGGGTCCTGGGAACCATGCCCCTCGGCAACTGATGGCTCGTATTTAGTGGATAACCAATCAAAATGGTCCATGTTGTGAATCTGAACTGAAGCTTTTCCAGGAGGATTCAACAAGAACCACAAAGAGATTGCTGCAAAGTTGAGAGAATCTGTGACCACATGAAAGACAATTTTCCCCGGGTCCTGCAAATGAACAACTTTAATAAACTCACCACATGTTTCAATATAAAAGTAGTGGAGCTACTTTGTTATCCTACATAAGTTTACAGTGCAAACTTGAATATATTTTTCTTACTGTACGTCTGTACCAATGCATGCATTTTCGCGAATTCTATTCTAAACTACTAGTAGTAGACAAAGAAATGATAATTATTGTTCAAAAGCTTCATCAGTCCCATTCTTTAGGTACCAAAGATTCAGCTTATTATAGTTTATTTTTCTTTGAATGCAATTAAGCCAAGGACTGCCAGTTAGAAGCAGGAATCATTCATCTAATAGTAATCTTCCTAAAATGCTGCAATGCTAGTTCAAGTAATCATCTCCCAGATCATGCCTCGGAATTAGATGTAGCAATTTTAACCAACTTGCTTAGTTACGTATAATGGGTTGATTTGGTTTATGTTTCATCTCTAATAAGTCAGATGGGGCAAATCGTAATTTTAAAAAAGAAGCTAAAAAGGTTTTTGTATTCATATTAAACGCATGGATTATTTATATAAGATACCAAAGACGATCAAAGAACTGTTTTGGTAAACCCAATCAGTCCGACCAAACCAAACAGATTACCCATTATTGAATTTTATACGACCCACCCATTTTGCCACCTTTACACAGTATTATCCAGTTAAATATCCTTCCCCGGATCTCCAACTATATGGTAAAAAAAAGGACTGATGAACAAGAAATAAGCAGATAAAGCGACCAACTACCTTTGCAGTGGAAATGGTCGAGTCCACCACCACAGCACATGCCAGAACATTGTCAGAAAACACAACAAAGTGATATAGATTCAAATCATGCACATCCGGGTTGCTAGGAAGCGCCCTTTCTTCAGATTTTGAAGCAAAATATTCAGATGTGAGCCTCATGGAAAGGCAATGAAGCCCCTTCGGGGTAGTTCTTCCAGCCAACTGAACGAGAAATGCTTCCTGCTCCTTCTGTACCCGCATCATTTCTTCAGCATTGTTAGTCATAGCTCGCAGCTTCTTGACCATGCTAGGGCAATCGGGATAAATGCGAGCAGCTTTCTGCAAGGACACCTCCATAGCCCTCATCCTTTGCAAAGCTCTGAAGAGAAAAAGAAAAGATCCCATGTGAAATCCATAGAGATAAAAAAGGTTAGCATGAAACCTATCTAGTCAGTAATATATACAAATCGAAAGAAACTCTACCCCTCTTAGTTAATCTAGCAAAATTAATGTTTGAAACTTTTAGCAAGGAAGGTTATTGCTTAAATCAGTCTTGCCTTCTTGTATAAAAACAGCTATTTAAGCTTAATCATGCATAAGAAGAAAAGAAATGAAAATTAACCTCCTAGACAAATCAGTATCTTTGCTAACATCTCCCATGGCGCGTTCTAATTCTTTGATTCGTAACCGCAACTCTTTTATTAGATGAGCATTGTTAGCTGGTATTGCAAAACTCAAGTACGCTCTCGCTCTTATCAGCTGATCTTTCATCTCTTTGATCTTACTATCCAATACTCTTCGTGTATGCAATGGCACCTCCTGATCATGTCCAAGTGTTGCACGACCAGCCTCAACCTGTCACAACATTAAAGCAATTGAGAAGAATAAATGATTTGTATCTTGCAATGGAAAAAATATTTTACGATGCAAATGTATAAGAAATGGCAATGCTCTTTAACACTTCAAATTCAAATAATTCTATAATGCGCCATTGACAGAAAAGCACGGTATAAAAACACTATTAAGTCCAGGATAGACTTTATAAGTGAAGAGAGTCATGATATCTATGTTAAATGATACATTTGATGAAGATAAAACTATGTAAATCAATTGTGATCTGTATGCTGACCGAGTAATATTTGGATGTACGTTTAAACTTCAGTCTCTATATATATTAATTTGAAGTGTTTTGGTAAAAGTGATGAATGATGATAATCCTTATATCTGATTGAATTATCTGGTTTTGATTATTCAGTATTAAATAGTCACTTTCAAAATGATCAAGTTCTAGTAACAAAAAGTTGATGTAATATGACAAAAGGGAATACAAATACAGACATGTAATATACTCGAAAAGAAGTCTGTGTACTAGCCGCACAAGTAAATAAGCTGGTGCGAAGCAAGCTAAATCTTTTGAATCAATAAAATCAAAATGGTACAGTCGTCACCATACACAACTTCACTAACTAATTTTATACTGTTCTATTCTTAGAAATATACTGAAGAATAAATCTAACCTTTTTCCCTAAAGTTATATGTGTTTTCTCTTCCGGGCTCTGTCCATTATTTCCTCCTGAAACAGATCAGCATATATTTATTAACAGTAAAACACCAGCCAACAAACAAACAATCAATCGAGACACAATGAGAAAACTCAAAATACCAACCATTTCCATTTCTATCATTGTTTTCACTGCTTGTGGGATCATCAGACTTAACAGCCAAATCAGGGGATCCGGAACTGATAAGTGGCTCAACGTTTACATCTTTGTACACATTTAAGACAGGTTCTCTTACGCCTTCACCTTCCTCCTAATACACAACACATATCATCCACAACCGTTAGTACCTTTCGGTGTATCCCCAAAACGTAACAATAACAATTTACATCTTTTCGTCTCATTAAAAAAACCATGAAATTACCTGCTTTACTAAATTTGGCTTCAGCAAATCCCTCCTGCCTTTCTGGAGTAACAAAAGTTATTTTAAATTAATTTACGTAATAAAAAACAAAATCATACCAAAATCGACAAAAAGGTACAACATTAAAATATCTATGATCTAAGCATGTTCTACGCTTGATTACATCATAAATCAGTTCAAATTAATCTACATAATAAAATCACATTTTATACCAAAATCGACAAAAAGTACAATATCAAACATCTATGATCTAATCATTTTATGAACTTTGTTACATCATAAATCATTTTTAATTAATCTACACAATAAAATCACAATTTATACCCAAATTGACAGAAATCGAATAAACTATGATCTAATTATTTCCCAAGCTATAAATAACAATCAAATATCACACATTAATTCTATCTTTACATTCTGAAACCATCAATAACTTATCAACTAAACATCATCAAATATTAACTCATTTTAACAAACGATAATAACAACATAAACCATAACAATAAGGCTAAAAACATAATATAGGCAAATCAAACAAAATTCGATAAATCTTCAGGATATATAACAAAGACCAAAATCGACAAAAAAGTACAGCATTAAAACATCTGTCTGAGCTTTGTTACATCATAAACAAGTTTAGATTAATCCACATTTTATACCAAAATCGGCAAAAAGAGAAGAAAAACTATGATCTAATATTATCCTAAGCTTTATAACATAAAAAACAATCAAACATCACACATCAATCCTAACTCTATTTTCCCGAATTTTTCAAGCCATCAATTAAACATCTTCAAATGTCAACTCACTTTAGTATAAACCCTACCAATAACATTAAAAACACAAAAACACGTCATACAAAACTCTATATATCTTCAAAAAGCATAATATCCGAAAAAATACTCCGTTCAAAAATAACCGTCTCCCGACAAAAAACACATGACAAGTTACTTTTTGCAGAACGACAGTTTTACTTTTAATTAATGGCACTTTGGTAAAATCATTTTAATTACTAAAACGGACAATTATATCGGGACCTAAGGAGTATGATCTAATCGTTTTTTCGCGTATCATCAACATACCGAAATCGACAAAACTAAACATATATCAAAACATCTATAACTTAACAAAATTTATATAAAAATAAAGGCAAAAATGAGATGATCATCATACAAAAGCAGATATATCTTCAATAAACCCCTTGGATTCTGCATCAATAACAAAAAAACAAACATTTACACGTCAGCATCATCAATCAAATCAACTTTATATAAAAACTAACAGTAACAGTAAAAAAAGACGTACGGTAGAGTAAAAAAATGGGGGAAAAAACGGTTAAGAAGAGTAACGAGAGGATAATGATCCTCGTTCGTTTACGGAATTGCTTCATCAATCGGTTAGTTTTATCATTTGAGTGATTGTGTGTGTGTGTTTTAGTGTGTGTGGAATTAGGGTTTTTTTGGGGGTTGGTGAAGTGTGTGGGATTCTTTGCTGATTTGAAGGGGGGGATTTTTTTAGTGAGAGAGATGCGGGGAAGGAGGAGATGGAGATGAAGGAGGAGGAGGTGTGTGTGACATGTTCATGTTTTTCTATTTTATAAATTTTTTTTGAAGGTGAGTTAAATATTAATAAAATTTACAAATTTTTTTATAATACTTACATTCGTCTCAAAATTATTGTTATGAGATAAAAATCACAAAGTTTAATAAAAGTGTGATTATTAAAATAAAATATTCCTTCACTAAATTCTCTTTTTTTTTCTTCTAAAAATAAAAAATGAACAATTTTTTTAAAATATCCTAAAATAGAAATATGATTATTATTTTGAGACGAGGGAGTACTAGCTTATTAGAATTTACTCCATCTTTCTTAAAAATTTAGGTAAAGACGATGACGAAAATAAAAGGTGGAGATTTATAATGATTAGAGTTAGAATAAGATACTTGAGTAGTAAATTGAGATTTTTTTCTTTTTTAGTTTTTTTACAGGATAAAAATGGATACTGATATATTGAGTTTTCATTTTTCTAGTTAAAATTTGAAAGCGAGAAACTCATTTTTTTTTAATTGTTGAATAAAAATTTGACTAAACGGGTTTTTATTTTTTCCGTTATTTTATGAATAAATTTCCTGAAAATTTTAAAGTTTTTTCACCAACTAAACACCCGTATATTCTTCAACCAATCAAATATTATCTAAACTCATTAAACTCTTAATAGACTAAGGGAAGTTTTTTATCCACCGCACAGACCATGGTCTATGTTTGGAAAAAAAATCAATCATAGACTAATTGACTGCACGATTTTATTTTATTTGCTCGACTTCAGTATAATTTTGATCAAATCCACTATTCAAAAAATAAAAATAAAAAATCGATCATCTATATGCTGAAAATCAACTTTCTTTTGGTGTATTTAAATAATTATATCCTTATGGTAAAGAGTTTTCATATAGGTGTGTTATATTTTTTTTTTTCCTTTCATTTTTTACAATTTAAATAGATGTTCTTTGTGACTTATACACTCAAGAGTAAATTTTGCTTTCTTTTTTTTTTTTCTTTTTTTTTCGCAATCATGTGGTTCAATTTTGACACTAGACGAAATCGAATTTTTTATTAATTCAATTAGTTTTTTTCAACATATTTTTCCAAATGCCCTCCGTTTAATGTTTTATTTATTAAATAAAAATTATTTGATTATTTAATTTTGACAACATAACTTTAAACATATTTGAGTTGTAACACGCCGTCTATTTTCTCCATACCGCGCGCCTATCTTTTGACAATCATGTGAGAACTTTTTAAGATGTTGCATAACTTGGTATTAATGTCGTTGAGCATGTTTAACTATAGAGTTCTCATGTGAGCATGATACTTGTAATTACACAAAACGCACTATATCATTATAAGGCACAAGTTTATTTATAAGAACATCTCTCACAATAGGCGATGCGGCATGTGCCTAGGTGTCACATTTATTTTGAGTGTTCAAATGTTTATTTTGTTTTCCGATTTTCAAAAGGATAATATTTTTTTTGTTTGTAAAAGAAAAAGTGGTAGTGTACTAATAGAGATAAAAAGGTAATAAATATGTTAGAAATGATTTTTTAAATGAATTTTAGACAAGTAGTTGGAATTAAGTTGAAGATATAAATGGCATTGTGTAATAACATAAATATAGATACGGATATTCTAGTTATGGTTGTCTAATTATATAAAGGAGAGGTACTATAAGTTTAATTAATATATTGAAGTTATTAAAGCATCATGTTCTCACAGATAGCGTCATGTTTACGAATGGTATTTAAATCGGTTTAAGAGATAGGATGAGAATGGTTTTGTTGTTTGGTTTCTCATGTTGAATGGTAAGGACCCAATGAATTTGTTGAGATCAATAAGTTCAGGTAACACTTAAACAAGAATCATACGAGACTGTTGTGAAGCAGTATTTTTTCAAGTGTGTGAAACTTGTTGAAGCTGTGTGTAGTAACTTCTATGTATAGAGAGGCAAGCAGGATTTAAAGATAAACTCTTGAGGGGTGATCAACGGCTACGAGGGACTAGGGAGCAGACAAGGAGGACAGGTGGCTTTCCTTCCTTGGCTTGTACAGGAGAGTGCTTTGCTTCCTATAATGTTGGTCGTGTGTTCCTATTGTGCTATGTCAGACTCGTACGTCTTTACCGTTAGTGATAGTTGACGACAAATGTCTCATGCGCATGTACTATACGGCCTGAGAGATGTTACCATGTCTACCTCGACCTGGGTTTACATGATTCTTGTCATGGCTGACTCGCAAACTTGAGTATGTGGGTTTGATTCAAGTGTGTAGTTTAGTCGGATTGAGCCACGATACGTTATCAATGTGTTATAAGTTATTTTCATTTTTTACATTTTGAACAAATGCTTTCTTGTGAATTACTGTCAACTTTCATTTTGTACATTTTGAGTATATTTTTGCAATCATGTGGCTCAACTTAGCCATGAGACGGAATCGAGTTTTCCTGTTACTCCAATTTAGTTTTTTATTTTTATTTTTTTTTTCAACATAAATTTTATTAAAATGCTCTCAGTTTAATGTTTTCATTTATTATATGAACAATTTGTTTGGTTACTTAATTATGAAAACATAACTTAAACATATTTGTGTTGTAACACGTTAGATATTTTCTCTGTAACCGCACTCCAATTTTTTTGACAATCATGTGAGAACTTTGCATAACTTGGATTGAAGTTCTTATATGAAATGCTCGTAATTACACAAAACAAGTTATATCATTATAAGGCACAACTTTATTTATGAGTACAGCATCTCTCTAATCGACGCGGTATGTGCCTAGGGTGTCACATTTGTTTTGAGTGTTTAAATGTTTATTTTATTTATTTATTTTTTTTTTTTTTTCCCCATCTCATCAAAATGGATAACGTTTTTTTGTTTGCAGTGTAAAAGAAAGAGTAGTAATGTACTAATAGAGAACAAAAAAGTACTCCAATAACTATGTTAGAAATGATTTTTAAATGAATTTTAGACGAGTTGTTGGAATTAAGTTGAAGTTATAAATAGCATTGTGTAATAACATAAATATAGATACGGATATATTAGTTATGGTTGTCTAATTATATAAAGGAGAGGTACTATAAGTTTAACTAATATTTTGAAATTATTAAAGTATTACTAATATAATTGCCATATTCATGTGACCATCATATTGTTGTGTTTTGATTTAAGAGAAGAAAATTAATTAATATATGTCTTTCTCGTGTGAAGTGTTTTTGTGTGATTATTTTAACAAAAAACTGTATTCAAATACTAACACATCTCAAGTAAACCAAAAGTGTTTCTTATATTATCTTGTTGTTACATGTACATATATAAAACTATACCACTTATGCGTATTTTTATTTTGACAACAATAAAATAACACGTTATAAAGTAGAGTAATTTAGAGGTGGACCAATACTTTTAGCATTTTTGTACCAAACAAGATTGTGTTACCTTTCTCTCTCTAATAATATTCCTCCTACCTCTCTCTACAAAACCAAAAAAAAAGAAAATCCGATCAAACCTTTTCCGGCGGCCGGTTTTGGCCGGCCGTCCGGATCTTTCTTTTGTTCTTTCCTTTTCCGCAATAAAGCTTTACTGCAGATCTTCCATATCCTTTTATGTAGCTGTTGTTGTTGCTGCTGCCGCCGTGGTTCTCTGCTCAGATCTGTTACCAGTTTGGTCTCTTCTGCTCAGGGCTGTTGTGGTCGATCATCGACGGCTTGTTGCTGCATTGGGATCTGTCTTTAGATCTGTTAGGTTTTGGTCTAGCTCCTGTTAGGATGCTTGTTTTTTTCTTCTTTGTATGTTTTATGTACCTTGTGTACTTTTGTCAAGCTACACCTTTAAATGGTTGTGTCTACAAAAAGCTCACTTGGGTGATTCCCCCACCTTTGTATGGTGTTGCTATAGTGTGTCACAGCTATTTTGGTGTATGTCTTGTTGTAGCTTAACTTGTTATGTTCGATGTAACTTGTTATGTTCTATTTTCCTCCTTTTGTGAGGTGTTAATGAAATCATGTTCAAAAAAAAAAATAAAAAATAATACTTTTAGCATTTTCATAACACGTTATTTGGACACATCACAAACTTCACAATAATAAACAAATATTATTATGTTCAAAATCATTTTATAGTACACACATTCATTAATGTACACATATAGATTTTAATAATGTCGATATAGTTCATTTGGGACAAAGGGCCCCTTAATTAAAAGAAGGCTACAAAAAAGCTTCTATATGAGTATATGACTATGAGACACCTGTATTACTTTCCACTTTTCATGTGCATTTTATATGGGCCATGATCATTAAAATTACAACAATCTTATGTTGCAATATTGGCTTTTTCCTCTTTGTAATGTTTAATTTGTGCTTTAAGTAGTACTGTATTACTGTCTTATAATATTAAGATAAGATTCGAAATTATGTTGCAAACGTTTGCTACACGCCATTTTTGTCAACTTTGCAACATTAAAACGAAAATTTTGGTCAAGACTAATGCCTTGATGGTATGGAGTACCTATCATATAAGTAGCTTCATTATTGTCCTTTGTGATACTCGATTAACTAGCAAGAAAATTTAAGTATACTTGAATTAGAACTTGATTGTAGCAACTATATATAGCATATGGTATACACTATCGAAGTATCTCGTGGTAACCATAAGCAACGACGATACTAATTCAACCGCTATGTTACGCCAAAACATATGCTTGATTCATTAGGAAAACTTAAAAGGTCCGTTTGGTTTATAAGAAGGTTTAGAATCAGATTCGGATTTGGTTTATAAGAAGGTTTAAAATCGGATTCGAATTTGGTTTATGCATGAAAGAAATTGGAATAAATGATAATAATAATATTTTATTTAAATAATTATTTTAAAATAATGAATAAACTCAAAAATATTATCTATATTTTCATTTTGAGATGTCTCAAAATAATTGTTCATTTTTCTTTTTTACATAAAATCTAGATACATAGTAGGGGGATATTTTCTTTGGTTGAAAACTAAAGTGGCTTCATTTTTATTAAACTTTGTAATTTTTGTTTTCTGACAATTATTTTAAGACGGAGAGAGTATGAAATTAGTTAGAGGAGAAGTGAATTGTGAGGGTTTATAAATAGGTGAGGTTCATAATTGGTTTCTATCCGCCCATTCCACTCATTTTTTCCTAGAATCATTTTTGATTATAGAGAGCCCACTTTATTGTGATAATACTATACCAAACATTTATTTATAACTATTAATCAATTACATTATTACAAAAGTCATAAATCAAACGGGCCCTAAGTTCGTGTATTTAAATTGGTTACAAGCAACTGCTACCATCAAGTCATCAACGTTTGGTTGTGACATTGATCTTACGATTTAATAATTCCATTTTTAAATACTAGAACGGTATTCGCGTAATGTGGCGACGGGTACCTATGACTATATATTGCGTTATTTGGTTACACATTTAGTTGTCTTTATGCTTATAAGTAGAGATGATAGAGGTGATTAAGCCAAATAATTTTAGTTTGAACAACAAACATGCTTCCTAACAAACTTCTTAACCAACTTGTTTGCTAACTAACCTACTTTCTAACCAATTAATTTTGAAATCTTTCCATAATAATCAAGTAAAAGTTTGAATTTTAAGCATTTATAATTATAGAATTCCAAAATGCATTATATAGTAGCATAGATAGGTGACGGTGATTCGTGAAAATGATAATATTGGTTTTGATATGGATATGTTCTTATTTTAGAATTTGTACTTACCAAATTGGATTATAATATTTTCTCATTTCATATTTTACAGTTTTATTATTCTTTTGGTATCTTTTAAAGTCAAACCTTTGAAATCTTCAAGAAAATCTGTATAAAATTTAGATTTAGTTATGAGGTATTTATTGTTCATTTACTAATGTCACATGTTAGCTTAAATCTTACTAGTAGTTAGTAGTTAGTATCTTCCTAAAAATCTAAGAGTCCAATTTTTTTTTGTTTTTAACTCCAGAACATATACGCAACCCAAGTTTACTTTGTTCAATTGTTTAACAATTCTATACGCTAAGTGCCTTAGTGCCTATGTCGATATAATGGTCACAGCATGTTATGTTGCTGTAAACAAGGTATTGGGTGTTTAATTTGAGAAAAATATAACAATGATATAAGTTAGGAGACTAATGAGTAAAAGACAAGAAAAAGAAAATATAATTTCTCATGCATAAATTACATCTATCGATTAAGGAGGCGTACTCAACATGTTTTTTTTAGCTAAATGTCATATCAAGATGTGAATAAGCAACAATAAGCAGTATATAAATGTCAGTGCGATGTGTGAGTAAGAATTTTTCATCCAAACACGTCTCATTAATTTAGTTGTATTGTAACCATGAGCGGATAGGACTCTAAGTTACCGGATGCACAAATTCTTTTTTCAAGTATTAAAGAAATAAAAATAAATTAAAAGATACAATTTCATTATAATTGGTAAACATATTAAGAAGATATATATTTCTTTTGACATATTAGTAGAATAACTTAACAAAACATGCATGTATTTGTTTGAAGAAAAATTTCGAGACCAGGTTCATTTTAGAGAAATTGAGATTTTTAACAAAAAATTACACTAGACGAAAAACATCTACAGGTTTTCGTGAACCCCCGAAAACCCTATAGGTCTGCCCTTGATCGTAACTCCGACTTTACAGATGTCAATATTAGCTTGTGTGATAAGTTGTAGCCGTAAGATACTTAGATTTATGAGAATTTTTACCAAATGAATTCCATTTTCTACATAATGTACATTTTATCATAACGAGAAGGTCGAACCAAAGTTGATATCAGTCGTGTCTCAACTCTCAAACGCATATTAATTTGTTTAAATATTATAACAAACCTAAACAATCTTATGTATTACTAGTATGATTTATATTTCAGAAATAGCATTGATATATATCCTCCTATATAATTTGTTTACTCATAACCAATACAAGCATATAACATGTGCTATGTATTAATTCTCTCTTAATTTAGCTCAATGATCTTTTTCAATTGTCACAATCATGCAATAGATGTTTGTAAGACCACCCGTAGTAGATACAAATAGGATGTGTGTTCGTCCTTGCTGTTAGAATTATTTGGAACACAGTAATCTGAGAGTCGTGTAAACACTATCAGATCGAAGTATTTCGATGGTTCTATCAAAATCTTTAATCGGATAAAACTCAGATTTTGAACAGAGAATATGTTTTGATTGTTATGAAAAACCGAACCAAAAGACAGAATCAGCATATGACCAAAAATTGAACTCGGTTGTAACTACCCACGGCAGTTATTTAACCATCGAATTAGTTAAATTAACGGGTCAAATTAAGGTCCAAAATACCGGGAATCTTATTTTTAAGTGCATTTTTAACATAGCACTTTATACCAAATAAAAAATTTTCCACCCCAGCCAGGGGCGCCGCCCCTTGGACCCTGCTACCAGGGGCTGCCGCCCCTGGAACCCCGCTACCGGGGGCGCTGCCCCCGGACCCCCGTGATTCGGGGCGATAATCACAATAACGTCATACAAGTATGCATTCCGCACAATCCCGACTTGTTGAACATTTATCATGATTACACATTGGTCAACTAAGTCAATCCATTACACTTAAATCATATTGGTGATGTCAAATCACCAACATTCCTCCCCCATTTAAGTGTAATCTTGATTAACTTAAAACAAACTCATAACAAAACAACAAACTGATGCATAAATGAAATGTCGCGACGATTGAATTTCACATTAGTACATTAGCATTTCAAATATTCGAATATCAGAGTGTCACTAAAGGATTGAACTCTTTCTATTCATAGTGAATACATGAAGATAATATACACAACAGTTTACACATTCACATGTTCTACTTTACACTATTTTTTACTAGCTTGTGTCATATCCTTTAATAAGCATATCAAAGCCAAGTCCCAAGCTTCTTGAAGCAGCTAAACTTCATGCTTATATAGGTGGTTTTTTATTCTTGCACCTGCACATGCAATTTGTCAAAAAACCATTAAGAAATATAATTTCAACCTCCTTTATCTTGCAGTACTGAACACATACCGTGGGATGATGTAATTATGTGTTCCAATCCAAAGATATCAAGCTTTCCTCATTGAATTCAACATTTAACATTACGTTAGATGGGAATTGGGTATCTTGATACAAGGATTTAATTAGGTGGACTTTAAACCTATCCCAATAGCCGCCTTGTGTACGAGATCTCTTGTTAACCCTTTGGTTAAATTTTCGGCTAAATTCAGTTGAGTTTTTAAAAACTCCACAGATATCACACCATTCATGATAAGCTCACGAATCATACTGTGTCTAACACCTAAGTGTCTAGACTTGCCATTGTACAGTTGACTATAAGCCTTAGCCAAGGTAGCAGCACTATCACATCTGATAGAAATGGTAGATATCGGTTTAGGCCACAAAGGAATTTCATAAACCAAATTCCTCAACCACTCAGCTTCATTACCAGCTGCAGCTAAAGCAACAAATTCAGACTCCATGGTTGAGCTTGTAATACAAGTCTGTTTCTTTGAAGCCCAACAAATAGCACCTCCCCCAAGAAGGAATACCCAACCACTCGTAGACGAGTGATCCTCCGTATTATTAATCCAACTGGCATCGGAATAACCTTCTATAACGGAAGGATAACCACTATATGTTAAACCATAATTCATGGTTCCTTTCAAATACTGAAATACTCATATCAGAGCTTGCCAATGTAGAGCACTAGGATTGCTAGTGTACCTACTAAGCTTTCCTACAGCAAAAGCTATATCTGGTCTAGTGCTAATCATGGCATACATAAGACATCCAATAGCTCTAGAGTATTCTAGTTGTTTCATTGGAGCTCCTGTATTAGGTCGAAACTTCACAGTAGGATCTACAAGAGTATAAACAGGAGAACAATTATCAAAGTTAAACTTTGTCAATATCTTCTCAATATAATGCGATTGAGAAATAGAGATACCATTCTTTCCTCGTTTGATTCTAATACCAAGAATCACCTCAGCCTCCCCCATATCTTTCATATCAAAATTAGATGACAAGAATTCCTTTGTCTTATCAACTTGATCTTGGTCAGTACCAAAGATCAACATGTCATCCACATATAATCAAATTATCACTCCTTTACCAGAAGTATCAAATTTGCTATATACACACTTGTCAGCTTGGTTTAAAGAAAAACCATTAGACAAGACCACATCATCAAACTTTTGATGCCATTGTTTTGGTGCTTTTTTAAGACCATACAATGATTTCTTCAATTTACATACCTTGCTTTCATGTTCATGCATCACAAACCCTTCAGGTTGTTTCATGTAAATTTCCTCATCCAAATCACCATTTAAGAATGCAGTTTTCACATCCATTTGGTGAATAACTAGATCATGTATAGCTGCAAGAGCTAACAACAATCTAATAGTGGAAATCCTAGCAACAGGAGCATAAGTATCAAAGAAGTCAATTCCCTCCTTTTGTCTAAAGCCTTGGATAACCAATCTGGCTTTATATTTATCTATGCTTCCATCCACTTTCATTTTCCTTTTAAGGATCCATTTACATCCTAATGCTTTGCATCCAGGAGGTAAATCAGTTAATTCCCAAGTATCATTATGCATGATGGAATCAATCTCACTTTGAATTGCTTCTTTCCAAAAGGCAACATCCCTAGAAGCCATTGCTTCATTCAAGGTCTTTGGATCCCCCTCAATAATGAAACAATATTCACGTTGAGATAAAGTTTTATCTCTTGTTCCTTCAACTAAATAAAGTTGAAAATCAGAACCAATAGACTTAGCTTTTCTTGTTCTAGTGCTTTTTCTAGGAATAGATGGACCAGGTACTTCAATCTCATCTTCAACTGTTTTACTTGAAGATGACTGAACCATACCTCTTGGTCTAGGTATAGACGTGAACCGCTCTTCATCAAATATAGCGTCTCTTGACTCTATTATAGAGTTCACCGACACATAATCATTAGTTTCTATAACATAAAACCTATAACACTTGGAATGCTCAGCATACCCAATGAAGATGCAATCTATACCTTTTTCACCAAGATTTTTCATTTTAGGCTCAGTTAACCTTACCACCGCTCTACAGCCCCAAACCCTCAAATAAATCAAATTTGGTACCTTCTTGGTCCAAATTTCATAAGGCGTTTGTTTACTGTTTTTATTTGGAGTTCTATTCAAAATATAACATGTTGTCAACATAGCCTCACCCCAAAATCCTTCACTGAGACCAGAATAGGATAACATGGAATTCACCATTTCTTTTAAGGTCCTATTCTTCCTTTTAGCCACCCCATTTTGTTGTGGTGTGTAAGGAGCCGTGGTTTGATGTATTATTCCAGTTGATTGGAAATAAACTGGATCATAATACTCACCACCTCTATCAGTACGCAATACTTTTATCAAATCTTGTTTTTGAAATTCAACTTCTTGTTTATAAATTTTAAATTCGTCAAGAGCTTCATGTTTAGCATGCAATAGATAGACATAACAATATCTAGAAGCATCATCAATAAAAGTAATTACGTACTTATTATGTCCTAGTGAAGGATTGGCATGAAAATCACATAAATCACTATGTATGAGATCTAATACTTTGCTTTCTCGATTCACACCCTTAAAAGGTTGTCTAGTGATCTTTGTTAACATACAAGTCTTACAACTTTCATGTGTCATGTCAAAAGCAGGTATTAAACTCATTTTAGACATATCTTTCATTCTCTTGTAATGAACATGTCCTAGTCTAGTATGCCATAATTCAGATTTACTTAAAGTATTGCTATTACTAGAAGTAATCATACAAGCAGAAGCATTAAACAAAGGATAATTCAAATTTAATCTAATCATTCCATTACATACATAACCAAATCCAACAAATGAACCATGTCTTGACAAGATATACTTGTCACTTTCCAACACTTGTTTGTAGCCACACTTATTCAACACAATTTCAGAAACAAGATTCTTTCGAATCCCGGGTACATACAATACATTATCTAAACATAAAGTTTTTCCAGAAGTGAAAGTCAATAAAACACGCCCTATTCCTTTGATTGGTTCAGTTGCAACGTTTTCCATCTTTACAAATGATCCATCTTCAATCGATTTACAGACTTGAAACCAACAAAGATCCTTGCAAACATGACTTGTTGCACCCGAATCAACCCACCAAGCAACGTCATCATCCTGAACATAAAATGCGTCAGAAATAATAGAAACATAATGTAAAACATTATCTAAATTCTGTATAGAATCAGAATTATAACCTTGTTGCTTTTCAGGATCCTTAGACCCACTTGCACCAGCGCCTTTATTGTCCTTACGAGAGTGACAATCCTTCTTCATATGATCAGGCTTGTTACATTTCCAACAAGTAACAGCAGCCTTCTTGTTGGCAAATTTATCATCGCCACTTTTGAACTTTCGTTTATTCTTATTGTTGTTTGAATTTTTGGCTCCATCACCTTCAACCATGTTAACAGAAGATGATCCAATTTGGTTCTTTCCTTTAGGATTATTATCAAGTTCCTGATTTCTTAATCCTTCCTCAATTCGTAGATGACTACCGAGTTGAACCAAATTTAAATCTTCCTTTTTATGTTTCAAACCATGTTTGAATTCTTTCCAGGAAGGGGGCAGTTTATCAATGATAATTGCAACCGAGATGGCTTCATCCATCAACAAATTGTGTTGGGTAATCTGTCCCAGAATCCTTAACATCTCATGAAATTGTTCCATGACAGGCCTGGTATCAACCATTTTGTAATTCATAAAATTACCCACAAGAAACTTCGTTGCAGAAGCATCTTCTGCCATGTATTTGGATTCTAGGGACTTCCATAGTGCTTTTGCAGATTCAGCGTTGTGATAGACATCAAAGAGGGAATCAGACATACCATTTAAAATGTGACCACGACATATGTAGTCGTCGTTCTCCCACTTCATCCTCTTCCTAGTCTGTTCCAAAGTTTCATTGTCGTTCCGTTCGGGAGTGGGTGTACTCAGAACATACACAACTTTCAGGGTGGTAAGAAGAAAGTGCATCTTCTTTTGCCAGCGACGGAAATCCTGCCCTTCAAGCTTAACCAACTTATCAAACTTGCTCGTCATATCCTTCACAGATTCTCCTCCGTTCGTCATGATCATAGTTACTTCGATCTTTGTTAGAATTATTTGGATCACAGTAATCTGAGAGTCGTGTAAACACTATCAGATCGAAGTATTTCGATGGTTCTATCGAAATCTTTAATCGGATAAAACTCAGATTTTGAACAGAGAATATGTTTTAATTGTTATGAAAAACCGAACCAGAAGACAAAATCAACATATGACCAAAAACTGAACTCGGTTGTAACTGCCCACGGCAGTTATATAACCGCCGAATTAGTTAAATTAACGGGTCAAATTATGGTCCAAAATACCGGGAATCTTATTTTTAAGTGCGTTTTTAACATAGCACTTTATACCAAATAAAAAAATTTCTACCCCAGCCAGGGGCGCTGTCCCTTGGACCCTGCAAGGGGCTGCCGCCCCTCGAACCCCGCTACCGGGGGCGCTGCCCCCGGACCCCCGTGATTCGGGGCGATAATCACAATAACGTCATATAAGTGTGCACTCCGCACAATCCCGACTTGTTGAACATTTATCATGATTACACATTGGTCAACTAAGTCAATCCATTACACTTAAATCATATTGGTGATGTCAAATCACCAACACTTGCTAGCAACCAAGGACGTGTCTTTGCTTCCTACACTCACTCACACAACACGCGTTGATGGCCAAAAATTGCGCATGTTGTAAAAGGTTCTATACTTTAAAAGATAATGTGGTAATGTGGTAAAGAATTTAGGAGATGCTCATAATGATAATGTGGTAAAGAATACTTCCAATTCATATGCGCATGTTGTAAAAGGTTCTCAATATTCGAAGGAGGATATGGTTTCCACTCCAGCTTTGATGCTTGATGATTCGTGTTTGAATCTTAAAGATTATTCTCTGTGCTTGTTTGGTAAGGTAAAAGATTTCATTTCTTTATCAAATTTAAAGGTGGTCTTGGTAGGCTAAGAAAAGTTTTCAGATCGATATGGTTATGGGTACCTGGGTTTCTCAGATTCAATAAGCCTCATGTGATTTTACAACTGATGATAGGGTAATTTGGGTGGAGATTGAGGGAATTCCAATTAAGATGTAGTCTGAAAATATATTTAATCGTATTGCCTCCAAATGGGGTGTTTTACTTGATGTGAATGATCAGGAGGATAAGTATTTCATTAGGAAAAGAATTTGCATCAAAACCAAAATTACGACTAATGTCATTGAGTCCTTCAAAATTATATACCGAGGAAAGGTGGTCTGGGTGAGGGCTAAAGAAGTACCTGTTCGGGTTCCAGACTTTGTGGAAGGTTATGAGGAGGAGAGTGATTCGGATGTTGATTCGGGAGTTGAACCAAATGCAGGAGATTCAAATAATGTAGAAGATTTGGAACGAGATAGTGACGTGGATGCGGTCCCTGAGACTAAATTTGAGGAGGAACAATTTAAACATAATAGTGAAGAAGATTCAGTTGGGCAAAAAGTTATGCAATCTGAGGACCCTTTCAACCTTTATGATTTACTCAATAAAAAGCGACAGGTAGACAACAAAGATCCTAATTCAGACGAGTCTTTAAAATACCCTCCAGGGTATACACCAAGAGATGCCAAAGATTATAATGGAGAATATTTAGGTGATAAAAACAAGAATAGAATAGAGAGAGTGTTGGTCAGGAAGATGTTAACTTTGGAAAAAAGAAAGCAGACTCAAAGAACATAGCTAAGAATGATGTAGAGGAATCCATATGCTCTGGTTACTTTAAGAAATCTGAAATTCCAAGAACCGGTGGTTAAATATTGCAATTGATAGATGATTTGGTTAAAGTGGGACAGACAATGGGTTATAATATGAAGGGTTGCATGAAGAATATGTAAGAGATTATTGAATTGCAAGGAGTGAATTAAGTTCATTGATGAATTTTTTGTCGTTGAATATCCAAGGCCTCGCTCAAAAGGCCAAAAAAGATTGTGTTAAGGAGCTTTGTGTGACTAATAAGGTAAATTTTTTATCTTTGCAAGAAACAAAAATGGAGTCTATCGAGTTATTTTGTATTAAACGGTGTTGGGGAAATTTGGCTTTTGATTATGTGTATAACACTTCTGTTGGCAATTCGGGTGGGATTCTTTGTGTTTGGGACTCAAATTTGTTCAAGAAATTGAATGCTACTGTTTCGGATTACTTTGTTACTATTAGAGGCAATTGGGTGTCCAATGGTAAAAAGCTTCTGTTAATTTTGGTGTATGCTCCTTAATAGCTAACCAAGAAAAGGATGTTATGGGATTATTTGTCTCTCGTGATGTCTAATTGGGAAGGCGAGATGATTATTATGGGTGATTTTAGTGAAGTTCGTAACAAATCTGAAAGGTTTGGTTCGGTGTTTAATAGCCAAGGTGCGGATGCTTTTAATCTATTTATTTCTAATGCGGAATTAACGGAGGTTCCTCTAGGAGGATGCTCATTCACTTGGTGTCACAAATCTGCCACTAAAATGAGTAAACTCGATCGATTCCTTATTTCTGAGAGTCTCATGTGTTCGTGCCCTAATATTTCTTCTATCACTTTGGATTTTTATTTATCAGATCATCGTCCGATTTTAATGCGTGAGGTGTTTTTTGATTATGGGCCGGTTCCATTTAGATTTTTTCATTACTGGTTTGAGTTCGAAGGTTTTGACAAGTTTGTTGAAGACTCTTGGAAGGAAGCCCCTGTAATGAACTCGAATGCTTTGGCTAGAATGATGAAAAAACTTAAATACTTGAAAGAGAAGATTCGTATGTAGAACAAATTGTATAAGGAGAAGTCGAATAATAAGAAAATAAGTTTGAAAGCTGAACTCGCGAAATGTGATTCAATCATTGATAAAGGTGATGGAGAAGGAAATGTGGTTAATAGAAGATCTGAGGCTATTAGATCACTTCAAGAATTGGAGAAGATTCATTCCTTGAAAGTGGCACAAAAAGTGAAAATCAAATGGGCTATTGAGGGTGATGAAAATTCTAAATATTATCACCGTGTTCTTAATAAAAAGAGAAGTCATCTTAATATACGTGGTATATTGGTTGATGGTACATGGATTGAAGATCCTTCTTTGGTGAAAAGTGAGTTTCTAAATCACTTTAAAGATCGTTTTAATCAGCCGCATGATAATCGTACTTGTTTTGATATGAATTTCATGAATAAACTTAATTCTGATCAAATTGCTGATTTGGAATGTGATGTTTCTAAAAAGGAGATAAAAGAGCGGTGTAGGATTGTGGAATTGATAAATCTCTAGGTCCAGATGGATTTACGTTTGGTTTCTATCGTCGGTATTGGAATCTCATTGAAAGTGATGTTGTTGATGCGGTGACTTGTTTCTTTCATGAAGGTTATTTCCCTAAAGGTAGTAATTCTTCTTTTGTTACGTTGATTCCAAAAACTCCTAATGCTAATTTGGTCAAAGACTTTAGACCTATTAGTTTAATTGGGAGCATGTATAAAATTATTGCTAAGATCTTGGCGAATCGCCTTGTAGTGGTGTCGGGTGATCTTGTTAATGAGATTCAATCTGCATTTGTAGTTGATAAGCAAATTCTGGATGGTCCATTTATATTGAATGAGCTTGTTCAGTGGTGTAAGAAGCAGAAACAATCTTTGGTCTTTAAAGTTGATTTTGAAAAGGCTTATGACTCGGTTCGATGGGATTTTCTGAATGACATTTTGAGGAATTTCGGTTTTGGAGAGAAGTGGTGTATGTGGATTCAAAGTTGTCTTAAATCTTCTAGAGTTTCGGTTATTGTGAATGGAAGTCCTACGGAGGAATTTCAGTTTTATAAAGGCCTTAAACAAGGGGACCCGTTATCTCCCTTCTTGTTCATATTGGTCATGGAGAGCTTACATATTTCTTTCCAAAGAGTGGTGGATGCTGGTTTGTTCAAAGGTATCTGATGCGTGGGAATTGCACCAGGCTTTACCTCTCGAGGGATCTCGAGAAACTTACAACCCCCACCAGGCAGTGTACCTGATCGTTGTAGTATAGTATAGTGACAAGTACCAGGGGATTGATTGTTCAACTCAGGAATAGTGTCGATAGGATTAGAAAGCCTAAAAACTCGGTCTAGAGGTAAGGGATGATTCTTTTTGTATTTTTATATTTTTATAAAAGCAAGTAAAATCTCGGGTTTTGGAAGAGTGGGCGGAATTAGTTGCTAGTCAACTAACCCAATAACTAAGATGCAATCAAAATAAAATAACAAAAATGTAAATAAAGCTAATTAAACTAGTGGTGTGAACAATAAATGGGAAAATTGTGTTTACTTAGATTTCATTACTCCCTAGATATCTTTTACAGGTTGATAGTTCGTTACAGATGCGTGGATGACGGGTTATATTCCTTAATATCATTTGTGGGGTGGCGTACGTACTTCCCCAACTCTATAAGCTCCTACTTCACTCCTATGTCGAGCCTGCAAGAAGCTCCTAACATGGGATCACTAGAATTCGCTCATGCATTAAATACAACCATAAAAACCTAGTACGCATTGGTTCATGTTTCTTAAGACGTTCAAGCAAGTTACACTATGGAAGTCTGCCAGTTTTCTTAAGCCTAATATCGAAATCATTCATTCGTAACAACTATAAACAAGCAATCAACCCATAATCAACATCTAGGTTTCACTACATCTAAGCAAACACATTATAGATCTAGCCTAGCATGTTAAAATCAAGACAAGTGTAAGATATATTCAAACAACACATAGACATATTGAATGAATTGAAAGGATACTTATCTTAATTGAACATGAAAGGTTTCAAAAGGTAAAAACCCTTGAAAATACTGATAAAATCGTGCTAGGGTTTCTCCAAGTTATCCCTCTAATTGACCTCTCTTAATGAATGAAAATTACAAAACTATATATAGATTTTCCAACGTGACGGCGTCAAGAAAAGAAATCTGACGCCGTCAACTCGCCGCCCATAATAATATCGGATTACCTAGATCCAGGTCTGACGCCGTCAAGAGCAACTTTCCTCTGGCCGTCACGTGTAATGGGACCATGACGGCCTATGGTGATGCCGTCATGCCCCTTAGTGTAAAACTCTCTGGACCGTCACGGACTCTATCCACTTCACCTCTTGTTTTATCTCTTGACGCCGTCATGTAGAATTTGGTGACACCGTCAGGTACTGTTCCCAGCAAGAAAAATTAAGACTTTGCCGTTTTCTTCACTTTTATGCTCCAAAAACGTCCAAAATGTTTCTTTTTCCAGAATTCACTCCAAAAGTACCTAAAATCACAAAAGGAACGATTTAGAGCAATATTTGATCAAATAAATTCAATTCCGGGCTTAAATGACCCCCTAAAAACGGATCATTTTTTGCCTCATCATATACCCTTACACTTGAGATTTGCTTGTCCTCAAGCAAATGCGCTTTTATTCTAATCAAAATACAAGTTAGGGGTCATTTAACACTAATATAAAAGTAATTACAAAAAATAATCGTTCCACTAAAGACCAAAGACAAGCACGGAGGTCATACACTAGCACCTCACAAATAGTGTTTAGATACTCACATCTCTCGGGTGTAATAAAGTATATATCACAATATGAAAATGGAAAACATCTCTCACTACCTGTCATAGCAAAATAGATTACCATAGGCTTGGGAAAGGATCAAACCTCCACCACATAACGTAAGCACCTAGGATAAACTATCAAAGAGGTCTTTCAAAGGGTTATAACGTTAGGTGTAGGGATATGGAATACACGGTTTTGTTGGATAAAGGCAATCTTTACTGGTGGCGAGTTAATCATCTTAGTTAATTACATGTACAATATGGCGTTGCTAAGCCAAGACTCGACTCGACTTAAGCTAATAAATAAAAAATAACAAAAACATAAAACAAACATAGAATGAAACGGGATGGTAGTCCGTATGTTTTTTTTTCTCTTTTTTTTTTTTTTTTTTTTTTTTTTTTTTTTTTTTTTTTGCATACACTCTTACCCTGCCATCCAAAATAATACATCATAGGGAGTGAACATTCTCCTTACACTTAAATTTTTACATACTTTACAATAAACTAATCTAATGACTCGAATTAAGATAATCAAAACACTTGGAGTACTTTTAAGATTAACGCACATATGGGGGTAATAATATGATGTTCTTCCCCATTACTCCATAACATTAGTACTTTACCCATGAGTCCCAATCGTCCCAAAACAATATGTACAAGGATATGACTCGACTTAGCAACCATGTAATCAATTAGATAATTAACTAAGGGTTTAAACAAATAACAATAATGCACTAAAGATGAGTGCATACACGGAAGGCTGAGGCGATTTGGGAGTACATTTAAGTGGGGTGTAATAAATTCTTCCTTTAAGTAAGATGCTTAAAGTTAGAAACGAAAAGATAAGCTCGGAGGGGTGTACTAGGGGTTTCGTGTACTAAAAATGAGTACAACGCTAAGGTGTGGGAAAAATTAATTGACTTTACTAGCCAAGTAATATGACTTAAATGGTCAAGTAATTATGATACGGGTTTAATACAAGGGTGATCCTAATGCCTCTTATTATGTAGTAAATCCTACTACACGAATGTAGTCTCACTAGCGGTCTCGGGATGCATCACTAACGCAAGTTCTAGAATCTAAATGCTACCGGTACACTCATAAGCACTAATAGTAAATGCTTTTCCTATTAAATCTAAAGGCGAACCTCACATATTTGGGTGAAAAATTTTTCTGAATGGTACGGTTTTGTGCTAGTCATACAATCTCCTATCCATGAGACGCTTGCTAAGGCTAAAGTTTCACTCTTAAATGTTGTAAAAAAATTAAATTTGGCGCTAAAATTACACTAACAAGTATTTCTTATAGTTTTATTACACACCTCCCATCAAACAAACAAACTCAAGTGAAAGTGTATCCTATAAGGTATCATCATTTACCCTCCCCTTACACTTAGGATGAACATTGTCCCTAATGTTCAATTAAAGAATGTAAAAGTGAAATAGGTAAAAGAATGAAAGCAAATACTCCCCTGATTCGTTCGGTGTGGATAGTGCAGTAACAAGGTTAGATCTTCCTCCAAGAAAATGAACAATCAAAGCTTCCCTTCCAGAATATAAATCATCTTCTTGTCATACATAACCTATTAAACCTGAGAAAACAAACAAGGCAACCTCGCGTAAAATCGGTGGCAATCTATATATACTAACAAATCCTAGAAAATAATGTAAGATATAATGCTTGTGGAATGAATGTTTGCAGATTTCCTGGAGTTTATAAAACTAAAGAATTAGCAAAAACTTTAAGATTCCATTAGAAAAACAAAACTAGCAAAATTTCTAGAATTTTACACATGACGCCGTCAGGAATTACTTCCTGACGCCGTCAGAAGTGACCTGCATAAATCTTTACGTTAAGTTTTTGGAAAATTTCTGAAAAAACTTATGTCCTACTTCCTGGAAAATCCTGCAAAACATCATTATGACTCGATACAAGCATTTGACTCTAACAAATACGAATATACATGTCCATTTAATATTCTGGAGAATCATGATCAATTTTGTTTCTTAAAAACATATTTGGGGTTTCCCCATACACTTATCTTTTGCGAAATACCTTTGGATGAAGTTAAGACTAAGTCAAACGACAAAATAAAGTATTTTCACAATTTTATTTTTGAAACATGATCTACCAACAATAAAAATAAAGCATGCATACGGAAATAAATAACAATCAAACAAATAAAAATCACACAAAGCATGGGTTGCCTCCCAAGAAGCGTTTTTCTTTATTTACGAGTCTTGTAGCTAGACTCAAGGTCATGGGCTATTACGTGACCTCATCGTTGGTCTCGCTTTCTAGGTCATCTCTAATATCGGTATCACTTTCATAGTGCAGGTATTTTGGGTCTTCAAACTCAAAGACATCGTCCCGATACTTGGATCCAAGTTTTCCAACATCCTTAAAGAATCCACATGATAAATCAAAAGTGTTCTTACATCCTCTCCGAACATCTTCAT
The DNA here is from genome assembly GCA_030686995.1 of Artemisia argyi. Lineage (NCBI taxonomy): Eukaryota > Viridiplantae > Streptophyta > Magnoliopsida > Asterales > Asteraceae > Artemisia > Artemisia argyi. The sequence goes on from CM060682.1 coordinate 176,384,997, forward strand.
CACATAAGATAAGTTAAGAACCTAGCTTATCAAGCCCGTCACAATCGATTCCTTTGAGGTCCCTTCTCTTGTATGGCGTTTGGTATGACACCCTCCTAATTCCATCAGCGAAGGTCATGATTCCGTTCCGGTAGTCAAGCATTAAGTTAGTGATTTCACAAAAGGGTGCTCCGAAAACAACTTGTGACAACCTTGGGTCGACATAGTCCTCAATGTTGTCCACAATTGTAAAGTCCATTGTGAATGCCATATTTCCAACGAATACCTGAACTTCATGATCTCTACCAACAACATTTTCTCCTTTATAAATCATTCCCCATCTGCAGATATTGTTATAGTGGAATAGGGACATAAAATTCTTAGGTAGGAACACGTTAATGTAGACATTATCGAAATACTTGTGACCGATCATACAAGGGATTTTGAGATTATTCGGATCACGCCGCCTTATCCTCCCCGATCCTCCATCCCTTGATCTATATATATTCCCTTTCAGTGATGGACGGTACTCGTACACCTCCTTATTACCCTTCCGAAAAATCACCTTCCTGACGCCATTGGTGAATAAGGCACTACCATCCTTCTCGTCAAGGATTACTCCCGACTCATCGACAAATGGTTTACCGAGAACAAGGTTGGTTAATGTTATATTGGTCACTGAGTCTATGTCATCGACTACGGTGAGGTCAATGTTATAGACGAATTCTCCAATTATAACTGATAGATTTTTTATAATTCTGGCGTTATTGATTCCTTCATACAATGTACGCTCAGTGAAGGCTTCGTTGTAAAGGGAAAGGGGGATTATGTTGACAGGGAGGTTAGGATCTATATGAGTATCGGTTAAGAGCTTCTTCCTAGTAGTGCAGGAAATCTTGAAAACTTTAGAGTTGCTTCCCTCAATCCTATCACTACTCCTTTTAGTCATACCCACCAAATTTTTCTCGGGTTCCTCTATAATAGATTTACCCAAAATTGCTGGATTCTTCGTATGCTCTTTTGATCTCTCTCTCACTTCATCCAATTTGCCTGACTCTTGAGTAACGGAGTCCTCGGATGAGTTGGCAGGGCTTTTGGTCAATTCGTGGTCTAACCTTGAGGTTTCATCCTTAGCTTCATGACCCTTATTTCCAGTGGGTTGTTGGCTCTGGTCAGGTGTAGGAGTAGATATTGTGGTGATAGTATTTACAAAATGGATTGGTCCTAGGGGGTTAACAGGGTCCCTCACGTCCTTTACCTTTGGTGACAGATGTTTAAAGAATTTACTAGGGCTTTTTATTTTCACAGGAGAGGCTGGCTGATTCATGACGGTAACAGATTTGACCTCTTCAGCCTGAATTGGTTTATTAACATCGTGCTCTTTAATAGCAGTTAACAGACTACAAATCTTGTCATTCATATCGGCTTGCTATTGTTTAAATTTAGTCTCGAGCGTAGAGAGCTGTAATTCTTGAGAGAGAATGATCTTTCGCAAGGCATCTTCATAGCTTTGCCTAGGAGTGCTCTGTGATGGAAAATGCTCGGACCATTCGAGTGGAGGGGAATCATTGAAGGATACGCTCCGAGTTTGGTATCCTCTGAAATTAGGTTTATCCTTCCATGCCTCATAGGTCTCGTCAAAGTTTCGAGGACCTCGACCAACGTGTGACGATGTGAATTCCTTAAAAGCATGTTTTGGGAGCTTCATGCAGTTATGAGTTTCATGAAGGCCATTACACAATTTACATGAAGAAGTGATTTTGTTCACTTGGCTTGAAGGCTTAGGAGCTTCGTAAGATTTCATGAGAAACTTGACTTGGTCCTCAAGTTCCATGATCTTACGGTCGGGAGTGCTAGAATTGTTTGAAGGCAAAGATATTGCCTTGACCGTTTTGTTCAAATCACGGGGATCATTCCAACTTTCGTTGTCATAGAGAGCAAGATCTTCTATGAGTTCCCATGATTCTTCCGCACTTAGATCACGTAGCTTACCACCGGCCGATTGGTCAATGGTTCGCCTTGTGGAGAGATCGATATGGTCATAGAAGATTTGGACTTGGAGCCAAAGATCTATGCTATGATGAGGGACTTTTTGGAGTAAGTCCTTGAAACGAGTCCATGCTTCATATATAGTTTCACCTTGACGTTGTTGGAACATCAAGATATCATTTCTAAGCTTGGTAGTTCTCCCCGGTGGGAAAAATTGAGCAAGGAAACGAGTGGTGAGATCATCCCATGAGGTGATGGATCCCGCGGGTAAACGTTCAAGCCATTGACTAGCTTGATCACGTAGAGAGAATTGGAATAGGCGTAATCGGGTCGCTCTCTAGTTGTAACATCAAGGTCTATAGAATCTACGATTTTAAGGAAGTCCTTGAGATGTTGATTAGGATCTTCGGAACGAAGTCCATGGAATGCACATCCGCTTTGCACCAACCGGATGGTGTCGGATCGCAAGGGGGACACCTTGGCTCCATGGGTGAGCTCAATAGTGTTTCGATAGCCTTGGTGGCTAGGTCGGGAATACTCTCCTAGGGTTCGGGGCCTAAGAGGTTGGCTTGCTAGTGTTGGGTTTTGTGGGTGGTCTTGTTGTGGTGGATTGATGGGTTCAAAGATGTTACCACCTTTCATGATGTCGGATGGTAAAGGTTACGAACAAAGACACGAAGAAATAGATAGACTAAAGAAAACCTAAAAAATAAAAATAAAATCTTACTAGAAAGGAATCTAGCAAGTAGACCTAATAAAAAGAAATTCTAACCTAGACAATAACTATTCCCCGGCAGCGACGCCAAAAACTTGATGCGTGGGAATTGCACCACGCTTTACCTCTCGAGGGATCTCGAGAAGCTTACAACCCCACCAGGCAGTGTACCTGATCGTTGTAGTATAGTATAATGACAAGTACTGGGGGATTGATCGTTCAACTCAGGAATAGTGTCGCTAGGATTAGAAAGCCTAAAAACTAGGTCTAGAGGTGAGGGATGATTCTTTTTGTATTTTTATCTTTTTATAAAAGCAAGTAAAATCTCGGGTTTTGGAAGAGTGGGCGGAATTAGTTGCTAGTAAACTAACCCAATAACTAAGATGCAATCAAAATAAAATAACAAAAATGTAAATAAAGCTAATTAAACTAGTGGTGTGAACAATAAATGGGAAGATTGTGTTTACTTAGATTTCATTACTCCCTAGATATCTTTTACAGGTTGATAGTTTGTTACATATGCGTGGATGACGGGTTATATTCCTTAATATCATTTGTGGGGTGGCGTACGTACTTCCCCAACTCTATAAGCTCCTACTTCACTCCTATGTCGAGCCTGCAAGAAGCTCCTAACATGGGATCACTAGAATTCGCTCATGCATTAAATACAACCATAAAAACCTAGTACGCATTGGTTCATGTTTCTTAAGACGTTCAAGCAAGTTACACTATGGAAGTCTGCCAGTTTTCTTAAGCCTAACATCGAAATCATTCATCCGTAACAACTATAAACAAGCAATCAACCCATAATCAACATCTAGGTTTCACTACATCTAAGCAAACACACAATAGATCTAGCCTAGCATGTTAAAATCAAGACAAGCGTAAGATATATTCAAACAACACATAGACATATTGAATGAATTGAAAGGATACTTATCTTAATTGAACATGAAAGGTTTCAAAGGGTAAAAACCCTTGAAAATACTGATAAAATCGTGCTAGGGTTTCTCTAAGTTATCCCTCTACTTGTCCTCTCTTAATGAATGAAAATTACGAAACTATATATAGATTTTCCAACGTGACGGCGTCAAGAAGAGAAATCTGACGCCGTCAACTCACTGCCCATAATAATATCGGATTGCCTAGATCCAGATCTGACGCCGTCAAGAGCAACTTTCCTCTGGCCGTCACGTGTAATGGGACCATGACGGCCTATGGTGACGCCGTCATGCCCCTTAGTGTAAAACTCTCTGGACCATCACGGACTCTATCCACTTCACCTATTGTTTTATCTCTTGACGCCGTAATGTAGAATTTGGTGACGCCGTCAGGTACTGTTCCCTGCAAGGGAAATTAAGACTTTGCCGTTTTCTTCACTTTTATGCTGCAAAAACGTCCAAAATGCTTCCTTTTCCAGAATTCACTCCAAAAGTACCTAAAATCACAAAAGGAACGATTTAGGGCAATATTTGATCAAATAAATTCAATTCTAGGCTTAAATGACTCCCTAAAAACGGATCATTTTTAGCCTCATCAGTATCGTGTTAACTCCTTCGCTAACTTTATCACATATGTTTTATGCCGATGATGCTATATTTATGGGTCAGTGGAGCGAGTCGAATATTGAAACTCTTGTTCACGTATTGGAATGTTTTTACCGTGCATCGGGCCTCCGTATCAACATGACTAAAAGTAAGCTTTTGGGTATTTCTGTGGAATCCGAAAAAGTGGAGCAAGCAGCGATGAAGATAGGTTGTACATAGGTTGTACAACTTTTAATATTCCTTTTTATTATCTAGGGTCGAAAGTGGGAGGTCTTATGTCTCGTATTCAATCTTGGAATGAAGTGATTGAAGGTATGGAAACTCGTTTATCTAAATGGAAATTGATGGTATGTCAAGTTTGTTTGCGCTTAATAGAGCTCTTATGTTCAAATGGGTGTGGCGATTTATTACTCAAAGTTCTTTATGGACTAGGGTGATAAAAGCGTTGCATGGAGAAGATGGAAAAATTGAGAAGCTGTCGAAATCTTATTATCCGTCTATATGGCTTGATATCATTCATAAAGTGGAGATGTTCAAGTCTCGTGGTATTGATTTGGTTGGCTTAATTCATTCGAAATTGGGTAATGGGGCGAACATGCCTTTTTGGGAGGTTGCTTGGCGTGGAGAATCTGCGTTTAAAACGTTATACCCTAGTGTTTATGCGTTGGAATCTCACAAACAAATTGACGTTGCCTCGAAGCTTTCTCATACAAGTCTTGATTTCTCTTTTCGTCATACTCCTAGGGGAGGTGTTGAGTTGTTTCAATTCGATCAGCTAAAGGAAAAGGTGGAGGACTGTGTTCTTGTTAGTATGAAGGATAGATGGGGTTGGTCTTTGGAAGGTTCGGGTGACTTCTCGGTTGCGTCGGTTAGGAAGATGATTGATGGTTTCATGTTACTGGAGGTGTCATCTAAGACGAGATGGATTACAGCAGTCCATATAAAGGTAAATGTTTTAGCTTGGAAAGTTAAACTTGATTGTCTTCCTACTAGATTCAATATCTCTCGTAGAGGTATGGATATTGAATCTATTTTATGTCCTATATGTGGTAAGGCGGCGGAATTGACTAGGCATATGTTTTTCATGTGTCCTATTTCTAGGGATATATTGCATAAGATTGCTCGTTGGTGGGATATTGATTATATGGAGGTCTCTTCATATGAAGAGTGTTGGATTTTGAATCTTCGGCTTTCGATCAAGCATAAACAATTGTTTGAAGGATTGTGCTATATAATGTGGTGGCATATTTGGAATTATCGGAATAAGAGTATCTTTGGTAATGAATCTCCCTCAAAGGTGGATCTATTTGATGATATGGTGTCCCGTTCGTTTTTTTGGTGTCGTTATAGATGTAAAGTTTCTTATAGTTGGGTCGAGTGGCTTAAAAACCCTCATACTTTTTCTTTGTAAGTTTCTAGCTTCTTGTTAGTTTGTGTTATTAAAATCCACCGTTCAAAAAAATGAGAAAACAATATAATTAAACTTTTTAAATGATTATCTTTAATAATAATAAACTATAATTAGAAATCATAAATCAACCTAAACAAATATTAAATTATTTGTTTTTAATTGATACGTGGGAATCGCATCAGGCTTTACCTCTCAAGGGATCTTGAGAAGCTTACAACCCCCACCAGGCAGTGTACCTGATCGTTGTAGTATAGTATAGTGACAAGTACCGGGGGATTGATCGTTCAGCTAGGAATAGTGTCGCTAGGATTAGAAAACCTAAATACTAGTTCTAAAGGTGAGGGAAGATTATTTTTGTATTTTTATATTTTTTAGAAAGCAATTTAAATTCCCGGGTTTTGAAGGATTTGGGCGGAATTAGTTGCTATTCAACTAACCCAATACTAAGATGCAATCAAAATAAAATACTAAAAATGAAAATAAACTAATTTATACTAAAGTTGTGAGCAGTAATTGGAGAAAATGTGTTTACTTAGATTTCACTACTCCCTAGACATCTCTTACACGTTAATTACTTGTTATAATTGCATGGATGACAGATCGTATTCCTTAATACCATTCATGGGGTGGCACACTTAACTCCCCAATTCTATGAGCTCTTATCTCCTCCTACACCATGCCCAGCACAACTATAGGGATTGTAAACAGTGGCTCATGCATTAAATACAACCAATAAAGACCTAGTGCGCGTCGGTTCATGTTTCTTAAGACGTTCAAGCATGTTACCAATTGGAGATCTGCCAGTTTTCTTAAACCTAACATATAAATCATTCATCCAAGGCAAGAATAAACAAGTAATCAACACATAATCAACATCTAGGTTTCATTAGATCTAAGCAAACACAAGATAGATCTAGCCTAGCATGATGGAATTAAGACAAGAACAAGATATAGACAACCAACATATAGACATATTGATTGAATTAAAAGAACACTTATCTTGATTAAACATGCAAGGTATCAAGGGGTTGGAACCCTTGAAAAACCTGTAAAGTTACACCAAAATCGTACTTAGGGTTTCTCCCAAAACTTCTCTCCTTAAATGTGAAAAATTAGAAAACTATATATAGAGAAAGGGGTCTGACGGCGTCAAGACAAAGCTTGTGACGCCGTCACCTCGCCGCCAAAACTCTTCTCGGACTGCCTTGATCTACATTTGACGCCGTCTAGACTTAATCATTTCCAGGCCGTCATGACTTTTACTCTTGACGCCCTACCTTCATGACGCCATCAAATCTCTACTGGACCGTCATAGAATTTTGCTCTTGACGCCGTCACCTACTGTTCCCAGCATGAAAAATTAAGACTTTGGCGTTTTCTTCACTTTTATGCTCCAAAAACGTCCGAATTGCTTCCTTTTCCAGATTTCACTCCCAAAGTACCTAAAATCACAAAAGGAACGATTTAGGGCAATATTTGATCAAATAAATTCGAATTCGGGCTTAAATGACCCCCTAAAAACGGATCATTTTTCGCCTCATCATATACCCTTACACTTGAGATTTGCTTGTCCTCAAGCAAATGCGCTTTTATTCTAGTCAAAATACAAGTTAGGGGTCATTTAACACTAATATAAAAGTAATTACAACAAATAATCGTTCCACCAAAGACCAATAGACAAGCACGGAGGTCATACACAAGCACCTCACAAATAGTGTTTAGATACTCACATCTCTCGGGAGTAATAAAGTATAGATTACAATATGGAAACGGAAGATATCTCTCACTACCTGTCATAGCAAAATAGATTACCATAGGCTTGGGAAAGGATCAAACCTCCACCACATGGCGTAAGCACCTAGGATAAACTATCAAAGAGGTCTTTTAAAGGGTTGTAACGTTAGGTGTAGGGATATGAAATACACGGTTTTATTGGATAAAGGAAGTTTTACTGGTGGCGAGTTAACAATCTTGGTTAATTACATGTACAATGTGGCGTTGCTAAGCCAAGACTAGACTCGACTTAAGCTAATTAATGAGAAATAACAAAAACATAAAATGAACATAGAATGAAAAGGGATGGTAGTCCGTATGTTTTTTTCTCATTTTCCTTTTTCTATATATATATATATATATATATATTTATTTTATTTATTTATTTTTTTTTGCATACACTCTTACCCTACCATCCAAAATAATACATCATAGGGGATGAACGTTCCCCTTACACTTGAATCTTTACATACTTTACATTAAACTAATCTAATGACTCGAATTAAGAAAATCAAAACACTTTGAGCACTTTTAAGATTAACGCACATATGGGGGTAATAATATTATGTTCTTCCCCATTACTCCATAAAATAAGTACTTACCCATGAGTCCCAATCGTCCCAAAACAATATGTACAAGGATATGACTCGACTTAGCAACCATGTAATCAATTAGATAGTTAACTTAGGGTTTAACAAATAACAATAATGCACTAAAAATGAGCGCATACACGGAAGGCTAAGGCGATTTGGTTGTACATTTAAGTGGGGTGTAACAAATTCTTCCTTTAAGTAAGATGCTTAAAGTTAGAAACGAAAAGATAGGCTCGGAGGGGTGTACTAGGGGTTTCGTGTACTAAAAATGAGTACAACGCTAAGGGTGTGGGAAAAATTAGTTGACTTAACTAGCCAAGTAATATGACTTAAATGGTCAAGTAATTATAATACGGGTTTAACACAAGGGTGATCCTAATGCCTCTTATCATGTAGTAAATCCTACCACACGAATGTAGTCTCACTAGCGGTCTCGGGATGCATCACTAACGCAAGTTCTAGAATCTAAATGCTACCGGTACACTCATAAGCACTAATAGTAAATGCTTTTCCTATCAAATCTAAAGGCGAACCTCACATATTTGGGTGGAAAATTTTTCTGAAAGTACGGTTATGTGCTAGTCATACAATCTCTTATCCATGAGACGCTTGCTATGGCTAAAGTTTCACTCCTAAATGTTGTAAAAAATTTTAAATTTAGCGCTAAAATTGCACTAACAAGTATTTCTCATAGTTTTATTATACATCTACCATTAAACAAAACAAACTCAAGCGAAAGTGCATATGTAAGGTATCATCTTTTTACCCTCCCCTTACACTTAAGATGAACATTTGTCCCCAATGTTCAAGTAAATAATGTAAAAGTGAAAAAAGTAAAAAGAATGAAATCAAATACTCCCCTGATTCGCTCGGTATGGATAATAAGGTGGTCAGATTAAATCTTCCTCCAAGAAAATGAACAATCAAAGCTTCCCTTCCAGAATATAAATCATCTTCTTGTCATACATAACCTGTAAAACCTGAGAAAATAGACAAGACAACCTCGCGTAAAATCGGCGGCATCCTATATAAGTTACTAAATCCTAGAAAACAAGATAAGATATAATGCTTGTGGAATGAAATTTGCAGATCTCCTGGAGATTATAAAGCTTAATAATTCACAAAAACCATAAGACTCCGTTAGAAAAACAAAATCGATAAAATTTCCAAATTTTTTTACACCTGACGCCGTCAAGAGTAAACTCCTGACGCCGTTAGAATTGACCTGCAGAAATTCTTATGTTAAGTTTCCGGAAAATTTCTGGAAAAACTTGGTCCTACTTCCTGGAAAATCCTGTAAAACTTCATCATGACTCAATACAAGCATTTGACTCTAACAAATACGAATATACATGTTCATTTAATATTGTGGAGAATCATGATCGGTTTGTTTCTTAAAAACATATTTGGGGTTTCCCCTTACACTTATCTTTTGCAAAAATACTTTTAGGTGGAGTTAAGACTAGGCCAAAACAAAAAATTAAAGTATTTCCACTTCTTAATTGAGAAACATGATCTACCAACAATAAAAATAAAGCATGCATACGGAAACAAATAACAATCAAACAAGAAATAAAATCACACTAAACATGGGTTGCCTCCCAAGAAGCGCTTTTCTTTATTTACGAGTCTTGTAGCTAGACTCAAGGTCATGGGCTAACGTGTATCGCTTATGCTCACATAACCAAGTGTGAGCCATCTAATAGTCGCCTCATCTTTCTTATAATCATCTCCTAATTCTAAGCATCCGCGATAGTATCTTTTATTCTTTTCATGAGTATACTTAAGTCCTTTTCTCTTATCATTCTCACTTAGCATCTCTACGGGCGGATACCTACTACACTTTTCCATGGAAAAATCCTTGAACCTAGGGTGTGTGTGGGGCATTTGATAGAGAAAATCTTCTTCCCCATCCGAGAATGTAATTAACCCTTCTATGAGTTTTTCATCGAGGTTGGTCAACCGTTTGAAAGGTCTTCCAAACACAACTTGGGTCAATTTATCATCAATAAATTCTCCTAGACTCTCCATAACCATGAATTCAATAAGATAAACTGAACTTCCTACAAACACATGCAATGGTATTGCCCTAGCCACAATATTTTCCCCTTTGTATTCTAACTCATCTACCATGATTTTATTGTATTCAATACGCGAGATTACGTTCATTGGAATAGATGAGTTAAGATAGGCGTTAAAGCTCTTAAATCCGATCTTACAAGGAAATTGCATGTTAAATGAACTATCACACTCAATCCTAGTTCTAGGGTCGACATACCTAAGAGGGTTTATTTCCTCTTCCATTCTATCCTCATTAATCACATCACCATCATCAAGATCATCGTCGGAGTCTGAATAGTAAAAGGGGCTAGCCCTACGGTCATCATCATGATCAGACTCCTCTAACTCAGAATTATTGTCAAAGTGATGATTGGGCGAAAGGTTAGGTGGGTTCTCATTCTCAACTAAAGGGAGTGGGGCGGGCATTTGGAAAATCCTACGACGAAAAACACGAATAACAGGAATCAAACGATCAATGTTATTGTTATCCATCAAAATAGTTTACGAACAAAGGACACAAAGAAATAAGATAGACTAAAGAAAACCTAAAAATAAAAATAAAATCTTACTAGAAAGGAATCTAGCAAGTAGACCTAATACAAAGAAATTCTAACCTAGACAATAACTATTCCCCAGGCTGCGGCGCCAAAAACTTGATACGTGGGAATCGCACCAGGCTTTACCTCTCAAGGGATCTTGAGAAGCTTACAACCCCCACCAGGCAGTGTACCTGATCGTTGTAGTATAGTATAGTGACAAGTACCGGGGGATTGATCGTTCAGCTAGGAATAGTGTCGCTAGGATTAGAAAACCTAAATACTAGTTCTAAAGGTGAGGGAAGATTATTTTTGTATTTTTATATTTTTTAGAAAGCAATTTAAATTCTCGGGTTTTGAAGGATTTGGGCGGAATTAGTTGCTATTCAACTTACCCAATACTAAGATGCAATCAAAATAAAATACTAAAAATGAAAATAAACTAATTTATACTAAAGTTGTGAGCAGTAATTGGAGAAAATGTGTTTACTTAGATTTCACTACTCCCTAGACATCTCTTACACGTTAATTACTTGTTATAATTGCATGGATGACGGATCGTATTCCTTAATACCATTCATGGGGTGGCACACTTAACTCCCCAATTCTATGAGCTCTTATCTCCTTCTACACCATGCCCAGCACAACTATAGGGATTGTAAACAGTGGCTCATGCATTAAATACAACCAATAAAGACCTAGTGCGCGTCGGTTCATGTTTCTTAAGACGTTCAAGCATGTTACCAATTGGAGATCTGCCAGTTTTCTTAAGCCTAACATATAAATCATTCATCCAAGGCAAGAATAAACAAGTAATCAACACATAATCAACATCTAGGTTTCATTAGATCTAAGCAAACACAAGATAGATCTAGCCTAGCATGATGGAATTAAGACAAGAACAAGATATAGACGACCAACACATAGACATATTGATTGAATTAAAAGAATACTTATCTTGATTAAACATGCAAGGTATCAAGGGGTTGGAACCCTTGAAAAACTTGTAAAGTTACACCAAAATTGTACTTAGGGTTTCTCCCAACACTTCTCTCCTTAAATGTGAAAAATTAGAAAACTATATATAGAGAAAGGGGTCTGACGGCGTCAAGACAAAGCTTGTGACGCCGTCACCTCGCCGCCAAAACTCTTCTCGGACTGCCTTGATCTACATTTGACGTCGTCAAGACTTAATCATTTCCAGGCCGTCATGACTTTTACTCTTGACGCCCTACCTTCATGACGCCGTCAAATCTCTATTGGACCGTCATGGAATTTTGCTCTTGACGCCGTCAGGAGGTTGCTCTTGACGCCGTCACCTACTGTTCCCAGCATGGAAAATTAAGACTTTGGCGTTTTCTTCACTTTTATGCTCCAAAAACGTCCGAATTGCTTCCTTTTCCAGATTTCACTCCCAAAGTACCTAAAATCACAAAAGGAACGATTTAGGGCAATATTTGATCAAATAAATTCGAATTCGGGGCTTAAATGACCCCCTAAAAACGGATCATTTTTCGCCTCATCATTAATAAATAAAAATATACTACGTAACATTTAATTTTTTTTTTAAAACCGCGCGTGTACGAGTATTATTAATGGGATGTGTTAGGGAAACGGGGTCTACCCCCGCCCTCCCTAACACTAGCCCACTGTTCATGCACTGTTCATGTCCTTTTTTTTTTTTTTTTTTTTTTTTGTCATTTTGCTGTTTTTTTTTCAAGTGCCAGTATTGCACATAAGTTATTTTTGTCCTATGTTTTTTTTTTGTCCAAGTGCCAGTACACAAGCAGTATTGCACACAAACATGAATCTTGTATAAACATAAGCAGTATTGCAGGCTCAGATTAAGAAAATCATAATCGCCGATTTAGAACACAAGCATATTGCATTTTTTTCCAAGTGCATAAGCATACAAGCAGATTGCTAACAGGCTCAGATTCATCATCGCCGATTTAGAAAAAAAATATATAAACAAGTACATCCTAACATATTTAGAGATGGTTAATCTAACCAAATAGCCCCCGTGATAAAAGTGTTAGGCTCGGATATGAAGGCTGCAAAGTGATAAAAATATCACTTTGCCATGCCGTTCGGTTTTTTAGAAAACCATTCGTTATCGCCTTTTTTGAAAAAAAAATTTGTCCAACTGCAGCTTGCACACAAGCAGCTTGCACACAAGCAGCTTGCACAAGCAGATTGCACCCAAGTGCACAGATTTGCCACCAAGTGCACAGATTGCACACAAGCAGATTGCACCCAAATGTGCACAGATTGCACCCAAACCAAGTGAAACACAAGTCTCACATCCAACACAACAGTAAGATTCTCAATTCAGAGACTGCACCCATGTTACTCACAAGAGTATAAAGTAAAGATTCCTGCAAATACTCACAAGAAAGTAAAGAGCACTGCAATAATTCACAAGAAAGGCTCCATTATATACAAGGCTCACAAAGAAGCAAGTTTCACCACAATCAATATCACAAACAAGTGAAAGCAAGTCTCACCACAATCAATATCACAAACAAGTGAAAGCAAGTCTCACCACAATCAATATCACAAACAAGTGAAAGGGGTGGGTTAGAACGACGGGGGTATTTGGTTAGATTAACCCTCGCTAATTAAATATTTTAACAAACCATTTCTTAGCAGACTGCACACAAGTGAAACACAAGCAGCAGCAAGTGAAAGCCGCACGTGAAACACAACAAAGATCTATGCTGCCAAAATGTCAAATTCACCATTTAACACACAAGAGGTAACATTAGGCTCAGATTATATATTGGTGCATCATAAGCAAGTTTTATCACATTTGGCTGCAACTTCAAAGGTTGCAAAAAAAAATTTTTTTTGCATGTCCATTCGGTAATGCCACGCCAAAATCAAAACTTTTTTTTAAATCATCATTGCCATATCTCAGTTTTTTTTAAACAAACTGCTTATCAAGTTTCAAAAGCAAACTGCTTAAACCAAGTTTCAAATCAAACTGCTTATAAGCAGTTTGATAAGCAGTTTCATCACAAACTGCTTATCAAGCATATTAGAGAGGGTTAATCTAACCAAATAGCCCCCATCAATATAACCCACCCCATAGGGTCAGAGCACAACATAATCATATATCACATACCTGTGGACTGTGGGGTAGGCCAGAACAGGTATTCATACCACTCATTGGTGGCAGATCAAGGTGCTAACCTACCAATAGCCACAGGTATTCATCACCACAGAACCAACATAACCACAGGTGTTAACCTACAAGCAGATTGCACCCAAATCTGCTCAGATTGCACCCAAACCAAGTGAACCAAAAGTGAAACATAAGTCTCACATTCATCACCACAGAGCACAACATAATCACATATCACATACCTGTGGACTGTGGGGTAGGCCAGAGCAGGTATTCATACCACTCATTGGTGGCATATCAAGGTGTTAACCTACCCACAGCCACAGAACCACCAACATCTCAAATAATCACATAAACATCACATAATCACCCACCACAGAACCACCAACACTTAATCACCCACCACAGAACCACCCACATCTCAAATAATCACATAAACATCACATAATCACCCACCACAGAACCACCAACACTTAATCACCCACCACAGAACCACCCACCACAGAACCACCAACACTTAATCACCCACCACAGAACCACCAACCACAGAACATCACACAAGTCAAATAATCACATAAACATCACATAATCACCCACCACAGAACCAAAACACCCAAACCCTAGTTTTTATAAATTAGGCATTTTTTATTTTATGATAGATCTGTGTAATTAAACAACACACAAGTCATATAATCACATAAACATCACATAATCACCCACCACAAAACCAAAACACCCAAACCCTAGTTTTTATAAATTAGGCATTTTTTATTTTTATGATAGATCTGTGTAATTAAACAATACACAAGTCAAATAATCACATAAACATCACATAATCACCCACCACAGAACCAAAATACCCAAACCCTAGTTTTTATAAATTAGGCGTTTTTTTATTTTTATGATAGATCTGTCTAATTAAACAACACACAAGTCAAATAATCACATAAACATCACATAATCACCCACCAATTTTATACGAAACCCTAAGCCTCAATAACCCCCATTCCACTGATGAACCCTAATTAAATATCAAAAAATCATGCACATACCATCACATTCCACTGATGAACCATCAAATACCACACCACCAATCTAAAAACAAGAGTAATTTTAGATCTAGAACGGTTCTAGATCTAAAATAGAGAGAGAAAAAGAGAGACATATGTGAGATAGAGAGAGAGAGAGAGAGTTAGCGTGTGTGTGGTGTGTGTGATGATATGGGAACGCGTTTTCCCTTTTTTGTTTTTATTTTTATTTTTATTTTTTTAATTTTTTGTTGTAAAACTTGTGTTTTGTAAAAAAAAAAAGTATTTTGTAAAAAAAAATGTATAAGTTATATTTTGTAAAAAAAAAATGTATACGTTATATTTTGTAAAAAAAAATGTATAAGTTATAGTTTGTAAAAAAAATGTATAAGCTATATTTTGTAAAAAAAATTGTATATGTTTTGTTTTGTAAAAAAATGTATAAGTTATATTTGTAAAAAAATGTAAATGTTATAAAAAATGTTATGTAATTGTTATAAAAAATGTAAATGTTGTAAAAAATGTAATTGTTATAAAAAATGTAAATGTTATAAAAAATGTTATGTAATTGTTATAAAAAATGTAAATGTTATAAAAAATGTTATGTATTTTCAGGTTTTCGATTCTCACGAGAGTGGGTGCAAAATATAGCTCGGGAGCTCGGTTTTGTAATTGTAAAAAATAGAACCAAATCAGAAGATGGTCTGATGAACGAAATCAATTATAGGTGTACAAAGAGTGGGAATTATATCGTACGAGGTAGTGGAAAACGGAAAACCAAAACATATAAAACCAATTGTCCATTCAGATTAGTGGCGAAATATCATCGAACAAAAAATTATTGGATTTTGAGGGTGAAGGATGATATGCATAATCATGATATGCTAGAGTCGTTGCATGGTATGGCATATGCAATGCGATTAAATGATGATGAGTTGAGTTTGGTCAAAGAATTGACATATTATAACGTACGACCACTTAATATACTTTCGACAATACAGGGTCGTAATCCGAATAACGTGTCTAGCGTTAGAACTATATATAACGCACAAAGTAAGTTCCGGAGAGACATAGTAGGAGATAGAACTCCAATTCAAGTCCTTTACTCGCATTTGAGGGATTCAGGGTATACATGGTACCCGAGGGTAAATGAGCATACCAACGAGCTTGATGAGCTATTTTTTGTGCACCCCATGTCGTATGCTCTATGGTGTACATTCCCTCAAATAATGCTGATGGACTCCACGTACAATACCACCATGTTTAAATTGCCGTTGTTGAAAATTGTTGGAGTAACTTCAACAAATAAAACATTTTCAATGGCGTATAGCTTTTTATCCAGTGAAAAGGGGCATAATTTTAGATGGGTAATGCAACGTGTGAAGCAAGTGATAGACGAAAGATATTACCCACGTGTTATCGTCACTGACAGAGATTTAGCGTTGGTTGGGGCAATAAAAGAAGAATTTCCTGACGCTCACAAATTACTCTGTCGATGGCATATAGAGCAAAATCTGCTTAAGTTTTGCAGAAATAAATTCGCTGAGTTAAAAGAGTATGAGTCCGTTAAACACCGATGAGATTGGATGGTTAAAGCTCCGACATTCGAATCCTTCAGGGACCATTATCAACGCCTACAACGGCGATTGGTGAACCATCCGGGTATAAAAAAAATTATTAATTCATTGTTTTTTATTATTTAATAAATAAGTACCCGAATGACCTTTTATTAATTCATTTTTTTTTCAGAAATCGATGCGTATATGGATAACTGGCTGCGAGATTACTCACCCATGTTTGTCTCGTATATTACTGACCGATATCACTCCTACGGCCAGACAACAACGTGCAGAGTTGAGGCTCACCACGCGTTGTTGAAATTATATTTGGACGGCAAACAGTCAAAATTAGACAGGTTGTTGAGGTCGATCGATAAGATTCTCATTTCGCAAGAAAATGCGATAAAAGAGACTTTCAATAGAAGCATCAATGAGAAACTAAATACGTGTAATACACCACTATTTCAAGAATTGTGGTATAAAGTTTCCAAACATGCTTTCAACAAGATGGAAAAATAACTCAACCTTAAGATCACCGCAGCAGACTGTAGCCATAAGTTGCGGTCAAATTTCGGACTACCATGCTTTCACGAGATGCAATACTTTAGAGATCATGGTAAGTATATTAAATTTATAACTATCAAGTTGTTTTCCACATTAATATCAGTAATTTATACAAGTCACTTTAATTGAATTCAGGATGCCCCATTCCACTGGATCAAATTGATATTTTTTGGAGAACCCTATCTGTTCCGTGGCCTGTTATCAATAGGCCCCCGTCTGAAGATGGCTCTTCCAGCGAACCTGGTGATGATGATGATACTTCGTTTAACGATGGCGTGCGACAATTCAAGAATATTTTTAGCAAGTCAACGTCGTTTGTCAAGAAAAATATGTTAACGAAGTTGAGAGAAATATTCCAGCCTGAATCTGTTGACACACGTGAACCAACTATTCAAAAAAATACCCGTGGACGTCCGAGCGCAAAGGACAAAAAGGGCAAGGCTACACAAGTCCCGAACTTGAATGAAGTCCCTGACTTTGATGAAGTATCAATCGTAGATCACCGAAGAAGTACAAATTCAAGATCTACAAAAGTCCCGAACTTGCGAAAAGAACTTGCAAGACATAGCTCTTACACGGGTGATAGTCTACGCCACCGATTACATGCTGGAGATAGTGTAAGCAATGCGTTTATTGAGCATATTCCACATATTTTCCGTCCATACCTAATAAGCATACGTAATGTGCGGGGTGATGGAAATTGTGGGTTTCGGTGCATTGCCCATTGTCTTTTTCAAAACGAAGATAGGTGGGACGAAGTCAGACACATGTTGTTACAAGAGTTAGATTATCATAGGCAAGCTTACATAAATATGTGGGAGCAACATGACTTTGACTTTCTTTGGTATATAATAGACTGGTTCAATGGAGGTGCACCCATCGGTCGCTGGATGGTGATGCCACTCACGGGGCTGGTTATCGCTTCAAGGATTCACCGACCTGTTGTATTTTTATCCGAGCAAGGTTGGAACACACGTTTTCCGCTTTTTACTGGCCCAAACTCATCACATGGAACCGACCCCCTTGTGATTGCGCGTGTGGGGGAAGGAGAATATGGTCACTTCACGCTTGACATAGATTCTCCACTACCCCATCTCCACCCACAATGGAGGTTTTTCAGAGTGCCAGTTGCAGCCGAATGGGAAACTTTGTATCATCGTCGACTAATGAATCATTGATTTATGTTGTAAATAATTATACCGACAAAACCATTGTAAATGATTACTGATTTATGTTGTAAATAATAGAGATACTGACAAAACATAGTGAATTATATGTAATAGTTATTTATTTTTGTAAAAATGTATTCTTTGTAATTTTTGTATTTGTAAAACAATGTAAATAATTATTGATTTTATGTTGTAAATAACTGTTTATATTATATAGTAGATGATTAAATATTTATTTAAATTAGTAAATAATATTATTGATTGATTATGCAAATTCTTTTGTCAGGTGAGCCGAAAAAATCCTTTCTGGTGTCGATGTGATAGAGGATTTATTATAGAACGGACATCCTGGCAAGACGGTAGTCGTGGGCGACTGTTTTATGCATGTCCTCTTTCAGTGGTAAATAATCATATGTTTGCTTAGTTATGTAAATAATTTGTTTGTCTTCAAATACATTTCTTATTATTTTCTTAACATGTAACAGCCAGGTACAAAAGACTATGGGTGTTGATACTTCAAGTGGAAAGATGAATTTGAAGAAGAGTATTTTAATCAAGCCTCTTCTTCAACGCAGTGCTCAAACTGTGTTGCTAAAAATAATGAGAACAAGTTGTTAAAGACAAGAATAAAGACGCTGAAGATGGAGTTAGAATTGACAAGGAATCATGAGGATCACGCTTGTCAGTCGGGTGCAAGGCTCCATGATCTTTTAAATGAAATGAATAAACTTCATATGTCGTAAATGTTGTTGTTTTTAAATAATATGTATAACGTTGTCGTTTAATTTAATAATAACAGTTGTTGTTGCATTTATTTAATGTGGTAATATTTAACGTGCTATTATACAAAACATTATACACATACAATACATTATAATATATACATAATCTTTTCTATTTAAAAAAAAAATGCACTAAACGACAAAATAGGTAAAAAGTCAAAAAAAAATATATAAAACAAGTACATCCTACAAATATTAGAAATGGTTAATCTAAGACTAATGCTAGTGGTGACCAATTTATCACCTAAGCAACCCTGCCACATCAGCGCCACCTCAGCTTTCTCTCTCCACAACTCTACCCCAACCACAATTTGCTAATAAGGCGACCCCAACCACAACCAAAAACATACCCCACAAAAATAAATAAACAAAAAAATACACACACAAAAGAATTGAAAGTTTTGGTTGTGCAGGCAACCATAACTTTGAAAAGTTTACCAAGCGACGCATCACATTTGCCTTGGCTGGTAGGGCAACGCGTTGCATTTTTGAGGTTGTGGTTGCCAAGAGACTCCCATTAGCATTAGTCTAACAAATAGCCCCCGTCGCTATAACTCACCCCATTATTAATAGGGCATGAGTTAACCGGACCCCCCTGTAGGGAGGTTTGTGGAAGACAGTGCTGGTGCCGCCTGTACTGTGTGCATTAAAATTTGTACATTTTGACTAAAGTAGGTGGACCCCCATGGTAGGGAGGGTCCGTTTAACACATCCATATTAATAGTACTATGAAAAACAGAAGGGATGTGTTAACCGGACCCTCTCTACCATGGGGGGTCCACCTACTTTAGTAAAAATGTACAAGTTTTAATGCAGATAATACAGGCGGCGACAATATTGTCTTCCACAAACCTTCCCTACAGGGGGTTCGGTTAACTCATGCCAAGCCAAAAGTTCTTTATAGATCCAACTTTTATCATAAAACCCATCAAGCAATCTTAGCCACTCATTTTTTTATCAAAATAAAAAAATAAACTTCCACCCTTTTTTTAAAACTTAAATATTTCTCAAACCGTAAATCGTCAAGTTACAAAAAAAAATACCATCACGACGAGAATTAAATTATCTTTCTATAGATAAGCATTGTTATATACTTTCGACGAACTTTTTTTTTTTTGATGAATTTTTTTTTCGCTCAAAAAAATCATATATGATTCGTAAGAAACATATATGAGTTGATTTTAACAAATCATATATGATTCTTACGAATCATATATGATTCTTAAGAAATCATATATGATTCGTAAGAATCATATATGATTCGTAAGAATCGAATCATATATGATTTTTTACGAATCATATATGATTTTTACGAATCATATATGATTCTTTCTGGGTGGAAACTAAAAAAAAAAAGTTCATCGAAAGTATATAACAATGCATATCTATAGAAAGATCATTTGATTCTCGTCGCGATGGTATTTTTTTTGTAGCTTGAAGATTTACCGTTTGCAAGATATGCTGTTTTGAAAAAAAAGGTGGAAATATAAATGGATGGATATAGTTGGTTGATAGGTTCTATGTCATGTATGGGTTCTTCATTTTCTATGTCATGTATGGGTTCTTCATTGATCTCAACTCATGCCAAACAGAATTTGGTGGAGTAAAACTTTCTGTCTTTATTTGTAGATATCGGTGTCCGAGGTTACAGATCTGTTTCGTTATTAGCTTTATTGGGTTCACTGCATTCCAACCAACTCTTTGACATCTGGACCGAGAAAGGCTCTTAAGACTATGTTTATTGGTGATCTTTGGTGTGGGTTGTGGGTTGGGGTCACGACCGATTCTCCCCTTTCAACCAATCACAAATTGACATGTGGCAATCGGTTGTGACTTTAGGTCACCAAGTGACCACAAATTGGCAATCTCTTGTGACCGGTTGTGACTTTAGGTCACCAATAAATATAGTCTAAAAGCGAAGTTAAAAAATGCATATAATAAGATTAATCTTATTACTCGTACAATCTAGTGATTTACGGAGTACTATTTTATTTTATTTTTTTATTTTTCCCTTCTAAACTTTGTTTTGGATTATTACTTTTTGATACAGTTTATTTCCTTCTGATATTAATTTTTCGTCTTAAACTAACCGTTTTATAATAATAATAAAAAAAAACACATATGTTTCAAGAAGAACATAAAATTACTAACGCGAGTTCTTTGCAAAAAATCAGCTTTGCTCATAGCTAATTAGCTAAATTTCTGGTAGGCTTTGGTAATTTAAATTTTTAGACAGGGGTATTCTAGGCGGTAGGCATTCTGTTAAAAACAAAATGTTTAAAAACAATATAATTTAAATTTTTAGATTATAGCCATCAATGTTAAAAAACAAATATTTAATCTAAGATAACTATAAAAGTAAACGTGAACAACAATATTGAGACATAAAGTGTAGCATAATTTTATTAAAGGAACAATTGAACTTACTATATCTTATAAATCTAATTCTTAATCTTATTTTAGCATATATCTTATCTTAGGCTATGTTTGTCAAAAGTAGCAGTGAGCAGTAGCTACAACTCACTGCTCACCGCTTCATAAAGAAGCATTGGAAAAATGAGTTTTCTTAAAAAATAGCAAAGCTCACAGCTCTCATGTCAAACAAACACTAAAAATCAAAAAGCTCATTGTTCACCGCTCATTGCCCTAAAAAGCTCCAAAAAGCTTTGCGCCAAACATAGCCTTACTAGTATATATATATATATATATATATATATATATATATATATATATATATATATATATATATATATATATATAAAGTTAGGATCAAATAGGAAGAATAATTAAAATAAGAAGGATATGAAGTAACCACAACCATACATTTCAAATGCACCTACAAAAGTGGATGCATCTTCCTTCAAAATTTCTTTCATAATTTGAAATGTGTGGTTAGAATTACTTTTTACCCATTTTTATTTTAATTATTCTTCTTATTTGATCTCTACCTTATATTTTATATATATATATATATATATATATATATATATATATATATATATATATATATATATATATATATTGGGTGCAATGGTGAATGTATTATATTAATTTCCAACAATTATTACATCATAATAATAGAAAACAAGATTGGACATCTCCCAATCTTGAAATACAAAGATGCACCTATACTAAGACAATACAAGAGACTATATCTGATCATACTACCTGATATTAGACAATACTAGCAACAGTTATTTGACCATACTAAACTCTGTCAAAACAAAGTATCTTACAGACATGCTATATCACAGAATTCACCAAACCTCAATACATCACTTCACTATTAAGTGCACTTACCATCTAGCTACATTTCCCCATCTCCCATCTACTAGACCACTCATCCTGCCACCACAATAGTAAAATAGATATAGAGTGAGGCTTCACTAGGCACCCATAACCCATCCATAGAGGGGCTTTTCCAAACAGCCTACATTTCCCTCTCAATGAAAAGCTTCAACTGTTTGGAAACAATTCACCCTCAATGATGACCTATCATTACCTCCTTTGGTGGTGTATTGGGTGGACCAAGAAGGATCATCTTTCACTCCTCTCTATTCCACCCATCATATACCACCCACCCAAGCTATTTACCCTTCACATTGACCATTCCTTTATTATGGTACATCTACTATGAATTAGACCTTCTTCCCTCACCATAAGCTCACCTATTCCTTCCCAAGGCCAAATAAGTGAAGCATCATGTGTATTGGAAAAGGTACAGTCACACCATTGAGACTCCAAGTACAAGAAATGGTCCACTGTAGTAGCGTGCATAATTATTTTATTATTAGGAAAAGCCATAAGTGTTACACTATACCAGTAATACTCAAGCTTGAGAGATCAGTAGACCACCATCTTTTGAGATAATATTGAGTTGGATGTCCCAAACACTCTGAATCTTGGCTGCAGCTTTAGACAATTTCACTTTTAAACTCATGAGTCTCAACCTCATAGTGTCACATATAAGACTGTACACTTCTTCCTCATTTCTTTTTCCATACTAAATAATCTCTTGTTTCTCTCTTGCCACATATAATAAACACTTGCAGCCAAACACAATCTTCTCACAATACTATCAATATTTTTACCATTGTAACATTCAACAAATTTCCTTATATATCATTCCATTCAAGCTTGTGACAATCCATTTGTAACTTCTGTAGGATCTTACCCCAAATCTTCTGAGAATAATTGCATGCAAAGAATAGATGTTGATGAGAATCCATGTCCTTATAACATAATGGGCAGACCATTAAGTCATAAGACCCCCTTTTAATTTTGTCCTGTGTAGTTAACATGTTTTGTATTGCTAACCATAATATGAATGAGTGTTTAGGAATATTTTGAGAATACCACACCACCTTGTTCCAGTTCACATCCATGTTCTCAATCTGCATATCTTGGTATGTTTGGCCCACTGAGAATTTACTTAGCTTACCACTCCTGCTTTTCCACATCATAGTATCTTCAGTCAGTGGATCTAAACTAGGAGGCATGAGTTGAGTAATTGCAGGATATTCAACATACCATTCCTCTGGCCATTTTCAGGTACCATTCACCATCAACTCAGCAATCCTCATATCTGTTCTAAATCTTGCATCATACAAGTCTTTGTAGGTTAGATGGTTTATCAGATCCTAATGGACTCCAATTATCAAACCATATATTAGCTTTCTTCCCATCTCCAACCTTCATGACCATGAAATTTATATTTTGGCTATAGTGCATTCGACACACAAGCTTACATAATTTGATGAGAGCTTAAACTTATTTTATATAAGAATAAGGTTTCTCTAAAGATAAAATTTTGTTTGGTTGACCAAGTTTTATGAAAGCATACTCAAGTAAACAAGCTCAATTTTTTATCCACGTAAGCTAAACCACCCCATAAGTCTATTCTTAAGACAAAATGGAAATAGATATATTTTGTATTTTTGTAATTCCAACAACTGAGTTAGGCCCAGGCCAAAAGTTAACTTAAAGCCTTTTGAACACTCACAAACAAAGTCACAAAAGAAGCCACTGTGTCGTCCTCCTACACACGAATTCCCGTTCACAGTGGTAAATATTACGTATATTTTTAATTTCTAATTCTTGGGTTTTTTTTTTTTTTTTTTTTTTTTTTTTTTTTTTTATTATTATTATTATTATTATTATTATTATTATTATTATTTTTAATGATTTATGAAGTAGTTAACATCTTTGAGAAACCGTGGCTGCTCCTTAGAGCATGTGGTAAGTTAACCTTGCAAGGTTAGTTATAGTTTAACTCACCAAGTTAACGCACCGAGTTATGTTACCGGGGTTAAAAGGCAAAAGGAAGTTAACTTGGTGAGTTATTAGCATAACGCACGCACGTTAAGAAGCATTCTAATTAAAAAAAAAAAAAAAAAAAAAAAAAAAAAAAAAAACCTAACTAACTTTTGGGGGTGAGTTATATGATAACGCAGCGGTAACATGACTTTTGGGGTGAGTTATATGATAACGTAGGGAAGTTAAGCCATAACTCAAGTGAGTTATCTTACAACCCCTAAAGTTAACGCAATGACAAAGGAAAGTTAACGCTGACGTTGCGGTGAGTTATGGTATAACTCGGGGTCAACTTACCCGATGTTCTTAAGTAGTTAACATTGGTACTCGGGTTCGCCTTTAAGTGAATTATATTTTTTCTGCTTACTGGTTTTCTGCTATCGAAACTCTTTTTTCTGCTTACACATTTTGATAAACATGTTGGAAAATTTATGAAAAATTATAGAAGGAATTTTTTGAAATCATACTAGACTACTAGAGTAAAGTAAGTTCAACTTTATACCACTTCTCGACTCTAAACATTGACTATTTGACTATATAATTTGTGTAGCATTATTTTTTTTAATGCACCTTCAATAAAATTATATTTATAGTATTGTTTAATTTTTCTGGTTCCGTCTGTGTTGTTTGTGTATTGGCTTTTTAACTCATCAAACTAAAACTCACAACCTTAAATAAGTTATAACCTTAACTTGATAAGATGATACTTGGACAAACTAGGCTCATTCGTTTTTCAGATTTACCTACACTTATAAGACTGATAAATAAGTTAACACAATCACACACACTTGTCGGAGGTCTTTCTGTAAGCATTCTTTTTACCCTAGAGTAGAGTTGTGACAGTCTACATCTCACCTCACCCAATCTCGCCGCCTCACTCATATCTCGTTTCGAAAGGGTTTAGTATTGTTGTTGTTTCTGTAAAGTGCGCACGAATTCAACAAAAATGAACCAAGCCCAAAATTTACAGCCCAAAATAAATATACATCGAGTACGAAGCCCAAAGGTTAAACTTAAAGCCCTCATTGGCTTGTTTGCTTGTCCCCTGCACCCTTTTCCAACAGACACAAAAGAAGCAGACTTTATAGTCCTCCTACATACGAATTCTACTCATATAATTTACTGGGGTAAGATTATTTTTTATTTTTGTGTTTTCTAATTCCAGGATTTTAATTTTATAGGAGTATGTATCTGCTTGTTTGATTTTATTTGAGAAACTGTGTCTTTAAAATATGCCTTCTTGAAGTAGCTGAAAATTGGGTAACATTCCCTTTAGGTGTTTGTAATGTGGTTCCAGTAGTACCCATAAGCGATATGTTGCATAAAATGTCGACTTTGGTCTTTAGGTGTTTTTTCGCGCCTTGGTCAAGAATCCCAAGTTCATTATAAACAGTGCATAGAATCATGTTTAATGGTCAGACCTTACAAAGAAACTCGGTAATCGAGTTGATATTTCTGTTAGGATAATGAGCCATGAGGGTTTAATGTTGGTTTATAATTTGGATAGGACCTAGTGAGCAATGGACGGAGCTACATTACTTAAATGACCACTCTAAGTTATTGTAATGACCCCTTTAATTACACTCAAAACATAAAATTTATGTAATTTAAGTGTAGTTTTAGCACAGTTTAAGTGTAATTTTAGTATAATTTAGTTATTAATCTGTGATTATACAAGAAAAAATAATATGAACCCGCTCGAAAAATTTCTGGCTCGGTCATGAGCTTTTCATGTATTTAGTAGTAGCTTTTCGAAAAAAGGAAGTTAAGAGTAATATTTGTTAATTGTATGAATATAAAAGTTAGCAGCAAAGTGAAGCGAGTTGTAATTGTGCTATATGCAACCATGATTCGTTGGCTCGTCTCTGCAGCGTATTCTGTATGACAACACAATGTAAGAGATACTGAGGTAGTGTTTGGATTTGTTTATTAGTTTGTTTCAAATAAGCATAAGTTATTTCCAAATAGCTTGTTCAAGAAACTTGAATAAGATGATAATTGTAACCTGTTTGGGCGTTTGGCTTCCTCAAACATTCAAAAATGCCTATTAGGTGTGTAGAAACATGAGACTGTGATAAGCTGTTACCCAAACACCCCCTAAGAACCAACTGGGACATCTAAATGGAAAAAGTTGCAACTTGAATAAGATTTGCACCTCATGATTTATGTATGTGCACTATGATACGAACCTATCCCATACTAGGCTTGTATTGATGTTCATAAGTCCAAGTGTAGAACTCACTCAAAAAGCTAGCTTGTAAGAGGAGGGGACACCTAGACTTTATAAACCATCAACCAATCCAATACTTGGCCGATCTGGGATCATAACAATACTCCACCCTTTGAAGAACCAACGTCCTCGTTGGTCACGGCTATGTTGGTTACGGTTGGCACCCCTCTTTGGGTCCAAGCCACCACCCCATAGGCCACCACTCCGAGCTCGTTGGTCACGACTATGTTGGTCACGGTTGGCACCCTTCTTTGGGTCCAAGCCACCACTCCGAGTGTTGGAACCTCGAAAAGTAGGGCTAGCTCTGATACCAATTGATACGAACCTATCCCATACTAGGCTCGTATCGATGTTCATAAGTCCAAGTGTAGAACTCACTCAAAAAGCTAGCTTGTAAGAGGAGGGGACACCTAGACTTTATAAACCATCAACCAATCCCATACTTGGCCGATGTGGGATAATAACACACTACTGCTTAGAGTACATGTATCATAAAGTTAAAGTAAATAAAGGGTCAGCTTAGCCCCGACAAAGAATACCCAAAATGGGTTTGGCCTTAAGTGTTTTATTTATTTATTTATTATTATTATTTTTCGTTTGCACAAGAATGAGGTTAATTTATCTAGTTTTCCTGTTAAAGCCCGCAAGTCATAAGTACATACACTTTACTTTTTGTCAAATTGTCATTAATTTCATGAAAGTTTGTAAATTTTTTATTTCCATGGATATTGTGAAGTTCATGTTGCTGCATATTTGAATATCTTAACAAGCATACATGTGTTGTAACCTACTTATGCATCCAACAGAATCCATATATGAACTCGAAAAATGTTGCCTATCTTATATCAGAACCACAAGTACTATTATCACTGATTGTTAGTCGCTCTTGTTTTAAAATTTTCAATCCGGAAGTACTTTTTTGTAGGTTATGTATCGCTTTGTAGTTTGGTAGCTCTAATCTGCATACCTAAGTTGCTAGGCGACTTAATATGTTGTCCGCTGCATATGGTAAAAAATTCTGCATTTATACTGAAACATTAAGGGTCAGTGTTATCGATTCCTATTGACCGTTAGTAGTCTATCAAAGGCAATGAAACCACTTGTAAATATTTAATGAAACAGACTGTTTGATGCGCTGTTTGTTTCTCTTGACTAAGCTTTTGCTGCCTATTTTTTGCTTTCTTTTATTGAATAAGAAGTCTACATAGTTCATCTGAGTAAGACATAAAGGCCATAAAGATGTGGATAAAAGTCAGATGAGTTATTCCACCTCACTGATAATGGGTTCTGATAATGGTGTTTTTTTTACGTGGCCAGGTGTAAATATGTTCAACATAACCAAATTGGAGCATACTTTGCGACTGAAACCTCATCTTTTAAGTCTTTCTCTCGAAGAAGCAATCAACGGAGAGCTAGAGAGTCTCTTCGTGGATAAGGTTTAAATTGCTGTATATTTTTTTATTTTTTGTCATTTTGTGTTGTATGAATTTTTAGATTGTAGAACATAAATGGAATCAATATTACTTTTCTTTACATAACAGGTAATTGCAAATTTGGGGTTATGCATATCTGTGTATGATATTGAATCAATTGATGGTGGTTTTATCTTTGCCAATGAGGGTGCTCCAACCTACACGGTATGTTTTACTTTCTGTCCTTTAGCCAGCACATTTTATTGTCAATTAATTAAAGGTGGCAAGTTGGGCGGGTTTAGCAATTGGTTAAAACAGGCCGGGTTAAAAGGGGGGCATCACTAACTAGGATGGGTCAAAATGGGCTGCACCGGATCCGTTGAACTCGTAATTGTGAGATCAAAGTCGATATCATCACAATAATAATCTAAATATTTTTATGCAATCCATTTAGGAGGTTGTATGCATGTAAAATTGACTTCGGTCAAATTTCAACTCGTTTAAACCTATGGCCCATTTTACCTGTTTCTTTTGGCTAAACTTTTTTGTTTCAATAATATTGTTACATCTCTGCATAGACATATTCTTCTGAAAATTAGT
Source organism: Artemisia argyi (assembly GCA_030686995.1). NCBI lineage: Eukaryota > Viridiplantae > Streptophyta > Magnoliopsida > Asterales > Asteraceae > Artemisia > Artemisia argyi. The sequence goes on from CM060682.1 coordinate 176,413,385, forward strand.
CAAAAACTGAACCAGAAATTAATATGGAAAAAGTACATACTGAAAAAGTTGATATCCGATGTGGCAGCGCATGTTAGTATAATGTGATATTGCACTGCATGTTAGCATAGTTAGATATTGCCATTTGCATGCTATATTAATACTTCAATGAACTACTTAAATGTAATTGACCATTTGCGTGTAGTTTCTGTGTGATGCCATAATATTGATTTTGTTTTTCACAGGTAAAATTCAGGCTGATAATATTTCTGCCATATGTAGGAGAAATTATATCTGCAAAACTTAAGGAGTCTAATTCTAACGGTTTACGCTGTAAGTTTGTTTTCTTTATCCGATTAATAAAATATAAATCTGACGAACACCATGTAAGCACATAGTCCTTTTTTGTAAATAATTTTTTTTTGAGCATAGTCATGTAAGTTATTTCAATCACCAACATGTCATCATTGTTTATATTTGAGCATATTCATGTAAGTTATTTTCTCGTTTCAAACATACCATAAGAATCAAACGGTTTAATGTCTAAGTATTGGTCCCCTACTAATATTGGTTAAACAAATTGCAGTAACACTTGGATTTTTTGATGATATATACATACCAGAGTTGCTAATGCCTGAACCTTCCCGTTGCAAGCCTGACGCGGACCACAAGTAAGTTCTTACCAATTTCCGTAAGTAGTTTGCGAGACACTAGATAATTTTTGTTTTCCAATATGTGATCTAATTGTGTGTTTGTAATAAACCAGGAACCAAGTCATATGGGCATGGTTTTTCAATGACGAGGAGTACTTTATAGACGGACAAGACGAGGTTGATATCATTTAGTCTGCATCTGAATTTGGTCTTGCGACATAAGTGGCACGAAGTTGTTTTTATTGGAAGTTAAAGTATATTCTAATGTTCCGATATCTGATTGCAGATTAGGTTCCGAGTTCAAAATGTAAAGTTCCCTGAAATTCCGAAGGAGCAAATAGGCACGAAGCCATTTGCTCCTATGGAGATCACTGTAAGCTGCTAAATTCTCTAAACTAAACAATCACGGTATAGAAGAAATTACATCCTCGAAATGATATATATTCGGACTCATATATGACACTTTAGTTATTCTTAATTTTTTTAAACTAAAGTGTTCCGGGTCTGCCTGTTCTGACCCATTACAAAAAAAATGTATTTCTAGAACTCACTTGGAAGCGGTACAATCCTATTGCTTGTTCTGAAACAAAAAGACTAAATTGTTTGAATAAATTTGACTTTTGCAGGGATCACTTGTGTCCGATGGAGGTTTGGGCCCGGTTTCGTGGTGGGTCTAGTCAACGAAGTTTCCTCGCTCCTGTGAAAGTAAAACATATCCTTGTGCTGATGTGGAGTTCGGTGGCACACATTCTTAGGAAAAAAGGTTAAAATCATGTAGTTTTTCTGCAATTCACAGTTCTAGTTCTAGTTAAACATTATATAAGATACCAGCTTCTTCCGTGCATCTTGTGATTTCCCTCACATGCTAACCCCTTATTGATCATGACAAACAGTTTAGTTTTAGTTCGGTTTTTCTGTTTTGTTGGTAAGAACATCTAGTAATCAATCATTGTACAAACTACTAGCTACCAAATTCGAAAATAGGTTGATTATTAGTGTGGTACAAGCAACTCAATTCATCTTTTTGTGAAGAAAATGATGGATTGCTAATTGCTTCAAAAACATACTGATACAAAATGACTGAAATGAGGCACTTCTTTTTTTTTTTTTTTTGAACGGCGGCTTTTTTATTAGAAGATCTAGCAAGATGCTAGAAAGAACAAAAGAACATTACATGATTGAAATGAGGCACTTCTATACTGAAAACTTGTATAGCGGTTTGATTTGTCAAGTAGTGCGAAACTTTTGCAGTTTGATTTGCCAAGTAGTGCGAAACTTGTGACAAGAACCTAAAACATCACTGAAAACGCACCAGTACCACAACACAATCAAGTCAAAAGGCACAATGAACACATTGGAGATAGCCATACAACATCATCATAATCTAGAACCCCGGAGCAATAACAACTTACACATTGGAGCGGTATTAATTAAAGCATGATTTCCAGGCAACATATCAGTTCAAGGCCAGGTTCAAAGCCGGACGTATAACCACTCATCTCACTAGTCATCCCCTCTACTGAACCACGGATGCATGATCTGTGTTTGGTCAAGATGAAAGCATATGATACGTACTAAGAACCCATAGTCCATTTCGCTCATCAAAATGCCATATTTGGATGTTCTAAAAACTACAAGACATGCATAATGAACCAGACTCATAGAAAAAATCAAAATGGACACAATCAAACATACTTGCCAGTTTAGACTTGATACATTTGAACAACTATAGCATAAATAAGAGATGCATGGACGCGATATTTAACACCAATATTTAATAAACTTACGAACCACGAATTGTTTTAACATACTGCCAACAAATACTGAATTAGTTTTTCAGGATCAAACCAACCAACCAGGATCCAAAATGTGCTAAATCAAAATCACTTGGGAGATACAAAGTTAAATGCATTAGGAACACACTAACAGTTTCTAGTCAAAGTGCCAACTGTAAATTAAACTCATCAACCAAAAGCACCACTCAAGCTTCATCTATCTTGATGTTTGATGGTCGAGTGAAACCTTTAGCTTCCAAACCAGAGAGAGCCTACAAAAAACGTAACATCAAACAGAAGAACATGGCTCAATAGTTATTAGAGCAAACTGAAGACAGAACTTGCAATCATAAAAACATAAAAAGATATTCAATCTCACAAATGAATTGTAACTTGTATGCAGCCAACTAAGGGAGCAGTCAAGCAGGTAATTAAGCATACACTTGTGTTTGTGACAAGGATTGCTGATGCTAGTTCATACTTTCTTTAGCAATATACGTATATGAAACATAGAATCATATGATTGGGTTTATGTATGGCAGTAATGTGATCCTAAGAAATCAGACTTAATGAAGTAGTTGACAAGTTGCTGTAGGAAAAAATGTTTTATCATATTAAAGCTGTAAATCTAACCTTTTGCTGAGTACACATCTTTGACTTCAATTATGTATACTCATAAAAAGTTTTTTGAAGATTAGTCTATAAAATACTACTAAAGAGCGTGACAAATAATTTTCACAAAGATACACATATGCCAAAGTAAAAAGGAAGTTGCACCTCTAAACAAAGATCCCTGATTTTAAGCTCCTTGACATGGCGAAGTTTAAGTATCAACCCTTTCAGCATCTCTTCTTCTAATTCTTTACCCGTTGTCTCAGAATGATCCACAACAAGCACATAATCTAACTCAGCCTTCACTAATGAAGATACATTTAGCAGCACAAGTTTCGACAAATTCAATATACTACTAATTTTTAGTGAAAAAATATAAGGAGCATTGATTTCAACATGTGCGGTATTTGGATCTTGTTCACGGTCCATGAATCCACCCAACCACAAGTTCTTAACACTCTTTGAACTAATATCAATCCGCCTAAAACCATAAACGTAGAACAAGTCCAATGTATCTAGCACAGGACTTCCGGATAATATATTCTGAATTAAATCTTCGTCTACTTTCCCACAACCTAGAGACAAACTCTTAAGGTTAGTCCAATTAATGCCACCAGTTGGTTTCAATATACATCCCAACAAAAACAAATGAGTAAAGTGAGAATTGATGAAACAAATCTGGTCTAAGTTATACTTAGATACTAAATCATGAGTACTTAGCATCAAATAAAACTCTTTCACATTAAGATTAACAGCATAATGAATCCATTCATTGACCAGCGATTCATACTGGATATCGTATTTGGTATGAAGTTTGAATTTGTAGAGGTTTAGTTGGCGACATTGAGTTAGGGTATGGTTGACAAACGAAAAGAAATCCGGGTCAGGGGGGGAACGATTGTTAGTAATAGGATGACGGAAGGTGAGGTTGGGAAGTAAAGGCCAAAGATGTTGCCAACGTTTGGAGAGTACGCCTGTTGTAATAGCCTCTTTTGTTGAGTCTAAACGAGACAGGATATCAAGTAGTAAGGCATCGTGTAAATCACTGATTCGATCTTCTTCTTCATCATCCATAGTTTGTTGTATTTTGATTTCATTTGGTTGACTTTGAACTTGTTCTTCCATTAGGTTGTTTTACTATAATCGGATTCTGTAAAAACACAGTATGCATGCAAAGTCAGTAAAAAGCAGCATTTTCAAGCATACAAGAGCATCCAACGAAAACAGCATACAACAGAGGGGGCGAGGCAGTGGCGGCGATTAGGGTGTGCAAGTGGTGCAACCGCACCGGGCCCCCCTTTTTAAGGGGCCCCTAATTTAGTATATATCCATTAATTTGTAGAGTAAAGTTGTATTTGTGCTTTAGTAACCCTCTAAATATTTGTAGTATTTTTTGGTAGCATAGAATTTGACTTTTGTTAATGTTTTGCGTAATATCAAAGAACTTTTTATTTTCTATAATAATTAACTTTTCGTGATTTATGGGGGGCATTTGTGATTTCGCACCAACCACCCAAATCAATGAGACGGCCGAGGTTACAAGACAAGTAAAAAGGGTACTAAAAACAACATTTATGTTTGTGGTTAGCGTTTGCACTAAAAACAACATTTATGTTTGTGGTTAGCGTTTGCACTAAAAACAACATATGAAGTACAAGATTGATAATAAGAAGAATAAAAAGGGAGTATTAATTACAAGAATGAAATGAACAAATACAAATCAAAAGTGTTTTAACTTACAAGAGTGGATCAATTGATTCGTACCACCTGTAATCAAGAAATGTCACAACCGGAAGAAGGGATACACTTTTATTATGTTTAGGCTAAAAGTGGCGGAACACAGTACAAGCAGTTGAGTAAAGGGACAAAGGACACATGTCATAGAGGTGAGTTGAACATAAACAAAATGAGAAGAGGGTTAAAAAAAGTCTTGGACCAAGAGTGTTTTTTTTGCTTAATTGGCTAATTTTCTCTTATAAAAATATACTCACTGCTCTACACACACTTACAATATAAATAAAAAACAACAATTACTCTTTCTTTCCCACATTAAATTTCCATTATAATTTTCTTAAGCTTTTTTTCTTCCAACTTTGACTTTTAATATTTTTGTTCGTGTTATATAAGACTTGATGTAAGATATATGAATGAATTAAGTTTTTTAAATGTATTTTCATTTGTATAATTTTTATTAGATATTATATAAGACAAACAAATATATTTAAGGTCAAAGTTGAAGGAAAAAAGACTTTAAAAAGTCATAGTGGACACTTAATGTGAGACGGATGTAGTAGTTAATAATTTTGGTTCCACTTTGTGAGCCTTAATAGCATGGTGAGTGACTCACCAAATTATGGTGAATTGGGTTGTCTGGAATGGAAGTCACGATCGTGACACACTCCCTCACGGAGGAAAACATGCCACTCCATTTAGTGTTATATAATGGGTATTTGTTTAAGGTTAAGGGTATGTTTGAGTGGGTGATTCTATAAGGTTAAGGGTATGTTTGAGGTCGAGGTCGGGGCCGGAGATGTAGCTGAAGCTGGAGTTGAGGCTGGGGCTAGGGCTGCGGTGAGGCTTATATTATAAGCCGAAAGCTGGAGTTTAGATTTTTATAAAGTTGTTTGACGAATTAGTTGGAACTGAAGCAAATTAACGTAAAGACATAAAAATACATCAAATTAAATACATATATACTTTCAGTATTTGCGTGATAATTTATTATATTTTAAAGGGTATTCAATTAATTTAACTAGATATAAGCCCTCATAAGCCTCTTTCAATGGGGTTGGGCTTATGGAGCCTTGTGGCTTATATAAGCCTCCATAAGCCCGTGTGACAAACGAGACTTATTTTATAAGCCGACTTATTTTAAAAGTTTAAGCCCCTTAAAAGCCTCTCCTAAGCACAACCTATTTATGTAGCTTAAGAGGTTATTTGTGTTTTGACTTATATTTCATAAGCTTTAATTTTCCAATTTTATTTTGAGAATTGTGGTATTATACTATTTTATAAGTTTATTATAACATGATAAACTTATATAAGTCCAAAAGTCTTAAATAAGTTGAAAAATCAGGGTTGATGAAATATAAGCAGAAATCAAATAAACTCATAAGCCCACATATAAGCTTAAACAAACAACCCTAAGGCCTTCATTCATGGTCTAAAGTGTAAACCCATCTCGTGCCTTATAAGAGTAAGCTCGTTTATTATTTATATGGCTCAAGCTCGAGTTTAGAATCTTTTCATTCCTTTCCTTATGCTTTTAGCTTGAGCTCGGCATGTCACATATTTTCAAGCTTGATCTCGGCTCGTTTTCATGATTGGCTAAAAAAGACGCAACTCAATTCCAGCTTGTTTAGTTAAGTACACTAAATGAGGCAGAAACAAGGCTCAAACTTCTATAAGCTCAACTCATTTTTAGCTTTTCATCAAGTTGATTCGGGGTAACTCAAGAGCCTTAACCGATTTCCACCCCAAAAAGTTAAAATATCTCTAATCACATATATTAAATAGTCCTTGTGTATATATAAGACTTTCATTCCAGTTTGATTTAGTTCATTTTGTGGCATGTCACAAACGGTTTAGTGAAAGTTCAAGTGTTTGCTAGAGGTTATGTGGTACTTCTGTCACATACCATTGTACTGACTATTTTTGTAATTTTTATATTTTATCGGGTAAGCCCCTTTAACACCCCCCACCACACACACTCTCTCTCTCTCTCACACACACACAAAAAGTGTCCTTTAATTGATGTAATGATACATGGATAAAATTGACAATTTGTTAACTTAAATCTACATTTATTATAAGACATATCATAATTTGCAAGGGAGTATATGATTAAAGCTACAATAAAAATGAAGATATGATATGAGAAGATAAATAGTAGAACTCTTTTCTCATTTAAATCATGGTTAAAGGGGTAAATTAGGAGGACGACTATAATAGATCACATATTCTGTTTTTTAATTAAACCTAGACGAATGTCCGTGCATAGCGATGGTATATGACGATAAATAGTTATACTTGCGAACTTGTTGTTTCGATGTAACCCTTAATGCCACTGATGAGGCGAAAAAACGATCCATTTTTAGGGGGTCATTTAAGCCGGAATTTGAATTTATTTGATCAAATATTGCCCTAAATCGTTCATTTTATGATTTTAGGTACTTTGGGAGTGAATTCTGGAAAAGGAAGCATTTTGGACGTTTTTTGAGCATAAAAGTGAAGAAAACGGAAAAGTCTTAATTTTCCTTGCTGGAAACAGTACCTGACGGCGTCAAGAGCAATTTTGTGACGGCGTCAAGAGCAATTTTGGTGACGGCCCAGTGAAAACGTGATGGCGTCAAATCAAGGCCGTCAAGAGTAAAAGTGGTGACGGCCCAGAGCAACATTACACATGACGGCGTCAGATCTGGATCTAGGCAATCCGATTATATTTTTGGCGGCAGGTTAACGGCGTCAGAACTTTCTTCTTGACGCCGTCACCTTAGTAAATCTATATATAGTCTTTGTAATTTTCATTCTAAAGAGAGGAGAATTTTAGGGTCGAATTGCATAAACCCTAACACGATTTTTACAGTATTTTCAAGGGTTTTCACCCTTTGAAACCCTTCATGTTCAATTAAGATAAGTATCCTTTCAATTCATTCAATATGTCTATGTGTTGTTTGAATATATCTTACGTTTGTCTTGATTTTAACATGCTAGGCTAGATCTATTGTGTGTTTGCTTAGATGTAATGAAACCTAGATGTTGATTATAGGTTGATTGCTTGTTTATAGTTGTAATGGATGAATGATTTCGATGTTAGGCTTAAGAAAACTGGCAGACTTCCATTGTGTAACATGCTTGAATGTTTTAAGAAACATGAACCAATGCGTACTAAGGTTTTTATGGTTGTATTTAATGCATGAGCGAATTCTAGTGATCCCATGTTAGGAGCTTCTTGCAGGCTCGACATAGGAGTGAAGTAGGAGCTTATAGAGTTGGGGAAGTACGTACGCCACCCCACGATTGGTATTAAGGAATATAACTCGTCATCCATGCAACTGTAACAAACAATTAACCTGTAAAAGATATCTAGGGAGTAGTGAAATCTAAGTAAACACAATTCTCCCATCTATTGTTCACACCACTAGTTTAATTAGTTTAATTTACATTTCTTTTATTTTATTTTGATTGCATCGTAGTTATTGGGTTAGTTGACTGGCAACTAATTCCGCCCACTCCTCTAAAACCTGAGATTTTTAATTGCTTTCATAAAAATATAAAAATACAAAAAGAATCATCCCTCACCTCTAGACCTAGTTCTTAGGCTTTCTAATCCTAGCGACACTATTCCTGAGTTGAACGATCAATCCCCCGGTACTTGTCACTATACTATACTACAACGATCAGGTACACTGCCTGGTGGGGGTTGTAAGCTTCTTGAGATCCCTCGAGAGGTAAAGCCTGGTGCAATTCCCACGCATCAAGTTTTTGGCGCCGCAGCCCGGGGAATAGTTATTGTCTAGGTTAGAATTTCTTTTTATTAGGTCTACTTGCTAGATTCCTTTCTAGTAAGATTTTATTTTTAATTTTAGGTTTTCTGTAGTCTATCTTATTTCTTCATGCCTTTGTTCGTAACTCTTTACCATCCGACATCATGGAAGGTGGTAACATCTTTGAACCCATAAACCCACCACTAGCTAACCAACCTCTTAGGCCCCGAACCCTAGGAGAGTATTCCCGACCTAGCCACCAAGGCTATCGAAACACTATTGAGCTCACCCAAGGAGCCAATGTGTCTCCCTTGCGATCCGACACCATCCGGTTGGTGCAAAGCGGATGTGCATTCCATGGACTTCGTTCCGAAGATCCTAATCAACATCTCAAGGACTTCCTTAAAATCGTAGATTCTATAGACCTTGATGTTACAACTAGAGAGTCGACCCGATTACGCCTATTCCAATTCTCTCTACGTGATCAAGCTAGTCAATGGCTTGAACGTTTACCCGCGGGATCCATCACCTCATGGGATGATCTCACCACTCGTTTCCTTGCTCAATTTTTCCCACCGGAGAGAACTACTAAGCTTAGAAATGATATCTTGATGTTCCAACAACGTCAAGGTGAAACTCTATATGAAGCATGGACTCATTTCAAGGACTTACTCCAAAAAGTCCCTCATCATGGCATAGATCTTTGGCTCCAAGTCCAAATCTTCTATGACCATATCGATCTCTCCACAAGGCGAACCATTGACCAATCGGCCGGTGGCAAGCTACGTGATCTAAGTGCGGAAGAATCATGGGAACTCATAGAAGATCTTTCTCTCTATGACAATGAAAGTTGGAATGATCCCCGTGATTTGAACAAAACGGTCAATATCTTTACCTTCGAACAATTCTAGCACTCCCGACCGTAGGATCATGGAACTTGAGGACCAAGTCAAGTTTCTCATGAAATCTTACGAAGCTCCTAAGCCTTCAAGCCAAGTGAATAAAATCACTTCTTCATGCGAATTATGTAGTGGTCCTCATGACACTCGTGATTGCGTGGAACTCCCCGGAACAGCTTTTGCGGACTACGCGTCCTCGCGTACCGACGAAGCGGGAGATAAGTGGTACACTTTCAAACCCGAGCCAAACCCTTACGGTGATTCCTACAACCCTTCTTGGAAAAATCACCCGTACCTTAAGTGGAAACAAAATCAAAACAATTCTTCCAATCCGCCTAATTGTTACCAACCAAACGGTCCACCCTCCAACCGTACTTTCAGCAACAATCCTTCTAACAACTATGGTAGTACCAACAATCTTGAAGGATTGATGTCCAAGTTTATGGCATCTCAAGAAGCTCGCATATATAAGTTTGAAGCCTGTTTCAAACAAAAGCAGAGCGAGATGACCACCAAAATTGGCACATTGTTGAAAGTTCTCAATGACCGAAAAATGGGAGCACTCCCAAGCGACACGGTCAAGAACCCGAAACTAAACGTTAATTCCATATCATCAGTTTCGTCACCCACTTCTTGTCCGCAATACTACTCGGTTAAGTCAATGAGCACGTGTTTCAAGCAAAACCAAATTCTTCAAAAGGACCAATCAAATGAAACACCCGATATCAAACCGGTCAAAAGCATAGTTGATGTTGGGATTCTTGATTTGATGTGACAAAATAAATAAAAGAATGAAAACAAGAGGGACTTAATGTGACAAAGGATGAAACTTCAAATGCAGGAAAAAGATTGCTACAGATATTTTTATTATTTAGAAATATTCTTTGTAAACCTAATCCTCTAATATATAAAGAGGATACAGGTCGTATGTTTTATTAAGTCTTCAACAATGTAAAAATACAGGAAAGGTGTGTGTGTTCTAGGGCATATGTCTTGTAGATGCCTAGAACTTATTTGTGTTCGATACCTCTAAGGTCTGAGATGTCTTAGATCCCTGTTACAATTAGGTAACATGTTATTATTCTGATCAAATAATAATTGGAGGTGATGATGGTGAAAAACCTTGTGTCAATAACTTTGATTTGTTCTTATTCCGCTGCATGTTATTATCATTGTTATTGTTAAACCCTAGTGCTCAAAACGGTCCAAGGAGTCGAATAAACTCCACAATTGGTATCAGAGCTTGTGATCTAGAAGTTATTATCAAGAAGATTTTGTTTCTTAAAAGGTTGCTGTTCCAAATCTATTGCTAAGATGAGTGATGAAACTCATATGGTTACTGCTTCAAGGGTGCCCATGCTGAATCTTGCTGAGTATGAGCTTTGGAAGAGAAGGATCAGACAGTACATTCGCATGATTGATTTCAACATGTGGAATGTGATTGTTAATGGTGATTCTGTACCTGAGAAGAGTGCTGATGGAAAGGAGATACCAATTAAGTCTGCTGAAGCCAACACAGTAAGGAAGATGGAAATCAAAGCACATAGTATTCTCTTAATGGGAATACCTAATGAATTCCAAATGGACTTTGATGACTGTGAATCTGGAAAAGAATTGATGGATGCTGTTGAATTCAGGTTTGGAGGTAATGATGCTACTAAAAAATCCAGGAAAAACATGCTGAAGCATCAGTTGAGAATTTTACTTCTGAAAGTGGAGAGAAGATAATTGGCACATATAACAGGCTAAACCAACTTGTTAGTCATCTAAAGCTTGTTGGCTATGTGGTTCCACAAGAAGATGTAAACCTAAAGTTTCTTAGAAGTCTTGCACCTGAATGGAGTATGCACACAGTTGTGTGGAGGAATAAGCCTGATTTTGAAACTATGAAGTTGGAGAGTCTCTACAACAATTTAAGAGTGTATGAATCAGAACTATCTACCTCTTCTACTTCATCTTCTGGTACTCAAAATCTTGCCTTTGTATCCTCTAAAGGAAAAGGATCTCAAGAATCTCACTCTGCTGCTCATTCTACTGCTTATGGAGTATCTGCTGCTGATGGATCTGCTGCTAGTTCAAATGATAAGATTTCTACCAGTGATATTGCTTTGTGTGCATTCTTGGCTAAGCTCACAACTACTATAAGGTCACATGTTATTAATCAAGATTTGGATTACATTGATCCTGATGATCTTGAAGAAATTGATCTTAAATGGCAAATGGCCATGTTAACCTTGAGGGCAAGAAAGTTCTTGAAGAAGACTGGAAAAAAAGTCAAATATAGAGCTAAGGACAGTCCAGCCTTTGACAAATCAAAGATAGAGTGCTACAATTGCAATAGGAGGGGACATTTTGCCAGAGAGTGTAGAGCTCCAAAGAAGAATGCTGATGCTGCAAAGAAGGTTACTGAAGAATCAAAGACTGCACTGGTATCTTGTGATGGACTGGGAGATTATGATTGGAGTGATATGGCTGAAGAAGAACCAAATTTCTCTTTGGTAGCTGTTACTCAACCCAAGGTTCAGAACTTTGCACTTATGGCCTATGGTTCATCATCAGGCTCTGACTCTGAGGTATCAAATGATTCAGACTTATCTGTATGTTCTTTTAAATCTTGTGCTGACACTATAGAACTTAAGTCTAGGAATGAGAGTTTAAATAGAGAAGTTGAACACCTAAAACTTGATAACTTAGGTTACAAAGTAGGTATTCAAAATGTTGAAAGAAGGTTAGAATATCTCAAAGAATGTGAGAAGGAATATGTAGATCAACTTAATCCCAGAGATATTGAAATTTTTAAGAAAAACAGTGAAGTAGAAGTTCTTAAAAATAAGTTAGAAGAAGCTGAAAAAGAAAAAGAGGAAGCTCTTGCTGAAAAAGATAAACATGTAGTAAGAGTACAAAAACAAAAATATGCTTCTGACTTAGTTCATAAATCTATTGAGAATAACTTGATGAGAAAAGGTAGTGGAATTGGATATAATGATGTGGCTCCTCCAGCCAAAAGTGCTTTTGCTCCACCAGGAAAAGAACTATCCTTCATTAGTGAGCTAAATATTGAAAAACCTGTAGGTGAATGTAGCACAAGTGTTAATGAGACACCTAAGGTTGAGGCTAGAAAATTTCCTGAAGCTCCTATTATAGAAGATTGGTATTCTGATAGTGACAGTGATGAGGAACAGGTTAAACAAGAACAAAGTGTGAAAAAGGAAGAAATTCCTACAAAGTTTAAACCTAAAATTGAACAGGTTAAGTTTGTCAAACCTGTGTTAGGAAATAACTTTTCTAGGAAAATGGTAGAGTACAATGAGGTACCTAGAGAACAGATGGAAAGGTTCAATAATAAGCCTAGGGGTAACCAGAGAAACTTCAACAACCTAGTTTCACACAGATTAGGTAATCAGTTTCAATTACAAAAGAAGGCTTGTTATAAGTGTGGTAGCTTTGACCACTTGATTGTTAGATGTCCTGAACACCAAAAGCCTGTTTGGAATCAATACACTAGGGTGAATCACAAATATGTAACTAAACAAACTCACCCACATCCTAACAGAAATATGGTTCCAAGAGCTGTTTTATTAAGATCTGGTGCAACTAGATCTATTTATGCTGCTAAAACAAATGGTGTTTTCAAAACCACAACTGGTTCTTCTACTGGCTCTACTGCTAGTAAGCATTCTGCTGCTAGTATGCATTCTGCTGCTAGAAAGCAATCTGCTGCTAGTACAAAAATTTCTACTTCTGGGCCAAAAGTTTTAACAAATACAGTTGTTGGTAATCACTTTTATGCTGTTAAGGCCTCAGCTTGCTGGACTTGGAAACCAAAAACTATTGATTCAAATTATGTTTCCAAGGATAGCAGTGCATCAAGTGATTTAAAGAAATTTGATTATGTTGATGCACAGGGCAGATCCAAGTCAGTAATGGCTTGGGTCGTCAAGAGGAACTAATGTCTCTACTTTTCATGTGCAGGTCAATCTACTGGATGAGCTTAAGGATATGGTTATTGTTGACAGTGGATGTTCTGGACACATGACAGGAGATGAGTCTCAACTTGAAGACTTTGAGGCTTTTGATGGTGGTTATGTTGCTTTTGGGAATGATCCAAAAGGTGGTAAGATTGTTGGAAGAGGAACTCTTAAAACTGGAAATTTGGACTTTGAGAAGGTGTTTCTTGTGAAAGGGCTTAAGTTCAACCTTTTTAGTGTCTTACAAATGTGTGACAAAAAGAACTTTGTTCTTTTTACAGACACTGAGTGTATGATCCTTTCTCCTGACTATCAGTTGCCAGATGACAAATCTGTGCTTTTGAAGGTCCCTAGAAATGAAAATATATACAGTGACCATATTAAGAACATTGTTCCTAAGAGGACTTTGACTTGTCTAATTGCAAAGGCCACTGTTGATGAGTCCAAATTATGGCATAGGAGATTGGGACATCTGAACTACAAGACCATGAACAAATTGGTAAAAGAAAATCTGGTCAGAGGAATGCCTACAAAGACTTTTGAGAATTGTGAAACTTGTGTTGCCTGTCAAAAGGGTAAACAACACAGAGTTTCATTCAAGTCCAAAACTGTGAACACAAATACTGAGCCATTACACCTACTGCACATGGACTTATTTGGGCCTGTATTTGTCAAAAGCTTGAACAAGAAGTCATATTGTCTTGTTGTCACTGATGACTTTAGCAGATTTACTTGGGTATTCTTTCTAGCCACTAAAGATGAAACTCTAGAAATACTCAAGGCATTTATCACAAGAGTTGAAAATCTGTACAATCACAAGGTGAAGATAATAAGATGTGACAATGGTACTGAGTTCAAGAACAGTGTTATGAATCAATTCTGTGTGGGGAAAGGAATTCTTAGACAGTATAGTGTAGCAAGAACTCCACAACAGAACGGTGTTGCAGAAAGAAGAAACAGGACACTTATTGAGGCTGCAAGAACAATGTTAGCTGATTCAAAACTACCTATTCCTTTTTGGGCTGAAGCTGTGAACACTGCATGCTTTGTGCAGAATAGAAGTAAGGTGGTCAAGCCTCATAATAAGACTCCATATGAGTTATTTCATGGGAAGAAGCCACTGATTGATTTTCTCAAACCATTTGGATGTCCTGTTACAATTTTGAACACTAAGGATCAGCTAGGCAAATTTGATGAAAAAGATGATGAAGGGAATTTGGTTGGTTACTCTGTGATTAGTAAAGCTTTCAGAGTATACAATAAGAGAACCAAACATGTAGAGGAGAATTTGCATATAAAGTTTTCAGAGAACACATCTAATTCTGAGGGAAAAGGACCTGAATGGCTGTTTAATGTCGATATGCTTACCAAAACAATGAACTATGTACCAGTTATTGGTAGTGTTGACAAACCACAAGAAGAATTTGTTGTGATTGAGAAGTTAAAGGTTGGTCCTACCTTACTTCCCTTTCAGTCCGATCCAAGTCCTAAAGAAGATGTCGTCACTCAAGAGAAGCCTAAGGAAACTGAAGAAGGTATTGAAATACCTATTGAAGCAGAAAAAGAAACTAATGAGCCTCTCAAAGTAGTTGTTGATGTCTCTCCTACAAAGCCCTTACTGGTTGAGCTTTTCTACGGGTGTAAAGGCCCTTTACTAAAAACATAGAAGGTAAGGCCGGCTTTCGAGCTGTAGCTTTACAACCATAGGGCTTTTCTTTTTGTTTAGCTTGTTCCTATCAGAAAAATTACGCTTTGACCAAAAGTTAGAATTTTTTTACGCGGAAACGCTTGACTTTACATATATTCCATCTTTCCTTTGACCATTGACTAAAATTTGTTAACGTATAGACCTTGGAACCATTTTTAGATGAAACTAGACTCAAATACCTTTAAAACAATAGGTGACACGACTTCTAACAAGTCCCGATTGATTTTCTACAAAATAAAGAAAACTGCCAAACACCTCTTGTGCACTAAGGGACCCTAAAGTGCACTATTGACCCGTAACACCTTTAAACACTAAATCAACACTTTGGACCTATATTTAAACACACGTAATCCATATCTAACTTAAAATATACATTATACCTTGTTTCCCAAAATTCTTGACCCGTTAGACCCAAAATGGGTTAAAATGGACCTTGTCCCAAACACTCCTTTTTCTGCATGACCCTTTGGTGCACTATTGACCAATTTTCCGGAAAAACGACTTTTATAACATGACATAACACCAAAACTTCCAGAAATCATTAGAACATTATAAACATCAAATATATTCATAAACTTGGTCATAATGACCCGCAAAAATGTGCTTTACAAAGTAACGGGTGGAAACACCCATTTTGACCCATTTGCATACTACACTTAACCATATCACCTTTAACCATAAAATTAACACTTTAACCGTAAACCAAACACTCGTTTAACATTAAAAACCATGACAACTTTGATCCATGACCACTGACCCGCTCACATCCCAAAATGGGTACAATTACACGTTATGCCAAACGCCCCTTTAACTTGACCGTAAACACAAGAACTATACTATAACTTGTCCATTGACCACCAATTTATACACTTGACACTTGACCATTATGCAACATTTGTTGACTAACCAATCACGTAAGGCTTGGTCAATTTCCATATAGGGTGGGGCCTATTTGTATCCGGGAAACGGGTCTAACAATTCTACCCACCTTATTTAGATTTCGTCCCCGAAATCTCTCGTCCGTTACTATCCAAAACTAAATCACAATATACACCGTTCTCATACTTAGAATCCTTAGTCATTTGATTCCAACGATCTAAGTGATCTTGCAATTCTAATCTCACTATAACACGCTTTACACCCTTGTCTCATTTTATTTCTTGCTTAACTTTTCTAATCTTTCATTTCTTCTCAGTCATTATGTCATTCAAGATTCAACCCTTGCCACTAATGTATACCATTTAACCATTTCTACGTCTATTACATAACCTACTAACTCGTTCCATTCTAACTTTCCCGTCAAGGACTATGTGTCACTTGAACATTTCGTACCATCTTAACTTTAATAAGTAAATTATTTATTAATTTTCTACTTTACCGTAACCCTTTTTACTATTCCGATAGCATTTTACTACACGCTATGTTTGCCTTTACTTCTTATCCCATGCCTTCATAGCTCGTTAACCCACCTTAGCATTTGTTACCATTCATTACTTCACTTTATCATTATTTCGCATTGCAACAATTATATCTTTTAAAACTTTAATCATTTCAACTTATACTTTAACACCTAAACTCTAGGCTTTACACAACGACTCTTACTTCATGTCAAAAGTCTATCTCTTACTCTATCCACCTATATTAGTTCCTTACGACTTCTAACCATTCCTAGACTCCCATTTCTACCCTTTTACCCTAATCATGCCATGTCGGGAACACATAAGCCCACTCATTCATACTTCCTTATTTACATAGAGAGGCGTCCCAAACGATGTAAATAAAGAAGTACAAACTCATGGTTCGGTGATTCACAACTTCTTTATTCAAATGAAAAGGCGTCCCAATCCATTTAAACAAAGAAACCATAAGCCATCCTACTTATACACTTCCGACATAACACTCGTACTATCCGTTTCACATTTAGCTTTTAAATCTTTTCGTTCTTTTTATTCTTTATGTTACCTTTTAACTTTTTAGACTTGGATCCGTACCATTACCACATTCACTTTGTTTAAATGGATTGGGACGCCTTTTCATTTGAATAAAGAAGTTGTGAATCACCGAACCATGAGTTTGTACTTCTTTATTTACATCGTTTGGGACGCCTCTCTATGTAAATAAGGAAGTATGAATGAGTGGGCTTATGTGTTCCCGACATGGCATGATTAGGGTAAAAGGGTAGAAATGGGAGTCTAGGAATGGTTAGAAGTCTTAAGGAACTAATATAGGTGGATAGAGTAAGAGATAGACTTTTGACATGAAGTAAGAGTCGTTGTGTAAAGCCTAGAGTTTAGGTGTTAAAGTATAAGTTGAAATGATTAAAGTTTTAAAAGATATAATTGTTGCAATGCGAAATAATGATAAAGTGAAGTAATGAATGGTAACAAATGCTAATGTGGGTTGACGAGCTATGAAGGCATGGGATAAGAAGTAAAGGCAAACGTAATGTGTAGTAAAATGCTATCGGAATAGTAAAAAAAAAAGGTTACGGTAAAGTAGAAAGTTAATAAATAATTTACTTATTAAAGTTAAGATGGTACGAAATGTTCAAGTGCCACATAGTCCTTGAAGGGAAAGTTAGAATGGAACGAGTTATTAGGTTATCTGATAGACGTAGAAAGGGTTTAATGGAATACATTAGTGGCAAGGATTGTGTCTTAAATGACAAAATGGTTGAAAGAGAAATGAAGGATTAGAAGAGTTAAACGTGAAATGAAATGAGTTAAGGGTATGAAGTGCGTATAGAAGGCGTTGAATTGCAAGATCACTTAGATTGTTGCAATCAAAAAGGGATGAAGAACGGAAAGTGCTAATAACGGGAGTAAGATGGGACTAAGTTTTGGTTAGTATAGACAAGAGATTTCGGGTCGAAATCTAAATAAGGGGGATAGAATTGTTACACCCGTATCCCGGATACAAATAGGCCCCACCCTAGATGAAATGGACTAAGGGTCTTACATGATTGGTTAGTCAATGAATGTTGCGTAATGGTCAAACTCGATAGTCAATCTTGTGGTCAAAGAATGTGTTATAAGGTTATGAAATTATTATGTGGCACAAATAGAAGGAAATAGACTTTAAGGGCTTGACTTGTTATATGCTAAATATGTTATAAGTTGGTTGTGGCCAAAGTAATAGAAAAGAGACTAGAAGGGCCATTCTTGCCATTGCCCAAAGATACCACCTAACTAGTTATAACTAGTAATTTCTGGACTTTTCTCCATCATTTTAGATGGAGTTGAAGTCCGGTTCTAGTGAGAGGAGAAAGGGAGGGAAAATCTAGATGATGACTTAAGGTGAAGAAGATGAAGGCTCCATGATTATGGACTCTCCTAGCTATGATCCTATACAAGTAAGTAATCTCATTTAAGTAGTTAGTTATTGGATTGATCATCATATAATCAAGATATGATTATATGATGATTAGAGATGTTTAGAGGTAAGATAATGGTTGTAGAGACCATTGGTAAGGTTATTTGGTCATGTGGTTAAAGTGTTTGTGTTTATGCCTAAGGGTGATGATGAAGGATGGTGATGATGATGAAGAGGATGCTTATGTTCTTGTTAAACTTAGCTTTGAAAGCTAAGGTAAGTAAACCGGTTATGATTTGATATTATAATGATTTCTTACATTTTGTGTTATATGATTGTTATGATGAGATGTTTTATAGTGTTTGAATGATGATGTGATGAAGAAGTAGATGTAAGGCTAGTTTGGCATAACTAGCAAAAGAGATTGAGAGTTTAGTTGGACTAGTGTAAGTGAGTAGGAAAGATGGAATATATGTAAAGTCAAGCGTTTCCGCGTAAAAAAAATTCTAACTTTGGTCAAAGCGTTCACGGGGTTTTACAACTATCCCGGATACAAATAGGCCCCACCCTAGATGAAATGGACTAAGGGCCTTACGTGATTGGTTAGTCAACGAATGTTGCGTAATGGTCAAACCCGATAGTCAATCTTGTGGTCAAAGAATGTGTTATAAGGTTATGAAAGTATTATGTGGCACAAATAGAAGGAAATAGACTTTAAGGGCTTGACTTGTTATATGCTTAATGTGTTATAAGTTGTTTGTGGCCAAAGTAATAGAAAAGAGACTTAAGGGGCCATTCTTGCCATTAGCCCAAACATGTGCAAGTATATATCTAGTTATCCATGAGTTTCCTGGAGGTTCTATCATTTTCTAGAGGGTGTTTGTGTGTGACGGTTTATAAGGAAAAGAGGAGGAAAGATCAAGTTTGGAGGGTAAATTTATGAAGGGTTTAAGGAACTAATCAAGAAGATAGAGCCCTAGCCATGATCTCCCTACAAGTTTTGGTTAATTATGAAGATTGATGATGATGATGAAGATGATGTCTTTGGTATTATATTAGCTATGGAAGGAGGTAAGTAAACCGGTTATAAGTTAATGTTATATAGATTTCAATGCATTATATGTTATGTGTTGTTGATGTAAGGTCAATGAAATACTTGATGTGTATGTGCTTATGTGCTAGTAGATTATGTAACACCCCCAATTCATGGATGCAGCGGAATTCAAACTGGGTGTTACTCGACGGCACAATAGTCACAATAATAGAAAACGAACTCTAATTGAGTCGTTTTAAAAGATGTATCATTCAAAATATATAAATATCAGAGATTTCAAATTGAGGTCCCAATTGGTTCCATGTTTACAATGTATAATAAATGAGTTTTGAATGATAATAAAATTTATAGCCCTCTTGAGTATCCGTGTCCTTCCGTGCCATCCTTGATCGTCATGAACCTGAAATACATGCTTGAGAGGTCAACACAAAGGTTGAGTGATATTCATAGAGTTTGTTAAATCGATTGAACACAATATGTTGGTAGTGTGAGTTATAGGCTCACACCAATGTTTGGAAAATAAAACAGGTAGGCTACGTTATTATACGCCCGGAACATGTATTATACACTAAGCTTATGACACCATAACGTTAACGTGTACCAATATCGATCGGCAGATTTATCCCGGTAGGTACTTTGCTAACATACCTAAATCTCAAATATTAATGCATTTGTTTGAACTTAGTCAATACAAATGGGATTCGTCAATCCCAATAGGCCTATTCACAATATTTGCGCTCACTATTGCTAGTGATTAAATGGTTCATAATAAGGGATCTCGGTTTAGCAAGGCTGGTACTTAGTGATAATAAAACAATCAGGCAAGCATACAATTTAAAAACATTGTGCTCGGTTAAAAATAGCATGTATTCCCCCCAAGGGTTTGTAAAACAATTAAGTAATCGAAAGTGGGGCTATGAACTCACCTTAAGTAAGATAGCAAGTAATGAAGGTAATGGTCGGATCGTGTAGGTTTCTACGAGCAACCTATAATAGAATGTTGCGACTTAGGATTTGAGTACAGAATATGAAGTAGTGCCTATATATATATCTTGCATTATAGTCCATGATGTGGTATGATGTATATTGTAAGTCTTTGAAAGAAAAGATTCATGAAACATGTATGTTTTGTATATCGTTTACTACCGTTCGGGCCGACATAATTCAGAAGTCATGTTAGTAAGCGTTCGAGGAGCCAGGACACTTTAACTCGTAAATCCACAACTCAACTCGACGGCTTACATAATGAACTCCTCACATGAGGCTCCCTACTATTGTAGTAGTTGATGAAATATATAGATATAAGTTTTGATCCGAAAGGTTACATGTCCGATATTTGAATCAACTTAGGAAAGTTTATTTGTACATGAAGATTGTTATTAGGGGTAGTTTCATAAGTCTTGAATGACCATTTTCTCTTGGTAAAATCTCATGGTTTCCTTTTAAGTGAAGTAGATCCAAATTGCTTGTTCATGTTATCGCCTAACTCATTGTTTCATGTTTACGCCTATGTAAGTTGTTATGGTCATTTCGTCATGGCCTAGCCATGACCTTTGGTCCTTGTTCCAAGGTCATGAGACACAACCTTGGCTCTAGCCATGGTTGTGGTCTTGATTATAGGTCATAAGACCTCTTGTTCCTTTCAAAGTATAACCATAATCTAGTGACTTTCGCCTAAAAATGGGCTGTTTAGAATTTGAAGAATTTTATCACTCGGAAAGCATTTTTAGGTCTCGAGCTTCTTTCTTCCTGAACGAAAACGTCGTTTCGGACAACTTTCGTGTTTTAACTTTTTGATGAATCGGACCAGAAGTGGGACTTTCAAAACCCAAATTTGATCAGAATGGTATTTGGCAGTTTTGCCGGAAATCTTTGGTAATTTCAAATCGCCATAACTTTTGACTCGTATACTCGTTTTGGGTGGTTCAAATTGCTATGGTTTCCTTGTTAAGTCCTCTACTGTAATATGTAATGATCCAACATCATATTTTTACCATTTTGATCAGGTCTTACCAAGAAAGTCACTAGTTCACTTGTTTTAGTAACTTGTTTGTAACAATCAATAACAATAACTTGTTTTGCTCACTTTTATACATCATGGACATAACTACAAGACATAATATAGCAAGAATAACATGTAAATAACATGAACATGATTATTTAACAAGAATCAAGTTAGGGTTTGGCTCACAACTTTTGGCTTTCAAAGATGAAAGGAAGTTAACATGTAAGGATAGGACTTTGATAGACTTGCTTCAACCCACTTCACTTCATGCAATCTTTCTACTCTTGTAATCTTGAAAGAGAGATGATGAAAATATAGGTGACTTGAGTGGATTCAAACTCAAGAGAAATCACCAAAGTTTCTAAGGATTTGAAGTAGTTTTGATGAATCAAAACTAAACTAGGGTTTATGTATGGATATTGCACTTGATTTCTTGGATGGAACTTGAAGTAAATGAGCTAAGGATGAGATGATGGTGTATTTTTATGTGTGTGGGTCGTTTGAATGGCCAAGGAGGGGAAGGAGAGGCATTTATATGCAAATGAGGAGGTTACATTGTTGACTAGTCAACACTTGGAGGCCAAGTTGAACACATGTTCACATCTTAAGGCTCCTAGCATGAGATTAAGACACACAAGGCTGAATTCCCCCTCCCTAGGTCGTTTCCTAAGCTTGGAGAGCAAGGGTGTGGACTTTTCTTGGTATTATCCAAGATACTTGGTTAGTTTTGACTCCGAGAAATGCCAATCGTAAATGATTAAGCCTCAAAACGTAAAACCGGGTGTCGTAAAATTATGGAACTTGAAAGTATTGATAAACATGTCAATAAGTTCCATAATAAAATATAAAATGAGTGGTAGGTTCCATTTGGGTGTAAAACCCTGCTAAAAACTGGAAACACGGGTCTAAAACGCGTAATACGTAAAACGTACGAATATTGCGTAAAATTGAGAAAAGTAAAATGTTACTTTTCTAATGTGATAAAAATGATTTAAAATGACTTATAATGTCTAGACTGAGCTCAGTCTAGTGTCGGTTGGTATTAAATGTCTTTTAGACATCAAACCGTAAGCCTAAAAAATCACGAAATGACTTATAACATCAAGGGATGATTTTTGGTCAATGGAGGAGGGAAAGAATATGTTGACTTTTTCTAAGAAGTTGAAAACTCAAATAGTCTTAGAAACGCGTTTTGTGGTCTAACGGTTAATCGCCCAAACGGTTAAGCGTGCTCATGTGAGATTAGTACAGGCTTGGGTGACCTGCTGGGAAGTCTTTGGTCATGTTTTTCTCAGTCACGATTAATTCTCAAATAAATCATGAGTGTGTCAAACATTTTTCTGATGTGGGGTCACCTGACGGGGTTGAATTTCGTTGTGCGTAGAATTTCTGATTGACGTTTTACCCTAAAACGTGTAATTCCTTAATAACTTTCACGAAAATGATCTGACAAATGTCAAACATTTAATTTGCCATGGAAATGATTTATCACTCGAGAATATCAAATAAAAATCAACTTTCGGGAAAGTTTCGGGAAAAATGAATAGTAAAAGTGAATAGTGAAATTTTCCGGGAAAATTAATTAACCTGAAATTGCGAATTGTTACAGATTATAAGGCTAGTTTGGCATAACTAGCATAAGAATGATACAATAGGTTGGAAGTTGAGTTGAGAATGAATGGTTATGATGTGTAATGTATGAATGATGTATGATGTTGAATTATATCCGCTTTACTTACTAAGCCTCGTGCTTACGGTTTAAGTGTTTAATGTTTTATAGGTTGTGCAATGATGCTTGACTTAGACTAAGGTCTAAGGTTGGATTATGCGGAAGTTAGAAGATGGTAAGAAAGTAGAGCTAGGTAGTATACCGAGCTCAAGTGTCATGTTTGTACCCCCGTGAGTCATTAATGTTATGTAAAGTATGGTCAAGTGTCAAGTGTATAAATTGGTGGTCAATGGACAAGTTATAGTATAGTTCTTGTGTTTACGGTCAAGTTAAAGGGGCGTTTGGCATAACGTGTAATTGTACCCATTTTGGGATGTGAACGGGTCAATGGTCAAAGGAAAGATGGAATGTACGTAAAGTCAAGCGTTTCCGCGTAAAAAGTTTTAAAATTTTGGTCAAAGCGGGCACGGGGTGTAACAACTTGGTATCAGAGCCACTCCTGAGCCGTTCGGGATGGTGGGGCAAACCTCATCGAGGACGATGAGTCTCTAAGGGGGTGATTGTAACACCCTAGGCAAATCCCACATCGGCTGTGGCCTGGAGAGATGCTGGGCTCATAAGATAACATTCGTCTTACAATGACACAACGCGTTTTGTGGTCTACTGCGTGTTGGGTTCTTAGGAACTGGCAGTTAAGCGTGCTCATGTGAGAGTAGTACTGGCTTGGGTGACCTGCCGGGAAGTCTTCAAATGAGGCCACAAAAACAAAGCCGTGAGCCTGCGGGCAAAGCGGACAATATTGTGGTCTGAGTAAGGTGGGGTGTTACAAGTGGTATCAGAGCCACTCCTGAGCCGTTCGGGATGGTGGGGCAAACCTCATCGAGGACGATGAGTCCCTAAGGGGGGGGTGATTGTAACACCCTAGGCAAATCCCACATCGGCTGTGGCCTGGAGAGATGCTGGGCTCATAAGATAAAATTCGTCTTACAATGACACAACGCGTTTTGTGGTCTACTGCGTGTGGGGTTCTTAGGAACTGGCAGTTAAGCGTGCTCATGTGAGAGTAGTACTGGCTTCGGTGACCTGCCGGGAAGTCTTCAAATGAGGCCACAAAAACAAAGCCGTGAGCCTTAAATGGTAACAAATGGTAACAAAACGCGTTGTGTTACACCCCGTGCCCGCTTTGACCAAAAACTTAAAATTTTTACGCGGAAACGCTTTGACCCGTATATGACCTCCTGTAACTCATTTATAAGCTAACTAAAATAAGTTACAAAACAAACATTGAGACTATTTTTAGAAGAATTAGACTCCAATACTTTTAAAATGATAGGTGACACGACTTCTAACAAGTCACGGTTGATTTTCTACAAAATAAAGAAAGCTGTCAAACCCTCTTGTGCACTAAGGGACCCTAAAGTGCACTATTGACCCGTAACACCTTTAAACACTAAATCAACACTTTGGACCTATATTTAAACACATGTAATCCACATTTAACTAAAAATATGCATTATACATGGTTTCCCACAATTCTTGACACGTTAGACCCAAAATGGGTTAAAATGGACCTTGTCCCAAACACCCCTTTTTCTGCATAACCCTTTAGTGCACTTTTGACCTATTTTCCCGAAAAACGACTTTTATAACATGACATTGCACCAAAACTTTCAGAAATTATTAGGACATTATAAACATCAAATATATGCATAAACTTGGTCATAATGACCCGCAAAAATGTGCTTTACAAAGTAACGGGTGGAAACACCCATTTTGACCCATTTGCATACTACACTTAACCATATCACTTTTAACCATAAAATTAACACTTTAACCGTAAACCAAATACTCATTTAACATTAAAAACCATGACAACTTTGATCCATGACCCTTGACCCGTTCACATCCCAAAATGGGTACAATTACACATTATGCCAAACGCCCCTTTAACTTGACCGTAAACACAAGAACTATACTATAACTTGTCCATTGACCACCAATTTATACACTTGACACTTGACCATACTTTACATAACATTAATGACTCACGGGGGTACAAACATGACACTTGAGCTCGGTATACTACCTAGCTCCTACTTTCTTACCATCTTCTAACTTCCGCATAATCCAACCTTAGACCTTAGTCTAAGTTAAGCATCATTGCACAACCTACAAAACATTAAACACTTAAACCATAAGCACGAGGCTTAGTAAGTAAAATGGGTATAACTTGACATCATACATCAAACATATATTATGTATCATACCCATCATTCCATCATAACATTAGCTATAACTCATACCTTAAGCCATCATTAAACGTCGCCATTCATACTTTATCCAATTCCATTCTACTCTATCATTCTTTTACAAGTTATGCTAAACTAGCCTTACAATCGACTTTCACATAAGCACATATATAACGCATCATTATATAATCTTAACATAAACATCACATAACACATAATGTATAGAAATCCATATAACATCAACTTATAACCGGTTTACTTACCTCCTTCCATAGCTAATATAATACCAAAGACATCATCTTCATCATCATCATCATCAATCTTCATAATTAACCAAAACCTAACACATAATAATCAATGCCAAAATCAAGGGTTAACATAACCCATCAAATATACTCAACCTCCATTCCATATGATCATATCTTGATCATATGATGAAATCCCACTTCCCACCTAATCTATAACCTTAGGTAGTCAAGACAAAGGATTACTTACTTGTAGGGAGATCATGGCTAGGGCTCTATCTTCTTGATTAGTTCCTTGAACCCTTCATAAATTTACCCTCCAAACTTGATCTTTCCTCCTTTTTTCCTTATAAACCGTCACACACAAACACCCTCTATAAAATGATAGAACCTCCAGGAAACTCATGGATAACTAGATATATACTTGCACATGTTTGGGCTAATGGCAAGAATGGCCCCTTAAGTCTCTTTTCTATTACTTTGGCCACAAACAACTTATAACACATTAAGCATATAACAAGTCAAGCCCTTAAGGTCTATTTCCTTCTATTTGTGCCACATAATACTTTCACAACCTTATAACAAGTTCTTTGACCACAAGATTGACTATCGGGTTTGACCATTATGCAATATTCGTTGACTAACCAATCACGTAAGGCTTGGTCAATTTCCATATAGGGTGGGGCCTATTTGTATCCGGGAAACGGGTCTAACAATTCTACCCACCTTATTTAGATTTTGTCCCCGAAATCTCTCGTCCGTTACTATCCAAAACTAAATCACAATATACACCGTTCTCATACTTAGAATCCTTAGTCATATGATTCCAACGATCTAAGTGATCTTGCAATTCTAATCTCACTATAACACGCTTTATACCCTTGTCTCATTTTATTTCTTGCTTAACTTTTCTAATCTTTCATTTCTTCTCAGTCATTATGTCATTCAAGATTCAACCCTTGCCACTAATGTATACCATTTAACCATTTCTACGTCTATTACATAACCTACTAACTCGTTCCATTCTAACTTTCCCGTCAAGGACTATGTCACTTGAACATTTCGTACCATCTTAACTTTAATAAGTAAATTATTTATTAATTTTCTACTTTACCGTAACCCTTTTTACTATTCCGATAGCATTTTACTACACGCTATGTTTGCCTTTACTTCTTATCCCATGCCTTCAAAGCTCGTTAACCCACATTAGCATTTGTTACCATTCATTACTTCACTTTATCATTATTTCGCATTGCAAATAATTATATCTTTTAAAACTTTAATCATTTCAACTTATACTTTAACACCTAATGTGGGTTAACGAGCTATGAAGGCATGGGATAAGAAGTAAAGGCAAACATAACGTGTAGTAAAATGCTATCGGGATAGTAAAAAGGGTTACGGTAAAGTAGAAAGTTAATAAATAATTTACTTATTAAAGTTAAGATGGTACGAAATGTTCAAGTGCCACATAGTCCTTGACGGGAAAGTTAGAATGGAACGAGTTATTAGGTTATCAGATAGACGTAGAAAAGGTTTAATGGTATACATTAGTGGCAAGGATTGTGTCTTAAATGACAAAATGGTTGAAAGAGAAATGAAGGATTAGAAGAGTTAAGCGTGAAATGAAATGAGTTAAGGGTATGAAGTGCGTATAGAAGGCGTTGAATTGCAAGATCACTTAGATTGTTGCAACCAAAAAGGGATGAAGAACGGAAAGGCTAATAACGGGAGTAAGATGGGACTAAGTTTTGGTTAGTATAGACAAGAGATTTCGGGGACAAAATCTAAATAAGGGGGATAGAATTGTAACACCCGTATCCTGGATACAAATAGGCCCTACCCTAGATGAAATGGACTAAGGGCCTTACGTGATTGGTTAGTCAACGAATGTTGCGTAATGGTCAAACTTGATAGTCAATCTTGTGGTCAAAGAACATATTATAAGGTTATGAAAGTATTGTGTGGCATAAATAGAAGGAAGTAGACTTAAGGGGTTCAAGTTGTCATATACTAAGTGTTATTATAAGTTAGTTTGTGGCCAAAGTAATAGAAAAGAGACTTAAGGGGCGATTCTTGCCATTAGCCCAAACATGTGCAAGTAAATATCTAGGATGTGGAGGATTATAGCATTTTCCATATTATCCAAGGGGTGTTTGTTTGTCCGGATTTACAAGAAAAAAAGGGAGGGAACAAGTTAGAGAATCAAGTATGTGATGAAGGATTTGTGTTCTACATCAAGAAGGTAGAGCCCTAGCTATGATCCTACACAAGTAAGTAATCTCATTTAAGTAGTTAGTTATTGGATTGATCATCATATAATCAAGATATGATTATATGATGATTAGAGATGTTTAGAGGTAAGATAATGGTTGTAGAGACCATTGGTAAGGTTATTTGGTCATGTGGTTAAAGTGTTTGTGTTTATGCCTAAGGGGTAAGGGTGATGATGAAGGATGGTGATGATGATGAAGAGGATGCTTATGTTCTTGTTAAACTTAGCTTTGAAAGCTAAGGTAAGTAAACCGGTTATGATTTGATATTATAATGATTTCTTACATTTTGTGTTATATGATTGTCATGATGAGATGTTTTATAGTGTTTGAATGATGATGTGATGAAGAAGTAAATGTAAGGCTAGTTTGGCATAACTAGCAAAAGAGATTTAGAGTTTAGTTGGACTAGTGTAAGTGAGTAGGAAAGATTGAGATGTAATGATAAGGCTTGAAGTGGCCAAGGTATGTGCTATGTTAGTATTGCGATGAAATAAGTGGATTATGATGCTTAATGTGTGAATGAGTTATGATGTTTTATTATGATAGTTTTACTTACTAAGCCTTTGTGCTTACGGTTTAGTTGTCTAACCGTTTTGTAGGTTGGCACGTTTTTATGGATGGCTTGGATATATGGATTAAGGCTTGGTTAAGCAAGATTAGAAGGTTATGGTAAGAAAGTAGGAGCTAGGTAGTATACCGAGCTCAAGTGTCATGTTTGTACCCCCGTGAGTCATTAATGTTATGTAAAGTATGGTCAAGTGTCAAGTGTATAAATTGGTGGTCAATGGACAAGTTATAGTATAGTTCATGTGTTTACGGTCAAGTTAAAGGGGCGTTTGGCATAACGTGTAATTGTACCCATTTTGGGATGTGAACGGGTCAATGGTCATGGATCAAAGTTGTCATGGTTTTTATTGTTAAATGAGTGTTTGGTTTACGGTTAAAGTGTTAATTTTATGGTTAAAGGTGATATGGTTAAGTGTAGTATGCAAATGGGTCAAAATGGGTATTTCCACCCGTTACTTTGTAAAGCACATTTTTGCGGGTCATTATGACCAAGTTTATGCATATATTTGATGTTTATAATGTTCTAATGATTTCTGGAAGTTTTGGTGTAATGTCAATGTTATAAAAGTCGTTTTTCCGGAAAATGGGTCAAAAGTGCACTAAAGGGTTATGCAGAAAAAGGGGTGTTTGGGACAAGGTCCATTTTAACCCATTTTGGGTCTAACGGGTCAAGAATTTTGAGTTACAAGGTATAATGTATATTTTAAGTTAAATGTGGATTACATATGTTTAAATATAGTTTTAAAGTGTCGATTTTATGTTACAAAGCGTTACGGGTCATTTTGAGACAATAGTGCACTTCAGGGGTCACAGTGCACTTTAGGGGTCATAGTGCACATTAGGGTGCCACCACTCATTTTAAAAGTATTGGAGTCTAATTCTTCTAAAAATAGTCTCAATGTTTGTTTTGTAACTTATTTTAGTTAGCTTATAAATGAGTTACAGGAGGTCATATACGGGTCAAAGCGTTTCCGCGTAAAAATTTTAAGTTTTTGGTCAAAGCGGGCACGAGGTGTAACAACGACTCTGCTGCTGACTCAGAAGACTCTACTGCTAGGCCAAAAGTAACAACTACTGCTCCACCACATTCTGCTTCCAAGCCTACTAACTCTACTGCTACTTCAATGTTTCCTAATTTGGACTCTCAGGGTAGACCTATTGATGATTCTATCTATCCTGATGATCCAAATATGCCTCCTCTTGAGAATATTTATTATGACACAGATGATGATGCACTTGATGGTCAGTTATTTGGAGCTGCTGCTGATTTCACTAATTTGGAACTCAATATTCCTGTTAGTCCTACAACTACCACAAGAATACACAAGGATCATCCAAAAGATCAAATTCTAAGTGATCCACAATCATCTATTCAAACTAGGCAGATGACTAAAGCACTGAAAGATCTTCAACATCAAAGTTTCTTTGCCAAATCTCTGCATCAAAGAAATAGTCATAAAGATCTTCAAAATTGCCTGTTTGCATGTTTTCTTTCTCAAATTGAACCCAAAAACACTTATAAAGCCTTACAAGAAGCAAGTTGGGTGGAGGCAATGCAAGATGAGCTTCTACAATTTAAGCTGCAAGAAGTTTGGACTTTGGTTGAACTGCCAAATGGAAAAAGAGTGATTGGCACAAAATGGGTTTTCAGATGCAAAAGAGATGAGAGAGGAATTGTCATAAGAAATAAGGCAAGGTTAGTAGCACAGGGATACACACAACAAGAAGGCCTTGATTATGATGAGGTATTTGCTCCAGTGGCAAGAATAGAAGCAATTAGAATATTCTTGGCTTATGCTTCATACAAAGATTTTGTAGGGATACACACAACAAGAAGCTATGGTATTATTGAGCAAGAAAACTACACCAGTATCAACTCCTTCACAACCACAACAAACTGCAACAACAATAAAATCATCAGCACCTAGAAAACCTGAAAAAGGAATTGTTATTAAAGAACCTGCTGCTCAACAAAAGAAGGTTATTTCTTCATCTTCTACTGATAAAGGAAAGGGTAAGCAAGTTGAAAAGGAAAGGATCATGTATAAGGGATTGATTTTACTGATGTACCTTTTGATTCTTGGCCTAAGCCATTGCAAGTTGAACATGATACAGCTGCTGCATTTAGAGAACAAGAGTTGATTAATATGGAAGAACAACAGTTAGCTGAGAAAGAGGCTGAAGACTTAAAGAATTATGATGAATGGGCAAATGAGAAGATCAGGATGGCTGCTGATATTGAACTCAATAAATTGATAAAGATTGAAGAAAATGAAGTTTCAACTTTTGATGTGCAATCTTGGTACATAGATTTTACTACAAAGAAGAGAAGAGAGAATGCTACTGCTAGAAGAAAGATAAAAATATTTAAAGGTCCAACTGTTAAACAACAAAGGAAAGAATATGAAAGGTATCTAAAGAATATGGGTGGATGGACATTGGTACAGTTGAAACCTTATTCTGATAAAGAAGTTTTTGACTTGTATCAACAAACTAAGAAGAGAACAGATACTTTTTATGCTATGGGATGTGCTGAGGATTTGGAACAAATTGCTCAGATGAACAAGAAGTTGGTACCTGAAAAGGTAGTTGAAGCAGAGCATATTCAAGAAGCTGATGTGGATGCAGCAAATACTATTTCTTCTGTGCAAGGTGATAAAAGAAAAGGTGTTGTTCAAAAATCAATTGCAAAGAAGAAGAGAAAGATTGGGGAAGGAAGCAGTTCTATGCCTGAAGTTAATGAATTTAAACATGATTTTGATCACATTCCTCCAGAGCATCTAAAAGAATAATTGAAGGTTTACACTATGGTTGGCAAGATGGAAGATCCTGAAGTGGTTGATGCTAAACCAATTGGTGTCAAATATCCTATTACCAAAGTAACTACAGGATATGATACTAATGTTGGAACATTTCATGATGTCCAGAGATCTGATGGTAAAATTCACAGGTTTCTTAGATTTCAACAGATGCTACATTACTTTGATAGAGAGGATGTTGAAGATTTATGGAAGCTATACAAGGCAAAGTTTGGAGCTAAGAAGTTTGATGGTAAAAAGTATGAGATAAAGCAAATTGATCACATCATAACTTCTTCTGATAATGTTATGTGGAGAGCTCTTAAACTTATGTTTGAACCTTCAATGGATGATTCTGAATGGACAGAGATAGTAGATTACAAAGTAAGAAGATGGAGACTTTTTCAAGACTCTGGAGTTCATGTGTTGGATATTGGACCAATTACTTTGTATATGCTAGCTGAAATGGATTACCCAGTTGTAAGATACTGGAAAATTGTCAATCAGATGGTTAATGGTGATAAATCACTTAAGTTACAGAAAGATTATGATTCTGATGATCAAGCATTCCATTTACTGTCAAAGTATAAGAAGATATTTGATCAACTGAATTCTCAAGAGTTGAAGAGTTTGGAAGCATCCTCCAAGTGATTAATTATGCTTAGAAGAAACTTGCTTATTTAGAAATAAATAATAAGTTTAGGGGAGGATTGTTGGGTCTGAAACTGCTGCTGAGTGAAACTACTGCTATAAGTGAAACTGCTGCTAGTGGTAATGATTCTGCTGCTGATGTCAAAGTGCTGCTGAGGATAAATGCTGCTGACAGAATCTACTGCTGATGGGATAAGTATGTAAAAGGTTTAGATAAATACAGAATAGATTGTGTAAATATTATATTTATCTAGAATATACTTATCGTGTAGAGAAAGGTATTGTAAACCTAGTAGGACTCCTTAGTCTATAAAAGGAGGATCCTAGGGTTAGTTTATGTACGTATTATTATTCACTTCAAGGTTGTAAAACCCTAGCATTGTTGAGTGCTCGTATTAATAATATTGAAGTGTTAGCTCGTGGTCTAGGGACTCACAAGGTTTTTATTGTCATCAGAGATGGGTTAGCTCGTGGTCTAGGGACTCGCAAGGTTTTTATTGTCGAAGAAAGCAGTTGTCGATATTAAGTTTTTTTTTTTTTTTTTTTTTTTTTTTTTTTTTTTTTTTTTTTTGTGGTCGAAGAGAAGCTATGTTTAAAGATGATTAGCGTACTGTTAAATAAAGAAATTCTAAGTCGGCTGATCAATTCTCGTTACTAATCATTGGGAATTACTTGACGACAAAGGTGAATTTTATGCATAAATTCCATTGATTAATTGTATGTGATAATCACTTGTCATGTTCTGCATGTGATCTCAATATTCTATGATTTTCAATTCATATTATATATCCTTGTATTTATTTTCGACAAAGATTTGATTGTGGGGCTGATTTTTCGTGAGGAGTATATTAGTATTATTAATTGGCTGAATCAAAATTGATGGATCGGTGGTCAATGAATATTAATTTCGTATTTTGTTTGTCAAGAATTCCATATTGGTTATCGGTTCACTAGATCTGATTTCATTGGTCAAGTATCAATCGTGGGTCGGTGAGTTTTATTTATATTGGATTACGGAGTATTATTTAAAGGCGTATGTGTTACTGCTGAAGTAAGGGTGCGTTATTGCTATTTGGTCGAGGATCGTTATAATTGGTTTCTGTTGCTGAGCATTTTTATTCTGCTGCTGCACTTAATTTTTATCCTACTGCTGCGTTTGAAAGTCTCTGCTGCTACAAAGTTCACTCTACTGCTGTCATATTTACTCTGCTGCTCGACACTACTGCTGAGTATTACACCCTACTGCTGTCGGGTATTGCTCTGCTGCTTGTTTCATAGTGCAAACTGCTGCTGTGTTATTTGTACTACTGTTGTGCTTATTGTATTTGGTTCGATATAGTAGCATCATTTACGAGTAGTAAGGGGAAGTATATGGTTATTGGTTTACACACATACAGGGGAAGTTCACACACACAAAGAGATTAGTTTGGTTTATAAAAGATTTAAGGCTCGTTTTAATTGAAGAATTGATTACGAAGAAGGTTGATTATCATTTATTTGATGTTGTAGTTGAGTTTCACAAGTTTGTGTTTTATTATACCTTTTAGCAGGAGGTAACTTGTTTGTGCATTCAAGATGTGACGAAGAATTGACAGACACTCGAAGGAGTTACGTTATTGTGCTCAGTGGTTATTGTCAAGGGATTGCGATCTCCTTATACATTGGTTTACGTATACGTTTCAAGTCACGTGGTTAGTACAAGACATAAAACACAAGTTTGGGTTATTCAACTTCTTCAACAAATTCGTTATATTTGGTTTTCTTCACATGTGATCATTACATATAGCCTACAGATTTGAAGAATCATGAAAATGATTAACACATTGATTTCAGGGGAAGCTTATTCTTATGATGTGTTTATTCATTTGATGTTCATGCACCACTCAAGGGGAAGTGTTTGATGTTTGCTACTATTGATCACTATTTCTACTGCTAGTTGGAGTTTTCTATTGTTTTGGGTTCATTATTCGTTTTGTGCTTCATGGAGGGCAATTTGAAACATTGGAAGGCTTGGATTGGAAGTTTGTGATATTGGTTCGTGGTGGTAAAGATCATATTTCATATGTTCCCTATTTGTTGATAACAAAAAGGGGAAGAGATGTTGGAGTGGCATGGCATGGCTTAAGGGGAAGACAATACTTGTTTCATTCAGGGAGATGTTTATATCTCAACTTCTCTACTTCGCCTAGGGAAGTTCGTACATGACTTTGTTTGTTTTGTCATCATCAAATAGGGGAAGATTGTTGGGATTCTTGATTTGATGTGACAAAATAAATAAAAGAATGAAAACAAGAGGGACTTAATGTGACAAAGGATGAAACTTCAAATGCAGGAAAAAGATTGCTACAGATCTTTTTATTATTTAGAAATATTCTTTGTAAACCTAATCCTCTAATATATAAAGAGGATACAGGTCGTATGTTTTATTATGTCTTCAACAATGTAAAAATACAGGAAAGGTGTGTGTGTTCTAGGGCATATGTCTTGTAGATGCCTAGAACTTATTTGTGTTCGATACCTCTAAGGTCTGAGATGTCTTAGATCCCTGTTACAATTAGGTAACATGTTATTATTCTGATCAAATAATAATTGGAGGTGATGATGGTGAAAAACCTTGTGTCAATAACTTTGATTTGTTTTTATTCCGCTGCATGTTATTATCATTGTTATTGTTAAACCCTAGTGCTCAAAACGGTCCAAGGAGTCGAATAAACTCCACAGTTGAAACACTTCCTACGCAAGACCTTGACGATGAATTCAAGGAGCTTCACCTTGAACGCCCCGTCATTGATGTCTTAGCCCGTTCTCCCTACTATAGTGCCCTCCTAGAAAAATATGAAATGGGACCGC
Organism: Artemisia argyi; assembly: GCA_030686995.1. Lineage (NCBI taxonomy): Eukaryota > Viridiplantae > Streptophyta > Magnoliopsida > Asterales > Asteraceae > Artemisia > Artemisia argyi. The sequence continues at coordinate 176,448,141 of CM060682.1, forward strand.
CTTCGTTCAAAACAAGTTGCCTAAAAAGCTTGATGATCCGGGTATATTTGTTTTGCCTTGTAAGATAGGAAGATCCGAAGCTTTCGACACACTAGCCAATTTAGGCTCAAGCCTCAACTTGATTCCCTTATCCCTTTTCACCACTCTTAAGCTAGGAAAGTTAGAGGAGACGGAGGTATTAATTGGTCTAGCGGATGGGAGTATTGCCCATCCGGTTGGGATGATTAAGGATGTAGTTGTTCACGTGGGGAAGTTAACTATTTTGGCGGATTTTCACGTCCTAGATATGGTTAGTGATACTACATGCCCAATATTTGTAGGAAGAGGATTTTTAGCAACCGCTAGCGCCATGATAGATTGTAAGGAGTCTAAGATAGCGGTAGGTGAGGGCGATACTTGGTCGGTATATGATGTTAAGAAACATAGCTATGATTGTGAGGATGAACCGACACCACATTGGGTAGAGATGAATAGGAGACCATCTAGATATGGACCTTGGATAGAAAGAAACTTTATAGGACCTCAACGCCCATTTTATTTAGAAAAAGATTTCATCGATAAAACACATTCGGTGGAACAACTCATAGCTAGAGATGAAGAGCTAGACCCTTTTGAGGACCCCCTAGTCTTTAGGAAAATGATTGAGTTCTTGAGCGTAATGCCCATTAACATAGAGATGAACAAGTGGAAGAGAGAGGGGGATAAGTGTAAATGGAGGTGGGACAAGCCACCTAAGGAAGGTGACGGATCATGGCAGATGAAGATGATTTTGTATGATCCGGATGGAGAAAGTTTGAAAGGTCATACCGCACTAAGAAAACCGATAGGAAGTTGAAACCTAAGCTTGATCCCAAAGATGTCCTCAATGAGGAACTCACCCATGTCACGTAGTAACCCATGACCTTGAGTCTAGCTACAAGACTCGTAAATAAAGAAAAGCGCTTCTTGGGAGGCAACCCATGTTTTGTGTGATTTTTATTTGTTTGATTGTTATTTGTTTCCGTATACATGCTTTATTTTTATTGTTGGTAGATCATGTTTCAAAATAAAATAGTGAAAATACTTTATTTTGTCGTTTGGCTTTGTCTTAACTTCATCCAAAGGTATTTCGCAAAAGATAAGTGTAAGGGGAAACCCCAAATATGTTTTTAAGAAACAAACTCGATCATGATTCTCCACAATATTAAATGAACATGTATATTCGTATTTGTTAGAGTCAAATGCTTGTATCGAGTCATAATGATGTTTTGCAGGATTTTCCAGGAAGTAGGACAAAGTTTTTCCAGAAATTTTCCAGAAACTTAACGTAAAGATTTCTTTAGGTCACTTCTGACGGCGTCAAGAAGAAATTCCTGATGGCGTCATGTGTAAAATTCTGGAAATTTTGCTAGTTTTGTTTTTCTAACGGAGTCTCAAAGATTTTGTTGAATCTTTAGTTTTATAAACTCTAGGGAATCTGCAAACATTTATTCCACAAGCATTATATCTTACTTTGTTTTCTAGGATTTGTTATCATATATAGATTGCCGCCGATTTTACGCGAGGTTGCCTTGTTTGTTTTCTCAGGTTTAACAGGTTATGTATGACAAGAAGATGATTTATATTCTGGAAGGGAAGCTTTGATTGTTCATTTTCTTGGAGGAAGATCTAACCTTGTTACCACACTATCCATACCGAACGAATCAGGGGAGTATTTGATTTCATTCTTTTACCTGTTTTACTTTTACATTCTTTAATTGAACATTGGGGACAATGTTCATCCTAAGAAGGGGAGGGTAAATGATGATACCTTATAGTATACACTTTCACTTGAGTTTATTTGTTTGATGGTAGATGTGTAATAAAACTATGAGAAATACTTGTTAGTGTAATTTTAGCGCCAAATTTAAATTTTTTACAACATTTTGGAGTGAAACTTTAGCCTTAGCAAGCGTCTCATGGATAGGAGATTGTATGACTAGTACAAAACCGTACCATTCAGAAAAATTTTCCACCCAAATTTGTGAGGTTCGCCTTTAGATTTTATAGGAAAAGCATTTACTATTAGTGCTTATGAGTGTACCGGTAGCATTTAGATTCTAGAACTTGCGTTAGTGATGCATCCCGAGACCGCTAGTGAGACTATATTCGTGTAGTAGGATTTACTACATGATAAGAGGCATTAGGATCACCCTTGTGTTAAACCCGTATCATAATTACTTGACCATTTAAGTCATATTACTTGGCTAGTAAAGTCAATTAATTTTTCCCACACCCTTAGCGTTGTACTCATTTTTAGTATACGAAACCCCTAGTACACCCCTCCGAGCCTATCTTTTCGTTTCTAACTTTAAGCATCTTACTTAAAGGAAGAATTTGTTACACCCCACTTAAATGTACAACCAAATCGCCTTAGCCTTCCGTGTATGCACTCATCTTTAGTGCATTATTATTATTTGTTTAAACCCTTAGTTAATTATCTAATTGATTACATGGTTGCTAAGTCGAGTCATATCCTTGTACATATTGTTTTGGGACGATTGAGACTCATGGGTAAAGTACTAATGTTATGGAGTAATGGGGAAGAACATCATATATTACCCTCATATGTGCGTTTATTTTAAAAGTGCTCCAACTGTTTTGATTATATTAATTCGAGTCATTAGATTAGTTTATTGTAAAGTACGTAAAAATTCAAGTGTAAGGGGAATGTTCATTCCCTTTGATGTATTATTTTGGATGGTAGGGTAAGAGTGTATGTAAATATATATATATATATATATATATATATATATATATATATATATATATATATATATATATATATATATATATATATATATATATATATATATATATATATATGTATATAGAAAAAGAAAAGAGAAAAAAACATACGGACTACCATCCGTTTCATTCTATGTTTGTTTTATGTTTTTGTTATTTTTCATTTATTAGCTTAAGTCGAGTCTAGTCTTGGCTTAGCAACGCCATATTGTACATGTAATTAACCAAGATTATTAACTCGCCACCAGTAAAGATTGCCTATATCCAACAAAACCGTGTATTCCATATCCCTACACCTAACATTATAACCCTTTTAAAAGACCTCTTTGATAGTTTATCCTAGGTGCTTACGCCATGTGGTAGAGGTTTGATCCTTTCCCAAGCCTATTGTAATCTATTTTGCTATGACAGGTAGTGAGAGATATTTTCCATTTCCATTTTGTGATATATACTTTATTACACCTGAGAGATGTGAGTATCTAAACACTATTTGTGAGGTGCTAGTGTATGACCTCCGTGCTTCTCTTTGGTCTTTAGTGGAACGATTATTTGTTGTAATTACTTTTATATTAGTGTTAAATGACCCCTAACTTGTATTTTGACTAGAATAAAAGCGCATTTGCTTGAGGACAAGCAAATTTCAAGTGTAAGGGTATATGATGAGGCGAAAAATGATCCGTTTTTAGGGGGTCATTTAAGCCGGAATTTGAATTTATTTGATCAAATATTGCCCTAAATCGTTCCTTTTGTGATTTTGGGTACTTTGGGAGTGAATTCTGGAAAAGGAAGCATTTTGGACGTTTTTGGAGCATAAAAGTGAAGAAAACGGCAAAGTCTTAATTTTCCTTGCTGGGAACAGTACCTGACGGCGTCAAGAGCAATTTTGTGACGGCGTCAAAAGCAATTTTGGTGACGGCCCAGTGAAAACGTGACGCCGTCAAATCAAGGCCGTCAAGAGTAAAAGTGGTGACAGCCCAGAGCAACATTACACATGACGGCGTCAGATCTGGATCTAGGCAATCTGATTATATTTTTGGCAGCGGTTTGACGGCGTCAGAACTTTCTTCTTGACGCCGTCACCTTAGTAAATCTATATATAGTGTTTGTAATTTTCATTCTAAAGAGAGGAGAATTTTAGGGTCGAATTGCATAAACCCTAACACGACTTTTACAGTATTTTCAAGGGTTTTCACCCTTTGAAACCCTTCATGTTCAATTAAGATAAGTATCCTTTCAATTCATTCAATATGTCTATGTGTTGTTTGAATATATCTTACGCTTGTCTTGATTTTAACATGCTAGGCTAGATCTATTGTGTGTTTGCTTAGATGTAATGAAACCTAGATGTTGATTATAGGTTGATTGCTTGTTTATAGTTGTAATGGATGAATGATTTCGATGTTAGGCTTAAGAAAACTGGCAGACTTCTATTGTGTAATGATTGAGCCTGAACCGTCAGATTAATATTGACCAAGGTCAACAAGTCAAAGACAGCCTAGGATCAATACTCCGGTGATAGTGTAGTGTTTTCCCGGGTCGTTAAAGTCCTAGCGAGATTGAAATTGTGCTTTTGGAATCGTTTATGAGTGAGTGGGACTGAGGACAGTAGCCCAGATGATATGGAATTGATCTTGCTACTGTTATTTTGGTATTGGTACACAGATATAATATTCACAATAATCAGATACCAGATATATGCACAAATTCACAATTAAGATCACGTATCGGACTGGGAAAGTGGGTTTTTTTGGTACTTATCAAACTACAGGGGGTGCTTTTGACACTTTTTAAAACTTAAAATTAAAAAATGAAAATGAAATTAGGAAAATGATTAAAATACTATTTAAATACTATTTAATTAATTAAACTAATTAAAATCTAATTTAAATCTAATTTATATTTAACTAATAATTATAACTATTATAAATTAAACTAAAAATTTGCAAAAACAATTTCTAAACTTAAAATAGAACTTGAAGAAAGTATAAAAAATTAAAATAAATATTTTTGTCTTTTTATGAGTTTGTTATTAATTAAAAACTATTCAACTTAATTTAACTAATTAAACTACTTTTAATTAATACTAATACTAAATTAACTTAGAAAATTAAGATAAAATTTATAAAATTACTTAACCATCACAGGAATCCTACAAAATTATAAAAACTCTAAAAATTATGTTTTAAGATTAAACAACTATTTATTTACCTTTTAGTTAACTTAAGTCTATTTTAAATAAATAAAATAAGAAAAATAGAAAATGAACAGTAGAATTTCAAAATATATTTTCTAAAAACTTATTATACTATATTAGAACTAGGAAAATTATAAAAACTAGATTTAACCTTATAAAAACTAATTAAGCTATTTAACACTTAATATTAATTAATAATAAAGAAAATTAAAATTAAATCTAATTAACACTAAATGACAAAATAAAAATCTGAAAAAATTATCAAAATTACTTTACTATATAAGGTATTTAATAAAAATATAAAAACACTAGTGACTTAATTAAAATATAAAAATGAAAATTAAAATTAACTTGAATTAAATAGAAACTATCACTTACTTTAACTTTGATTTTTTTGGATTTTTCTTTTTCAGAACTACTTTATACCTTAAAATGACAAACTTTTATGAAAACACTTTTAAAATTAGCTTATTAATAAGCTGTAAACACCCCCTTGGCTTACACAGTTGACTTATGTTGACTGTGTGGTCAATTGTGGTCAAATGGCTTAAGGTGGGGTCCACAATGGTTAAAAAGGGTACAAACAAGATTGACAAACACAAATAAGCCAGAAATAACAATGCTAGATCACAAATAAGCTGTTTAAGATGAAATAAGCACTTTTCACTTTGCACTTATGGCTCAGAACTGGGACAAACTTGGTGAGCAATTTCAGGTGGGGTCCACTGGTCTAAGGGTCAAACAAAAGGTCAATGGTGAGACTCTGGTAGGAGGGGGGTTGAAGGAACCTAACTAGAGGGTGTGGGACCCACTGAGGGGGTCACAAAGCACCACCAAAGTGATGGTGGTGACTGGGTATCTGGGTGAGCAGGGCACACCTTTGCCCTGCAAGTCACTTTGAGGGTCTGTGGGACCCACTTAAGCTTCCAAATAAATCAAGCAAAAAATCAAGCTTATAGATCAGCTGGTAGATTTTAATCACACAAAGTTTCAAAACTTAATATCCATTATACAGCTTACAATTAAACTTGGAATTTTGGTAAAAACCTGAGAATGCAACTTTTGACTTTTGACAAGAACTTGGACTTTTGACTTTGGTGAAATTCTAAGTGATCTAAACTACTGTTTATGATGTTTTAAGCTAATGTAAGATTACTAAAAGCTAAATTAACAACTAATTATCAGATTATGAGCTTATGGATTCAAAATTCTTACACAGTTAACTGTGTGGGTGATTAGATCATGATTTTGACTTTTTAACTAAAACCTACTGAGTTTTATGGTCAAAGTGACCTAATATTACCTAATGAGACATGTATGAACTAGCAATAACAACAAGTAACCAATGGAACACCAAGCAATCTCTTAAACCAAACACACCTTATTAGTTATCTGTCAAAGATTTTCAAAGCAAATGGTGACTAGGGTTCAAGTTCTTGATTCCAACCTACTAATTATGACTAAGTGAGCTTGTTTAAGTACTTAAAAACAGATTATTGCTACAATAACACAAGTTTTACTCTAAAGCTAAATTTGACAGTTAAAGTTAAATTATTAAGTAGTTATTGATTCTAACAAACAAACTATGATTATTAAACTAAAAACTACTTAAATAACAATCAAGAAACACAATGCAAGCACAAAATCTCAGATACAAGCAAGGAATTTAGAAACTAAACTTTTAAGAGAAAAATGGAAATGAGCAAAAGCTTACTGAACACCTCTAGCATGAACAAGAGGTTTTCCTTTGAAGCCTATCTTTAGATAGGCAAACCTTAGCTTAATCTTCCTCCTCAATGATGCTTAGAACCTGAAACAAAATCAAATAGGCAAACAGTTGACTTATGTTGACCAGTTTTAGCTTTTTGATTCTCTTCTAATGTAGCTGAATTTTAAAGTCTCTAAAGCTTAGATAAGCTTATTGGAGCTTATATGATCCTACTCAGTCCATCATTTGAGCTTAAATCCTATCAGACAACAATTTAGATTAACAAGTGGAATTTGAAAATTGCATAAACAAATTGAGCTGAGAAAACTTGCATATATTACTGAAAATAGTTTAACAATACATTGAATTAACTTCTACAATCTGCTTAAAAGCTTGTTGCTACACTACAATTCTTAAATTACTAATACGATTACAATTATATAAAAAAAAACTAGACAACACTTCTTCTTGCATCTCTTTGCCTTTTATAGCTGCCCATTAGGGTTCCCATCTTCTTCTGAGCAATTCCCACCATCACTTGATAATTTTGGTCCACTCTTGTGTTGACACGTGGTTTTGGCGGGAAGGAGATATTTTGCAATTATCTCTGATAACGTGAATTGGGGAGGAGCATTAAATGCTGAGGTGAGGGGTAGGTGTAGGGGGTGGGATGGTGATGATTGAGCTGCAAGTGGGGGGTGGTGGTAGCAAAACCAGGGGTGGTTTTGGTCTGAGGGGGTGGTGAGGGAGAAGAGGAAAAAGGGCGGTTTGGTGGTATTTTGACCGAAGTCAAACTTGGACCCGGGTCAAAGTGGGGGTGGACTGGGCTTGGGTGGATTGGGTTTGTTTTGGGCCCAAAGTGGATTAAGTTTTAGTGTTTTGGTTTTGGTTTATTTTATGGATCCGGATTTTGCTTATTTTCACAAGGACCTATTTTGTAATTTTGGGAAAGTTGAGGGTTGGTTTTTGGCATGTTTTTAATTTGATTAGAAAGGTGTAATATGCCAATGATGAATAGTATGAGGTTTTATTTTGAATTTTTCACTTTTTAAAACCCCAGGGACTAAATCTGCCAATTCCCCAAACTTCAGGGACCTGCCTTGTAATTTCACCAAACTTTCTACCAAGGGACCAAACCTGCCATAAGAGATTAGTGCAAGGACAAAATTTGTTTTTCTCAAAGTTTTTCATATCCCAGGGATCATTTTTGACAATTTTCAAAGTTCAGGGACTAAACTTGACATTTTGTGAAACTTTTCACCAAAGGACTAATCATGTAACTTTTTGATTTATAAGGGCCTTTGGTGACTTTTTCAAGTTTTTTAGAATGACCAGGGACTAGATTTGACAACTTTTGAAAGTTGGGGGACTGAAACTGCCAACTATGCAAACTTTATGTGTTTTTCATCTGTTTTTTGGTATTTTTGCATTTAAAACATGTAAAACACTTTCCTGGGATATTTTCACTATTTTGATTCATTATTGAGTATTTTTGGATATTTTGGCAGTTCAGAATTGGTAAAAATGATGAGTATTTACACACTCATCAATCCCCCACACTAAAACATTGCTAGTCCCTAGCAATCTTTTGAGAAAAACTTAATGGATTTGAAACTCTTTTCCAAAAGCCATCACTTCTGGAGTAGCCAGGTGTAAGAACTGTGGCACACCTGATAACCGTGTGATTTTGAGCAAACCACCAGCTGTCAACGGATTTGATTTGTCTTTACCAAAAGCCGTTTACTTCTGGACTAGCCAGCATCTTGATGGACTAAGTCAACATCTTGGTGAGCTGGATACCAATTATGGATTTTCCACTGCCTTTACCACAAGCCATAATCTTGTGGGCTAGCCAACTCATTTGCTTATGAGGATGCGGGGGAGCTGAGGAACCATGCAATTTTTGGCAAACTGGCAGCCATCAACGGGTTTGAGATGTCTTTACCAAGAGCCGTTTGCTCCTGGACTAGCCAATCCCTTTGTCATTTAGACTTTGGCGGACTGATAACCACAAAAATTTTGGAATAAAGTGAAAATTTTGAAAAATTTTAGCCTAAAATGGGGGTACTTGGAAAGTTTTGTGATAAAATTCGTAAGAATTTCCCCCCCCCCCCCCCACACTAGAACTGAATATTGTCCTCAATATTCAAAGTCCCGGCTATTATGCCGAATCTCTGAACGGGAAAAGCTAATATTCGATTCTAACTGTGGAAATTTCTATTTTTCACTTTATTTTATCTGTACATACAGTCTTTTTTTTTTTTTTTTTTTTTTTTTTTTTTTTTTTTTTTTTTTTTTTAATCACTACCTCCCAGGCTTGTGTCAGGTTTACCACACTAGCTAATCACTTGTGAATGATTAACTGTAATAAATTTGCCCTGACAGCCCGGGAGTTGAATGATAAAGTATATAATAAACATACACCTCCCAGGCTTGTGTCAGGTTTACCACGCTAGCTAATCACTTGTGAATGATTAACTGTAATAAATTTGCCCTGACAGCCCGGGAGTTGAATGATAAAGTATATAATAAACATACACCTCCCAGGCTTGTGTCAGGTTTACCACGCTAGCTAATCACTTGTGAATGATTAACTGTAATAAATTTGCCCTGACAGCCCGGGAGTTGATATAATATACATACAAAACATGATTATTGAATTTTGAAACATATTTACTTTTGAAACGGTGGGGGATGGCCACTCCCCCACACTAGGGTGGTAGAAAGTAGAAAGAAGTCAGAAATACGGGTGAAAACCCATATATGCTGCTAATTTTTGTTCACCGAGTCACTAGCTTGACTCGATCCCCGAATTCATTGGTCCATGGGGAAAGTTTGGAGATCCGGGACAACCAAGGGTGGTGTGTCCTCTCCAAAATAATGTTTCAATCTGTGACCATTCACTTTGAAGTTGGGACCTTCGGGTTGAGATAACTCAACAGTCCCGTATGGGTATACTTTAGCAATAGTGAATGGTCCAGTCCATCGGGTTTTTAATTTCCCCGAGAAGATCTTTAATCTTGAGTTGAAAAGAAGGACTCTGTCACCGACGTTGAAAACGCGGTTCTTAATCTTAGAGTCGTGAATCTTCTTTGTCTTTTCTTTGTAGATCAAAGAGTTCTCGTAGGCTTGATCACGAAGTTCATTTAATTCATTGATTTGAACCTTACGGTGATCACCCGCTTTATGAAGGTCGTAGTTTGCATGTTTCAAGGCCTAGTAGGCTTTGTGCTCGAGCTCGATCGGTAAATGACACGCCTTCCCGTATACAAGCTTGTATGGAGTACACCCGATGGGTGTTTTGTAAGCTATACGGAAGGCCCAGAGTGCATCATCTAGTTTATCCGACCAGGAAGCACGGTTCTCACCTACTGTCCTCTCAAGAATCCGTTTAATACCACGGTTGGAAACCTCCACCTGCCCACTTGTTTGGGGGTGATATGCGGTAGAAAGACGATGAGTAACACCGTACTTAAGCATGACTTTTGCAAATTGATCATTGCAAAAGTGAGTACCGCGATCACTAATGATGGCACGTGGGGTTCCAAAACGAGCAAAGAGGGATTTCAAGAATTTCACAACTACTCGGGCATCGTTAGTGGGTAAGGCCTTAGCCTCAACCCATTTTGACAAGTAGTCAACAGCCACGAGTATGTATTTGTTTCCATGAGAAGATGGGAATGGCCCCATAAAGTCAATGCCCCAGACGTCAAAGATTTCACAAACTTGAATAGCATTTTGTGGCATTTCGTTATTTTGTGAAATATTCCCGTGACGCTGACAAGCATCACAGGCTTTGACTAATTCGTGGGCATCCTTGTAGATTGTGGGCCAATAGAAACCGGAATCAAACACCTTTTTGGCGGTGTAGTTAGGACTATGGTGGCCCCCGGTGGGTCCAGCATGGCAAGCCTTGAGAATATCAGTGGCTTCCTGTCCGTATACACATCGCCTGATGACTTGATCGGCACAGATTTTGAAGAGGAAGGGGTCGTCCCAGAAGTAATGTTTAACGTCTTTGAAGAATTTTTTCTTTTGTTGGGACGTTAACCCCTTCACTATGAAGTTACCCGCATGGTAATTTGCAAAGTCGGCAAACCATGGGGTAGTAGAGTCACCACGAAAAGCAACCGCATTGAGTGTCTCGAGAGGAAATGTTTCATTTATTTCCTTTTTCTCGGACACATCTTGATGAGGGTTCTCTAATCGTGAGAGATGATCAGCAGCAAGGTTCTCGGCTCCTTTTTTTATCACGGATAATGATATCAAATTCCTGAAGGAGGAGAACCCAACGAAGAAGCCTCGGCTTTGCATCTTGTTTTGCAAATAGGTATTTCAAAGCCGAGTGATCTGTGTACACTACGCATTTAGTCAAGATTAGGTATGGCCGGAATTTCTCGAAGGCATACACCACAGCTAGGAGTTCTTTTTCAGTGGTGGTGTAATGACCTTGAGCCTCAGTCATAGTTTTGCTTGCGTAGTGTATGGGCTGAAAGTATTTTGCTTTTCGTTGCCCCAAGACCGCACCTATGGCAAAATCACTAGCATCGCACATAAGCTCAAAAGGTTGGTCCCAATCGGGGGCAACAAGAATCGGTGCCTCGGTAAGCTTTTTCTTTAATGTTTCAAAAGCTTCGATGCACTCAGGAGAGAAGATGAAAGGAGCATCCTTCTCGAGGAGATGGGTCATAGGCCGGGCAATCTTAGAAAAATCTTGGATAAACCTACGGTAGAAGCCGGCATGACCCAAAAAGCTCCTAACACCTTTTACGGTGGTGGGATGAGGTAATTTGGCAATGACATCGATTTTAGCTCTGTCAACCTCAATCCCGTTTTTTGAAATTTTATGGCCGAGGACAATGCCCTCTTTAACCATAAAGTGACACTTCTCCCAGTTGAGACTCAAATTCGTTTCTTTGCAACGTTTAAGCATTTGTTCCAAGTGGGAGAGACAGGTCTGAAATGAATCCCCGATGACTGAAAAGTCATCCATGAATACCTCCATAGTTTTCCCGATCATGTCGGAAAAAATAGACATCATGCACCTCTGGAACGTGCCTGGTGCATTACATAAGCCGAAAGGCATACGTCTGTAAGCAAAAGTTCCGTAGGGGCATGTGAAGGTAGTCTTCTCTTGATCCTGGGGATCAATGGGGATTTGGAAGTAACCCGAAAAACCATCGAGGAAGCAGTAGTATTCATTCCCCGCAAGTCTTTCAAGCATCTGGTCCATAAAAGGAAGAGGAAAATGGTCTTTACGGGTGGCTTCATTTAACTTTCGATAGTCAATACATACTCGCCAACCCGTGACCAAACGAGTTGGAATCAACTCGTTATCCTCGTTGGTGACAACGGTAATGCCACCCTTTTTAGGGACACAATGAACTGGGCTAACCCAAGGACTGTCAGATATAGGGTAAATCAATCCCGCATCAAGAAGTTTAAGAACTTCTTGTTTGATAACTTCGTGGATTTTTGGATTTACCCTTCTCTGTTGTTGCACTGCTGGCTTAAAGTCATCCTCCATTAAGATTTTATGAGTACAAAAGTTCGGGCTTATGCCCTTAATGTCGGAGAGTTTCCAAGCGATTGCTTGTTTATGTGACTTTAGAACCTTTAGGAGTGCTGCCTTTTCCTCAACTTTTAAGTCCTTAGCAATAATGACGGGTAATTTATCATCACCCTCCAGAAATGCATATTCTAGATGAGGAGGCAAGTCCTTGAGCTCAACCTCGGGAAAGTCTTCAGTTATTTCAACATTTTTTACTTCCGCTTTATGAAGTATTTTTGGAGACAGAGAGGGTGAAGGATCGTCATTTAACAATCTTTCAAGGAGAAGAATGTCCCCCTCCGGGTCAAGATAGTTTTCATCAATCCCATCGGGGATTGAGCTATCCTGAGCGAGAAAAGCCTCGAGCTCTTCCAGAAGGAAGTCACTTCCCTCAAACGGAGTGAGGGAAGGGGAAGAGTCGGAAATGATAGGGTCAGTAGAAAGACTGCCACTGGATGAGAAACCAAGGACCTCTTGAGAATACTCCTCAGACGCAACATCGATGATGTCAATTCGGTTAACCGTTTCTGCGTCATAGTTGGAGGAGTATCTTGAAGTCTGATCAAGATTGAATGTGATGGCCTCGCCACCAACACGTAGAGTGATTTCTTCTTCGAATACATCGATTAAAGCACGACCCGTTCTTAAGAATCCTCTCCCGAGAATGAGAGGAACTCGTGGGTCAGCATCGAAATCAACAATCACGAAATCTGCCGGAAAATGGAACTTTCCTACTTTCACGAAGATATCTTCGGCAATGCCGAGAGGACGGGATATGGTACGGTCTGCAAGCTCGAGTGTCATGCAGGTCGGAGTGAGAGTAGGTAGAGAAAGTCTTTTCCAGACTGAGTAAGGCATCAGGTTAATGCTTGCGCCAAGATCGGCCAAGGCAAAGCATTCAACCATCCCAGGGAAAATACATGGAATGAGAAATTTCCCGGGATCTCCAAGCTTTTCAGGAAGCTTTTTCAAGAGCACTGCTGAGCAATGCTCACTGAGTGAAGTTTTTGCCATCTCACAGAGTTTTTCTTTGTTGCTTATCAGATTTTTGATTGTCGAAGCAAACTTAGGCATGAGAAGAAGAGCGTCTGCGAAGCTAATATCGAAGTGTAATTCTTGGAAAATTTGATAAAATTTTTCCATCTGATGATTAGCTCTTTCGCGGTTCTTTTGATCATACACACGTGAAGGATATGGAATTGAAGGCTTAGGATCATTCTTTGGAATTTCATCAGGACTTACAGGAGGATCAAATACAACTTTCGGCTTACGAGCCGGGACCGGGACAACTTGAGGGTGGACGTTGTTGGTACCTCCGTTATTAGTAGGAAGTACCTTGCCCGTAGTAACCTCAGGCTCACGTTCCGCTACCTTAGGAGGAGAAGAAGAGGTAGAAGGAATCGAGGGTCCATTGTATGATACCCCACTTCGGGTGGTGATCGCTTTGACATCGCCCCTCGGGTTAGCGATCGTGTTGCTCGGTAATGTACCCGGGCCCGAGGGTCGATCATTTAAAGACTTCTGAAGTTCAGAGATTGTCTTGATCAATAACCGATTCGTTTCCTCTTGTGCTTTCATGAATTGTTTAATCTCAGCATCGGAGGAAGAAGGGGGTGGAACAACGTTTTGATTTTGAACAGGGGGATTTTGAACACGGTTGTTTTGAAAATTCCCTTGATTTTGATTGTTGTTACCCTGAAAAGTGTTTCTCTGATTGAAATTACCCTGATTGTAATTCCCTTGATTCTGGTTTCTTTGAAAATTTCCTTGAAAACCTTGGTTTTGATTGCCATTTTGAAAATTGTTTTGATTAAACTGGCCTTGATTTTGGTTCGGGTTTTGGAAATTTGAGTTTTCACCTTGGTTAAAATTCTGATTCGCGTTACGGTTTTGATTTTGGTTAAAACCGGGAGGTCCGAGAAAATTGTTGGAACGATAGCTTAAGAGATTACGGTCCCCTTGCGGTTGGTAAGAATTACCCCCCGTGTTGTAGGAACCGTTAGCAGCATAAACGTTCTCTTGAGGGAATTCAGCAGTAGCTGGACACTCGGAATACAGATGTGGGCCCCCACAAGTTTCACAACTTCGGGCCACGGCTTTCACTTGTTGATTTTGAACCTGATGTTGTATCGTTTGGTTCATTCTCAACACAGCCGTAGAAATATCATCCATCTTTTTGGTAAGAGCAATTATTTCAGGAGATGATGATGATGAGGGAGTAACGGAATTACATGACGCATCCCTCTCCGCAGAGGAATCCCAAAAGTTATGATGGGCAGTCATGTTCTCGATTAAGTCATAGCACTCCTCGGGACGCCTTTTCATAAAGGTCCCACCAGCAGCAGCATTGAGAATGTCTCGGTGCCTCAATGTCAGACCATTATAGAAGGTATCTATGATGGTAACTTGCAACATATTGTGGTTAGGGCACCGATCAATAGCTAGCTTATAACGCTCCCAAGCCTCAAAAAGAGACTCATCGGGACGTTACCGGAAGTTGCTGATATCATTTCGTAACTTGGTAACCATGGATGGTGGAAAATATTTTGCTAAAAACTTGGTTACCATTTCATCAAAGGTTCGAATAGAATTCCTTGGGAGTCGGTCAAACCATGCAGTGGCATGATGAGTGAGAGAATAGGGGAAGAGGTACAGCCGAAGGGCATCATCGGTGACACCATGCTGTTTCATGCTTTGGGTGACCGTAAGATATTTGTCAAGATGCTTGTTAGCATCGTCACCCGGTAATCCGTGAAATTGACACGAATTCTGGACTTGTTGGATCATGTGGTGCTTGAGGCCAAAGTCCACAGCCCCAATAGTGATTGGTGCAATAGGCCCACCCCGCCCTTGCATGGTAGGCTGGCACAGCTCCTCCATCGTTCGAAGATCGGGAGCTGGCTCATCCCTAGGAGGGTCAGGAGGTGGTAATAGTGGTGGTGGTGGCCCAGCGGCCATTTCATTTTTTGGTTCTTGTGTATCAGAACGTAGCTCGTGTACGTTTTTCTGATGTTTACGTTTTGTTTGTGACCGAGTGCGCATGCACTAAAAACAATTTTTCAAAACAAGATCGAGGCAAAACCACAGTGAACTTAAATCAGCAATCACAAGTGAATGGCTTCTTTGAAAAAGGTACACCACTCACAGGGATATAAAGGTAAGTTTTAATCTTAAGTTTGGGAACTTATTATGGGTTTATTAATTGATTTTTGAAAAAAAAACTGCTTTAGGCTTATGGGTGTGTGTGCAGAAAACTTGGGAAATATTTTTGAAACTGATTCGTTAACCGAAATTGTCCCTTTAAGATTACTCGCAGGCTGGCGGGAGGAAGTAAATAGGTTTCCTCTTCAGTTCGCAATTTAATGTCAGAACTTACCTTAAACCAACTATGTCAGGTTGTAATCTTAAAGAACACGAAGTAATTTAACTTCACAGTTTGTTTTTGATTGTTTTTAATTTTTTGGTGTTTTTCAACACTTCAGGAGAAGTGTTAATGAACGTTTTTTCTGATATGATTATATTTTTACAAAACTTTTTACAAATTTGTGTGAAATTTGTACAGGGAGGGTTTTGAAAACCACTAAACTTAAAACGATTTTATAAAACACGCAACAACCTCCCCGGCAGCGGCGCCAAATTTTGATTGAGCCTGAACCGTCAGATTATTATTGACCAAGGTCAACAAGTCAAAGACAGCCTAGGATCAATACTCCGGTGATAGTGTAGTGTTTTCCCGGGTCGTTAAAGTCCCAGCGAGATTGAAATGGTGCTTTTGGAATCGTTTATGAGTGAGTGGGACTGAGGACAGTAGCCCAGATGATATGGAATTGATCTTGCTACTGTTATTTTGGTATTGGTACACAGATATAATATTCACAATAATCAGATACCAGATATATGCACAAATTCACAATTAAGATCACGTATCGGATTGGGAAAGTGGGTTTTTTTGGTACTTATCAAACTACAGGGGGTGCTTTTGACACTTTTTAAAACTTAAAATTAAAAAATGAAAATGAAATTAGGAAAATGATTAAAATACTATTTAAATACTATTTAATTAATTAAACTAATTAAAATCTAATTTAAATCTAATTTATATTTAACTAATAATTATAACTATTATAAATTAAACTAAAAATTTGCAAAAACAATTTCTAAACTTAAAATAGAACTTGAAGAAAGTATAAAAAATTAAAATAAATATTTTTGTCTTTTTATGAGTTTGTTATTAATTAAAAACTATTCAACTTAATTTAACTAATTAAACTACTTTTAATTAATACTAATACTAAATTAACTTAGAAAATTAAGATAAAATTTATAAAATTACTTAACCATCACAGGAATCCTACAAAATTATAAAAACTCTAAAAATTATGTTTTAAGATTAAACAACTAATTATTTACCTTTTAGTTAACTTAAGTCTATTTTAAATAAATAAAATAAGAAAAATAGAAAAGGAACAGTAGAATTTCAAAATATATTTTCTAAAAACTTATTATACTATATTAGAACTAGGAAAATTATAAAAACTAGATTTAACCTTATAAAAACTAATTAAGCTATTTAACACTTAATATTAATTAATAATAAAGAAAATTAAAATTAAATCTAATTAACACTAAATGACAAAATAAAAATCTGAAAAAATTATCAAAATTACTTTACTATATAAGGTATTTAATAAAAATATAAAAACACTAGTGACTTAATTAAAATATAAAAATGAAAATTAAAATTAACTTGAATTAAATAGAAACTATCACTTACTTTAACTTTGATTTTTTTGGATTTTTCTTTTTCAGAACTACTTTATACCTTAAAATGACAAACTTTTATGAAAACACTTTTAAAATTAGCTTATTAATAAGCTGTAAACACCCCCTTGGCTTACACAGTTGACTTATGTTGACTGTGTGGTCAATTGTGGTCAAATGGCTTAAGGTGGGGTCCACAATGGTTAAAAAGGGTACAAACAAGATTGACAAACACAAATAAGCCAGAAATAACAATGCTAGATCACAAATAAGCTATTTAAGATGAAATAAGCACTTTTCACTTTGCACTTATGGCTCAGAACTAGGACAAACTTGGTGAGCAATTTCAGGTGGGGTCCACTGGTCTAAGGGTCAAACAAAAGGTCAATGGTGAGACTCTGGTAGGAGGGGGGTTGAAGGAACCTAACTAGAGGGTGTGGGACCCACTGAGGGGGTCACAAAGCACCACCAAAGTGATGGTGGTGACTGGGTATCTGGGTGAGCAGGGCACACCTTTGCCCTGCAAGTCACTTTGAGGGTCTGTGGGACCCACTTAAGCTTCCAAATAAATCAAGCAAAAAATCAAGCTTATAGATCAGCTGGTAGATTTTAATCACACAAAGTTTCAAAACTTAATATCCATTATACAGCTTACAATTAAACTTGGAATTTTGGTAAAAACCTGAGAATGCAACTTTTGACTTTTGACAAGAACTTGGACTTTTGACTTTGGTGAAATTCTAAGTGATCTAAACTACTGTTTATGATGTTTTAAGCTAATGTAAGATTACTAAAAGCTAAATTAACAACTAATTATCAGATTATGAGCTTATGGATTCAAAATTCTTACACAGTTAACTGTGTGGGTGATTAGATCATGATTTTGACTTTTTAACTAAAACCTACTGAGTTTTATGGTCAAAGTGACCTAATATTACCTAATGAGACATGTATGAACTAGCAATAACAACAAGTAACCAATGGAACACCAAGCAATCTCTTAAACCAAACACACCTTATTAGTTATCTGTCAAAGATTTTCAAAGCAAATGGTGACTAGGGTTCAAGTTCTTGATTCCAACCTACTAATTATGACTAAGTGAGCTTGTTTAAGTACTTAAAAACAGATTATTGCTACAATAACACAAGTTTTACTCTAAAGCTAAATTTGACAGTTAAAGTTAAATTATTAAGTAGTTATTGATTCTAACAAACAAACTATGATTATTAAACTAAAAACTACTTAAATAACAATCAAGAAACACAATGCAAGCACAAAATCTCAGATACAAGCAAGGAATTTAGAAACTAAACTTTTAAGAGAAAAATGGAAATGAGCAAAAGCTTACTGAACACCTCTAGCATGAACAAGAGGTTTTCCTTTGAAGCCTATCTTTAGATAGGCAAACCTTAGCTTAATCTTCCTCCTCAATGATGCTTAGAACCTGAAACAAAATCAAATAGGCAAACAGTTGACTTATGTTGACCAGTTTTAGCTTTTTGATTCTCTTCTAATGTAGCTGAATTTTAAAGTCTCTAAAGCTTAGATAAGCTTATTGGAGCTTATATGATCCTACTCAGTCCATCATTTGAGCTTAAATCCTATCAGACAACAATTTAGATTAACAAGTAGAATTTGAAAATTGCATAAACAAATTGAGCTGAGAAAACTTGCATATATTACTGAAAATAGTTTAACAATACATTGAATTAACTTCTACAATCTGCTTAAAAGCTTGTTGCTACACTACAATTCTTAAATTACTAATACGATTACAATTATATAAAAAAAACTAGACAACACTTCTTCTTGCATCTCTTTGCCTTTTATAGCTGCCCATTAGGGTTCCCATCTTCTTCTGAGCAATTCCCACCATCACTTGATAATTTTGGTCCACTCTTGTGTTGACACGTGGTTTTGGCGGGAAGGAGATATTTTGCAATTATCTCTGATAACGTGAATTGGGGAGGAGCATTAAATGCTGAGGTGAGGGGTAGGTGTAGGGGGTGGGATGGTGATGATTGAGCTGCAAGTGGGGGGTGGTGGTAGCAAAACCAGGGGTGGTTTTGGTCTGAGGGGGTGGTGAGGGAGAAGAGGAAAAAGGGCGGTTTGGTGGTATTTTGACCGAAGTCAAACTTGGACCCGGGTCAAAGTGGGGGTGGACTGGGCTTGGGTGGATTGGGTTTGTTTTGGGCCCAAAGTGGATTAAGTTTTAGTGTTTTGGTTTTGGTTTATTTTATGGATCTGGATTTTGCTTATTTTCACAAGGACCTATTTTGTAATTTTGGGAAAGTTGGGGGTTGGTTTTTGGCATGTTTTTAATTTGATTAGAAAGGTGTAATATGCCAATGATGAATAGTATGAGGTTTTATTTTGAATTTTTCACTTTTTAAAACCCCAGGGACTAAATCTGCCAATTCCCCAAACTTCAGGGACCTGCCTTGTAATTTCACCAAACTTTCTACCAAGGGACCAAACCTGCCATAAGAGATTAGTGCAAGGACAAAATTTGTTTTTCTCAAAGTTTTTCATATCCCAGGGATCATTTTTGACAATTTTCAAAGTTCAGGGACTAAACTTGACATTTTGTGAAACTTTTCACCAAAGGACTAATCATGTAACTTTTTGATTTATAAGGGCCTTTGGTGACTTTTTCAAGTTTTTTAGAATGACCAAGGACTAGATTTGACAACTTTTAAAAGTTGGGGGACTGAAACTGCCAATTATGCAAACTTTATGTGTTTTTCATCTATTTTTTGGTATTTTTGCATTTAAAACATGTAAAACACTTTCCTGGGATATTTTCACTATTTTGATTCATTATTGAGTGTTTTTGGATGTTTTGGCAGTTCAGAATTGGTAAAAATGATGAGTATTTACACACTCATCATGTAACATGCTTGAACGTCTTAGGAAACATGAACCAATGCGTACTTTTTATGGTTGTATTTAATGCATGAGCGAATTCTAGTGATCCCATGTTAGGAGCTTCTTGCAGGCTCGACATAGGAGTGAAGTAGGAGCTTATAGAGTTGGGGAAGTACGTACGCCACCCCACGATTGGTATTAAGGAATATAACCCGTCATCCACGCAACTGTAACAAACAATTAACCTGTAAAAGATATCTAGGGAGTAGTGAAATCTAAGTAAACACAATTCTCCCATCTATTGTTCACACCACTAGTTTAATTAGTTTAATTTACATTTCTGTTATTTTTTTTTTGATTGCATCGTAGTTATTGGGTTAGTTGACTAGCAACTAATTCCTCCCACTCCTCTAAAACCTGAGATTTTTAATTGCTTTCATAAAAATATAAAAATACAAAAAGAATCATCCTACACCTCTAGACCTAGTTCTTAGGCTTTCTAATCCTAGCGACACTATTCCTGAGTTGAACGATCAATCCCCCGGTACTTGTCACTATACTATACTACAACGATCAGGTACACTGCCTGGTGGGGGTTGTAAGCTTCTCGAGATCCGTCGAGAGGTAAAGCCTGGTGCAATTCTCACGCATCAACCACACTTATCATTCAATTTTTAGTTATTGCGAACTTGTTTAGATGTAACCCTTAATGCCACACTCACACACACACACACCAAAAAAAAAGTATCCTTTAATCGATGTAATGATACATGGATAAAATTGACAATTTGTTAACTTAAATCTACATTTATTATAAGACATATCATAATTTGCAAGGGAGTATATGATTAAAGCTATAATAAAAATGAAGATATGATATGAGAAGATAAATAGTAGAATTCTTTTCTCATTTAAATCATGGTTAAAGGGGTAAATTAGGAGGAAGACTATAATAGATAACATTTTCTATTTTTTTAATTAAACCTAGACGAATGTCCGTGCATAGCGATGGCATATGACGATAAATAGTTATACTTGCGAACTTCTTGTTTCGATGTAACCCTTAATGCCACACTTATCATTCAATTTCGATGTAGCCCTTAACTACGTTTTTGGTCCTTGTGGTTGTCTCAAAATTGTACTTTTGGTCCAATTTAAAAAACACGTGATATTTCAGTCCAAAAGCCTTAATTTGCTTCCACTTTTGGTCCAAATTAAACGGTTCCATCAAAAAGTGTGTCACATGAGAAGCACGTGATTTATTATAAGTACACAAGGGTATATTTGTCCTTTTACCTTTCCCGCTAAATGAAAGTGTATAATTGCCCAAAACAGTGATTTCACATCTCACCCTCTTACTTTACCCGATCAAATTCTCCCAAAAAAAAAAAAAAAAAACCTAATTGAGAAGAGCCTTAAATGTTTCTTTGTCAATGGGTCTTGAGACCTGTTGGTTGTACATTTGATCCATACCACGTATACAGTAAGTTAATTTTGTTATTGTAATTTAAGGTTTTTGGTTGTTTTGGGGGGTTTAATGATTTGTATAAATCTGTCAATGTTGGGAGGTTTAAATCATGTTTTTTGTTGCAACAGGTAAATTTCTAAGTGTTTTCTCCCTAGAGATACACCATGGTGGTTACTTTACTAGGTCACCAAAGCGTGTCTACAATGGTGGAAAGGTAAGTTGGTTTGATCAAATTGAGGAAGATGGGTTTTCAATAGTTGAAGTAAAAAGTATGTTAGCAGGCTTAGGTTATGTCAATCCCAATATGAAATATTGTTATAAAATTCCTAATGGCAATTTAGATAGTGGTCTTTATATGTTAAACAATGACAGTGATGTTTTGGGGTTGATAAAGCATGTTGATAAGTTTAAACTCATTGAGCTGTATGTTATGCACCCTGTTGACATGCCTAAAGAAAGTGACCCAAATGAGGATCCTAACTTAGGAGATGACTTTGATCCATTCTTTTGTGACCTAGACCCTGCAATGGAAGAGTCAAGTGCTAGGCCTAAGAAAGCTGACCCAAATGATAATCCTACTATTAGTGAACCAAATAAGACAGTTAGTGATCACAGTAAACAGAGTGATGGTAGTGAGGAGAGTAATGATAGTGATGAAAGTGAAGACAATGAATTTGTTATGGAGGGGGAGAATGATATTGATGATGTTGAGGTAGATATGGAAGATTTTAGGAAGCACACTGATGCCAATGTTGAGTGGGTAGGATGTAATGAGGCCCAAGATGAACCAGTTGAACAAAATGAACCATGTTTAGAAAAAGAAGACTTGGAAGAATTTGGAAGTGGAAGTGATTCAGATGATCCAGAGTGTAATAGGAAAAGAGCCTTAAAAAAGTTAGCAAAACAACACAAAGCTGAAGATGGGAAGTTCTACAGTGACAGCTTTTATGTTGGGCAAAGTTTTGGTAACAAAGATTTGATAAAGGAGAGGTTACAAGAATTTCAGTTGATTCAAGAAGAGATTTATACTTGACAAGGAATGATAAAACCAGGATAAGGGCTGAGTGTAGAGCAATTGTACCTATTTTTAGTGATGAGAATGCATCACAGTTTGGGCCTACTGGGCCAACTGGATCACAGGTTCATAAGTCCAAGAAGCTTAAGAAAAAAAATACATGTCTTGGGCCTAGTGTATCACAGATAGAAAAACCTAATGTCAATGTTATAGATGCTCAATCTTGTCCATGGCTGCTACATTGTTCAAAATCAAAGGAAGAAACTTGGTATGTGTCTTTGAAGATAACCATACATGTTTACAAACAAGAAATGTGATAAAGTGTACAGCTAAGTTTCTTTCCAAAATAGTAGAAGAATCACTAAAACCAAACCCCAAGATACCCTTAGCTGCTTTGAAAGATCAAATACAAAAGAAATATGAATTACGGGTTTCAAATGCAAAAGTTTTTAGGGCAAAACAGATGGCACATGATAGGGTTGAAGGGGATTATATCCACTAGTATGCTAGGTTAAGAGATTAAGCCTTAGAATTGCAAGAACAAAATCCAGACACTACAATAAAGATTGATGTGGAGAGAAATTGTGCACCAGATACTCCAACAAGGCAATTCAGAAGAATCTATGTATGCTTGGGAGGTTTAAAAAGTTGATTTAAAGCTGGAAAGAGAGATCTCTTGGGTCTTGATGGTTGTTTCATGTCTGGATCATATCCAGGACAGATATTGACTGCTGTGGGGGTTGATCCAAATAATGGGATATATCCCTTGGCTTATGCAGTGGTTGAGTCTGAAAACAAACAATCTTGGAAGTGGTTTCTAGACTGCTTAGGAGATGACTTGGAGCTGTTCAGGAATTCAAATTTTAGTTTTGTGACAGATAGACAAAAGGTACTTACTAATTGTTTTTCAATACATTTATTCTGTTATTCATGCTCTGCACCAAGTCTTACACCTAATGCTCTGATTAAAAAGAATGCTGGTGATGTCATTGCTACATGGAATGGAGGAGATATATATCAAGCAACTGGTCCTCATGGAGATCAATGTGTTGTGAACATGAATAAGAGGACTTACTCATGTAAGAAGTGGGAACTCACAGGAATGCCATGCAAGCATGCAGTGGCATGCATCTGGGACATGGCTAGCAATGGGATGGAGCCTGGACTACATGAGACTTGGGTCAGTGAGTGTTATTGGTTCCCTCCTATTGGTAGACCACCAAAAAAGAGGAAGAAAAGTGCAGCTGAGATATATGATAACATGGTGAATAATGGGAAGTTAAGTAGACAAGGTAAAAGTATAACTTGCAAAAATTATGGGGAATCATGTCATGACAAAAGATCCTGCAAAGGTCAAAGAGGTCCAAGAGTCAAGCCATCACAATCATCTGCAAGTGTTAGACCATCTGCCAACCTATCACAACCATCTGCAAGTGTGAGAGCATCTGCCAACCCATCACAACCATCTGCACCAACTGTCAAGCCATCTCCACCAATTGTTAGGCCATCTCCACAAACTGTCAATCAATCTGCACTAACTGTCAAGCCATCTCCACCAATTGTTAGGCCATCTCCACAAAGTGTCAATCCATCTGCACCAACAAGGAGATCACCTAGAAAAAAGACTGCAAATGGTTTTTTTTGCAGACTTTCTTATGTGCTTATGTTAGACTTTCTATTTGTAAGTCTTTGTTTTTTTTTGGTAAAGGGGATCAAGACCCCGGTAAAATAGTCTTTGTTAACTATGACTTGGTTATGTCTATTTGTAAGACTTTATTATGTAAGACTTGGTTATGTTATGTAAGATTTGGTTATGTCTATTTCTAAGACTTTGTTATGTTTGACTTTTATTAAGTCTTATTTACTTTTGTTATGTGATGTAAGTCTGTGTGACTGTTGTTTGACTTTGATAAGTCAACTATGTAATCTATCATACTATACAAACACATTGCCATTGCTTCACCAACCAAAACAGATAACATTTATAATTGAGTAAATAAACTGCAATTAAATTAACATCACAAGTACATTACAACTGCAAATTAGGTTCATTTATTATAGTAGAACATTGACTTTAAAAAGTCAACATTTTTATTATTGGTCATGCAAACCATCACAAGTACATTACAGCTGCAAATTAACCCCTGGTCTTTTTCCTTTCCCTGTTGAACCATCTTTGGCAGCAAATGGCTTGATGCCAAAATCTTCACAACTCTCCTTATTTGGCAAACCTAGAACCTTCTTCCTCTGATAAAAAATTTGCTTATAATATATATTGTTTTGGGGTAACACTGCTGCTACCTTGAACCTTCTTTGGCATGACAGAACTTGATTGTTCAACCTTTGGGAAATAATCAGCCCATGACCCTTGATAAGAAGCTTCTTCACTTTCACTACTGGATATGTCAATGATTTCTACAATAATAATAATAATAATAATAATAATAATAATAATAATAATAATAATAATAATAATAAATAAAAAGTAAAATAACAGTATAAAAGTTGTCAAAAACACCTGTTTTGATGTTCTTCTTGGAACTCATACTTTCACTTTGCTGTTGATATGCAAATGACAATCATCAAGGCCGTTTATATAGTGCATAATTGGGAACAAAAACAATATAAACAGTCTAACATTGTTGGTACATTTTGGCAATTTTCACTTTCCTGTGCATATGCATATGTCAATCAAAGTGGCTATTTGCATTTGGAGCTTTTTGGTACATTTTGGCCACTTCTAACAGTCTAAGATTCTCATACATGTGACCATTTGCATGGGTGATTTTTTTGGGAACATTTTGGCGATTTGCACTACAAGTAAGCTTAAACTAAACAAAAATTGCATTCCAATAACAACTTCATTTCATTCATTCATTCAAAAGACTTCATTACACAAAATTCACAACTACGTCCATTTGACTGCCATTACAAGTCAACCCAACTAAAATCAAACTAAACCCTAACATCATTTGAAAAGATATAAAATGAGGAAAAACACCCAACTAAACACTAACATCATTTTCAATCTTCTTATTGTTCCACGATTTTGAGCAACAATAGCTTGTGACTCATTCATGTTTCGTAATAACCCAGGAATGATTGCACAGCTCGACTACACATTGGTGGATCATATCAATCAATAATCCCATGATTGGGACCCTAAATAAAAGTACATTTCAAAATTAGGTCAAAATCAAGAAAAAAAATTGGGAAAAAATAAAATTGAAGGCTTATCCTTTTAGAACAACAATAAAAATGTCTTCCTGGATTAGTTTGCGTCCATGAAATTTTTATAATAGCTAGTGATCCACAGCGAGGGCAACGCACCATGTTTGTGTTTTTTTTAGGGCTGAAAATAATGGGGGAGGTAGGTAGCAACGGGTGGGTTACTTTTATATTAATAGGGAATAAATTTATTAATAGAAAGACAATTATGTCCTCACGTGATTGGCACATGTAACAGCAAATTAAGGCTCCGTTTGATAACTACTGAATGAACTAATTCAGTGCTGAACATCCAAAAATTAATCGGGCAGTTTGTTTGGTAAATTAAAAGTGGCAAATGAATAATACAGTTTCACGCTGAGCGATTTTGCATACAAGAGTGGACAAAATGATTCAGTGAGATTTGGTTTACCCACATACCCCTATTACATGTGTCTCCCTATACTATGGTTATTACTGTATTAAATTTGAAAAATCATTTGGGTGATGGAATGGATAAACCACAAAGTCACCAACAACCACATTAATATCTCAATACTCCTATAATCTTAAATAATAATATAAAAACTAGACAAGTGATTGCCTATATATATTCGTTGGTCAACAAATATGAAGTAATGTGATTGTTAAAATATTTTTATGGCATCTATGATTTCTTGATATGATTACTTTTTAATTTGTACTATTTGTTCTTTAGACTATAAGTTCTAACAAATGAACATTATTCATCGACTACACGTTTCATTTAAAATTAGCCACAATCAAGGTTAAAATGGTAATTTCTGTTTACTCAGAATCAATAGTCAGAACATTTATCAAACAGTTTTTTAATTCAGAATCATGATCACTCAGCACCTTTGAATTACTCAGCATATTTGACTCGTTCAGTGCTAAACAATACAGTTTTATCAAACAGCCCCTAAGGCTTTTGGAATGAAATATCACGTTTTTTTGAAAATTGGATCAAAAGTGCAATTTTGAGACAACCACAAGGACCAAAAATGTAGTTAACTCAAGTTTTTAAAAAGGTATTTACACTGAACACTATCCAAACGCCCCCTGAAAAAAGTTTCAGGGTATGGCAAGTCGATCAATTGGTAGCTTAACAAGACGCTTTTTTGCTTCAATTTTGAGGCCAATTCATCATCAACAACAAAAACCCATTTCAACTTACTTACGCATTTCATCAAACACCTGGTGGGCATTCCAAAAATCCAATCTTTTTAGGAACTACGGATCATCAGTGCGTTGTGTGATATCAGATGGAAAACCCAAGTTCGAAACATTTGAAATTGACCCGCCAAAAAAGTATAAATGGCTCACCAAGAAAAGACTGAAGCTGCAGAGGAAAAAGGAGAAGAAGAAGAGGAGAGGAGCTAATAAGAATGACCCGCGAAGGCTCACGGTTAAAGGGTCGAAAAATAAAGCGAAATTTGCCAATGCGGAGGAGCGTATCGAATATAAGCTCGAAAAGGTTGAATTCTTAACTTTCTTTTTCAATGTATGTGTAGAAATGTTATTATAACTGATGGTTAGCTTGTTGTGGTTTATATACGTAAAAATGAGGTTTGACGAATGCTGAAGAGCGTATTTGATTACAAGTAGAAATGTTATTAGAATTGATGATTAGCTTGTTGCGGTTTGATAAGTAGGATTGGCTAGAAGCAAATAACGCGAGTGAGACCCGTCAAATTAACATGATTTGTATTTTTTGAAATGCTTTGCTGCGTCGAGGGATCATCCTTCTAGATGTAAGTTTGCCAAGCTCGTAAAGGTGAAAATGTGATATTAAAAGCGTGTAAAAATGGATGATTAGCTTACTGCGTTTAGACAAGTAGGTTTGATTGTTCAGCTATAAGCAAATACGTAAGTAGATATGGATAAGCTAATTGGAAGTTGCTTATGCAGAATTGCAAAACACTTAAATAACTGCCTATTTGATTAGTGCGTCCTGTTACAAATCCAAACACAAATACCTACTAAATTCTCAGGAATGAATTGAATATAGAGCTTGAAAAGGTTATATTCTTTTTCTAAATCTTTGTATAATTTGTAGTTATGTAAAACGTAAGATAAAAAGCATATTGATTAGCTTATTGCGGTTTGATAAGTAGGATTTGAGTTTTTGGTTAGAAGCAAATCTGCAGTTTTAAGGGGGTGTTTCGGATCTAGTTAAATATGTTTGTCATTTCAGTTTATGCTGAAATTAACACTTGAAATAAGCAGCTCCCTACCTGCATATTACTTGCTTCTGCTTAAAATATATGTAGATAAGCAGGAAAAAAAAAAAAAAAAAGCAATCCCAAAGACCCCCTAAAACTGCTGATTAACTTATTGCGGATCGATAACTAGATAAGTAGGATTTGAGTGTTCGGTTAGAAGCAAATCTGCAGTTTTGAATAAGCTACTTGGAAGTTGCTTAAGCAGCCCATACCTCGCTTTCGCGGGATTGGGTATGTTGTTGTGTGAAGTTGCTTAAGCAGAATTGTCCAACTCTGAAACAACTGCTTATTAGATTAGCGCGTTCTGTTAAGACATAAACAAATCCTAACACTATCTTATGCATTTCCTTTCGTTAAAGTTGATTACTTGATTGTGATGGGAATAAGTAGATGTAATGAGCAAACCTAAACACTCCCTAAATTCTCAGGAACGATATAAGCCTAAAAATGGTTAGGATCATTTGAACGTAAAAGGCAAATTGACCTCATTTTGAGGGAGGAAGCATCTTTGTGGTAAATAACATTTCAAGACATAATCAGAGATGTGCAAATTCACCATAACTATCTTTAGAAAGTTTCACGTGATACTCGCCTACAAGTTGTAATTGCTAAAAGCTCAAAACTTCATAGATCGAACTTGCTTGCAAGGTACTATGCTAAACGATTTTTGCTCCAGCCAACCTTGCTTCCGTGGGCTCTTGTCACTTGGCTTTTTTGGTGAGTGAGCGAGTGCTAAGTTAACATTTGCTTGCCAAGAATTTGGAAGATATGTACAGAAAGAGACTTGAGACTGTTTCTTAAAATGCTTTTCTTGCATTGCTACATACAAGGGCATTAAGAATAATTTGAAAGAATACAAGATTCAAGAGTAACCTATAATGTCCCCTAGAGATTGTTGCAGTGTCTGTTAGATAATGCTTGCAGTGACTAACTGCACATGAGCAGCACATCAGTCAGATTCGGTAACCCGTGACATTAGGCATTGAATATCTTGTTCTCAGCCCTCTAAATGCATCCTCCAGTGTTTCTGGTAATAGTCAAACACGAGAATGTTTTTGAAATTTAGTCACATGAGGGCGATATATCTGAAAATTGCATAGCTGATCAACTTATTTATGCTTGATACACTAATGAGTGATGATCAAGATTATGTTATTTGCATGTCATGGTTAGCTCAGGGAAGCTGATTGTTGGGTGTTCATAGTGATCAGATACCACAGGGTTATAGTTTTTTTGATGCTGACATTGGTAGGTTGTCATCCCCTCAGAGATCCACAGCTGTTCCCACATCTTTGCCTGGAGGAACTTTTTTGTTATAACTAGATACCTTTTGCTGACCCTAATATTTATAATAGAATAACTGGAAATATATCATCTATGAACCAAAGGCCTAAAGCAAGAGTTTTGTTTTTAAAATCTTGGATTTTCAAATGCTACTCCGTACTTCATTATACTGGATGACTATGCAGCTTTATACATCACTTAAGTAAACAGCCTACTGCTATTTCAGGCAAAAATAAAGGAAGCTCTACTTGTAGAAAGACTCGAGCGCTATGAAGTTTCAAGACTCCAGGGACCAATGGTGAAACCAGTTGAGATAACAGGTGAAGAAAGATTCTACATGAAAAAGATGGCCCAAAAAGGGTCCAATTACGTACCAGTTGGAAGAAGAGGTGTGTTTGGAGGTGTTATTCTTAATATGCATATGCATTGGAAAAAACATGAGACGGTAAAGGTCTTCTGCAAGCCTTGTAAATCTGGTCAAATACAAGAGTATGCTAATGAACTTGCAAGATTAAGTGGTGGAATCCCAATTCAGATAATTGGAGATGATACCATTATTTTTTACCGGGGAAAGGAGTATGTGCAGCCAGAGGTTATGAGTCCAATTGACACGTTATCCAAGAAAAAGGTCAGTATTCTTCATATATCTATTTTGAAATATCTATAATAGCGTCTTGCCATCTTTATATAGATCATTTCTGTTGATCTACAAAATTATCAAGTGTATATTCATGTTCTTTGTACTCGTTATTTCACCTGGTTATTTTATGTTTTTTACTTTAATCAAGTATCAAGTTATTATGTTGTGCCTTATATATATAAAAGATTTCTCCTATATTGAAATAGTAAATAATACAGTAGTATTGTGGATCTACAAATAAGTTTTATGTCTTGAATAATTGCTATCCTAAAAAAAAGTGAATAATGCTTTGCTAAAAAAAAGTGAATAATGCTATGCTAATAGTTGCTTTTGCTGGAATTATTTACTGCACATGTGATCCCTGAGAGAGAAATTATATTTTGAAATAGGTCCTAAATTATACGGGGACACGGGGTATACAAAAGACTCGATTGGATAAATATTGAGCCTTGGATCGAACTACAAGCTAGTGCCAGTCTAATTTTTCCTTATATTTAAGCATGCTCTCAATGAATAAGTCTATTGAAAGTACCTTGATACTCAAAAAGTTCTTCCCTCTAAGTATATATGGTGTATGATGCATCCACTGGCTCAATGGACGGTGTACTAGGTAACATGAATTGGCAAGCACAAAATGAGATTTTTGCTTATCCAGTACTCTGAACTTCTGAACAATTTAGTAGTTGGTATCCTCACTTTATTCACACTAAAACTCTTTGGGTACAACACAAATTTTATAAAAAGTAAAAACTGGTACCGGAATAGGACCACTACCAAACTTCAGACTAAGGTAATTATGAAGTGAAGAAAACATGCAATAGGTATTTTGTGTTGTTTTACATTTATTAACATTTCCCCCTTACTATTGATGATTGTGTTGTGTGCGCGGGGGGTGTTAGAACTTACTGATTTCAGTTAAAGGTGGCAAAACGGGAGGGTTGGGTATCAGAGAAAAAAAAAAAAAAAAAAAAAAAAGGAACAGTTTTACTAATTAGTAGAAACTTGGTGCAGGTCAGAACAGGTTCTTGTTGGGTCAGGTCGACTTGTCAATACTTTTGTATTCCTTCTCTTTTGAATTTATTGAATAAGCAATGCATTATTTATATGATTAGGATACTATAATATTAAAGAATTACATAAGATCTTAATAATGACTGATCCAGCTTGTACACCAACACACCGGTCAATTTCTGAATCACTGATCCTGATTTTGCACTGATCAAAATTATCCATATAGTGACTGATCCAAATTGTACCCCTTATCCTTGTTGCAACAACCGAAATTGGTTCGTTTTCAATAAAGTGGTTTAGATTTCCCGCCTCATGATTAAAAGCAGACATTCAGAATCACTTGCTGTTTCTCTCATAACAAGTCCATGACGAATGAAAGTAACATCATTTTGGTTTTCTCTACTCTTGTGCATGCAGGCACTAGAGAAGTCAAAATATGAGCAATCACTAGAGACGGTAAGGCACTTCATTGCTATTGCTGAGAAAGAATTAGAACTGTATCATAGGCACATTGCACTTTATGGTGACCCTGCTCAACATAACCTCAACACTATCAGTAGTGGTGGCGCAAGTGAGGCTAGCGAAGGCACAGGAGAAGCAAAAAAAGGCTTTAGCAATTGACAACACCAATAATGAATCATTAGCAACTGAAGACGATGATGAGGATGAGGATAATGGTGATGATGATCATCACATGTCCCATTTTTTAAGTGAAAGCTCCACAGACACAGATGACTCTAGTACTGAGTTGGATTCTAGCGATGAAGATTCATAATCCAATTCTGTGATGGTTGAAGTCTTATCCTCATCAAATCCAAAACCAGCCAGACTTTGTTGTTACCATATCACCAAATGTGGTAAAATGGGTGGGTCGGCATGTTTGTAAATGGGTCATACAAGTAAATTTTGATATAGGCAAGGTTGTGTGCTCATTAGATGATGGACATTACTCGAGCCCTATCCAAAAAGTTTAGGCGAAATGTGAACAACTGGTTAGATCACAACAACAACAACAAACCCAATCCTGTTGAAGCAGGGTATGGGGGAGGTATAATGTAGACATATCCTACCCCTATCCCGGGAAAGACCCGGGAGTAGAAAATCATCTGTTTCCAGATAAAAAACGCAAAGAAAATGTGGTTTCGGGTTAACCCTATCTGTCCCATATTGGCCAATACTTAAAATAAATGAAATGTTTCTGTCATAATCCATTAATGACCCATTTCCCAACCCGTGTGACTTGTGCATTTTTCCACCTCAACACAACGTCCCCAAATTATATATATATATATATATGGTTGGTACCAAACTACCAGTTATATTGCAAATCGGTTTCAAACACGGTACTGTAGGTACAATACCGGCACAATCCGTTATTAATGGATATTGTTTACGCAAAACCTTTTTCAAATTTTCAATTCACCGTATAATCGTGTATATATACTCTTTACCGAACTGAAATAATATGATGCCATTTTAGCATTTTGAAACGAACAACCTAGCAATTGGAAAGGTTCGAGTCATATTTTTCTGCCATTGTCCTGTTTCACACTGTTACACATTCGCACCAGGGTATATTTTACACGTAATTTATTGGAACTTATAGGAAGTTGAGTTTATTATATACATGAACTCACACCGCCTACAAGCTTCGTTGGGATGAGAAGCTTATTAGAACTAATTTTATTAGCTCAGCTTCTTATAAATCTCTTAAAAAATAAGCAGTTTTGCAGTAGTTTACTAGAGCTTTCAAAAATGTTAATTACATAATATACCTTACGGGTACGTATTGTCAAACAAATCTTAAAGTAAACCTATAATCTGCATCTACAGTTCTCATTAACTCTGGGCACCAAGTATATACGGTGCCTTTTTTCTCAACATTAACATCCACAACAAAAATCCACACCTGTCCCAATAGAATGTTTATGTGTGCTTCATTTTATATTTTTCATGATTACCACTGCGAGTAAGTTAGACTAAGTGTAATAGGGTAGGGATGGCAAAAGCACCCGAAATCGACGGGGAAAACCGAAACCCGAACCGGTTGGGTCGGGTTCGGGGGCGGGTTGGCGGGTTTGGATGCGTGTTTAGGTATTGATATAATTTTTTAGCCGGGTACGGGTTCGGGTACGGGTTCAGGTAATACCTGCCCGATTACCCGTACCCGTGTCCGTTTACCCGAATCTATATCCGCTTTATTGATATTGTATTTAACTAGAATATATATACATCATATATAATTTCTTCCATTATTATTTTTATATACTTATCTCTATTACATAATATATTTTATTTTGTAAATGAATTATTCAAAAGCATTAAATCATTTGATACGATATTCATTTTCTTTAACTTTAACAAAAAATGAATATATTAAAGTGTTTTCCTTTGTTTTTTCGGTGGATTTTAATGTGTGACTTAATCTTATTATCGTAAATTTGTCCATATATTATTCAATTGGGGATAACCGAAACCCACGGGGAAACCAGAAAAACCGATGGATAATATTAATCGGGTACCCGGCGATTAATGGGTCGGATACGGGTATAGATATTATAAACGGGTACGGGTACACTAAAACCCGCCCCAAACCCGACCCGTTGCCATCCCTATAATAGGGCTACTATAAACGCGTTGTCCCCCATTTCATACCTCAACGACACATCCTTCTAAAACACTACCCCCCACCCGACGCGTTGGTCACCAGTTTTGAGCACAAATCGGCCTACGCTTCAATCGAGTTGTGGGGAGAGAGTATTTGTTTCATTTTTGTGGTGTATGTTTGGTTGGTGAATTTGTTGGTCTTATTATACCTTGTTGTTGGTGATGTTGGTTGTGAAATGAAAAATTAATGTGATGCTGAATTGACGATAATGATTTTGCTCACCACTACACCCATATTTAGAGCACTCATTGTTATTCTCATTGTTCTTATTTTCAGTAATACCTTTGAGTTAGAATCAATGGAGAAGAAAATTTTAAATGAGAATGGTGAGAAAAAACCACAACCATACATTTTAAATGCATTTACAAAAGTAGATGTGTCTCTCATTAAAATTCTCTCTCCTATTTGAAATGTGTGGCAAGAAAGGAAAATGATATATAATCCTGCATTTTTCTCCTACATATCATCCAACTTATGTTAGTGGCGCATGTGAAAAATGATTGGATGAGATGATGAAAGAGAAAAAGTGAAGTCCACTTGTCATATTCATGTGTGGCTAGGATGATAAGTACGAAGAAAGTGTAGGAAAATATAGCAATAATCGGCTAGAAATCCTTTTTATTTTCCTCATTTTTTCCCTTCTTACTTACAACAACAAAACTCAATCGTCGGAGCAGGGTAAGGGGGAGGTGAAATATAGACAGATCCACCCCTATCACCAGGATAAACCCGACAGTAGAGAGACTGCTTCCAGAAGAACCTCCGGCTAGTGTAATTGTGCATTTGATAAAAGTTCAAGAAAAAGGAGCATGAAATTGCAAAAACAAGTACAATGGAAACACTTAAAATATACGATAGGAAGCAAGCAAACAAGCCATAAATAAAAACCATCACAAAAACTTAGAGAAAAATGACAGACATACAAAAAGCATAAGTCGCAAGAGAAACACATACACAAGGGCAAAAGGCAAAAGAAAGCACAAGAAAGCTAAATAGACAAAAGCATAAACAAAAGAGCATAAAAGCAAGAAGAAACCAGGCAGGGGTACAAAAGCTAAAAAAAACACGCACAGAAAAGTACCTAAAGGCAACACTAAAACCAAAAACCTAAGAGAAACGAAAGCAACTAGGCAAGGGCACAAAAGCGAAAAAAGCACGCACATAAAAAGGACCTAAAGGAAACACTGAAACCAAACCTAAGAGAACAACGAATATCAAAGCATGACAACGCAAAGGGGAAACAAAAACCTAAGGGTAAAGCAAAAGGACAAAGGGCGACTACCAAATGCCTAAAAGCCTAAAGGGGACAAACTATGAAAAAAACGCAAAAAGAAAAGCAACCAAGAAGCCCCAAAAAGCCTAAACGCGAAAACTATCTAAAAACCTCAAACAACCTACCCTTTTTACCTGCCTATTCTAATTCTTGTAGATATAAGAAGGAAAACTAAAAATTATATTATCAGATTCACAAAACAAATGAGAATACATCATGTGGAGTTTGTTAAACTCCTTGGACCATTTTGAGCATCTAGGGTTAACAATAACAATGATAAATAACATGCAGCAAAATAAGAACAAATCAATAGTTATTGCAACAAGGTTTTTCCCAATCACCTCCAATTATTATTTGATCAAAATAATAACTTGTTACCTAACTATAACGAGGATCTAAGACACCTCAGACCTTGAAGGATACGAACAACTCTAACTAGTTCTAGGCGTTTATAGTTTACACGCCCTAGAACACACACACATATACTCCTTTCTCATATTTACATTGTGGAAAACATACAATAACCTGTACCCTTGATCTCTTTATATAATAGAGATTTAGGGTTTACAAAAGACTACGAAGGACTAAATATAAAATCTTCTTTATCGAGCAAGTCCTTCTTGTTTCAATCTTCATCTTTTGTAGAATTCCAGCTTTGCATTATAGTCCCTTTGTTTCATTCTTTTACCTATTTTGTCACATCAAATCAAGAATCCCAACACATCATGAATAAATAAGAACAAACAAACCTAACCCCTAAACTAGACGAGCCTAAACAACGGGTCTGGCCTATAAGCCTTATTAGCTAACATCCCCTCTCAAACTCGCAATGCTGCAACAGTAAACATTAAATAATGAGAGTTTGTCAAACAGAAAATAAAATATAACTGGAAATTAAACGAATAATGGAGTGTCCCAAAGTGCAATCTCAGTCCTAGACGGAGTCTCAATACAATGCAATCCAAACTCTAACAAGGCGACTATAGTCAAGTCTGAAACAGACAAACCAAAGTCATTGCAAAGCCAAAAATCAGAGCAGAGCAACATAATTACAGAGATGAACGAGAGTAGATTCAGACAGGCAGATTCAGGCAGACAAGCAGATGTCAGACATAGCAGATTTAGGCAGACAAGCATATGCAGACAAAGCAGATTTAGGCAGATAGATGAAGACAGAGCATATTCAGGCAAACAGAACTAGGCAGATGGAGAACCATAACAGGACAAGATGCAAGGTAGAATTCAGACAGATTGAGAACCAAACAAAATCAGATGAAACTAGACAGATGTAGAGCCAGATGTAACCAAATGTAGAACCGGGTAGAATCAGAGCGAAACCAGGAAAAACCAGATGTAGAACCACGTGTGAAACCGAAACAAATTGTTGATGTCGAGATGCTACACATAACTCCTCAAGACATAGTCGAATTATTTAAGACTGTAACATCAACATCACCATCACGGATGCAAACCAGATTTAACAAACAATAATCCATTATAAACCAAATCAATGAGAAAATACCGGTGGATACGAATTGTCCCCAAAACAGATGCAAGTACCAATATCGAAATCCTTTAAATCACGAAACCGATAATCAAACAAACCAAACAAAATCAAACCTAATAACCCAATCTGAACTTCCAACTTTAACTAATTCTTCATAACAATTCAAAAATTAATCAAACGAATCCCAACAGTAGCCTAGCCTTCATACGAAATGCATGCATATATTAACAATTCAAAATCTAAAAAACAAAACCTAAATAAACATGACCATTTCTCGTATATAATAATCCTTCATGTTAAAATGAAAACAACCTTCCAAACGAAACCAAAATCAAACGGACACCAATAGTCTCTTCCGTAACAGTATTGCCTAATTTCCATGAAAACCGAAAATGTCTAAACAAATATTCCAAAACCAAATTCAACTTATATTTCACCGAATTCAGTTTATACCCCAACTTCTAAACCAATTCAATATATATTTAATTGGCCAAATTAATTAAGATATCACCTTCCCACTAAGGAATTTGTCAAAACTAACAACCAATCAAAATCTTGGAATAAAAAAAATACACTTACTTGACAAGAAAGTTGTCACGTGTTGGGTGTCGGTTGAAAGATGAAACATTGACGATGAATGACAAATCCAAATAGTCCCAGGATTCCAAACAACATAAACACATCTGATGAACAACCAAACTCAAGTATGCAAATTCATGGCTCTTAATACCATGTAGATATAAGAGGGAATATTGAAATTATATTATCAGATTCACTTAAAAAATGAGAATATATCGTGAATAAATAAGAACAAACAAGACGGGCCTAAACAATGGGTCGGGCCTATAGGCCTTATTAGCTAACAATTCTATATCTCCACGCATTCCTATCAAGGATCATTTCCTCTGACAAGAAAAGCTCCTTCATGTCCTGCTTTAATATATCCTCCCACCTAAGTTTAGGTCTACCCCTTCTCCTAAAGCCATCAACTAACAGAGCTTCGACTATCCTAACCGGCACTGTTTGTGATCTCCTCTTGACATGTTCAAACCATCGCAGCCTTCTTTCCCTCATAAAACTGTAACACCGACTTTTTAAAGTTAAAAATACCCAACAAAAAATAAGAGGCCAACTGAAATAATCCAAATTCCAAAGGGGGCTTTCTTGCAGCACATAACCTAAATAAAAAGCTAGTCATCTTTGTAGCAACTCAAAAGGAAAACAACAACTGTAAACAATGGCGACATCACTAACCACCACCACACCAAAACTCACCTCATCAGCCCTCAAAACCCTAATTTTAAAAAACAACACCAATTTCACACTCTTCAACCGCTCACTATCCTTACTATCATCCTTCAACCGATCCAAACAAATCCTAAGTTATCACAACCGGATACTTCGAGGCGATACGTTACGCGAGCCAAGTAACGGAGGAGCCAAACCGAAGAGCTACGATTTGATGTGTTTACTATAGGTGCTGGTAGTGGTGAAGTTAGGGCTTCACGTTTTGCTGCTAATATTGGTGCTAATGTTGTTGTTTGAGACCTTCCTTTCGCTACCATTTTCTCTGAAACTGCCAATGGCATTGGCGGAACGTTAGTTTTTTCATTTTATTGCTATTTGTGTTGTGGATTTATTGCTTCGTCAATCAATAATCAATCCTAGAAAAATCAATTTTGTCCAAATGCCAAGAATCATAAAACCATGAATGATTTTTTGCTACCAGATCTACAGAATAACGTTATAATTTGTGGTTTTATCCAAAATCAGATGTGGTATTCTTCATATGAATATTAAATTGATATGTGTCCACCATGATAAGGTATTCGGTATGTATGGTTTGCAATTTTTTCTATAGATCTCTCAATTTTTGATTCCTTTTCTTGATAATTATCCATACGATCATTTGCAAAACAATATTTATACGCGCGTAATCTGTTTTTTAATTATCCTTGATTACATTATGATATGTCAATTTTTTTTATATCATTTAGATCTTTCATATTGAGTTTTTTAGATCTGATTAATTTCTTTTATAAAATTACCATCATCAATAAAACAAACAAAATTGCTATAATATGAAATTGATTTTTTTTAATGGGTCGGGCCTTTCTAATTGAACTTTTCTGTGGCCTTTAATGAGCCTTATATGTTGGGCTTCTAATGGGCCTTTCAAGTTTTGTCCTTTATTTAAGGCGGACTTCAAACATGTAGCCCCTATTTTTATTGATTTCTTTTCTATAACTTGTTTTTAAAGAGACAAAACATGAAGAATAACGGGTGACGGAGCGTGCACTTTCAGATCGGTTTCCAATCAAGAATACGGAACACAAGAAAGGCATTCAGAAGCATAGCTATTAAGATCTCGATCTAGCTCTTAAGATCTTCCGATCTTAGGATCCCATTAAGAAAAAACGAGTCGATCCTTCGTAGGATCTTAAAAAGCATAGGATCTTAGGATCCCATTAACTAATAAACTATAAATGAATGTATTTTGTTAAATTAAAATAATATAGCAAGCGTTGATTACTGTAAATGTTTAATAAGAGCAAGATATATAGATTTTTTGATTAAAAGATTCAGCATCCTTAATTACCGATTAGATATTTTTGTATTTTAGAGCATTACGCGTTGCATTCTCATATTACTATAACTTTCAAAACTCTTTTTTCTTCTCTAATTTGTTATATAATCATCTTTGAATACGAATTACTAGAAAAATAAGATTTTTAGACATTTAAGTAGGATCTTCCGATGTCGATCTGATCTTACGATTCGGATCTTGCAAAGAAAAAAATGATCCTTAGTAATATCTCAATCTTAACAGCCTTGTTCAGAAGTGCTTGATGAAGCCTGTCAGCAGGTAAAACACATTAATTTTGTAGTAACTAGTGGTGTTATCAGGTTTTTATTATGAAAAAGTGACCTGCAACCTGACCCAACAAGTGATCAGGTTATCGAGTTTGAGTTTTAATTGGGTCGGGTTGTGTCGAGTCATGTTAATCGCTATTTTTAGTTCTTTTACCCACCAAAGCCAAAAAAAAAAAAAAAAATACATTAACAAATAAGACATATAGCATATTATGTTTAGTAGAATCACACAACAAATCACTAAGCAACTATCGAGTTAAGTAGAGGCAGGTTACAATTATATCAATAAAAATAGGAACCACAAATGAGTACCCTTAGATCGATGTCGATTAGCTCAAGCAATTTAACACGTATAGAAAGTCTAGGAGATAAGATTTTCGTCGTCAAAACAGAAACCACAAATAAAAGATGGTTTGAAACTAATAAAGCTTCACATTAAAAATATGGATTTGAACTTGTTATCTATCAATATAAGTACTCTCAAACCAACACAACAAAACACTTTCGATTTCGCTATATTGTTTAACGATATAAACGAGTTCATCATGCAAACATAAACATGCACTCGTCTTAACCTATCAATTACAACATACATCATTTCATTGGCTAGATACATCAACAAAATATAATAATAATCATCATCTTACTGCATCTACTGCTACGGTTATTGACATGATTAAGAGTTTCCCTCGTGGTACTTCTTGTGGGCGAGATGGTTTGCGCGCTTAACACCTTTTGGATTGTTTAAATGGTGCGGCTGTGGCTATTTCTGATGATTTAATCGCATCTATCACCCAAGTGGTGAATCTTTTCCTTGCTGGTAAATGCCCGAGGGAGTTGGGTGAGTACATTGCTAGTGCTCCTCTCACTCCCTTAGTCAAACCAGGTGGGGGTATCCGTCCTATTGCTGTTGGGACTGTTTGGAGGTGATTAGTTTCCAAGGTGTGTGCGTCCATGATTGGCCATTCTTCAGACGGTTATTTAGATGATTTACAATTTGGTGTTGGGGTATCGGGAGGTGGGGAGGCTATTCTTCATGCAGTAAATCGTTTGGTTGAGGATCGTGGGGGTGATGTTGGTCTTTCTATGTTGTTGGTTGATTTTAAAAACGCTTTCAACATGGTGGATAGGGATGTTATGTTGCGTGAGGTTCGGCTTCATTTTCTGGGTATTTCACAATGGGTGGAATTCTGTTACTCTAGCCCTGCCAGATTATATTATGGTGAGCATACTCTTTGGTCTCATCAAGATGTGCAACAAGGTGATCCGCTTGGGCCTCTTCTTTTTGCTTTAGTGTTACATCCTCTGGCATGTAAGATTAGAGACTCTTTTAACCTTTCTTTTCAAGCATGGTATCTGGAAGATGGTACTGTTATTGGAGATACTTTGGTTGTGGGTAAGTGTTGGGAATTATACTAACAGTTACCACGGCTAGTGAAGATGTTACAACTGCAGAAGATTGTACTTGCAGTGGAAACTCATTACCACTGCAAGAACAAATATTACCACTGCTTACTTGATAACTGTTAGAGAAACACGTAGAGATAAATATAGAATAGATCTTGTGTATATCTTATTCTATTAGCATTATACTTATCTTGTAGAAGAGGACTCCTTGTTGTATAAAAGGAGATCCTAGGTTAAAGGTTAGATATATCTTTCTAATACGTTTTTCCTAGAGCTTCAAGGTGTAACCCTAGTGATATCATAGATCACTCGTATTATTATCATTAATAATATTGGAGCTATTTGTTTGTTACA
This sequence comes from Artemisia argyi, assembly GCA_030686995.1. NCBI lineage: Eukaryota > Viridiplantae > Streptophyta > Magnoliopsida > Asterales > Asteraceae > Artemisia > Artemisia argyi. The sequence goes on from CM060682.1 coordinate 176,488,941, forward strand.
TACATTGTTCTCACATACATATAACTGTTTCATTCACAATCAATCTTCTAAGTATCATTAAGTAGATTCCGCATACTTAGTGGTATTACTCAAAGTATCATATTAACACAAGTTCAAGGTGTTCACGATCCAACAAGTGGTATCAGAGCAAGGCTTTGATATTTTGATTTAGAAGACCCTATGGCAGACTCAAGAGAAACAATGGAGACAGAAACAAGCCAATCAAACATTGCTGCAAAGCTTCCTAAGCTTAAGATAAATGACTTTGAGATGTGGAGGCTTATGATAGAACAATTCTTTATGGTTCAAGACTACACATAATGGGAGATCATTATGTGTGGAAATTCATTCAAACCTGGTACAACTGTAGAGCAGGTTGGTGACAAGACAGTAACAAAAGTTAATACTGGTCCTGTCACTAATGATGAAAGAAGTCAACTGAAGAATGATTTGAAGGCTAGAGGTTTGCTATTGATGGCTCTACCCAGAGAACAGGTTCTGGCTTTTAGCAAATACAAGTCTGCAAAGACTCTTTTTGATGAGATCTGTGAAGTGTTTGGTGGTAATGATTCCACCAAGAAGACTCAAAAGACTTTAATGAAGCAGACTTATGAAAACTTTGGTTCAACAAGTAATGAATCTCTTGATAGCATATTCACAAGGCTACAAAAGATTGTTACTCAACTCACTGCTTTTGGAATTGAGGTGGAAAAGGAAGACCTCAATCTTAAATTCCTAAGAAGCCTACCTTCTGAGTTTGACACCAATGTTGCTGTTTGGGAAGATAAGCCAGATCTAGAGACCATGAAGCTTAATGATGTGTACAATAACTTCAAAGTTATTGAACAAAGATTAAAGAAAGCTGGCAAATTAAGAACAAGTTCTGCAAGTGTAGCACTCATATCATCATCAATTAATGATAGTTCAGATGAAGAAAGTGATAGTGATGATGACAGTGGTAACATGATTGTTTCCACTGGTAATGGAAGTGTTTCCACTAGGAGCTCAAAGAAACAGGTTGCAGGACTAAGTGATGCTACTTTCTATGCCTTTATATCAAGCCAAGTGGGTGGTTCAATTCTCAATCATGAGGATTTGGATCAAATTGATGAAGATGATATGGAGGAGATGGACATTAAATGGCAGGTGGCATTACTAAGCTTAAGAACAAAGAAGTTCTGGAAGAAGACAGGGAGAAAGATAAATATAAGTGGCAATGAGACTGTAGGTTTTGACAAAAAGAAGGTGGAATGCTATAATTGTCATAAGATGGGGCAATTTGCAAGAGAATGTAGAAAACCAAGGAAATCTGACAACAGGTCAACTTGGTAAAAGAAGGACAAGAACAAAGAACCTACAACAGAAGAGCCAAAGGTGCTATTGGCTATTGATGGAGTGAGCTTTGATTGGAGCTTTATGACTCAGGATGAAGAAGATGATTCAGAATCTGCAATGCTTGCTACTGAGCATGCTCTCATGGCTTTTTCAGACTCTGAGGTACATACTAATAATGCTTGTTCTAAAAACTGTAAGGCCTTAAAAGAGTTAGAGACCTCAAAAACACAATATGACGCACTGATGCTAGATTTACATCATACTAATTATAATTTAGCAAATCATAAAAGAGGTCTAGGTGTTTTAGAAAAACAATTAGAGCATTATAGGGCAAATGAATCTCAGTTTAATGATGACATTGCTGTTTTAAAAAGAGACTTAGATTTTCATGTTGAAGTGAATGAAGCTCTTAGGGAAGAGATTGAAAAGGTTAAGAAGGCTAGTGAGAATATTCAGATAACTAATCAAACACTAGACCACCAATCTAAGAGCATTAGCAAAATTTGGGAAGCTCAAGTTGTGAGCAAAGCAAAATCAGGTCTTGGATACAAATCAGTTCCACCACCTCTAAGAGGTGTTCCAGCACCTCCTGGCATTGACCTAGCTCACACAGGTTTAGAAGAGTTTCAGGATCTACCTATGACGTATGGACCAAAATTTGTTAAACCAGTTGAAACTGAAAAGGTTCAGGTTGGGGTTGAGACTTCTGATAGTGCTAGTGACTCATCTCTTAAAGATGAATGTTTAAATGTTGAGTCTAAATCTAGTGTTCCTGAAAATGTTAGAGTAGAGGAAAGAAAAAGTATTCTTGAAGTAGTCAAAGAGAAGCCTAGGACACAGTCAAATTACACTAGGCCTACTACTAGGTATGCAGAGATGTACAGGGATAGGTCTAAATCTCCTAGAGGGAACATGAGAAGTTGGAATCATGTTAAAACTAGGCAGTTTGGTAGTGATTCTGTTTTTAACAATAAGGCCTGTCATATTTATGGTAGCTTTAATCATATTTCCTATACTTGTAACTACTACATGGGAAGAAGGGAAGTTTTTGGGAATACAAGGGTGAATGGACATAATGTTAACAACTTAACTCACCCAAATTCTCTAAGCAAGATGGTTCCCAGGTCTGTTTTGCTTACCACTGGCATTAAACCTATTTCCACTGTTAGACCAGCAGTTGCCACTGCCAGTAGTAAAAACAGAGTTTATCCTAAGTCCCCTGTCACTACTTTTGTTAAATCTTATCAAACAGGGAAAAAGACTCAATTTGAAAAGAATGTTCACAAGAAACACATGTGGAGACCCAAATTTACTAATCCAGCAGTTTCCACTGCTAGGCCTGCAGTTACCACTGCAAGACCAAATGTTTCCACTGGTGTCTATGTGAATAAGAAAAGGGTAAACATGGGTAATGCTGTTAAGGCCTTAGCTCGTTGGGAATGGAAACCAAAAGGAACATCAAACACAAACACTCCCAATGGTGTATCAATGACCTTTGATAGATACAATTATATTGATACACGAGGCAGATCCAAGTCATTTGTGGCTTGGGTCCCCAAAAGGAACTAATTCCTTTATGTTGTGTGCAGGGACAGTCAAAGACTACTAATGATTATGAATGACTCGATTATTATATACTTTCTGAGTTTTACAGTGACTCACTAATATGTTTGCAAGTTATTCGGTATATGTCTGTTCTGCAAATGTTAAGAGATTGCAAGTAGTGTGTTAAAGTCACCAAGAGCTGTAGCCAAGGGAATGTGGTCAAATAAGCTGAACATGGTTTCTACTGCAAAGATAATAATGCTGAAGGTCTTACACAATTGATTAATTAAAGAAGATCTTTTCATTCATTCAAAGACACAAGTTACAGCTTACATTCAAAGTTCCAAATGAATTACAAAGACCATTCCTAAACATTTGGCTAATTGAGTACTACTAGCTTCTATCAATGATTACAAAATACTTGAGGCTATGACAAGTACAATGAAGAAGCTGAAGATGAAAATGGAAAAAGAAGAGAAGGAAGACTGTGAAGATGCTCAAGTACCAAAGTCAAGAAAATACTCAAGAACTTTGTTCCTTGGCAACATTCCTCAATCATCTACTACTGCTTCTCCTTTCCCTTACGTATGATCTCAGCCTTCTTGCTCTGTCCAATATGTTCTTGATGCAGAAGACCAGGTTCTGGAGCAGGAAGATCCAACACCAAATTTGGTGATGTTGGGAGAGATGGATCTCTCTTACTTGATCTTGGTTGGGATCTCTCTGGTGTGGAAGGAGGAAGAAAGGTTGGTTCTTCATTTTCTTCTTCTGAAGATTCTTCATCAGAGGTACAGATGAAGGGAGAGACAAGTTCTCTCTCAGCTGAATTAGGAACATGGCTTGATTCACCCTTCCTATATGCATTCCATTGTCTTTCTTGTACATCCCATCGTTTCTCCATCTCTATCTCATAGTCAGAATCTTCAAGCCCCCATGGATATGGTGGTACATCTTCTTCTGATGTTGGAGAAGAAGAGTGTTGATCAGAGGTTTCTGGGTTTGATGACATGGTTTTGGAAGAGAATTGGGTTGATTGGGAAATTTGGGTTTGAAAGATTATTTGGGGTAAATTGGTGACTGAGATGTGTTGTTTGGGGGTGATTAAATAAGCCAAGGATAGGTGTTATGCAAATTAATGAAGTATCTTTATTCCTATCTGTTTTGGTAGTTTGGAGGAGTAATTATAGAAGATATCGGGTTGACTTTGGAGCAATAAATGTATAAATAGTAACTTGGTTGAAAAGTTACTTGGGTTAACAAATATTGGTTAAGTTTGGGTTAACAAATATTGGTTAAGTTTGGTCCTTAAGATGTTTAAAAAGATTCAAGATCAATATGCAAGAGCTGATAAAGTGTTGAGAAGAACAAGATAAGTGTTTGGAAGAATTCCCATATCCTCAGGTTTATTGTATACTTGAAGAAACTTGTTGATTTACCTATAAATCATAAGTTTAGGGGAGGATTGTTGGGAATTATACTAACAGTTACCACGGCTAGTGAAGATGTTACAACTGCAAAAGATTGTACTTGCAGTGGAAACTCATTACCACTGCAAGAACAAATATTACCACTGCTTACTTGATAACTGTTAGAGAAACGCGTAGAGATAAATATAGAATAGATCTTGTGTATATCTTATTCTATTAGCATTATACTTATCTTGTAGAAGAGGACTCCTTGTTGTATAAAAGGAGATCCTAGGTTAAAGGTTAGATATATCTTTCTAATACGTTTTTCCTAGAGCTTCAAGGTGTAACCCTAGTGATATCATAGATCACTCGTATTATTATCATTAATAATATTGGAGCTATTTGTTTGTTACATACATTGTTCTCACATACATATAACTGTTTCATTCACAATCAATCTTCTAAGTATCATTAAGTAGATTTCGCATACTTAGTGGTATTACTCAAAGTATCATATTAACACAAGTTCAAGGTGTTCATGATCCAACATTAAGGTTTTAGAGTTGATTATGATGGATGGACCTAGTCGTGGCCTACACCTCAATGTTGATAAAACTGAGGTCTTTTGGCCAAAGGAAGACCCTAGAAGCAGATATGCGGGTGTGTTCCCTCCCAATATTTCTCGCCCTTTACATGGTGTTAAATTATTGGGTGGGCCTGTTAGTGTCGATTTTGAGTTTGGTAGTAAGCTGGATTTGAAAAGGGTGGCTAAAACTATTGATCTTATGGATGCTGTTGCAAAACTTAACGAACCCCAATGTGAGTTGTTGCTACTCCGTGCATGCGCAGGTATTTCCAAGTTGTATTTTTCTATGCGCACATGTTCCCCTAGAGTCTTTGAGTGTGCTCAGGTTTCTTTTGATGCGACACTTCGTTCTTCTTTGGAACGTATTGTCACTGCTTCTGGGCCTGGTTTTGGTGATTGGCAGTGGAGACTTGCTACCCTTCCCTTTGCCTTTGGAGGGCTTGGTGTTTATTCTGCAGGAGATGTCTTGAAATATGCTTTTCTTGCGTCTAGACTTCAATCTGCTAGCTTACAGACTAAGCTTCTCCATAGTTCTGGTATTGTAACTGCTGGTCCCTCCTTTGATGATGCTTTATGTACTTTTAATATGGATATGGATATTGACCTTTTAAGTAACCTAAGCGAGGTCGCTGTCCCCAAACTCATGAAGAAATTGGCAGATATATATTTCGATCGGGTTACCCAAACTGTTGAATCTACATTCCATCTTTCTCCTCGACAGATGGCGTTATGGAGCTCTCTAAAGGAGGATCATACTTCAGATTGGCTCAGGGTGGCTCCTATATCTGGATTGGGTCAAACTATGAATGCCCGGACATACCGTTGTGTGTTGTGTTATCGGTTGGGTGTTCCTCTTTTCACTGTTCAGGTACCTTGTTCAGCTTGTTCTCGTGTTTTTATTGGAGATATTTATGGGGATCATGCGGTTTCTTGTGCGGGTATTGTTGGCATTAAACATCGGCATAATATTGTGCGTGATGTGCTTGTTGATATATGCTCTCGGTCCGGAATTTCAGCTCGTAAGGAGGTGGATATTGGGCTTTATGGTGATAGGGATAGATCTTTGCGCCCAACTAATATATTACTTTACTCTTGGGATGGTGGGCTTGATGTTTGTGTTGATCTTACGGGGTCGTCACCTTTGACGCAATCTGGTATGATTGATTTTATGCCAGGTCGTGTGGTTATTGAAGCTGCACAATGTAAACGTGTCAAATATGAGGCCAAATGTAGGGATATCGGTTATGGGTTCCTCCCCTTCTCTTTCTCCTCTTTTGGAGAACTTGAGAAAGATGCAGTAACTCTTCTAAAGCGTATTCGACGTTTCTCTACGACTCAAGACATTGGAGCGCGGACTGCTGTTCATATTTTTAATAGGATTGGTTTCGCTATCGCTAAAGGTGTGGGGGCCCAGCTGGTTTCTCGGCTCCCCACCAATTTCTTGTAAAAATCCTATTTTTTGTTAATAAATGTGATGGTTATAATAAAAAAAAATAAAAATAAAATAATAATAATAATAATAATAATAATAATAATAATAATAATAATAATAATAATAATAATAATAATAATAATAATAATAATAATAATAATAATAATAAAGTAACAAAAACAATATACACTTAAAGTAACAATAAATATTATAGTATTTATATGATGGCAAGTAAAAAGAAAAATAATAAAAATTTTAAATTTTTTTTTACAACATACAACATTTTATATGTGATAGCACGGGTGATCTCTATCCTGTTACGAAGCCTTCTCCCATTCCTCAAGTGTATCATACCAATCAGTATACGTGGCATCAATGCCTTGGACATCCAGGGAGTGAAGTGTTGCGGCGTCTTGTATCTAGTGATTCTATTTCTTGCAATAAAGAGAAGCTTCCCGTTCTTTGCCATGCTTGTCAGCTTGGTAAACATGTCAGCTTCTGTTTGTTAGTTCGTCTAGTTCTGTTACTTCTTGTATTGACATTGTTCACTCGGATTTGTAGACATCCCCAATTCCGAGTCTTTCTGGTTTCAAGTATTATGTTTTGTTTCTGGATCATTACTCCAGTATGTTTGGGTTTATCCGTTAATGAATAAATCTGATGTTTTGTCTAAATTTCAGTTGTTTCGTAGTTATGTTCGTACTCAGTTTAAGTGTGAAATTAAATCGTTTCAGTGTGATCATGGTGGTGAGTTTGATAATACTGCATTTCATAAATTATTTTCCACCAATGGCATCCAATTTAGATTTTCTTGCCCTCGTACATCTCAACAAAATGGAAAATCTGAACGCATGATTCGCACCATAAATAATCTTATTCGTACTTTGTTGTTTCAAGCACACCTACCACCAAACTATTGGACCGAGGCTCTTAATATGGCTGTTTATTTATTGAATATATTAACTTCTCGTGCCATTAATATTAAGATCCCCTTTACCCGACTTTTTTGTGCTACACCTGATTATAGTGTTCTTCGTGTTTTAGGATGCCTTTTTTACCCACATATTGATACCAATCATAAATTAGGTCCCTGTGCTACACCTGCAATCTTTCTGGAACACGCTGCCAATCATTTTGGCTATCGTTGCCTTGATCATAACACCAATAAAATTATCATCTCTGGTCATGTTACCTTTGATGAAACGGTTTTTCCGTTTCAATCTAACCAATCCAAGTCCACCCCTTATATGAAATTTTGGAAGATTCTTCCAATCTCATTTCAACCATTATCAATGCCACACCACTTGGTCCTAATTCAAACCCAATTACTACTACATATATGCCTCCTACATCACCTACACCTCCACCGTCTCCACAAAATGATCCTGGCCGACACCTCCACCCTCTCCACCTACTGTTCCTGTTCCTGTATTGATGCGTAGGATTGCGCCCTCACAAAAGGTTTTACCTCTCAAGGGATCTCAAGAGGCTTGCAATCCCCACCAGGCAGTGTACCTGACCGATGTAGTATAGTGTAGTGGCAAGTACTGGGGGATTGATCATTCTCTCGGGGAATAGTGTCATTCGGATCAAAACTTAATTTAACTAGGTCTAGAGGTGAGGGATGATTCTTTTTGTATTTTTATGGTTTTTTAGAAAGCAAGTAAAAATCTCGGGTTTTGGAAAGAGGGGCAGAATTAGTTGCTAATCAACTAACCCAATTAACTACGAATGCAATAAAAATAAAATAACAAGAAAGTAAATGTGGAGAAAAACAATAATAAGAGAAACGTGTTTACTTAGACTTCACTACTCCCTAGCTATCTTTTACTAGTTGATTAGTTTGTTACAATTGCATGGATGACGGGTTATATTCCTTAATACCATTCGTGGGGCCGTGTACGGTCTTCCCCAACTCTATAAGTTTCTACCTCTTCCTATGTCGAGCCGACAATTAGCTCCTAACATGGCCTCCTTAGTAGTCATTCATGCATTAAATACAACCATTAAAATCGTAGTACACATCCGATTCATGTTTCTTCAGACGTTCAAGCATGTTACTAATTGGAAGTCTGCCAGTTTTCTTAAGCCTAACATCGATATCATTCATCTAATACAATTAATAACAAACAAGCAACCAATAATCAATAGCTAGGTTTCATTACATCTAAGTAAACACAAGGAAAACCGAGCCTAGCATGTTAAAGTAAAGATAAGCATAAGATAGAATCAAACAACACATAGACATATTGAATGATTATTGGAAGACTTATCTTTATTAAAACATGGATGATAAAAGGGTAAAAAACCCTGTAAAATTTGACCTAGGATTTCTCCACAAGTTCTCCCAAAAGTCTCTATAAAATTCTCCTCTTAATAAATGAAAATTAGAAAACTATATATAGATTTTGAGGTCTGACGGCGTCACGTTGTAATGCTGACGCCGTCAACTCGCCGCCAAAGGTATCCTCGGATTGCCTAGATCCAGATCTGACGCCGTCTCATATTATTCAACTCTTGGCCGTCACGTGTGTTTTTGCTCTTGACGGCCTTGGTGACGCCGTCATGTGTTATTTCCCAAAAACGTTCTGGCGCGTCTCGTGTAACTTTTTATCCACCTCTTTGCCATAACGTGACGCCGTCACATGCAATACGTGACGCCATCAGGTACTATTTCCAGCTTGATTTGGAGTCTTTGTCGTTTTCTTCACTTTTCGCTCCAAAAACGTTCAAAATGCTTCCTTTTCCAGATTTCTTCTCCGAAGTACCTAAAATGACAAAAGAAACGATTTCGGGCAATATTTGATCAAATAATATTGACTTAGGGCTTAAATGACCCCCTAAAAGCGGTACACTTTTCGTCTCATCAAATACCCTTACACATGAGATTTGCTTGTCCTCAAGCAAATGCGCTTTTATTCTAATCAAAATACAAGCTAGGGGTCATTTAACACTAATATAAAATTAATTTCAACAAATAATTGTTCCACTTAAACCAAAACTAGCACGGAAATTATACACTAGCACCTCACAAATAGTATTTAGATACTCACATCTCTCGGGTGTAATAAAAGTATATATCACAATATGAAAATGGAAAATATCTCTCACTACCTGTCATAGCACATAGATTACCATAGGCTTAGGAAAGGATCAAACCTTCACCACTTGGCGTAAGCACCTAGGATAAACTATCAAAGAGATATTTTTTAAAGGGTTGTAACGTGAGGTGTAGGGATATGATAAACACGGTTTTGTTGGGTAAAGGCAATCTGTACTGGTGGTGAGTTAATCATCTTGGCCAATTACATGTATAATGTGGCATTGCTAAGCTAAGACTCGACTCGACTTAAGCTAATGAAAACTACAAAAACATAAAAAGTAACATAGAAGGAAACGGGATGGTAGTCCGTATGTTTTTTCTCTTTTTCTTTTTCTATTTTTTTTTTTCATTTTTTTTTCGATTTTTTTTGCATACACTCTTGCCCTACCATCCAAAGTAATAAATCGTAGGGGATTTACATTCCCCTTACACTTGAACTTTTACATATTTTACAATCAACTATTCTAACGACTCGAATTAAGATAATGAAAACACTTGGAGTACTTTTTATTATTAACGCACATATGGGGTAATAATTGACGTCTTCCCCAATACTCCATAACAATAGTACTTTACCCATGAGTCCCAATTGTTCCAAAACAATATGTACAAGATATGACTCGACTTAGCAACCATGTAATCTATTAGACAATTAACTAAGGGTTTAAACACATAACAATAATGCACTAAAGATGAGTGTATACAAGGAAGGCTAAGGAGATTTGGGTGTACATTTGGGGTGGATTGTAAACAAATTCTATCTTTAAGTAAAATGCTTAAAGTTAGAAATGAAAAAGATAGGCTCGGAGGGGTGTACTATAGGTATCGTGTACTAAAAATGAGTAGAACGCTAATGAGTGGGAAAAATTAATTGACTTTACTAGTCAATTATATTGACTTTATTGGCCAAGTAATTATGATACGGGTTTAAACACAAGGGTGATCCTAATGCCTCTTATCACGTGGTAAATCCTACTACACGAATGTAGTCTCACTAGCGGTCTCAGGATGCATCACTAATGCAAGTTCTAGAATCTAAGTACTACTGGTACACTCATAAGCATCTTTTCCTAACAAATCTAGGGGCGAACCTCACATATTTGGGGTGGAAAATTTTGAGTAGTACGGTTTTTCGTGCTAGTCATACAACTCCTATCCATGAGACACTCATTAAGGCTACTGCTTCACTCCTAAATGTTGTAAAAAAATTTAAATTTGGCGCTAAAATTACCCTAACAAGTGTTTCTCTTAGTTTTATTACACACCTACTATTGAATAAATAAACATCAAGTGCAATTGTATTCTCTAAGGTATCATCATTTACCCTCCTCTTACACTTAGGCTGAACGTTGTCCCCAATGTTCAATAAAAAGGATGTAAAAGTAATGAAGGTAAAAGAATGAAACAAATACTCCCCTGATTCGTTCGGTGTGGATAATATGGTAACAAGGTTAGATCCTCCTCCAAGAAAATTAACTTTGAAAGCTTCCCTTCAGAAATATAAATCATCTTCTTGTCCAATATAACCTGTTAAACCTGAGAAAACAATCATGGCAAACCTCGCGTAAAATCAGCGGCAAACTCTATATATACTAAAATCCTAGAAAGCAAATTAAGATATAATACTTGTGAATGAATGTTTGCAGATTTCCTGGAGTTTATAAAACTAAAGAATTAACAAAAACTTTATGACTCCGGCAGAAAAACAAAACTCGCAAAATTTTTTCAGAATTTTACACCTGACGCCGTCGGAATGCTCTGACAGAAATCTCATGTTAAGTTTCCAGAAAATTTCTGGAAAAACTCACGCCTTAATTCCTGGAAATCCTACAAAACATCATTATAACTCGATACAAGCATTTGACTCACACAAATACTAATATGCACACTCGTTTAATATTGTTGTAGTTCATGTTCAATCTCGTTCTTAAAAACAAATTTAGATTTCCCTTACACTTATCTTTTGCAAAATACCTTTATATGAAGTTAAGACGAAGTTAACAACAAAATAAAGCATTTTCACAATTTATTTTGAAACATGAGCCATAAACAATAATAATAAAACATGCATACGGAAACAAATAAAATCAAACAAACAAACAAACAAACAAATAAAGCTTGGGTTGCCTCCCAAGAAGCGCTTTTCTTTATTTACGAGTCTTGTAGCTAGACTCAAAGTCATGCTCTCTCCTATATGAGTGAGTTCCTCATCGAGGACGTCCTTAGGGTCGAACCTAGCTTGTAGTTTCATATCGGTTTTCTTAGTTCGATATGACTTCTCAAACTTTTCTCCATCCGGATCATATAGAATCATCTTCATATGTCATGATCGATCACCTTCCTTAGGTGGCTTGTCCCAATTCCATTTACATTTATCACCTTCCCTTTCCATTTGTTCATCCCTAAGTTGATAGGCATCACTCCTAGGAATTCAATCATTTTCCTAAAGACTAAGGGGTCCTCAAAGGGGTTTAGTTCCTCATCCCTAGCTATGAGTTGCTCCACCGAATGTGTTCAATTTATGAACTCCTCCTCTAAATAAAATGGGCATTGAGGTCCTACGAAGTCTCTATTAACCCAAGGTCTGTATCTAGATGGTCTCCTATTCAAATCTACCCAATGAGGTGTTGTTTCCTCATTAGTATCATAGGCATGTTTCTTAATATCATATACCGACCAAGTTTCTCCTTCTCCTACTGCTATTCTAGATTCCTTACAATCAATCATCGCACTTGCGGTAGCTAAAAATCCTCTTCCTATTAACAAAGGGCATGTAATGTCACTAACCATATCAAGGACGTGGAAATCGGCTAACATTGTCAACCTTCCGATATGCACTAATACATCCTTCACTACCCCAACCGGATAGGCTACACTTCCATCCGCAAGCCCTATGATTACCTCTGTTTCATCTAATTTTCCCGGCTTAAGAGTGGTGTACAGAGATAATGGAAGCAAGTTTAGGCTTGACCCAAGATCGGCTAATGTGTCAAAAGCCTCAGAATTTCCGATCTTACATGGTAAAATGAATATGCCTGGATGATCTAATTTTTTAGGCAGCTTGTTTTGAACGAAAGCGGTCCCATTCTTACCCAACTTAAGTTTCTCCTCATATTTCTCTAAAAGGGCATTGTAGTAGGGGGCTCGAGCTAAGACATCAATAACCGGACGTTCAAGGTGGAGTTCCTTGAATTCTTCGTCAAGGTTTTATGTAGCAGGTGTTTCAACTATGCTATTGACCGATATAATATCGGGTGTTTTACTCAATTGGTCCTTTTTAAGAATTTGGGTTTGCTTGAAACACGTGCTCACGGCATTGACCGAATAGTATTGTGGACAAGAAGTAAGAGACGAAACAGATGATATGGCGTTAACATTTAGTTTTGGATTTTTGACCGTGTTGCTAGGGAGTGCTCCCATTTCTCGGTCATTGAGAACTTTCAACAATGTGTCAATCTTATTTGTCATCTCACTTTGTTTTCATTTGAAATCGGCTTCAAACTTTGCTAAACGAGCTTTTTGAGATGCCGTAAATTTAGACATCAACCCTTCAAAATTATTGGTACTACCATAGTTGTTGGAAGGATTTTTGTGCAAAATTGCCTTATTATGTGCTATAATCTGAATTACATGACTTAGATAAACATATATTAGCTTAACATATGCTAGTAAACTTAGTTGTTTCATAAAAATATAGTTTACTTGAATTTAGGACTAGTTTCATGCATAAGGATATAAATGGTAACTTTCTAAAAATATGAAGTCTAGGGACTATTTTTGACATTTCTTACAAGTTATAAGTATAAGGACTCTTTTTGCAAAGTTCTAAAACCTTAGGATAGAAAGTAAAATAAGTTATAAACTTATAAGGACTAGTTTTGAAAATATTGTCAAGTTAAGGGTATAAAGGGTAAATAATGAAAGTTAGTATATTTTAAGGACTATTTCTGTCATTTCTCTAAAATATATAAGTTTAGGGTAGAAAGTGTAAACATGTAAACTTGAAGGGTATAAACGGACTATTTTCATATAAAATATAAAAACCTATTGAGTTAGAAACATAACACAATACTAGGGAGCTTCATGTGAGGGGTATCATGTGGATATTTTGTTTTGACGAGTTTGCTGGGTGTACGACTTAAAGTGCCCTCGCTCCTCAAACGATTATTGCACGAGCTATGAATTATGATGGCCTGAACTATGTTATGTTATAACTAAAACTTAATAACAACATAACTGAATAGTAGGGAACTTCATGTGAGGAGTATTAACTTCTGAATTATAAGGCCTGAACGGTATTATGTTCATAACATAATACAATAGTAGGGAGCTTCATGTGAGGAGTCTTACACTTCTGAATAATGATGGCCCGAACGATGTTATGTTGTATCTAGAAACCTAAAGAGTGATTACTTAAAAACCAAGACTAAGACTTGACATATACACACACATCTACACTACCCCAGGATACATGAGTGAGCTGTCTAAACCGTACCCTACTTACCTTAGACCCAGGTGAGTTTTCATAGCGGTCACTTTTAAATTCTTTACAACCCTGTGAGGGGGATACATGCTTTAAATCGAGTACAAGTCTTTTTCTTAGGTTGTTGCACGAGTAAACTATCTGCCACCCCTACATAACAAAATTAATGAATCTAATCGCTTATGATATTTTACACAAGTGAACGTGAGTATAATTGATAGATCTATTGGAGTTTGACAACTCCCGTTGGTACTACCTCTCACTGGAGGGTACCAATAAGTATTATATTTGAACCCTCTCTGAAGGATTAACTTTGGCAAGTTATCCTTCCCGTCCCATCATGGTTTGGTCTGCATACCCCATGATCTTGACCGTTAACGTGTGGTTCATGAGCTTAGTGCAATACACCCGCTATCTCTAAAACTTTTCCAAACATAGGGTTTCTTCAGAACTCTGTGGAACTTGTATTCACTCTATATCTACTTAAACCTATGACTCTCACTCAACCTTCGTGTTGACTTTTAAGCATGTTATCCTAAGTATATTAGCACTTTAGGAACCCTGGCACGGAGTGGCACTGGACATGAGGACATACAATATAGTTATCATTCATCTTTTGCTTTCAAAACGTATCTTAGGGACCTCTCTTTTGGTAAAAGTATATCTTTTACTGTAAAAACTCTAATGAATAAATGAATGATAACACCTTTTTCAAAAACGTCTCTTTTCGAGTCGTTTTCTATTATCTTGTCTTTTTTTTCATGAAGTAATACCCCAAACACTAAATCTGCTGTGATCTGTGAAAATGGGGGTTTTACAGATTGGTACCAGAGCCTTGGTTATAGAGAACAGAAGGTTTATTCCTAAACTATAACCACTTTTTCAAAAAGTCCTCCATGCCACTAGAATCCCTGAACTTGACTTTAGACTCCCGACTTGCCTTTAGGTTAGATTACTAACTTACCTCTAGGTTGGACTCTCCGAATTTCCTTTAGGATAGATTCCCCACTATTACTATTGCCTCTAGGATATAACATAGGTTAGAGGTATCCTAAGACGCTTTCCCGGGAATGGTATTACAGTTAGTTATATCTTCCTTTAACAATCCTAATCCTGTTGGACACCGATGATACAGATACCTCATCGGATAGTTATGAGTATACCCCGGCTACTCCTACACACTCATCCTCTGGTTCTAATTCTCCGGAAGAATTAGCCCATAATGCCTTAGTTACCGTAGGTTTAAAACTTTCCCCGGATGATCCCTATATGCAAGAATATAATGTTTATATGCAAGAATATGGTGGTGATATGTAACACCCCAACCCGATAAGGGTAGAAGTATTACATTACAGTGACATATCAGAACAAACACAAGCATATGATTCATACATACAACGAAATTCAGGGTTACAAATGAAAATCTGAAACTACAAGGTTACAAAACAATAAATACTATGTCTAATAAAGTGAAACTTCATCTAATCGTCTCTAGTCCAAAGCATAGTCTTCTAAGTCCAGTCACACTCTCTTCCCATAACCCAGCTTCCTACTAAAACCTGCCGCAGGAAAAGGAAATGCGGCTGAGCTTAAAAAGCCCAGTGAACAGATACATATACAAAGCAATGATAATGAAATAGAACTGAAATATAGTGCATTGGGGAATATCATAAGGAATAAACAAATGAATAATAGAAATGAAGGAATAGGATAGTCCTCCACCACGAGCCCAAAACTCAAAGTCATATCTCAAAGTCATAAGCCTTCAATTCATAATCTCACAATCAGAGGGGATACCTCTCAGGCAACCAGATAATATGAGGGGTGTCCTCACGTATCATAAGGGTGGAGTGATCAGCTCCCAGGGGTTGTGAAGGGCATGTATAGCACACAGTACCAATCACCTCAAAGTCAACTCAAAGTCATAGTTAAATCCACTAAGCATACATGTCTAGGATTGCAATCCATACGCCCCTTACTCAAAGTCAATCTCAAAGTCATATACTCAAAGTCATAATGGCCATAATAGTAATCATAAAAAGGGACGGCGTGAGAAATCACTCACCCACACATGAGTCATGCCAGCGGTGCATCACAGACATGCCTATGGTACCTCCATAGGTAGGGAAACAGAAATGGCTCGGGTATCAAACTAAGAGTCAGGTCTCATATCATACAAAAGGTCATATAGCAAAGGTGTATCTCAGAATCATATCAAAGGTTCATAATAGCAGTTCATAACAAAGGGTTCATATCAGAAATAGTATTCAAGGTCCAATCAGAGTTTATCAGGTCAAGGTTCATATTCAAAAATCAATTCATGGTTCAGTTCAAAAGTCCGTTTCAAAAGTTTCTATTAAAAGTCTAATTTAAATAATCTTTTAAAACAGTTTTCATAAAAATGGTCTTTCAAAATATAGTGTTCATGAAAGTTAAATAACCTTTCTTTTAAAAAGAAATTTAGCATCATTTATAAACATCTTTTCAAATCGGTTCTTCTCAAAACATTTCCATGGTATCATTAAGAAGGTTTTCATAGCATAGGTTCATAACGGAGGTCATATCAAGTGGGGTCAACAGAGAAGGTTCAAGTAAAGGGGATCATAGCAATGGCATCAATTCGGGAACTAACGGATCAGAATATGAAAGAGATCATGAGAAACCTTTTGAGAAAGGTCAGAATATCTGTACCTCAATCGCCATCGAAATCATAACATACGTAAGCATATGGAAACACTCCTTCTTCAACGAATCTACATGAATTAATGATCGGCTTATTATTAATAACTTATTCAATTCAGATTTCTCATTTTAGTCGGCTTTCCAGTTTTAGTAACTTTCCATTTAAAGTGACTTTCCACTTTTAGCAGGTTTCCATAAATAGTAAGTTTCCACTTTTAGAAAGTTTCCATAATTAGAAAGTTGAGTCATTATTAATGGAATCAAAGTATCTTTTAACATATTTACACATTTGGTCCTTAGGGTTTCATAACTTTACCTTTTACACCCTTATATTTCCAAAATTACACTTTAAACCTTTTAGTATTCAAAGTTACACTTTAAACCCTTAGCTTATCCATTTTACATAATGATCCCTTATTTTATCATGTTATACGAATATACCTTCAAGTATTCATAATTTACACTTTAAGTCCTTCAAGTTATCAAAGTTACATATTTAACCCTTTAATTTACAATTTCAACTTTTAATTATTAATAATTACATATTAAGCCATTTATTTACCAATTTATCACAAAACCCCTTGAATACTTTTAAATACTCAAAACAGCTCCAAGTTTCTGAAAATTACATTTTTGGTCCCTCTAGTTTAATTATTTGTAAATCGAATTAACAATTATATATAATTACCTTTTAAAACCTTTTAATTACAAATCTAACACACATGGCCCTTATTTTATATTTTTACATGATTAGTTCCTGATTAAAACATATTACAAAAGTACCCACGAGTTTTATAAAATTACAAAACATCCCCTTATACTATTTATTCCAAATCGTTAAATACAAAAACTAACCAAAACCCTAGTATTAATCTCCAATCATTGCACCATCATTATAATAACCTTAAAACATCATTAATTACCAGATTCTATATCCAAAACCCTAACCCTAGGTCGAATTAATTAGGGTTCCTTTTATTTCTTTTTTATTCCTTATTAGCGATTAGAAAAATAAATTCACAAAACAAGGTCCAAGCCTCAAAAATTCTAATTAGTATTTTTCTGAGGTCATATATATTATATAGAGTCCACATAAAATAGTGCTCATGCCCAGAAAATTCGTATAGAATTATTCAGAATTTTGTTACGTTTTTAAGGTTTAATTCACAAATAATTCATAGAGCATGCATGGTTCGACTTTAGCATTTTATTTGAGACTTATATGATGTAAGAGACGTGAGAAAAATACCAGACCAGATCTGGAACAAATAGAATAGGCTGGACGAATTACACCTCTCGAATTGGATAATACGACACCAAAATTTCCCACGAGAACAAACGCGACCAACAAACCTTATAATAATTTTTTGAATATCATATATGATGTAAGGAACTCAGGAAAAATAGAAATTAAATTTATAAGAGGTCGTACGAATTAAAATGGAATATTACCTTACTTGTGAACAAAATTCGACAATAAAAGATTCAGGGATTTTTAAATCGAATGGCCAATTTTCTTGGCTTCCTAGCACGACCATGAACTCAGAAAAATTATGCTTGGACCTCAGAAAATTCGTATGGAATGAATGGTGATTTATTTGTTGATTTGGGTTTACTCGGCAAGTGAATAAGGAAAGAAAATAAATGTATAAAATATATAGGGTAGATAGCCGAGTCTAGGGGAGGAAATTGACCAAAATTTCGGGATTTAAGTTAGGCAATTGATTTGATTTGATTTGCTATTTTAAATGCATTTTAATTACCTTTAAAAATCATAATATTAATAATAAAATTTCTATTCGGCGCCCAAAGGGCATTTTGGTAATTTCATGGCTTGTAAAAATATTAAATGGAGTTGTCAACATTATTTGGTATCATATCTTGTCCACTACCAGAAGTTTGGAATTTATTTGGTGCTTTAATAAGCTTTTAATTAAGTTTCAAATTTGTAAGGGCAATTTGGTCTTTTCACATGTTCTCGGATTTTAGGTGTTACAACTTCTTCCCCTCTAAAAAGAAAAATTTCGTCCTCGAAATTTGAAGTCGCAAGGTTAGACGAAGTCGTAGCAAACCGCAAAAGTCGTCACAAACATTTTCACGCCCGGGGAGGTTCTTCCAAAAAGATCTTCAGACCAAATGGTTTCTCATGACTCGTAGTTATTGTCAAAACAGTTTCAGATTTCTCAGAAGGGCATATCATATTGAATTTGAATCAAAAGGATAATGTACCAAACATAACGGATGATAAACGAATTCTCCAGGGAGAGGTATAAAAATACATAGGATTTTCATCGAATTGATTAGGCGAATCAGATGAGAAGACATTGAATTGTAGCAACATGAGGTGATATAAGGTTTAACTCTTCAGCTTCTCAAATAGTCTTGGCTTTTAGATAACCTTCCAAAGGTATTCTCATAAACAAACAGGTCTCATTTCCTCAGGGTCCACAATCACATATTTACTCATAGCAGATCATAATGAACAACTTCGCGAATGCGAATCGTATACGGACAGAAAGCATGTCGTTAGATATCGTCAACGGCAGAAATTTCATAATGGAACCTAAGATTCTTATCAGAAGTTGCAAAGATCAGCAAAACACGTGTCGAGAGTCCAAACGTATCGAATCGTAGAACAAGGACAGCATATCAAACGTATAGGCATAATGAACCTAAAGTCTCACTAAACTCAGATGATCTTGATCAGATGCCAGAATTCTAAAGCTTCTAAGGCGCTCCTCGAAATATCACATGCCCACCATAAGTGCACGTTATATGATGTAAGTATTATCACGTTGGCCAGGCGTCATAATACTGGCATCATATACATATGCCCTCATGATGGTCATACTTTATCTCAAGTCGTGAACACACAAACTTGTCTAAATCCACCTAGTCCACCTATAGTCTCAGAGGTCACCAAAATCAAACAACATAACTTAAGAGAACGAAATTACTCGAAGAGTAACGGAGATCCGAGAATGTCATTCAAAATTAAGGTACGTCATCAGTAACGTCAATTCTTTACAGCATCATCTCGTCTAAACACAATGTCCGCTTCAAAATCCGTCCACTCATTTACAAATTTCAAAATTTCTTCCAAGTTGGAGTAGTCTGTTTATTCTTGTCCGTCTTACCTCATGATTAAGAGGATTTACAATTCGAGTCTGGTTCCTCCGGTCTTCAGCAGCTCCTCTTGGTAGTGTGGTATCGTAACGGCAGTCTCTGATGCGATTACTGTGCATCCCTCCATCTGCAGGTCTGCTTCTGCTCTCAATTCATCTTAGTGCAACTAAAATGAATAGAGAAACAAGACTGCGTGTCTTCGACAGGTCTTCTAACATAGCTCCAGGTTTTAAGGTACATGATGTTGTTGTCGACTCCAGGTTGTGTGTTGAATGGTTCGTCTCCTTTGGTCTGGTTGTCTTGGTGCCCAAACTGAAATCTTCACGTGTTGCATGATGTATGATTGAGCACTATCCCAGTTCCTCTCTTCTTCTTATATGCTGCTTCCATGGTAATGCTTGTCGCAACCATCTTCTACTACTCTTCCACCAGGTTTCTAACTCCGATAACGGTCTTCAATCTCACCAATAATCTCTATGTTCTTCTTTCGTTTTAGAACACATCACAATGTCATACTATGACAATTTGTCCAAAACACGCGAAAAACATGATTATTCTAGCCAACACCATTGGCATCATTCAAGTTCATAAATGTGGTAACGAGTGCAAAGGCAACTTCAGAAATCATCTCAGGGAATTTTCACATCGCCTTCTTTCTTCTTCAGGAACTGAAATACTTCCCAAAGGTTACTCTCGGTTAGTTAACTCCCTTCTTAGAAGTTTTTGTGGTTGCTTCTTCAGTCCTTCAAATCTAAAATGATGCAATCAGACGCGGAGTTTCAAAGGAAGACCAAATTAAATATTGGTACTCGGGAACAGATAATGATTACTGATAGTGGTACGTTTAAGTTCACGATAGTCGATACGTCATCGCATACTTCTCTCGTTCTTCTTCATAAACAAACAAGAGCATCTAAAGAGAATCACCAAGGTTAAAAATCATATTCCATCAGCTCCTTCAATCTCTCAACTTCTATGGCACCATGGTTTCTTCACTGATATCAGTTCAATGTCCACTCTACTTTTTAAGCAGGAAGGAGTACCAAAAGATTCATCAGAGAATACCGGAAAATCTTCGTATGACAAAATATTTCCCAATAGTAGAACTTCCCAAGGGTTGATAATAATGGTTTTCAGGACAACTTGGTAATCACATGAGTTTGGGGTAGGTGTTTCCATAGTGATAGAAATTTTAGCAGATGTAGAGAGTCATCATAATGGAATAGGGTGAAGCAGATTTTTAAGGTCACATTTCAGATATGGTAGTCTATGGTATCTTCACGAATAGCCATTCAGTCCAAAAGACCGTACAATCAGACATATCAAGGTCAAAGGATTCATAGGGTGAATACAGTCGTCAAATCATACAGGTAGTTCATATATCAGAGTCAAGTACATGGTTCAACAAAATGTTGGGATGGATAAACGATCAGTTCAATGTGTGGGAATTTCGTTTAGCTTCTTAGCATAAGTAGCAGGTAGGATGTGTATCATTGGTAATACGAATATCGTATAATCGTCAATTGTGAGAGGTACAGAATCTCAGTTATCAGCATCATCATGCTTAGTTAACAAATCCATATAGAGATAGTATTTACATCATACCCTTCCAAAGGAAACGGTTGGCAGAACAAGGTTCATCATTCAAAGAGAGGAAACAAAACTTCTCATATTCGTGGTTCATAATTACCAACATTCTCATAGGAGTAATAATGGATCATACAGAGTTAAGTAGTATCGGATGATACATTCATACCCAGCATAAGTAATGAATTTACAGAATGTGTTGAACACATTGTGGTTGAATGACCTACGATGTGGTCGAAAAGGTGTCAAACAGCTTATCAAACAAATCGGAGGCGGAGATCAAAATCTGAAGGTGAAACTTAAATGTGTAAGGTATCCAGGTAGCCTCCCGAGGTATTCCAAACTTACTTGGTTACTAAGCTTAAGTTGCAAAACTTCTAACTTCTGAAACAAAGGTCCTTATAAGGCTTATCTAAGAGCAAAGGCACGATCAGAGTGATACGGAAGCAAATGATACTTACATAAATGTCTTAGTCTACCCATTCCTCACTGGTAATAACTTAGGTTCCTATGGGGAATCCTAATGTAAAGTTTCAAAGGTTGTCTTATGAGCGCCTACAGTGGAAACTTAGGGCTCCAAACTTCACAGGTCAAGGGTAAATGTATTACGAATCGCAGCCTGGGCTCTGATACCATAATTGTAACACCCCAACCCGATAAGGGTAGAAGTATTACATTACAGTGACATATCAGAACAAACACAAGCATATGATTCATACATACAACGAAATTCAGGGTTACAAATGAAAATCTGAAACTACAAGGTTACAAAACAATAAATACTATGTCTAATAAAGTGAAACTTCATCTAATCGTCTCTAGTCCAAAGCATAGTCTTCTAAGTCCAGTCACACTCTCTTCCCATAACCCAGCTTCCTACTAAAACCTGCCGCAGGAAAAGGAAATGCGGCTGAGCTTAAAAAGCCCAGTGAACAGATACATATACAAAGCAATGATAATGAAATAGAACTGAAATATAGTGCATTGGGGAATATCATAAGGAATAAACAAATGAATAATAGAAATGAAGGAATAGGATAGTCCTCCACCACGAGCCCAAAACTCAAAGTCATATCTCAAAGTCATAAGCCTTCAATTCATAATCTCACAATCAGAGGGGATACCTCTCAGGCAACCAGATAATATGAGGGGTGTCCTCACGTATCATAAGGGTGGAGTGATCAGCTCCCAGGGGTTGTGAAGGGCATGTATAGCACACAGTACCAATCACCTCAAAGTCAACTCAAAGTCATAGTTAAATCCACTAAGCATACATGTCTAGGATTGCAATCCATACGCCCCTTACTCAAAGTCAATCTCAAAGTCATATACTCAAAGTCATAATGGCCATAATAGTAATCATAAAAAGGGACGGCGTGAGAAATCACTCACCCACACATGAGTCATGCCAGCGGTGCATCACAGACATGCCTATGGTACCTCCATAGGTAGGGAAACAGAAATGGCTCGGGTATCAAACTAAGAGTCAGGTCTCATATCATACAAAAGGTCATATAGCAAAGGTGTATCTCAGAATCATATCAAAGGTTCATAATAGCAGTTCATAACAAAGGGTTCATATCAGAAATAGTATTCAAGGTCCAATCAGAGTTTATCAGGTCAAGGTTCATATTCAAAAATCAATTCATGGTTCAGTTCAAAAGTCCGTTTCAAAAGTTTCTATTAAAAGTCTAATTTAAATAATCTTTTAAAACAGTTTTCATAAAAATGGTCTTTCAAAATATAGTGTTCATGAAAGTTAAATAACCTTTCTTTTAAAAAGAAATTTAGCATCATTTATAAACATCTTTTCAAATCGGTTCTTCTCAAAACATTTCCATGGTATCATTAAGAAGGTTTTCATAGCATAGGTTCATAACGGAGGTCATATCAAGTGGGGTCAACAGAGAAGGTTCAAGTAAAGGGGATCATAGCAATGGCATCAATTCGGGAACTAACGGATCAGAATATGAAAGAGATCATGAGAAACCTTTTGAGAAAGGTCAGAATATCTGTACCTCAATCGCCATCGAAATCATAACATACGTAAGCATATGGAAACACTCCTTCTTCAACGAATCTACATGAATTAATGATCGGCTTATTATTAATAACTTATTCAATTCAGATTTCTCATTTTAGTCGGCTTTCCAGTTTTAGTAACTTTCCATTTAAAGTGACTTTCCACTTTTAGCAGGTTTCCATAAATAGTAAGTTTCCACTTTTAGAAAGTTTCCATAATTAGAAAGTTGAGTCATTATTAATGGAATCAAAGTATCTTTTAACATATTTACACATTTGGTCCTTAGGGTTTCATAACTTTACCTTTTACACCCTTATATTTCCAAAATTACACTTTAAACCTTTTAGTATTCAAAGTTACACTTTAAACCCTTAGCTTATCCATTTTACATAATGATCCCTTATTTTATCATGTTATACGAATATACCTTCAAGTATTCATAATTTACACTTTAAGTCCTTCAAGTTATCAAAGTTACATATTTAACCCTTTAATTTACAATTTCAACTTTTAATTATTAATAATTACATATTAAGCCATTTATTTACCAATTTATCACAAAACCCCTTGAATACTTTTAAATACTCAAAACAGCTCCAAGTTTCTGAAAATTACATTTTTGGTCCCTCTAGTTTAATTATTTGTAAATCGAATTAACAATTATATATAATTACCTTTTAAAACCTTTTAATTACAAATCTAACACACATGGCCCTTATTTTATATTTTTACATGATTAGTTCCTGATTAAAACATATTACAAAAGTACCCACGAGTTTTATAAAATTACAAAACATCCCCTTATACTATTTATTCCAAATCGTTAAATACAAAAACTAACCAAAACCCTAGTATTAATCTCCAATCATTGCACCATCATTATAATAACCTTAAAACATCATTAATTACCAAATTCTATATCCAAAACCCTAACCCTAGGTCGAATTAATTAGGGTTCCTTTTATTTCTTTTTTATTCCTTATTAGCGATTAGAAAAATAAATTCACAAAACAAGGTCCAAGCCTCAAAAATTCTAATTAGTATTTTTCTGAGGTCATATATATTATATAGAGTCCACATAAAATAGTGCTCATGCCCAGAAAATTCGTATAGAATTATTCAGAATTTTGTTACGTTTTTAAGGTTTAATTCACAAATAATTCATAGAGCATGCATGGTTCGACTTTAGCATTTTATTTGAGACTTATATGATGTAAGAGACGTGAGAAAAATACCAGACCAGATCTGGAACAAATAGAATAGGCTGGACGAATTACACCTCTCGAATTGGATAATACGACACCAAAATTTCCCGCGAGAACAAACGCGACCAACAAACCTTATAATCATTTTTCGAATATCATATATGATGTAAGGAACTCAGGAAAAATAGAAATTAAATTTATAAGAGGTCGTACGAATTAAAATGGAATATTACCTTACTTGTGAACAAAATTCGACAATAAAAGATTCAGGGATTTTTAAATCGAATGGCCAATTTTCTTGGCTTCCTAGCACGACCATGAACTCAGAAAAATTATGCTTGGACCTCAGAAAATTCGTATGGAATGAATGGTGATTTATTTGTTGATTTGGGTTTACTCGGCAAGTGAATAAGGAAAGAAAATAAATGTATAAAATATATAGGGTAGATAGCCGAGTCTAGGGGAGGAAATTGACCAAAATTTCGGGATTTAAGTTAGGCAATTGATTTGATTTGATTTGCTATTTTAAATGCATTTTAATTACCTTTAAAAATCATAATATTAATAATAAAATTTCTATTCGGCGCCCAAAGGGCATTTTGGTAATTTCATGGCTTGTAAAAATATTAAATGGAGTTGTCAACATTATTTGGTATCATATCTTGTCCACTACCAGAAGTTTGGAATTTATTTGGTGCTTTAATAAGCTTTTAATTAAGTTTCAAATTTGTAAGGGCAATTTGGTCTTTTCACATGTTCTCGGATTTTAGGTGTTACATGATATTCCTACCGTACCTATTTTAACCCCTACTCCCTCTATACCCCACTTTAATAGTCAAGATCACTATGTTTCCCGAAGTAGTTTTCCCTCTTAGAAAACCCGTATTACACACTCTAGGATTGTAGTAACCAACTCACTTATCCACTAGATTCCCTTAGGTTAGCAATGCCTTACTAACTAACTTATGCCCTCACTAAGCACAATCTAGATTAGAAATTCCTATAACTATTTCCCATATGAAATTTTTGCTTTGCTATAACACTACTGCATATCTAACCTCTAGACAAGCTCACGTATCCACCTATGCCAACCACCACTATGTTTACTTGATGTAAACATCCAGGTATGTCAATTCAAGGTTACAAACACATTTTCATAAGTAAACTATCACTCTAATACACAATACTCATCAGGAAACCCTAATTGCACCTATGTGTTCCTAGTTAGCTTTAAAACCCTAATTGCTTATCTGAACTAACTTGAAAGTGTTCAAGGCTTAGGTATGAGTTACATTAGTAACTTTAGGGTATATTAGACTCCCGAGATCATAGTACAACCCTCTATAACCTAGGTACAAGTCCCTTAAGCACAAAACCTTAGTTAGGTTATAACTTCCAGAAACCAGCCTAAACCTTCCCAAATCTTTACCATAATTTACCACCACTTAGTATAAGCTTCCTAAGACTTAATATTAGTCACTAAACACCCATAGGACCCTGATTTAGGCACTAAACCCTAAGCTTGGACCAAATCTTAAACTATACAAAACTAGGTCAAAAGTAAACCAAAAGCTTAAACCTAGCCACCTTAGCACCTTAAATGGACCAACCAAGCACCCTAGCACCTCCTTAATAGTAACATAGCACCCTAGCTCCTCTAAGCACCCAAGAAAGGAGGTGGATCACCTCCTTATCACCACCTTTGACCCACGACCTTACCACTACCACAACCGGCCTAACAGCCCTAGCTACCATGTAGCTCATCCTCCTCACACTCTTAGGCAAAATTAATCACCCCCTCCTCTCCACCTCCTTTTTCTTTTTCTTGCTCGCTACTCCCTCGTACCTTATAAATAGCGACCCCCTCGTCTCTATTTCATTCCACACCTCCATATATTCTTTACCATACAAACTTCTATAGTTATAAGTCCCTAAGACCTATAGGAAACGAGTACAAGAACCCTAGCCTTGTCGAGTTCTAGTTTTGAGTCAAGAAACCCTAGTTGGTCTCGTTAGGATTCACATGACCTAGGTAAGCCTAACCATTGATCCTTATGCCTAGTACTGACCTAGGATAGTTATAGCATGCCTTAGATCATCTAAGAACCTAAGCTAGAGCCTTGAACCTTATCTTTTAGAAGTAATCATTTAGCAACCCTAATTTTGGATAATTACATGTTTATGTGTTAAATTGCTTTATTACATGTTATAATCTGATTTAGGTAACTTAATTAAGTAAATATAAGTTAATCATAAGCTAAGAAACTTAATTATCTCATTAGAATACAAATTGCATGGAACGGTGTTATGCTATAACTAAAACTTAATAACAATGTAACTCAATAGTAGGGAGCTTCATGTGAGGAGTATTAACTTCTGAATTATGATGGCCCGAACGGTATTAGGTTGATGACATAATACAATAGTAGGGAGCTTCATGTGAGGAGTCATATACTTATGAATTGTGATGGCCCGAATGGTGTTATGTTATATCTATAAACCTTAAGAGTAATTACTTAAAAACCTAGACTAAGACTTGACATACACACACCCACCTACACTACCCCAGGATACGTGAGTAAGCTGTCTAAACCCTACCCTACTTACCTTAGACCTAGGTGAGTTTTCATAGCCTCACTTTTAAATGCTTTACAACCCTATGAGGGGGATACGTGCTTTAAATTGAATACAAGTCTTTTTCTTTAGTTGTTGCATGAGTAATCTATCTACCACCCCTACACAACAAATTCATGAATCTAATCGCTTGTGATATTTTACACAAGTGAACGCGAATATAATTGATAGATCTATTGGAGTTTGACAACTCCCGTTGGTACTACCTCTCACTAGAGGTTACCAATAAGTAATATATTTGAACCCTCTGAAGGATTAACTTTGGCAAGTTATCCTTCCCATCCCATTATGGATTGGTGTGCAGACCCCATGATCTGGATTACTAACGTGTGGTTCATGAGCTTAGTGCAATATACCTGCTATCACAAAACTTTTCCACACGTAGGGTTTAAGCTGAACCCTGTGGAACTTGTATTCACAAACCCTAACTATTTAAACCTATGACTCTCACTCAACATTCGTGTTGACTTTTAAGCATCTTATCCTAGGTATGCTAAGACGCTTTCCTGGGAATGGTATTACAGTTAGTTATATCTTCCTTTAACAATCCTATCATCGTGTTGGACACCGATGATATGGATACCTCATCGGATAGTTATGAGTAAACCCCGGCTACTCCTACACACTCATCCTCTGGTTCTAATTCTCTGAAAGAATTAGCCCATAATGCCTTAGTTACGTTAGGTTTAGAATCTTCCCCGAATGATCCCTATATGCAAGCATATAATGTTTATATGCAAGCATATGGTGGTGATATTCCTATCGTACCTATTTTAACCCCTACTCCCTCTATACCCCACTTTAATAGTCAAGATCACTATGATTCCCGAAGTAGTTTTCCCTCTTAGAAAACCCGTATTACACACTCTAGGATTGTAGTAACCAGCTAACTTACCCACTAGATTCCATTAGGTTAGCAATGCCTTACTAACTTAACTTAGGCCCTCACTAAGCACAATCTTGGTTAGAAATGGCTATAACTATTTCCCGAGTGAAATTTTTGCTTTGCTATACCACTATTGCCTTTCTAACCTCTAGACAAGCTCACGTATCCACCTATGCCAACCACCACTATGTTTACTTGATATAAACATCCAGGTATGTCAAGTCAAGGTTACAAACACATTTTTACTAAGTAAACTATCACTCTAATACACTATACTCATCAGAAAACCCTAATTGCACCTATGTGTTCCTAGTTAGCTTTAAAACCCTAATTGCTTATCTAAACTAACTTGAAAGTGTTCAAGGCTTAGGTTTGAGTTACATTAGTAACTTTAGGATATATTAGACTCCCTAGATCATAGTACAACCCTCTATAACCTAGGTACAAGTCCCTTAAGCACAAAACCTTAATTTGGTTATAACTTCCCGAAAACTAGGCTAAACCTTCCCAAATCTTTACCATAAGTTACCACCATGGGTATAAGCTTCCTAAGACTTAATATTAGTCACTAAACACCCATAGGACCCTGATTTAGGCACTAAACCCTAAGCTAGGACCAAATCTTAAAATATACAAAAGTAGGTCAAAACTAAACCTAAAGCTTAAACCTAGCCACCTTAGCACCTCAAATGAACCAACCAAGCACCCTAGCACCTCCTTAATAGTAACCTAGCACCCTAGCACCTCTAAGCACCCAAGAAAGGAGGTGGATCACCTCCTTATCACCACCTTTGACCCACGACCTCACCACCACCACAACTGGCCTAGCAGCCTCTAGCTACCATGTAGCTCGTCCTTCTAACCCTCCCAGGCACCATTAGTCAACCCTAGCTCAGCTTAGTCACCCCCTCCTCGCCACCTCCTTTTTTTTCTTGCTCGTTACTCCCTCGCACCTTATAAATAGCGACCTCCTCCCCTCCATTTCATTCCATACCTCCCTCTCTTCTTTACCGCACACACTTCTATGGTTATAAGTCCCTAAGACCCATAGGAAATGAGTACAAGAGCCCTAGCCTTGTTGAGTTTTAGTTTTGAGTCGAGAAACCCTAGTTGGTCTCGTTAGGATTCACATGACCTAGGTAAGCCTAACCTTTGATCCTAATGCCTTTAGTACTGACCTAGGATAGTTATAGCATGCCTTAGATCACCTAGGAACCTAAGCTAGAGCCTTAAGCCTTTTCTTTTAGCAGTAATCATTTAGAAGACTTAATTTTCGGTAATAACATGTTTATGTGTTAAATTGTGATGAGACAAAAAGTGTACCGCCTTTAGGGGGTCATTTAAGCCCAAAGTCGAGATTATTTGATCAAATATTGCCCTAAATCATTCGTTTTGTCATTTTAGGTACTTTTGAGAAGAAATCTGGAAAAGGAAGCATTTTGGACGTTTTTGGAGCGAAAAAGTGAAGAAAATGACAAAGTCTCCAATTCATGCTGAAAAATAGTACCTGACGGCATCAGGATTTGCTCATGACGCCGTCACCCTTTGACAAAGACGTGGATACGTAAAATACACGTGACGCGCCAGAATGTTTTTGGAGGATTTACACGTGGCGTCACCAAGGCCGTCACGTACAAATTGTAAGAGACGGCCAAGAGGGAGTTTACACATGACGGCGTCAGAATTGTATCTAGGCAATACGATAGTATTTTGAGCAGCGAGTTGACGGCATCAGAATTTACTCTTGACGCCATCAGACTCAAATCTCTATATTTAGTTTTAGAATTTTCATTCATTATTGTGGAACTTTGAGAGGAGAAAACCTAGACGAATTTCACCTTATTTTTAAGGGTTTCAAACCCTTGTTTCATCCATGTTTAATTGAAGATAAGTTTTCCAATAATCATTCAATATGTCTATGTGTTGTTTGATTCTATCTTATGCCCGTCTTCACTTTAACATGCTAGGCTAGGTTTTCTTTGCGTTTGCTTAGATGTAATGAAACTTAGATATTGATTATTGGTTGGTTGTTTGTTTAACAATTGTTGTGGATGAATGATTTCGATGTTAGGCTTAAGAAAAAAGGCAGACTTCCAATTGGTAACTTGCTTGAACGCCTTAAGAAACATGATCGGATGTGTACTACGATAAATTGGTTATATTTAATGCATAAGTAACTACTAAGTATGCCATGTTAGGAGCTAGTAGTCGGCTCGACATAGGAAGAGGTAGAAGCTTATAGAGTTAGGGAAGATCGTACACTGCCCTACGAATGGTATTAAGGAATATAACCCATCATCCATGCAATTGTAACAAACTAATCTGTAACACCCCCATTTTTCACTGATTGCAGAGGATAAAGTGTTTGGGGTATTACTTCATAGAATCTCAGATACAGTAATAGAAAATGACTCAAGAAGATACGTTTTTATTAATTAAGTTATCATTCATTAAAATATCAGAGTTTTATTAAAATGAGGTCCCGTGAATATAAGTGTGAAATGTTATGTTTGAATAATAACCGGTTTGAAAGTCCTCCGAGTTCAATGCCACCTCCTGCCAAAGCTCCGTAACAGCTATATACCTAGGATACATGCTTAAAAGTCAACACTAGGTGTTGAGTGAGAGTCATAGGTTTAAGTAGTAGAATGAATACAAGTTTAGTAATGCATGGGCTACGTTGTTTTACACCCATGTAGAGTAGAAGAAAGTAGTTTATGTCAGTATTGCATGATCAGTACAATACTACAGACAGGGGTTTGTTGCACTAAGCTCATGAATCACACCTTAATGATCCGGGTCATGTGGGCTGCAGACCCAACATGAGGGGATAGAAGGATAACTTGCCAAGTTATACCTTGAGTGGATTTAAATATAGTACTTATTGGTACCACCTAGTGGGGTGTTAATACCAACGGGAGTTGTCAAACTCCAATAGATCTATCAACTATATTCACGTTCGTTTGGATAAAACGTCCCAAATGATTAGATTCATGAATTTTCGGTTATGTAGTGGTGGTTGTTAATTTACTCGTGCAACAACAAATGAAAAAGACTTGTATTTGGTTTTAAGTAAAGCATTTAGCACGTATCCCCCTCATAGGGTGTAAAACATTTAGAAAGCATTTAAAAGAGTAAAACATTTAGCACGTATCCCCCTCACAGGGTTTGTAAAACATTAAAAAGCATTTAAAATGTGTGAGGTTATGAAAACTCACATGGGCTTAGAGTAATCTAAGTGATGCAAATGGTGACTCGGAAACTAGACCACCTTACTCACGTATTCCTCGTGTGTTGTTGGCTTTAGATATATGTCAAGCTTTATTTATCATGTTTATGTTTCTCCAGTTATTGTTTTTAGGTTTGTTAATGTTTTATATATAACATAACACCGTTCAGGCCATTGTAATTCAGAAGTATATGACTCCTCACATGAAGCTCCCTACTATTGTATTATGTTATCAACATAATACCGTTCGGGCCATCATAATTCAGAAGTTAATACTCCTCACACAAAGCTCCCTATTATTGAGTTATGTTGTTATTAGGGTTTAGTTATAATCATATCACCGTTCAGGCCATCATATCACAGAAGTATATGCAATAATCGTTCGAGGAGTCAGGGCACTTTAATTCGTAAACCCAACAAACTCGTCAAAAACGAAATATCCACATAGTACTCCTCGCATGAAGCTCCCTATTATTGTGTTATGCTTCTAACTTTATTTATGTTTTATACTTATATGATATTTATACCCTTATAGTTTATATATTTACGTTTTCTACCCTAAACTTATAAACTTATAACAAATAAGCTGTAGGATCATAGTTTTTATGTTGATATTGTGATTCGGGAGGTCGGGTTTGATGGAAGAAAATGAAAGCCATAGTTAGAGAGAGAGAGTAGAGAGAGAAGGGAAAACTAGTGATTTTATTGATAATAAGGAAATGAGAAAAACACACACAAGTCTCACCCCTCCATGGAAGTATGGAGGGGTATATAAAGCCTAACACATGCTATACTATGGCAATATTACATAACTAGTCCATGTGTTTTGGCTTAACAAGATAGTAAATGTAATCCCGTAAATGTCGTTCCATTTACGTGTTAGGATCAAAAACTTTGATCCCAACAATCTTCCCCCAATGGGGCGACATAAGGGATTACTTACAACATATCCTACAAGTACAAATACAAATAAAGAAAGGTCTTCATAAGCTCTTCAAATTGCTGAGGATGACGACAGTTAACGCTCTTTGTCCTTATCTTGTACCCCGACTTGAGAACTTTATCTTTACTTGTAGGCAAATGATGTAATATGCATGAAATGGATTAACTTCCCCCCAATTCATGCTGTATGTCTTTAGCAGCTTCTTCGTACACTTCTTTTTGGCGAAGTTTCTGAATCAGCTTCCCCCCAAACTGACAACCGTCTTCAGCAGATTCGAAACTTTGATGTAGTCCACATGTCTTTTAACTATTGAAGTTTTGAGTACGCAGCGGAATTTGTAGATGACACCGTAAACCACACCAAGCAAATCTGACTAGTTACTTAATCACGGTTATGCTCAATGCGGAAGCTCCGTTTAAGGATAACATGCAAGAAATCAGCAAGATCTTCTTACTTAAGTAGGCTACTTCACACTTCACAACCCGCGAGAGTTGAAACGATTACACCAAAGTCACAAAATTTAACCACTGATCATCTCTGCGGACGTCTCTCCGGTATTAATAAAATTGTAAGCTCGATCACGTGAGTCTATTATGCGTCCCTGATGTGCACATTTCTTCCCCCTAGTTGCAGAACCTCGTGGAAAATGAGTGTTTTCGCAAAGAAGGCAAGAAAAGGGTAAGAAAGCAAAGAACACCCACTCTATCTTCCCCCACGATGTCTTCGCGGAATCGGAAGCATACACACTATGTTTACGATGAAAAACGGAGGCAGCGTAACCCCATATGTCTAACTAACTGATGCTTCCACTCAACTTGTTCCATTAAACAACAATGATGCAATGTATTACTCGAACTCCAATGACGATGACGATGATGACTTTAACACATTGAATCAGGGACTTGCTCTTATTGCTCGTGCTTTTAGCAAATTCTCCAACAAAACAAACAACCGTCAACGTTCATCTTCTAACACAAGGAATCAAGCTGTTGTCAATGATGGAAGGGTGGAAATTCAGAATCGTAACTTTGGTCGATCTGGTTCAGGAAGTCCTTCAGGAAATTTTGGGAATGGTCAGAGGTTTAGTAACAATACGGGGTTCAGGAACAACTCAGGATCTTCTCAGCAAAGGTCGGAACCAGTTGCAACAAGGAACTCTAACTCAGGGAATGCAGTATGGTGCTACAATTGTAATGAACAAGGTCATATAGCGACTGCATGTCCTAAACCGAGAACTCGGGGTAGTAAGTTTCACAAGCAGGCATTACTCATGGCTCTTCAAGATGAAAAAGATGGACATTTCCCTGAACAGGACAACAACTTCATGGCAAATGTAAACAATGACGATGACATGGAAGATCTAGAAGCCAATGCAGCTGTAATGCTTATGGCCAACATGCAGGAACTCAAGCTTAATGATTCAGGTCCAGTGTATGAGACTGACGGCTTGTCTCAGGTACATGACCTCAATGCATGCTTTATAAATGATATAGTATCACCTTCTGCTTATGAATCAGATATGGCACAAGTTGTTCCATCTAAATCATCTTCATCTTCTCAAACAGATGAACAAATAAGCACAATTGTCATATTTGATGATGACACAGTTGTTTCATTTGATGATCCTATTGAGAATGATAAACATGATCATTTAGAACAACATGAACCATCATTTGATCCAGACCCTGAACTAATATTGTTATCTAAACAACTGGATGCTCAAAAAATGCAAATCATAAAATGCAACGAGAAAAACAAAGTTTTAAAAGAACAAAATGCGTCTCTTGCAAGAGATATTGAGTGTTATAAAATTCAGCTTTCAAATCAGGAAGACAAGATTAAACATACAAAAAGTTTTGAAAAAGCTTTTCAAGATTCTTACAACAAAGAACAAGATCTTCAACGCAAAATGCAAGATTTAATTGAGTCAAACGGAAAGTTGATTTCGAAACTCGAAAGTGAAAAGTGTGAATTGAAAATGCAAGTTGAACGTCTTCAAACAGTACTTTCAAAAACAGAAACAGAATTGTCGAGTTGTAAAAAGGATTTTTGTGAACATAAAATACTAAAAAGGAAGTATATAAACGACTTACTTGGTGAGATTGTTGATCTTGAAAAACAACTCAAAGAATTTCGTAACATTGTTTACAAACACGGGAACTCTGTCACAACAATACAGAAATTTTCTTTAAAACCGAGACCCGATAAAGGATTTGCACTTTGCGATTTTAAATCAATGTTTCTTCACAAAGCATTCAAAGAAAATCCTAAGATTTACAGTATGGACCACATGCTTGATAATACGATTGTGCGTGCTGTTATTTTTGATACTGAGGAAAAGGAAGAACTTGAAGAAGAGAGTCGATCAAAAATGAGTTATGTTCAATACTGGACACCATATGACTATTCAAAATCTCCACCTCTTTCTAAATCTTTTGTGACTCAAAAGGAATTACCTGAGAAATCATGGTTTGTCGAAGAGTCATATGTTTCATCCTCTAATGCGGCACCTGTCCAAACTGTAGTACAAATAAATGGTCCTTTACCATCATCCGGTGAACTTACACCATTACCAAAAACCTGTCGTGTCTTAAACTATTTCAAAACTTTTATGGAAGACATCGAAATTTTGGAGGAAACAATTGCACGCAATTCTGAAATAAAAGTTGAAACTTTTCAATCCGCTTACGAGCGAGAAAAGAGAGATATTTTTCAAAAACAAATGCTGCCAATTGTCAAACACCTCCGTCTCTGTGCTACACGTTGGGATCAGGAACTTCAAAACGAGGTCAAAAATATGATAAATGTTTTCAACTCAACTGAAAATGAGATTTTGGTTCAAAAACAAAGAAATAGAGGTTTACAAAAAGATGCTGATCGACTCTTGGAACAAGTTCTCAGTGCTGATATTTTGTCTATTATCATGAATGATCTCTATAAATCTGGTACTTCTATGCTTGTGGATGATCTTTGTGTGGATAATAACTTGTTGCACGTGGAATTAGAGGCACTTAAACATGAGAATGACAAACTGAGAATTAAGAATGATGATGTGACAAAACAGTTTTCAAAAGAAATTTGTCAACTCAAACAAAGGCTTGAATGGTGTCAAGCTCAAAGTCTTAAAAAGGAATTGAAACTTCAAAATCAAAATATTTCAAACTCTTGTCAGCTTTACAAAAACAATGAGTCTTTCAAAAGTTTGTGTCTCAAATACGAGAAAGAAATTGCGGATTTAAAACTTGAAAATGACGCATTTCTACAAAACCACAAAGATATCAAATATTGCAATGGTATACTTGAGTCAAATATTCAAGATAAGAATCACATCATCATCGATTTGAAAGAGAAAATCAAGATACTTGAAAAAGGAAAGATGGTTGACACCACGGTGATAGCACCAGGAATGTATAAATTAGACAAAACTGATAAAGGAAAGGTTGTTCAAAATACTAATGTTGCTAACTCCACTTCTATAGGACTAGTCTCCCCTAATAGCGTTAGCAGACCCAAGCGAAAAAGTAAAAAGATGAATAGGCTCTGGCAACGTAAGAGAGGATCACTAGAAGCTCAAGGAGTAGAAGATCAACTTAGGAATTTGAATAAAACTCATGTTGCATCAGATTTAGATTCTAATCTGGCAAATTCTAATCAAAATCTAAATGTAACGAATGATGAACCTTTGAATGTTTTGAATATTAATGCATCTTGTGTGTTTTGTCGTAAAAGCGTATCATCTGGTGAACATACTAAGTGTATAGCTAATTCTCTTCTTAATCGTCATAAGAAGCGTAGGACACGCATTCCTTCTAGGCCCACTACTGCCTCTAAGTCTATTTTAGGAAAGCCGCCCTCTACGGTTTCTAATGAAGTAGAAGTTACCCCGAAAAGTGCCGAGAACAAATCTAGGATTCAGCCAACCACTAGTGAATTCACCATTAAGAAAGCACAAACTAGTTGGAATTGGCAACGTTGGTTACAACAAAAATCAGACTTTAAATGGATTCCTAAATTGTTGAATACATGTGCTTCTAACCAACAGGAACCCGCAATTTCAATGGGTTCCACCCTTACTTCTGTTCCATCCGTGTCTTCTTCTTGTGATGCAGGTGGTACAGATTGTTCTCTGGAGTGTTGATAGCGGATGCACCCGACATATGACAGGCAATCTCAAACTGTTACAAAACTTTGTCTCAAAGTTCATTGGTACTGTCAGATTCGGGAATGATCATTACACTTTAATCATGGGATATGGTGACTATGTCAGTGGGAACATTGAAATCAGTCGTGTTTATTATGTGGAAGGCCTTGGACACAACCTTTTCTCTGTTGGTCAATTTTGTGATGAGGATCTAGAAGTTGCATTCCGAGAGAAAACTTGTTTCGTTCGTGACTTACAAGAAAACGATCTGATGTCTGGCTCACGTGGTTCTAATCTTTATACCATATCAATGTCAGATATGATTGCTACATCTCCGATATGCCTTCTCTCCAAAGCAGAATCGACTAAATCTTGGTTATGGCACAAACGTCTTTCGCACTTGAATTTCAAAATGATGACTGACCTTGCTCGTTATAAACTTGTTGATGGATTTCCAAGATTCCGATTTACCAAAGATCACTTATGTTCAGCCTGTGAACAAGGAAAAAGTACTCGAGCTCATTTTCCTTCTAAACCAGAGCACAGTACGAATCATGTTCTACAACTGCTTCATATGGATTTGTCTGGACCGATGCGTGTTCAAAGTATCAACGGTAAACGCTACATTCTTGTAATTGTGGATGATTACTCCAGATGGACTTGGCTTTATTTTCTACGAAGTAAAGATCAGGCTCCTTCAATGATCATCACCTTTCTCACTAAAATTCAAGTTCAGTTACGCAACACGGTCCGAATAGTCAGAACTGACAATGGAACTGAATTTAAGAATCAGACACTTCGGTCATATTTTGAGAAAGTGGGAATTGAACATTAAACATCTATTCCTAGAAGCCCAGAACAGAATGGAGTTGTTGAAAGACGCAATAGGACGTTAGTGGAAGCTGCTAGAACTATGTTGATTAATGCTCAATTACCAGATTACTTATGGGCGGAAGTTGTTTCAATTGCATGTTATACCCAAAACCATTGCATGATCACAAAACGCCATCGCAAAACACCTTATCAAATTGTTCACAAAAGGAAACCGAACATCGATTACTTTCATGTATTTGGAGCACTTTGTTATCCGAAAAATGATCGTGATGATTTAGGTAAACTTAAAGCAAAGGCTGACATCGGAGTGTTCGTTGGATACTGTGAAAATTCTAAAGGTTTTCGAATCTGGAATCGTCGAACAAGAGAAATTCAAGAAACTATTCACGCTAATTTTGATGAACTCACACAAATGGATTATGAGCAACACAGCTTAGGACTCGAATTCAACCGTCTTCACTCTCCGGAATCTTCGGCTGAACCATTGCCACTCAACCGCAAAGAATTAGAAACATTGTTTGCTCCACTATTTGATGATACAATTGAATACCGTTCTACTGAGGTCTCACCTAATTCCGCTACTCAACCTGAAAACATTCCAGTACCAGACTCACCTCAACAAACTACTACAACTGTTGAGAGAAACGGTCCTCCAATTGCATCACCATCTACAGCAGAACAAACTGTTTCTAACTCCTGCCATTCAGCTGAAGATCCAACACCACAATCAGTTCCACAACCCGCAGAGCATGATCCTGATGCGTTCTTTAACCCGTTTGCATCGGCTCCTACCTTTCCTGATATAGCTGAATCATCTACACGCAATTTGGATCCTGCTAACATGTGAGATACTTATCAACTACACCCTTCAATAGACAAATGGACTCGAGACCATCCACTAGTTCATATTATTGGTCATCCAGATGCACCTGTAATGACAAGACAACGACTTCACACTGATGGAGAAACTTGTATCTATGCACTCACAGTTTGTCAAGAGGAACCAAAGAACATTAAAGAAGCAATGACTTATGACAACTGGATTGAATCTATGCAAGAGGAATTTCAGCAATTCATCCGATTGGAAGTCTGGGAATTAGTTGAAAGACCTGACGGAGTCTTTGTCATTGGGCTAAAATGGATTTGGAAAAATAAGCTAGATGCAGAAGGAACTGTCATACGTAACAAATCACGCCTGGTAGCGAAAGGATATTCCCAACTAGAAGGACTTGATTTTGCTGAATCCTTTGCTCCAGTGGCTAGACATGAAGCTGTTCGGATCTTTTTGGCCTATGCTGCACACAGGAACATGGTTGTTTACCAAATGGATGTAAAAACAGCATTTCTCAATGGAGACCTCCGTGAAGAAGTGTATGTCAGCCAACCAGAAGGCTTCGTTGATCCTGAGCGTCCTAATCACGTTTACCGACTCAAAAAGGCACTCTACGGACTGAAACAAGCCCCCCGGGCGTGGTATGACAAACTTTCTACTTTCTTGCTGACCAATAAATTTTCTAAAGGATCGGTGGACCCAACATTTTTTACAAAAACCTACGGGGAGGACTTACTCGTTGTTCAAATATATGTCGATGACATTATTTTTGCTTCAACAAAAAGAAGTTACTCTAATGATTTTGCAAAACTAATGAAAGATAATTTTGAAATGTCCATGATGGGTGAACTTTTGTTCTTTCTAGGACTACAAGTTCATCAATCACCCCGTGGAATTTTTATAAATCAGTCCAAATATGCTCTTGAAATTTTAAAGAAACAAGGGATGATGAGTTGTGATACTTATAACACACCGATGGGCTATACCACAAAACTAGACGCTGACTTACATGGGACACCTGTTGACCCTACCAAATACCGAAGTATGATTGGGTCCCTCATGTATCTCACGGCTAGTAGACCTGATATAGTATTTGCTGTCTATATGTGCTCTCGCTATCAGTCCAAACCAACTGAAAAACACCTCAGTGAGGTCAAAAGAATCCTTCGATACATAAAGGGAACCATTAACTTGGGAATCTGGTATCCGAAGGATTCTGGTTTTGAACTAATTGCTTTTTCAGATGCTGACCATGCAGGATGCTTAGACACACGCAAAAGTACATCTGGTGGATTACAATTTCTCGGAGATAAACTTGTGTCATGGCAATCAAAGAAGCAGGACTGCACATCACTGTCGTCAACTGAATCTGAATATGTAGCCATGTCTGCTTGTTGTGCTCAAGTCATATGGATGAGATCACAACTTAAGGATTATGGCTACCTATTCAACAAGATTCCAATCTACTGTGATTCCAAGAGTGCCATTGCTATCTCCTGCAACACAGTCCATCATTGCAAATCGAAACACATCGATCTCCGATATCACTTCATCAAAGAGCACGTTGAAAAGGGTACCATTGAACTTTATTTTGTTGGGACTGAGTACCAATTGGCGGACTTACTTACCAAATCTTTTAGCACCATCAAGGTTTGCGAGTCTAGTTCACCAAATTGGTATGCGATGTTTGACTCCAGATGATCTGGAAAAGTTTTTAAATCACAATTGATCGTCAAACATCAAACTATCTTTGTAATATTTTATTGTCAAAAAAAAAAAAAAAAAAAAAAAAAAATTTCCTTGTTCAGGATATGCAAGTTCACAACGTTTTTTCTGAAAAATCATTATAAAATGCATATCTTGAGGGGGAGACATTATTTTTTTAACTTCTTTATTTTCTTTATTTTTAATTTTCCTCATCACTATTTTATCTCATTCTCAGCACCTCTTGAACCATTGCTTGTTAAAATTTTCCAAATTACTTCTTATGGTGGGTTCAAGAGGGTGCCACATCCATAACTCTCATAACATTTTTCCCCACTGTCTCATTAATAGTTAAGTCATTATAACTTGAGGGACTAAATGTGTGTTATTGGTTTATAAGTTGATTGGTTATACAAGTAGAGGGACCAAATGTGTCAAAACTTTAAACTCATAAGTGTATCATGTGTTTATTCAAATCTGCTACTCTAAATTTCCAATCATTCTAACAAAAAACCAAACGCGACCCATAAAATTTTTCTCAAAATCAAGACTTTCAAGACCCAAGTTGTTCAGTGATTGTGAGTGTTCATGCATATCATTTTTTTCTCTCATCTCATTTGCTTGAATGGTTGGCATTGTTCTAATCGACTATTCTAGGGTTTATGTGAATTTCGATTTGGGTGTTTATTGTATGAAGTGATGTAGGCTAATTAAGTGATATGACCAATTGCGGCATGACCCTTAGGGCCTATTTCCATCTTTACCTTGATTGTAGTTGCCTCAATTGTGCGATCATTAGGTGATTTAGGTTTCATAAGCCCGTTTCTCTTTGAAACTACTGGGATATGTGCTTATTTGATTAAATTGGTTGTTTTGAATGTTGTTTTTTCTTGATTATCGGATGTGCTTATTAGGTTAAAGAGTCTACATCTTTGTTAGGTTGTATTATAAACTGCTTGTTGTGTTTTTAATATGCCTATCGAGTTATGATACCTTAGAATTATCGAGTTTGGGGTATATCTGTGTTCATCGAGTTTGAAATGACTTGTGATGATATCGAGTTTGAGACATAAGGCTATCGAGTTTTAAACAGTTTGTATGATATCGAGTTTGATATGTTCATCGAGTTTGAAAACTCATGTGCCTATCGAGTTTGACAACTCATGTGCTTATCGAGTTTGAAAACTCACAGGGTTATCGAGTTTGACAACTCATATGGTTATCGAGTTTGGTGTAATATTAAAGGTTATCGAGTTTGAAACAGTTGTGATTATTGAGTTTGAAAACTGATATGATTATCGAGTTTGTAAACTGA
This sequence comes from Artemisia argyi, assembly GCA_030686995.1. Lineage (NCBI taxonomy): Eukaryota > Viridiplantae > Streptophyta > Magnoliopsida > Asterales > Asteraceae > Artemisia > Artemisia argyi. The sequence continues at coordinate 176,529,975 of CM060682.1, forward strand.
TATGCTTATCGAGTTTGAAAACTGATATGCTTATCGAGTTTGAAACATCTTGTGACTATCGAGTTTGTATACTGATATGCTTATCGAGCTTGAAACATTTTTGTGACTATCGAGTTTGAAACTTACATGGTTATCGAGTTTGAATGTTACATGGTTATCGAGTTTGATACACTTGAATGTTATCGAGTTTGAAACTTATGTGTTTATCGAGTTTGGAACCTGGTGCTTATCGAGTTACAAAATTTTTCAAAATCACGAACTTATTTTTCAAGGATTGATATTGTTTCATGGATTTTCACTCCGAGACAGGAGTTTCGAAATGGAACCATCACGTATGGGTTCTAATTTTTTCCATTTTTATGAAAAGAAATGCTGCCGAAATTTTCTAAAAATTTGTCATGTCATGGATTTTTTTTTATGGAAAAATGATTGCGTTTCATGTTTTTTTTAAGGATTGTGATTGATTCTTATGAGGATTGCATGTGTCTCTTGGTTTGAATTATCATAAGTTGTATATGTGATGTTGATTTTATCTTAGGCGATTGTTCTTCAGACATTATTCTTTTGTCTAACACTAACGAGCTAATCACCACGTGGATTTTGTTGGTTTATGAATCATTTCAGGTCTCGATATGGCAAAGAAATCAACACCTAGACACGAATTGATTCAAGGAGATGAAAGAGTAATCGCTAAGACAAACCATAGGATAGATCTTGACTCAATCACATGTCATGATACTTGTGCAATCATTCTGGAACTACTTAAGAGACACTTCATTTACAACCTCCTCACCATCACCACTGAAGTACCTGAAGTCTACTTAACACAGTTTTGGGAGACTGTCGAAATCAGCAAAGATGAAAAGTCACTGGGGGTTCACCTTGATCACAAACTTGTTGTGTTTAATGTACAAACTCTCCGTACTGTTCTTGGTTTGCCGAATCTCAAGAAATTCTCTCATATGCCGTCATTATCAGATGTTATCAAACTTCTTCGGGAACTGCAGTATGATGAATCAGTAATCCAACTCAGAAACATATCCCATGTTGACAGGAAATACATTCCACAACCCTGGCTCACACTTTACTCAATTCTCGCCAACAGTTTAACGGGCAGAGAAACTGGACATGAACATCCTACTCTAGAAACAATGCAGATCTTCTGGGGGGTTGTCAAACAAGCTCAAATAGACTATGCTCAACTAATTTGGGTGGACATGGTTAATCACGTAAGACAGTTTCTTAAATCGTCTACCTCAAGAATTCCATTCTACAGATTCACAAAGTGTCTCATTGCTCATTTCATGGAGAAATACCCAGATATTGATCGTAGATCAGAAGACAAGAAACACACCCCTTCTGTGGATCATAAATATTCTAAAACCAGGATTCAGAAGACAAACACTCAAGTACAAGGAATGAGAATTCCCGATAGTCTTATACCTGATGATGTTCGTGACACTGAAGCATACACTTTGTATGATGAAGCTCAGAAAATTGGTAAAGTGGGTTTGACTCAGACGAAGAGAAGGAGAACTTCTAAAAAGACAACTTCAACAGCCTCTACAATCAAAACCATTCCCAAATCAAGAACCAAAAAGGTCACAAGAGAGCTGAAGAAGAAAGTGAAAACTCTTCAAGATGAACCTACAGATGATGAAGGAAATGCTCAACGGGAAATAGAAACTGAAAAACTCGCAAAGTCTTCAAGCAAGAAGGCAGATAAGGGAAAAGCTTTAATAACTCAAGAAGAATCAGTAACCTCACCGATATCTGAATCCTAAGAAGATGAACAAATGCAACTAACCTTAAGGAAAAGCAAAGAATCGGAAGCAGAAAGAATTGCAAAAGTTACTAATAAAGGTGAAGGTTCTGGAACTCAAGAGCCGGTAAGCCCAACTCCAGAATCAGAAAAAGATGATCAAACATCAGAAGAAATGCATTCACAAACCGAATCATCTTCTGAACAAGGTGATGATAACTCTGAAGATGAAGCTGAGTCATCAAGTTCTGATCAAAACGAATCACTCGATAAACCGGCTGAAACTGAAGTTGAAGTTAAAGCCTCAAAAGACAAAGACGATGAGGAATCCGAGAATGAAGAGAGTAGCGATGAGGAAGATAAATCGGAAAGTGAAGAAGTTAATGATGAAGAAGAAGTTAATGATGAAGAAGATGTGAATGATGATGATGAGGAATCGGATGGTGAGAAAAAGGATGAACCTCTCGAAACCAGTCAAGATACCTCTCTTGACATTGTAGGTATTGATGAAGGACCACCAAAAGTTCAACCACAACAACAACCTTTATCACAACCTCAAAGTCATCCTCAACAAACCCCTAACACGACTGTTGTTCACTCAAGTTTGTTAAAATCACTACATGACCGATACGAAGCATTTGCACAACAAGTTCAAGAACAACAACGTGATGTTGAAGCTTTCAAAATCTACGATGTAGATAAGGCAGTTGAGGAGCAGGTAAAACTGAAATTACCTGGGGAAGTTCAGAAGTATGTTCAGAAGGAACTTCCTTCTGCTGTGAGACATTATGTCAACAGGAATCTTGCAGAGCTCGTTTCTAACAGGTTTCAAACTACACCAATCACTGTTCAGACTGTACCTCCAAAACCTTCCATAAGTGATCTCAAAGGTAAATTACTGGAAGCTATTGTGAATGATCCGGAAGAAAATGATCTATGCAAGGCACTTATCAAGTCTATCAAGAAAGCTAAAAGAAAAGCGAATCCTGCAAAAAGACTATTGCCACTAAGCGTCGACATGATGATTCCGACCCTGACGATCAGCCTCAACCTGATAAGAGGAAGAAAGTGTCCGGTTCTACCTCCAGAGCTCCTACCAAAACCACAACCGCTAATGTTTTTGCTGATCCAAACCTTCCACAATCTACTGCGGATCCTCACCCCTCACAAACAACTGAAGATGTTGATGTCGATGTGGATGAAATCCCTCCACTTATCACCGAAACCATTACGGAACCGCCCACGGATGCTCAGTTAATTCCAGCTCCTGAATGGATTAACCCTGATGCTCCTTCCTTTAACTGGTTCGATGATATGGTTGATGCTTACCCTGATGACACTGAAGCTGAAGAAATGACTGAAGGATCAATTATCGGCTTCACAAAAAGAATTAAAAAGGTGATGCAGACTCAAAGACTTCAGTTGTCTGACTTAGTTAAGATTCGCAAAGCAGGGTTCACCGAGTTCAAAACATGCACCACCACTGAAATTGAGTTTGAATACAACGTGGAGGAGGTTGCAAGAGCTCTGTCTGAAAACATTACTTGGGAAAAGAGACCTTCTTGGGACAAACTCTATCATGGCACGGAACCTCTCGTTGATGAGTTCAAATATCAAGATTTTACTCAACCGTTACCCCTTGTTGGTCCTCCAAGTGATCCTAAGCTTCCTAAGCAATACTTCTTCAACAAAGACCTTCTCTATCTTATTCATGGGAACACGAATCCAAATTACCGTTATGCAACATCTCTCACCAAATTCAGGGCCGCCTCATATCCTCTGGAAACACTAGAAGATCAAATGAGAGGCTTGCATTCCACATCTATCTCCAAATACAACCATGAAGCTGCCTTATGTACGCTTCCCTGGCCAGAGATGCGTAAATGGTTCTACAAGTACAAGCTGACATTCCGATCCAATCACAGAGTCTTCTCAAATCATCGCATTCTTGCCATCACAGCAGTCCCAAGTACCGAGAAAAGATATGGTTATAACTTTCTTGATAAAATTGAGGTCCGCCGAAGTGATGATCAACTGTATACATTCAGTGAAGCTGACTATCATCGCTTGAACCTCAATGACATTGCTGACATATACTTGCTCAAGGTTCAAGGCAAGCTTCAAAACTTGTCTGGTAGCCTTCAGTATGACGTCATCAACTCCATTTTGCTCTCCATGCGCCAAACCATCATCAAAGCAAGAGTCAAAGATGCACAACTCGGGGTTGAAAGTTACCAAAAGTCACTCAACTTTACTGCTCCACAGTTATATCCTCCTAACATCCCGCATTTAAGACCTTTCATTTTCAACAACAAACCTTTTGGAGTAGTTTACCCGCACAACGATAGTTACCGTTTCATGAAATACAAAGAGGTTCATAAGTTCGGGGATCAAACTCTCAGATTTGTTAGAATTCAGCTGAATGAAAAGCTCAAAGAACATAATAGTGGGATTAAAGTGGGATGGAATAAAAGAGATGTGAAAGAAGCACTTAAGTTTTTGGCTAGGATTGATCAAAAGCTGAGGTTCAGGGAGCAGATACGCACTTTGGAGAGCTTAATTGGAGCAAGGGAACCTATTCCGAATATACTCACTTACTGCCATCCAGACACTCCTCGAATATGATCAGTTTGATATAACATTAACTTTGTTTCATCATAATTTTTTCTTCATCTATAACTATGGTTTGTGCACACATAACAGTGTACAACCCGTGCTTGTATTGAAAGGACCCTGAGGTACGCTTCAGTGCCTCAATCCTCATATAAGGAGCGAAGGCTTCTTACTTTTGAGTAGAATTAATCAAACATTTTCTGATTTTCATAATTCTGCTCAAAAGACAAGTATTTCACCTCAATGAGTATTCACTTGTTGAGGGGGAGCACTTGAAAACTCATCGTTTTGGAAAACAAAAGTTCTTGTTGATATCTCCCCATAAGACTCAAAAAGCATATTTTAATCAAAATGTTTATCAATAACAACATCTTATATGCTATTTTTGAGGGGGAGAAAAGGAAAGTGATTAAAATATGAAAGTTAAAAGTTGCAGAAATGTCAAATCTCATGCGAGCTAGACTCAGATTTACCCAGGAATTGACGAAACATAAAAGTTAGTAAATTCGAAAAGACTTTTCCTCGACGGGTAATAACATCAAGTTAGTTACTAGAGCTAGTTGTCACCTAAAAGCTGACAATGGAACTCTTTAACTAGCCACGTAAGCGTGTCTCGAAAAGGATTTGTCTGAGTAGAAATGTACCATTTCGAGAAACTTTCTGTGGACTTGACCAGGCCGGGTAATAACTTCAAGCTAGTCTAACTAGTGATGTAAGCGTGTCTCGAATCGGTCTTGTTCACTGAAAGTGGATCAATTCAAAAAGTGCTTGCTCCTCCCGCATGTGCAAATTTCTTAAATAATCATGAGCACATGTGAAGGGGGAGCCCTTCATAAGAAAAACATAAAACTCTCAAAGTGTTAAACAAAATGTTTGATAAACACAAACACTTTGAGAGATTTTCAAAGGTTTCAATGGCAATTATAGGATAGTCATCGAGTTATAAGGAGACTAAGGTTAGGAAATAACCGTCCTATGATCCGCCTAAGCCGGAGGGATCTACCCAAGGATATCACCAATAGTTAGAACTAGAAGTCCTTAGGTATGATACGAAAAAAGGAGTAATGAATGAAAAGGAGAAAGAAGGGGTTGAAGAATGAAAAAGAAAAGTAAAGAAAAGGGTAAGAAAGCAAAGAACACCCACTCTATCTTCCCCCACGATCTCTTCGCGGAATCGGAAGCATACACACTATGTTTACGATGGAAAACGGAGGCAGCGTAACCCCATATGTCTAACTAACCGATTATGTGTGAAGTATTAAAAAATAGCCAGTGAGAATCAACTGCTGATAAGCAACTCTACTCTTTGATACTCTTCTCATCTAACTCTTTACCGACCCCATTATCATTCTATCGGCTCTTTGTAGTGACTACTGATGGAGAAAATTCAATATTATGAACTTGAGAGCAAAGTAAAATAGCCCGAACTTGTGACTTAAACATGCACTAATGTATGACAAAGAGCGGTGTAGAGAGTTCGCACCCCATCGAATCCCTAAGTACTCTATACTCATCAACCAACCAACCATCAAGTATAAGTCGTACATCACCTCTTGTCTATCCACAACTACGTGTGACACTGAGCACTACAACGTAACTCCTTAAAGTGATAGTTATTTTGTGGTAATAGAAAGAGAGAATCACAAAATAACTAGATGTCCAAGTCTTCGTCATTTTAAAGGTTAAAAGCTCGAACAAGGATCTCGAAGAATCTTCATCCAACCAACCCCGATATCTTCAGATACTAAGTACACACGCCCGTGAAATCCCACTTCAATTTCAAATAAATAATAAAGAATTATCGCCGTAGTCACATCTTACGGTTAAATGCCCATATCTAGCCTTTTGACGGTTTAAGTGAACTTGATAATGGTTTCCCGATCTTGTCAAAAAAAATGTATCTCCGTGAAAAATTTATAACGCCAAAATAACACACTTTGCCAACAATTATACCAAAAAAAATAACACTTAGTATTTGAAAAATACATTTGAATAATTAAAATTCAGCCCCATGTGTTATTCCTTTTGGATCCAACAACAAACCCAACTCAATAATAATGCATTGCAGCCCATTGATATACTGATCTAGTCCAAATCACGTTTAATAACCTTTCAGCCCAAAAGTGACAAATGTTAATACAATCCAGCCCAAACAATCACACAACCTGGGCCCAATGAAAATTATACTCAATCCAATAACCAAATCAGATATACGGTTTAGATATAAGACATTTGATAGTATCATTTTGCCCTAAACCTAAACATAAAACAATACGCCTCCCACATCACACCTTACTCTCTCGTTTGCAGATCAAACCCACACGAACACAAATCCATCAACAACTCACCTCCGTCTCAATCTATATCAATCAATAAGTCCGAATCAAACGGCTTCAATGAAGTCGTCAAGACCCTTTGAAGGGTCACGGTAGGTTCATCGTGTATTGTTTGCTTTTGTTTTGTTGAAACCGAATAAAAAAGAAGGAAGTAACAAACTTGTTATGTTCCTATCCTTTGATGTTCGAATATACACGAAGCTAAGTCTTCAAACGATTGGATCTGTGATGAATTCTATTCGTGTATTATCCTTTGAAGGTGTTGAGAGCACGAAAAAAAATACCTGAGATCTTGTTAATCATATGTATTTGAGTTCTCGAAAAAAATGATGTGTGGACTGAAGTCCATTTGAGTCAGGTATTTTGGTCATATAGGTTTGTGGTCAACGAGGTCTTCTACTCTTCATATCCATTTCAGTAACTTTTTGAAAAAAATTTATGCTTATCGAGAATACTCATCGAAAATCTCACTTATCGAGAACTTTTATTAATCGAGAACGTCATATTATCGAGAAGTGGATTATCGAGAACCTGGTTCAAGTATTTCGAAATCATAACATATCGAGAACCTGATTTTCGAAAAAATATTCATCCATAAGTTTTTCGAAAAGTTTTCATCCATAACTTTATCGAAAAATTAGCGTAACATTTCGAAAATACTTATACAAGAATTTCGATAAATGAGGTATTGTATTCTCGAAAAAAACACTTGTGTTCTCGAAAAAAAATACATATCGAAAACCTCTTATATAAGAGATTCTGATTTGATTCCGGCGAGTATTAGTAGCAGTATCTGATGATTTTGCCGACCATTTTGAGACCAGTATTCAGTATACCGACCATGTTTATGACCTTTTGATCACTTTATGCCATCATTTTAACCACAACAGTTTCACGGGTTTGGTACAAAAGTCATAAAACGAAATACCAGAAACTGATATTGTAGACAGTAGGAAGAAAGAGATTCATTTTTGTGTATAACCAAAACCATGAAAGTAAATGACTTTTTATTTTTATTTTTGGACCATTGGATACATCATGTACCAAAAAAAAATGAAACTGTTAAACCAAAAAAAATGTAACAGTTATGGAATATGGTAAAAACAGCTTCAAGATGATGCCTTTTTTACAAGATTCGACCACAAATCAACAAATATGCAACCTTGGCTCTGATGCCACTTGTAGGATCATAGTTTTTATGTTGATATTGTGATTCGGGAGGTCGGGTTTGATGGAAGAAAATGAAAGCCATAGTTAGAGAGAGAGAGTAGAGAGAGAAGGGAAAACTAGTGATTTTATTGATAATAAGGAAATGAGAAAAACACACACAAGTCTCACCCCTCCATGGAAGTATAGAGGGGTATATAAAGCCTAACACATGCTATACTATGTCAATATTACATAACTAGTCCATGTGTTTTGGCTTAACAAGATAGTAAATGTAATCCCGTAAATGTCGTTCCATTTACGTGTTAGGATCAAAAACTTTGATCCCAACATAAGCATATAACTTTCTAACTAATGCATATTTAGTCCCTAAACAATCATATTTTTAAAGAAATAACACATATAGTTCCTACATTATACTAATTTCTATTATTTACTCTATTTACCCATATATTTATACTATTTGCAGTTTTAGTCCTTTTAGTTTTATATTTGTTTTAATAGTTTATTTTAAGATTTAATATATTGAAAATTTAGTCCTTACACTAATATCTTCTAGGAAATGTCAAAAACAGTCCCTAGACTTTTTAGTTTTAGGATTTTACGATATATACCCCTATGCAGGGGCGAAGCTTGGAAATTTCGAGTGGGGGGTCGGGATCTAAATTTTTTTTCCTAACACTATGGGGGGTCGAAACCGAATTAAATGGGGGGGGGGGGGGGGGGGCGAAACCGAAAATACCGAAATTTTTCTACACGAAAACTATATACCACTACATCGCAAAAAAAATTTCGGGGGGTCGGCCGCCCCCTCCCGCCCCTTAGAAGCTACGCCCCTGCCCCTATACATGTAAACTATTGCAAAACTATTCCTAAATTCAAGTAAACTATATTTTTATGTAACTACTAAGTTTCCTAACTTATGTTAAACTAATATATACTAATCTAAGCTATCTAATTCAGATTATAGCACATAATAAGGCATTTTAGCATATAAGCTTGTATTTTTCTAAATTTAGGGTTTTAAAATAAAAACTAACTAGTTCTAGCATGCAAGGCTTAGGCAAGGGATTCTATGGGTTCTAAGGCATTCTAAATCTATTCTAGGGCTATTCTAAAACTAAAGTGACTAATATAGAAGAGTTACCTAGGTTGGGGGAGGTTAACGAGGGGTATATCTATATTTTAGGGTTTCCTAGAACAAAACCAAGCTCGACTAGCACTAGACCTACCCTATTCGACTTCTAAGGTTACTAGGCTTCTACCACTACCATTAGGACCAGAGAGTTTGAGGTGTAAAGAGGTGAAAGTGTGTGATGGAAATGAAGGGTGGTATGGGGTATTTTTAGGCTAAGTATACTTGGAGTGGTGGCCAAGGAACTTAAGGAGGTGGTCAAAGGCGGTTAGGGGGTGACTAAGGAGGTTAAGGAAAAGGGGAGAGGCTGTGTGGGGTGTTTTGTGGTGGATATTGAGTCGTAGAGGTGGTTTAGAGCAAGTAGCTTACAAGGCGACTTGTAAGCTTCTTGGGACGTGTATGGTTGGGTGCTTAGGGTCACAAGTAGGTGGGTAAGCTTCTTGGTAGGCTGCTAAGGGTAGTGGTGCTAGGTTAGTAGCTTAGTTTTAGGTTTTTACTAGTTTTAGTTTAGTTTTTGACTTGGTTTTGTTTAGTTATAGGTTAGGGTTTTATCTAGGGTATAGTGTCTAAACTAAGTTTCTAAGAGTTTCTAGTGACTAATACTAAGTCCTAAAGGGTTTATTCTAAGTGTGGGTAACTTATGGGAAAGGTTTGGGAAGGTTTGACCTAGTTTTGTAACCTAAATGACCTAACTGTGTTTAGTGAGAGACTATGGTTTATCCTATGGTTTTGTGCCTAAATTAGTGTCCTATGAGTGTCTAATAACTATTTATAAGTCCTAAGAGGGATATACTAAGTGGTAGTGACCTATGGGGAAGTTTTGGGATGGTTAAGACCTAATTCTAGTTAGTTATAACCTAGTTATGGTTTTGTGCTTAAGGGGTTTGTTCCTAACTTCTAAAGGGTTGTACAAATTACCTAAGGGTTCTAAGATATCCTAATGTTCCTAAAGAAACTCATACTTAAGCCTTGGATACTTTCAAACTAGTTAAACTAAGCATATAGGTTCAGATAAGCACATAATCCTACTTAAGTTTTAGTTTAGTGTTTATTAGGGTTTTGTGTTATGTTTAGTGTTTTAGATTGGTGAATTACTTATTATGGTGTTGTTATGATTTTATGCTTGACATACCTGGGGTTTCTAGGATGTGAGTGTTGAGTTATTTGGCTTGTGTAGATACGTGAGCAGGTCTAGTGAGTCATGCAAGTAATAATGCACATAAAAAGCAAAAATTTACCTGTGAAATACCTACTATAGATATTTGTAATGGGAATGATAGTAATGGGGTTTTGTGGGTTGTTATATAATCAACCAGTAAAAGATAGATAGGGAGTAGTGAAATCTAAGTAAACACATTTTCTCTTATTATTGTTTTCTCCACATTTACTTTAGTGTCATTTTATTTTATTTTGTTTGCCTTTGTAGTTATTTGGGTTAGTTGACTAGCAACTAATTCCGCCCATTCTTCCAAAACCCGAGATTTTTATTTGCTTTCCATAAAATATAAAAATACAAAAAGAATCATCCCTCACCTCTAGACCTAGTTTAATTGAGTTTTAACCCTAGCGAACACTATTCTTTGAGTTGAATGATCCATCCCCCGGTACTTGTCACTATACTATACTACAATGGTCAGGTACACTTCCTGGTGGGGATTGCAAGCTTCTCAAGATCCCTTGAGAGGTAAAACCTTTTGCAAGGTTGCAAAACCACGCATCAAGTTTTTGGAGCCGCAGCCCGGGGAATAGTTATTGTCTAGGTTGAAATTTCTTTTTATTAGGTCTACTTGCTAGATTCCTTTCTAATAAGATTTTTATTTTTATTTTTATAGGTCTTCTTTAGTCTATCTTTTTCTTCGTTTGTTTGTTCATAACCGTTGCCATCTGCCATCATGGAAGGTGGTAATCTCTTTGACCCCATCAACCCACCACAACAAAACCATCCACAAAACCCACCACAACCAAACCAACCTCTTAGACCCCGAACTTTAGGAGAGTACTCCCGTCCTAGCCGCCAAGGCTATCGAAACACCATTGAGCTCACTCAAGGAGCCAATATGTCTCCCTTACGATCCGACACCATTCGGTTGGTGCAAAGCGGATGTGCATTCCATGGACTTTGTTCTGAAGATCCTAATCAACATCTCAAGGATTTCCTAAAAATCTTTGATTCCATAGACCTTGATGTTGAAACTCGAGAAATGACCCGATTGTGTCTCTTCGAATTCTCTCTATGTGACCAAGCTAGTCAATGGCTTGAGCGTTTATCCACGGGATCCATCACCTCTTGGGATGATCTCACCACTAATTTCCTTGCTCAATTTTTCCCACCGGGGAGAAGTACTAAGCTTAGAAATGACATCTTGATGTTCCAACAATGTCAAGGTGAAACTCTCTATGAAGCATGGACTGGTTTCAAGGACTTACTCCAAAAATTCCCTCATCACGGCATAGATCATTTGCTCCAAGTCCAAATTTTCTATGGCCATATCAATCTCTCCACAACGCGAACCATTGACCAAGCAGCCGGTGGCAAGCCACATGATCTAAGTGTGGAAGAATCATGGGAACTCATAGAAGATCTTGCTCTCTATGACAACGAAAGTTGGAATGATCCCCGTGATTTGAACAAAACGGTCAAGGAAACATCTTTGCCTTCGAATAATTCAAGCACTCCCGACCGTAGGATCATGGAACTTGAAGACCAAGTCAAGTTTCTTATGAAATCCTACGAAGCTCCTAAACCTTCAAGCCAAGTGAACAAAATCACTTCTTCATCCGAATTATGTAGTGGTCCCCACGACACTCGTGATTGCATGGAACTCCCCGAACAAGCTTTTGCGGATTATGCATCCTCGCGTACCGACGGAGTGGGAGACAAGTGGTACAGTTTCAAACCCGAGCCATACCCTTACGGTGATTCATACAACCCCTCTTGGAAAAATTACCCGAACCTTAGGTGGAAACAAAACCAAAAAATGCCCCAAAACAATTCTTCCACTCCACCTAATCGTTATCAACCAAACGGTCCACCTCCTGACCGTACTTTCAACAACTATGGTAGTACCAATAATCTTGAAGGATTGATGTCAAAATTTATGGCATCTCAAGAAGCTCGTATAGCTAAGTTTGAATCTGAATTCAATCAACAACAAGCGGAGATGACCAATAAAATCGACAACTTGTTGAAAGCCCTCAACAACCAAGTGCTAACTACACCAAGGAAGGACACTAGGGACACTAGTAGCGAAACCAAAATTAAGGACCCCTCATCATCTAAACACGTCTACTTTGTCAACGTAGTCACTATTAAGCCAGTCGATAATAATAGGGAAGAAAGTGATATGGATGAGATTAAGGAAGTTGAGGATGAAAAGGAAGAGAAAGTTGAGGAAGTAGAAAATGTAGAGGAATACTTTGATAGGTTACCTACCAAGGAAGGACGGGAATACCATAGGGATTTATTCGATGACTCCGAAACACCATACGTCCTTGGTTCACCAATCATCAAAGCGGGTGATCCCTCTAACATCAACATACCATGCAACATTGGACATGTGCATGTGTGGAAAGCCTACATCGATCTTAGATCTCCCATAAACAATATGACTAGGACCCATAACAATTGGGTAATGAAGAGGCAACTAGGACCTAGGATGATTCCCAACACAGGTTGGATGAGTAACTTTGTTGGAAGAGTAAAAGGATTGCACATCTTTGTAGGAAACTTCACCTACATTACCGACTTTATGATTGTAGAAGATATTCGCCCGGTAATAGATGGTTGCCTAAGTCAAGTAGTGTTCGGAAAGCCGTTTGTTGAGACCTCTAAGATATATTATGACCCATCTCTAGGGATAGTTAGGTTCAAGGATGAGAATGATGAGATAGCTTACCAAATTCCCTATAAGATTGAACAATTTCATCTTTTATCAAACATTGAAAAGGAGCACAAGCAAGCGGTCTATTATAGGAATGATGAGGATAGACGTAGAGGAGTAGACTATGTTATGAATAGAATATTTGGTTTCTACAAGGAATGCTTGCAACTAGGTCCGGAATATAAAACCAAGATTGAAGATGAGCTAGAAACCGTGACTAATGACGAGGTCACGTGATACCCCATGACCTTGAGTCTAGCTACAAGACTCGTAAATAAAGAAAAGTGCTTCTTGGGAGGCAACCCAAGTTTTATTTGCTTTATTTGTTTGATTGTTTGTTTGTTTGATTTTATTTGTTTCCGTATGCATGTTTTATTTTTATTGTTTGTGGATCATGTTTCAAAATAAATTGTGAAAATGCTTTACCTTGTTTTACCTCGTCTTAACTTCATAAAGAGGTATTTTGTAAAAGATAAGTGTAAGGGAAATCTAAATTTGTTTCTAAGAACGGAATTAAACATGGACCACAATAATATTAAATGAACATGCATATTAGTATTTGTTTGAGTCAAATGCTTGTATCGAGTCATAATGATGTTTTGCAGGATTTCTTGGAATTAAGGCATGAGTTTTTCCAGAATTTTTCCGGAAACTTAACATAAGATTTCTGTCAGAACACTCTGATGGCGTCAAGATTATAACCTGACGGCGTCAGGTGTAAAAATCTGAAAATTTTTGGAAGTTTTGTTTCTACCGGAGGCTTAGAGTTTTTGTTAATTCCTTAGTTTTATAAACTCCAGGAAATCTGCAAACATTCATTCCACAAGCATTATATCTTTATATATATAGATTGCCGCCGATTTTACGCTAGGTTTGCCATGATTGTTTTCTCAGGTTTAACAGGTTATATTGGACAAGAAGATGATTTATATTTCTGGAGGGAAGCTTTCAACGTCCATTTTCTTAGATGAGGATCTAACCATGTTACCACATTATCCACACCAAAAGAATCAGGGGAGTATTTTTTTCATTCTTTTACCTTCATTACTTTTACATCCTTTTTATTGAACATTGGGGACAATGTTTAGCCTAAGTGTAAGGGGATGGTAAATGATGATACCTTAGAGAATGCAATTGCACTTGAGTTTGTTTGGTCAATAGTAGGTGTGTAATAAAACTAAGAGAAATACTTGTTTGGGTAATTTTAGCGCCAAATTTAAATTTTTTTACAACATTTAGGAGTGAAGCTTTAGCCTTAATGAGCGTCTCATGGATAGGAGTTGTATGACCAGCACAAATAACCGTACCACTCAAAATTTTCCACCCTAAATATGTGAGGTTCGCCCCTAGATTTGTTTGGAAAAGATGCTTATGAGTGTACCGGTAATACTCAGATTCTAGAACTTGCGTTAGTGATGCATCCCGAGACCGCTAATGAGACTACATTCGTGTAGTAGGATTTACTACATGATAAGAGGCATTAGGATAACCTTTGTGTTTAAACCCGTATCATAATTACTTGACCAATGAAGTCTTAAACTTGACTAGTAAGGTTAATTAATTTTCCCACACCTTTGCGTTGTACTCATTTTTAGTATTTTACTTAAAGGAAGAATTTGTTTACAATCCACCCCCAAATGTACACCCAAATCGCGTTAGCCTTCCTTGTATGCACTCATCTTTAGTGCATTATTGTTATATGTTTAAACCCTTAGTTAATTATCTAATCGATTACATGGTTGTTAAGTCGAGTCATATCTTGTACATATTGTTTTGGGACTATTGCGACTCATGGGTAAAGTACTAGTGTTATGGAGTAATGGGGAAGAATATCATATATTACCCCCATATGTACGTTAATCTTAAAAAGTACTCCAAGTGTTTTGATTATCTTAATTCGAGTCATTAGAATAGTTGGTTGTAAAGTATGTAAAAGTTCAAGTGTAAGGGGAATGCAAATTCCCTATGATGTGTTATTTTGGATAGTAGGGTAAGAGTGTATGCAAAAAAAAAAAAAAATTATAATAAAAAATAAAAATAAAAATAAAAAAATCAAGAAAAAGAAAAAAAAAATAGAAAAAGAAAAAGAAAAAGAAAAAAACATACAAACTACCATCCTGTTTCCTTTTATGTTTATATTTATGTTTTGTTAGTTTTTGATTAGCTTAAGTCGAGTCGAGTCGAGTCTTGGCTTAGCAATGCCACATTGTACATGTAATTGACCAAGATGATTAAATCGCCACCAGTAAGATTGCCTTTATCCAACAAAACTGTGTTTACCATATCCCTACACCTCATGTTATAACCCTTTAAAAGACCTCTTTGATAGTTTATCTTAGGTGCTTACGCCAAGTGGTGGAGGTTTGATCCTTTCCCAAGCCTATGGTAATCTATTTGCTATGACAGGTAGTGAGAGATATTTTCCATTTTAATATTGTGATATATACTTTTATTACACCCAAGAGATGTGAGTATCTAAACACTATTTGTGAGGTGCTAGTATATAATTTCCGTGCTTGTTTTTGTTGAAGTGGAACGATTATTTGATGTAATTAATTTTATATTAGTGTTAAATGACCCCAAGCTTGTATTTTGATTAGAATAAAAGCGCATTTTCTTGAGAACAAGATAATCTCAAGTGTAAGGGTATTTGATGAGACGAAAAGTGTACCGCTTTTAAGGGGTCATTTAAGCCCAAAGTCGAGATTATTTGATCAAATATTGCCATAAATCGTTCCTTTTGTCATTTTAGGTACTTTTGAGAAGAAATCTTGAAAAGGAAGCATTTTGGAGCGAAAAAGTGAAGAAAACGACAAAGTCTCCAATTCATGCTGAAAACAGTACCTGACGGCGTTAGGATTTGCTTATGACGCCGTCACCCTTTGACAAAGAGGTGGATATGTAAAATACACGTGACGCGCCATAATGTTTTTGGAGGATTTACACGTGACGGCGTCACCAAGGCCGTCACGTACAAATTGCAAGAGACGACCAAGAGGGAGTTTACGCATGATGGCGTTAGAATTGGATCTAGGCAATACAGTAGTATTTATGGCGGCGAGTTGACGGCGTCAGAATTTACTCTTGACGTCGTCAGACTCAAATCTCTATATATAGTTTTTGATTTTTCATTCATTAGTGTGCAACTTCGAGAGGAGAAACCCTAGACGAATTTCACCTTATTTTTAAGGGTTTCAAACCCTTGTTTCATCCATGTTTAATTGAAGATAAGTTTTCCAATAATCATTCAATATGTCTATGTGTTGTTTGATTCTATCTTATGCCTGTCTTCACTTTAACATGCTAGGCTAGGTTTTCTTTGTGTTTGCTTAGATGTAATGAAACTTAGATATTGATTATTGATTGGTTGTTTGTTTATAATTGTTGTGGATCAATGATTTCGATGTTAGGCTTAAGAAAATTGGCAGACTTCCAATTGGTAACTTGCTTGAACGTCTTAAGAAGCATGATCGGATGTGTACTACGATAAATTGGTTATATTTAATGCATAAGTAACTACTAAGGAGGCCATGTTAGGAGCTAGTAGTCGGCTCGACATAGGAAGAGGTAGATGCTTATAGAGTTAGGGAAGATCGTACATAGGAAGAGGTAGAAGCTTATAGAGTCACAAACTAATAACCAGTAAAAGATAGCTAGGGAGTAGTGACATCTAAGTAAACACATTTTCTCACCTCTAGACCTAGTTTAACTGAGTTTTAACCCTAGCGAACACTATTCTTTGAGTTGAACGATCAATCCCCCGGTACTTGTCACTATACTATACTACAACGGTCAGGTACACTGCCTGGTGGGGATTGCAAGCTTCTCAAGATCCCTTGAGAGGTAAAACCTTCTGCAAGGTTGCAAAACCACGCATCAAATTGCTTAATTACATGTTATAACTTAATTATGTAAATATAAGTTAATCATAAGCTAAGAAACTTAATTATCTCATTAGAATACAAATTGCATTGAAAAATGACTAGTTTTGAAAAAGTATTCATGCATAGGGGTATATACTATAAATTTTTGAAAAGGTAAAGTTTAGGGACTGTTTTTGACAATTCATAAAAGTTATAAGTATAGGACCCTTTTTGAAAAGTTTTAAAACCTTAGAATAATAAGAAAAATGAAATATAAACTTAAAAGGACTAGATTTGCAAATATTATTATGTTAAGGGTAAAAAGGGTAATTATTGAAAGTTAGTATAGTTTGAGGACTATTTTTGCCATTTCTTTTAAATATATAAGTATAGGGACTAGTTGTTTAAAAGATAGAAAGTTATATGCCTAAATGTAATAAGTTTATAAGTTTAGGATAGAAAGTGTAAATATATAAACTTGAAGGGTTTAAATGGAATATTTTCATATAAAATATAAAAACTTATTTTTAGTTAGAAACATAACACAATATAGGAAGCTTCAAGTGAGGAGTACCATGTGGATATTTCTTATGACGAGTTTGTTGGGTTTACGAATTAAAGTGCCCTGGCTCCTCAAACGATTATTGCATGTACTTCTGAATTATGTTGGCCCGAACGGTGTTATGCTATAACTAAAACTTAATAACAACGTAACTCAATAGTAGGGAGCTTCATGTGAGGAGTATTAACTTCTGAATTATGATGGCCCAAACGGTATTAAGTTGATGACGTAATACAATAGTAGGGAGCTTCATGTGAGGAGTCATATACTTATGAATTGTGACGGCCCAAATGGTGTTATGTTATATCTATAAACCTTAAGAGTAATTACTTAAAAACCTAGACTAATACTTGACATACACACACCCACCTACACTACCCCAGGATACGTGAGTCAGTTGTCTAAACCCTACCCTACTTACCTTAGACCCAGGTGAGTTTTCATAGCCCCACTTTTAAATGCTGTACAACCCTATGAGGGGGATACGTGCTTTAAATCGAATACAAGTCTTTTTTTTAGTTGTTGCACGAGTAAACTATCTACCACCCCTACACAACAAAATTCATGAATCTAATCGCTTGTGATATTTTATACAAGTGAACAAGTATATAATTAATAGATCTATTGGAGTTTGACAACTCCCGTTGGTACTACCTCTCACTGGAGGGTACCAATAAGTGTTATATTTGAACCCTCTGAAGGATTAACTTTGGCAAGTTATCCTTCCCATCCCATTATGGATTCGTCTGCAGACCCCATGATCTGAACTGTTAACGTGTGGTTCATGAGCTTAGTGCAATATACCTGCTATCACTAAATTTTTCCACACATAGGGTTTAAGCTAAACCCAGCGGAACTTGTATTCACACACCCTAACTATTTAAACCTATGACTCTCACTAAACATTCGTGTTGACTTTTAAGCATGTTATCCTAGGTAATTGAGTTCTTTAGGAACCCTGGCACGGAGAGGTACTGGACATGAGGACGTCCAGAATGGTTATCATTCATCAGTTTTGCCTTAAAACGTATCTTTAAGGACCTCTCTTTTGGTAAAAGTATATCTTTTACTATAAAAACTCTGATGAATAAATGAATGATAACGCCTTTTTCCTAAAATGTCTCTTTTCGAGTCGTTTTCTATTATATTGTCTTTGTTTCCATGAGGTAATACCCCAAACACTTAATCTGCTGCGATCAGTAAACAATGTGGGTGTTACTGATTGGTACCAGAGCCTCGGTTATAGATAATAAAAGGATTTTTCCTAAACTATAACCTCTTTTTCAAAAAATTACTTCGTGCCACCAGAATCCCCGAGCTTGCCTTTAGACTTCTAACTTGCCCTTAGGTTAAGATTCCTGAGTTGCCTCTAGGTTAGATTCCCCGAATTGCCTTTAGGTTAGATTCCTCACTATTGCCTCTAAGATAAGCACCCCACTATTACTATTGCGTCTAGGATATAGCATAGGCTAGAGATATGCTAAGATACTTTTCCCGGGTATTACTGTTAGTTATGTCCTCTTTTAACAATCCTATCATCGTGTTGGATACCGATGATACGGATACCTCACGGATAGTTATGAATATACCCCTGCTACCCCTACTCACTCATCTTCTGGTTCTAATTCTCCAGAAGAATTAGCCCAAAATACCTTAGTTAGTTTAGATTTAGAACTTTCCCCGAATGATCCCTATATGCAAGCATATAACGGTTATATGCAAGCATATGGTGGTGATATTCCTACCGCACCTACTATAACCCCTACCCCATCTGTACCCCACTATACTAGTCAAGATCGTTATGTTCCCGAAATACCTTCCCCTCCCCGTAATAAAATACGTATTATACCGCCTTCGCCTCCCCCCAGGTTTGAAATAGGAATTAGTTCTTATAAAACGCCTTTAGAAAGGCATGAGGAACAAATAGAGGATATACTTAGTCATTTAGATAAGTTGTCCTTAGGACGTATTGAGGAAGTAGAAAATAAGATAAGTGCCCTAGGAAAAGGTAAAATTATAATCCAAAAAGACTATAATAGGTTAGAAAATGAATTAGAGAAAACACGTAGCCAAATCTTTAGGTTACAAACAAAGTATGAAGGACACTCCGATGAAGTAGTTACAACACATGTTAGGCTTTCCACTATAGAAATGATCATCGAGAATATTAGGTATACTCACAAGTATGATATAAGAGATTTGTTAGAAGCAATACATGAACTCAAAAACAATAAAGAATCAAACTAGTAAGGTTATAGATTTAGTTTTATAGGTAGTTTAACTATAGATAACTTAGTTATGTAGGGGTACTTGCTAGGTTTCACTCTATAAGAATAAGAAATTATAGTTTGCCTACACTTAGTTTTCTTATATCAAGTATCCCGTATTAGAATTCCCCATGCCTTAGGAAACACTATAGGCCTACCTTAACTCTTAATAACTCAAGGTCGTTAGAAATTTTAAAAACAGTAGACTTACCTAGAAACACTAAAGCTTAGAATTAGAATCCCTTAGACTAGTACCACTATGCCTTTAGACGGGGGGAAGTGAATTTCTAGGAATATTGTCAATCTTATTAGGAAATCCGCCCTTTTAGTTTTACGATTCCCTACCTATCCTTTTCCCCGATATCAGACAATGTTCTATGAGTTAGAACTTGTACCATCCGTCTATACGCAAGCTTCTATTAGTTAGAACTTGCAAGAATGTCTAAATTGGATATGACATTATTCTTATTCTTACGAACGTCAATAGAATGGCACGTACAAGAGCCAATACTCCCGCTACTCCTACTACTCCCTCCATGTCTCAGGAAGACATTCAGCAACTAGTTGCTGATAGTGTAACTGCAGCAGTAGAAGCTAGGAATGCTAACATGGCTAGAAACCCTGAAATTCCTGTAGTGAAGAAGAGTAACTACAAGGAATTTATGAGCTGTCAGCCCTGCAATTTCAAGGGGACAGAAGGGGTCATAGGATTGATTCACTGGTTTGAGAGGTGTGAATCAGTATTCTCCCGTAGTAACTGTACTGAGGATTGTAGAGTTAAGTTTGCAACTGGTACTCTTACTGAGGAAGCGTTATCTTGGTGGAACTCGTATGCCCAACCCATAGGAATAGAAGAGGCATACAAGTTATCCTAGGTTGAATTTAAGAAACTTATGATTAAGAAATACTGCCCTTGAACGGAAGTCAAGAAAATGGAGGATGAATTTTATAACTTGACTGTGAAGGGGAACGATGTTAAAATTTATATTAGGAGATTTCAAGAGTTGGCAACTTTGTGTCCCACAATGGTGCCGACTATTGAAAAGACAATAGAAGTTTTCATCGGAGGTTTACCCTGAAGTATCGAAGGGAATGTTACTGCCTCAAGGCCACAAACCTTGGAGGAAGCCATTAACATCACTTTGAGGTTAATTGATCAAGTAACAAAGCACATAAACGAAATTTCCACGATGGGAGAGCTTTCGGTAACACCCGTAACACCTACGGTAATCATCATACCAACCCCTATCCTCAACCAGGGCAAGAGACTGCCAGAGCATATGTAGCCACTCCAAATGAGGGAAGTGGTTATGCTGGAAAAGCCCCTTTGTGTAAGAGGTGCAATTGGCATCACACAGGGCTTTGTTCCATTAAATGTAACACATGTAACAAGGTGGGCCATCAGACAAAGGATTGCAAGCACAATGGACCAGCCACTGGGGGTAATCTGTAACTAGTAACGGTCATTTGTCATGCTTGCGGAGAAAAAGGACACTATGCAAGTAGATGTCTAAAGAAAAACACTGATGGTGCCCAGGGAAGAGCCTATATGTTGAGGGATAGGAATGACCTACAGGATCCGAGCGTAGTCACAGGTAAGTTTCTCTTAAACCATCACTTAGTTAGAGTACTATTTGATTCAGGAGCCGATAGGAGTTTCGTATCTATACCTTTTACCTCTATACTTAGGATCAAACCCATAGCTTTAGATACCTACTATGACATAGAAATGGCTGACGAAAACTTAGTTAGTACTAACACCGTTATCAAGGGTTGTACCCTAACTTTACTCAACCACCCTTTCGAAATCGATCTCATACCCATTAGACTCGGTAGTTTTGACGTTGTTGTGGGAATGGATTGGTTGTCCAAGAATCAAGCTAAGATTTTTTGTGATGAGAAAATCATCCATGTACCTATCAATGGTGAGACTTTAACTATCCGAGGAGATTGAAGTAAAACACATACTTAACCTCATCTCATGTATCAAAATGGAACGATACATATCAAGAGGTTGTCAAGTCTTCGTTATGCAAGTAACAGAGACTAAGCCAGATGAAAAACAACTGGATGAGATCCCTGTAGTCAGGGAATACCCAGAGATTTTTCCTAAGGATTTCTTGGGAATTACACTAACAGTTACCACGGCTAAGTATGAAGATAACCACTACTGAAAAATGCACTAGCAGTGGAAACACATTACCACTGCTAGTACATAATTACCACTGCTTATATGATAACTGTTATGTATTTGTGTGTAGATAAGTATATAATAGATTTTGTGTATATTCTATTTAGATAGCTTTATACTTATCTTGTAAAGGACTCCTTGTGCTATAAAAGAAGGTCCTAGGTTAAAGCTTATGTACGTATCAATCAGAAAGCTTCAAGGTGTAACCCTAGTGATAAGCAAGATTACTCATATCATTATCATTAATAATATTGGAGCTTAAAGTTTGGTTTATACTTTGTGTTCATCATATACAACTGTTCTCACTCTCAAATATATTCATAACCAATCTTCTAAGTACTACTAAGTATATTCCGCGTACTTGTTAGTATTACTCAAAGTATCACTCTAACACAAGGCATGTGTTAAGATCCATCAGGATTTACCTGGCTTGCCTCCCGTTCATCAGATAGAATTTCAAATCGATTTAATTCCCAGAGCGGCACCTATAGCCCAAGCACCCTATAGGTTAGCCCCTTCAGAGATGAAGGAACTCTCTGAACAACTCCAGGAATTAACCGATCAAGGTTTCATACGTCCAAGTACATCACCCTGGGGAGCTCCTGTCTTATTCGTAAAGAAGAAAGACGGCTCTATGAGAATGTGTATGGATTATCGTGGATTGAACAAACTTACTATCAAGAATCGATACCCATTACCCAGGATTGATGACTTATTTGATCAACTTCAAGGGTCGAGTGTATATTCGAAGATCGACTTACAATCAGGTTATCATCAACTGAGAGTAAGGGAAGGGGATATCCCTAAAACCACTTTTAGAACAAGATATGGGCACTACGAATTTCAAGTTATGCCATTTGGTTTGACAAACGCACCAGCGGTTTTCATGGATCTCATGAACCGGGTGTGTAAACCATACTTGGATGACATCCTTATCTATTCTTGTAACGAGAAAGAGCATGCTCAACACTTGAGAATAATCCTAGAACTACTTAAGACGGAGAAACTTTATGCGAAGTTCTCAAAGTGTGAGTTCTGGATTAGTGTTGTGCAATTTCTCGGACACTTGATAGATAAACTGGGACTTCGTGTCGATCCTGCAAAAATTGAAGCAGTTAAGAATTGGCCGTATTCTATGAATCCTACTGAAATACGAAAATTCTTAGGACTCCCAGGTTATTATCGAAGTTTTATTGGAGGATTTTCAAAAATAGCAAAACCTTTGACGGAGTTAACCCAGAAAAACAGGAAGTTTGACTGGGGAAAAGACCAAGAGACAGCTTTCCAACTTTTGAAGATAAAGTTGTGTGAAGCTCCGATCTTAGCATTACCAGAGGGAAAAAACGATTTCGTTGTTTACTGTGATGCTTCGCGTCGAGGTCTTGGAGCAGTATTAATGCAAAGAAATAAGGTTATTGCTTATGCATCACGACAACTTAAACTGCATGAGGAAAACTACACTACACACGATCTAGAATTAGGAGCAGTTGTGTTCGCTTTGAGAATATGGAGACATTATCTGTATGGCACAAAATGTAAAGTTTTCACCGATCATGGAAGCCTACAACATATTCTTAATCAAAAAGAGTTGAACATGAGACAACGTCATTGGATAGAACTGCTCATTGATTACGATTGTGGGATTCGTTACCACCCTGGCAAAGCTAACGTAGTAGCAGATGCTTTGAGCCAAAAGGAACGAATCAAACCGATTAGAGTTAGGTCAATAGTAATGACTCTCCATTCGAATTTACCCTCTCGAATACTCAAAGCCCAAGATGAAGCCCTCAAAGAGGAAAATCTTAAAATGGAAAACCTACGAGGGATGAATAAGGCTTTTGAGGTACGTTCAGACGAAACTCGTTGCATTAAGAATCGGAGATGGTTACAATATTATGGTAACTTAAGGAACTTAATAATGTACGACTCCCACAAATCTCAGTACTCCATCCATCCGGGTTCTGATAAGATGTATCAGGATCTAAAGAAACACTATTGGTGGCCCGACATGAAGGCATCCATTGTTAGATATGTGGGCAAGTGTTTAACATGTTCTAGAGTGAAGGCTGAATTTCAAAAGCCATCCGAGCTATTGGTACAGCCTGAAATTCCCATTTGGAAGTGGGAAAGAGTTACAATGAATTTTATCACTAAACTTCCTAGAACATCCAACGGGCATGATACTATTTAGGTAATAGTTGATCGCCTTACCAAATCAGCTCATTTCATTCCTATACGAGAAACGGATGATATGGAAAGCCTTGCTAGGTTGTACCTCAAGGAAATAGTTTCCCGACATAGAGTGCCAATATCTATCATATCTAATTGTGACTCTCGTTTCACGTCAAGATTTTGGCAATCTATGCAAAAAGCCCTAGATACTCAAATAGACATGAGAACAGCATATCATCCTCAGACCGACGGTCAAACTGAAAGAACTATCTAAACATTCGACGATATGCTTCGAGCGTGTGTGATAGATTTTGGAAAAGGATGGGAGAAACACTTACCGTTGATCAAATTCTCATATCATAATAGTTAGCACGCTAGTATTAAGGTAGCATTGTATGAAGCACTTTATAGACGTAAGTGCAAATCCCCTGTCTGCTGGACTGAATTTGGAGAAGCTCAACTTACGGGTCTAGAGATAATCCATGAGACTAATGAGAAAATAGTTCAAATCTGACAACGCTTACAAGCTGCGAGAGATCGGCAAAAGAGTTATACCGATATAAGATGTAAGCCTTTAGAATTTCAAGTCGGAGAGAAGGTTATGTTGAAAGTTTCACCTAGGAAAGGTGTCTTTCATAAGGAAAGCTTAATCTGAGATACATCGGACAATTTAAGGTTTTAGAACAAATAGGTACGGTGGCAAACCAACTTGAATTGCCGGATGAACTAAGTAATATACACGACACGTTTCACATGAGCTTCAGTTGGATGATAAGCTCAATTTTATAGAGGAACCAATCGAAATCATGGACTGAGAAGTCAAAAATCTAAAACACCACCGGATTCCTATCGTTCCCATCTATTCTCACCTTCACCCACTAACCCTAGCTAAATCTCATGACGAGATTTTCTTTTAGGATGGGAGACTGTAGTAACCTACTAATTTCCCCACTAGATTCCCTTAGTTTAGCAATGCCTTACTAACTTAACTTAGGCTCTCACTAAGCACAATCTAGGTAAAAAATGCCTATAGCTATTTCCCGAGTGAAAATTTTCCTTTGATATACCACTATTGCCTTTCTAACCTCTAGACAAGCTCACGTATCACCTATGCCAACCACCACTATGTTTACTTGATGTAAACATCCAGGTATGTCAAGTCAAGGTTACAAACACATTTTCACTAAGTAAACTATCACTCTAATACACAATACTCATCAGAAAACCCTAATTGCACCTATGTGTTCCCGGTTAGCTTTAAAACCCTAATTGCTTATCTGAACTAACTTGAAAGTGTTCAAGGATTAGGTATGAGTTACATTAGTAACGTTAGGGTATATCAGACTCCCTAAATCATAGTAAAACCCTCTAGAACCTAGGTACAAGTCCCTTAAGCACAAAACCTTAATTAGGTTATAACTTCCCAGAAACTAGGCTAAACCTTCCTAAATATTTACCATAAGTTACCACCACTTAGTATAAGCCTCCTAAGACTTAATATTAGTCACTAAACACCCATAGGACCCTGATTTAGGCACTAAACCCTAAGCTAGGACCAAATCTTAAACTATACAAAACTAGGTCAAAACTAAACCTAAAGCTTATACCTAGCCACCTTAGCACCTCAAATGAACCAACCAAGCACCCTAGCACCTCCCTAATAGTAACCTAGAACCCTACCACCTCTAAGCACCCAATAAAGGAGGTGGATCACCTCTTTGTCACCACCTTTGACTCACGACCTCACCACCACCACAATCGGCCTAGCAGCCCCCTAGCTACTATGTAGCTCGTCCTCCTCACCCTCCTAGGCACCATTAGTCACCCCTAGCTCAGCTTAGTCACCCCATCCTCGCCACCTCCTCCTTCTTTTTCTAGCTCGCTACTTCCTCATACCCTATAAATAGCGACCCCCTCCACTCCATTTCATTCCACACCTCCCTCTCTTCTTTACCACACACACTTCTATAGTTATAAGTCCCTAAGACCCATCGGATATGAGTAAAAGAGCTCTAGCCTTGTCGAGTTCTAGTTTTGAGTCGAGAAACCCTAGTTGGTCTCGTTAGGATTTACACGACCTAGGTAAGCCAAACCTTTGATCCTAATGCCTTTAGTACTGGCCTAGGATAGTTATAGAATGCCTTAGATCACCTAGGAACCTAAACTAGAGCCTTGAACCATTTCTTTTAGAAGTAATCATTTAGAGACCCTAATTTGGATAATTACATGTTTATGTGTTAAACTGCTTTATTACATGTTATAATCTGATTTAGGTAACTGAATTAAGTAAATATAAGTTAATCATAAGCTAAGTACAAGGACCTTTTTTGCAAAGTTTTAAAACCTTAGAATAATAAAAAAATGAAATATAAACTTAAAAGGACTAGATTTGCAAATATTGTTAAGTTAAGGGTAAAAAGGGTAATTATTAAAAGTTAGTATAGTTTAAGGACTATTTTTGCCATTTATTTTAAATATATAAGTATAGGGACTAGTTATGTAAAAGATTGAAAGTTATATGCCTAAATGTTCTAAGTTTAGGGTAGAAAGTGTAAATATGTAAACTTGAAGGTTTTAAATGGAATATTTTCGTATAAAATATAAAAACCTATTTTGGGTTAGAAACATAACAAAATACTAGGGAGCTTCATGTGAGGAGTACCATGTGGATATTTTGTTTTGACGAGTTTGCTAGGTTTACGAATTAAAGTGCCCTGGCTCCTTAAACGATTATTGCATGTACTTCTGAATTATGATGGCCCGAACGGTGTTATGCAATAACTCAAACTTAATAACAATGTAACTCAATAGTAGGGAGCTTCATGTGAGGAGTTTTAACTTCTGAATTATGATGGCCCGAATGGTATTATGTTGATGACATAATACAATAGCAGGGAGCTTCATGTGAGGAGTCATATACTTCTGAATTGTGATGGCCCGAACGGTGTTATGTTATATCTATAAACCTTAAGAGTGATTACTTAAAAACCTAGACTAAGACTTGACATACACACACCCACCTACACTACCCCAGGATATGTGAGTAAGCTGTCTAAACACTACCCTACTTACCTTGGACCCAGGATAGTTTTCATAGCCTCACTTTTAAATGATTTACAACCCTGTGAGGGGGATACATGATTTAAATTGAATACAAGTCTTTTTCTTTGGTTGTTGCATGAGTAAACTATCTGCCACCCCTACACAACAAAATTCATGAGTCTAATCGCTTGTGATATTTTACACAAGTGAACGCGAATATAATTGATAGATCTATTGGAGTTTGACAACTCCCGTTGGTATTACCTCTCGTTGGAGGGTACCAATAAGTATTATATTTGAACCTCTAAAGATTAACTTTGGCAAGTTATCCTTCCCGTCCCATCATGGATTGGTCTTCAGACCCCATGATCTGGACTGTTAACGTGTAGTTCATAAGCTTAATGCAATATACCTGCTATCAGTAAACTGTTCCACACATAGGGTTTAAGCTGAACCCTATGGAACTTGTATTCACACCCCCTAACTATTTAAACCTATGACTCTCACTCAACATTCATGTTGAATTTTAAGCATGTTATCCTAGATAATTGAGCTCTTTAGGAACCCTAGCACAGAGAAGTACTGGACATGAGGACATCCAGAATAGTTATTATTCATCAGTTTTGCCTTAAAACGTATCTTTAGGGATCTCTCTTTTGGTAAAAGTATATCTTTTACTGTAAAAACTCTGCTGAATAAATGAATGATAACACCTTTTTCTAAAATGTCTCTTTTCGAGTCGTTTTCTACTATCTTGTCTTTGTTTCCATGAGGTAATACCCCAAACACTTAATCCGCTGCGATCAGTGAAAAATTGGGGTGTTACAGGGATTCACATACTTGAGGTTAGAAATAATTCTTGGATGCCCTTAGGTAAACATAAGAATAGACATAGGATACTTTGAATAGGCTATCTCTAAGCAGTCATTGAGGAAATAGAAAAATAAGATGAGAAATCTTCGAGATTTTTATAGGTTAGAGACCAAACTAGAGAAAAACCCATACCCGATAGGTAAGAAAGACATTACAATAGGATGAATTTAGCCTAAGTTAGGAATTTTACTTAATATCGAGGACGTTAGAATTAGTCATAGATTAGACATAAGAAGTCTTTTAGATACAATCTAGGAAACTTAGGAATAACAAAAGATTAGATTAGTAAACTACCGACATTGAACCTTAAGCTTCTAGTACCTAGTCTAGTTGCGAGATATGAGTATTAGTCAAGATTTCATCATATAGGTTATATGAACAAGTCGTTTTGAGGTTATAGTTTGCCTAGACCTAGTCTCATAAGTTTCCTGTCCCGTATTAAGATTTTCCCAAATACTATCCTCAAAAATATAGTATGAGGATTTAGGAATTTCTAGGAATATTACACCATTGGGATATCCCAAACCTACCCTAAGTTTTATAAACCCAGGCTTAAAACTCGAGGTTATTGGGAATTTAAAATGAGTAAACTTACCTAGGAACAGTCAAACTTATAATGATTAGGATCTTTTAGTATCACTATACCTTTAGATGGGGGAAACAAACTTATGAGGAATATAGTAAATCTTATTAGGACATCCGCCCTTTTAGTTTTAGGATTCCCTACCTATCCTTTTCTCCGGTATCAGACAATGTTGTAAAAGTTAGAACTTGTATCTTCCATCTATACGCGAGATTCTATTAGTTAGAACTTGCAAGAATGTCTAAATGGATATGACATTATTCTTATCCCATCTTATTCTTACGAACGTCTATAGAATGACATGTACGAGAGCCACTACTCCCGCTACTCCCACTACTCCCGCCATGACTCAGGAAGCCATCCGGCAACTAGTTGCTGACAGTGTAGCTGCGACACTAAAAGCTAGGGATGCTAACATGGCTAGAAACCCTGAAATTCCTGTGGTGAAGAAGAGTAACTACAAGGAATTTATGAGCTGTCAGCCCTTCAATTTCAAGGGGATAGAAGGGGCCATAGGACTGATTCACTGGTTTGAGAGATGTGAATCAGTATTCTCCCGTAGTAACTATATTGTGGATTGTAGAGTTAAGTTTGCTACCGGTACTCTTACCGAGGAAGCTTTATCCTGGTGGAACTCGTATGCCCAACCAATAGGAATAGAAGAGGCATACAAGTTAACCTGGACTGAATTTAAGAAACTCATGATTAGGAAATACAACCCTTGAACGGAAGTTAATAAAATGGAAGATGAGTTTTACAACTTGACTGTGAAGGGGAACTATGTTAAAACTTATATTAGGAGATTTCAGGAATTTGCAACTCTGTGTCCCATAATGGTGCCAACTATTGAAAAGACGATAGAAGTTTCATCGGAGGTTTACCCCGGAGTATCAAAGGGAATGTTACTACCTCTAAACCACAAGATTTAGAGGAAACCATTAACATAACTTTGAGGTTAATGGATCAAGTAACAAAGCACAACTCTGTGCCAGCGCCCAACAATAATAAACGAAAGCTACACGATGGGAGAGCTTTCAACAATACCAACCCCTATCCTTAACCAAACCCAAGGCAAGAAGCTGCTAGATCTTATGCTGCTACTGCAAATGAGGGAAGTGGTTATGCTGGGAAAGCCCCTCTGTGTGAGAGATATGCTTTGTACCACACAGGGCCTTGTTTCATCAAATGTAATACATGTAACTTGTTTCATCATATGTAATACATGTAACAAGGTGGGCCATTAGGAAAATGATTGCAGGCACAAAAGACCAGCCTCTAGGGGTAATCCACCACTAGAAACGGTCATTTGTCATGCTTGCGGAGAAAAAGGACACTTTGCAAATAGATGTCAAAAGAAAAATACTGATGGTGCCCAGGGAAGAGCTTATATGTTGAGGAATAGGAATGACCAAGAAGATTCGAACGTAGTCACGGACTTTGGATCTAACTCTTTGCCTTAGGTATCTATTCTCACCCTCTCACACTAACCATAGTTAAAATCTCAGGAGGAGATTTTCTGTTAGGATGGGAGACTGTAGCAACCCACTAATTTCCCTACTAAATTCCCTACTAGCTTCCCATAGGTTAGCTAAGCCTTACTAACTTAACTTAGGCCCTCACTAAGCACTATCTAGGTTAGATATGCCTATAGCTATTTCCCGAGTGAAATTTTTGCTTTATAACATCACTATTACCTATCTAACCTCTAGACAAGCTTACGTATCCACCTATGCCAACCACCACTATGTTTACTTGATCGTTATGTAAAGTCTAGGTTTTAAACACATTTTCACTAAGTAAACTATCACTCTAATATATTATACTCATCAGAAAACCCTAATTGCACATATGTGTTTCCGGTTAACTTTAAAACCCTAATTGCTTATCTGAACTAGCTTGAAAGTGTTCAAGGCTTAGGTATGAGTTACATTAGAAACTTTAGGATATATTAGACTTCCTAGATCATAGTACCACTCCTTATAGCCTAGGTATAAGTCCCTTAAGCACAAAACCCTTACTAGATCATAACTTCCCGGAACTAGGTCTAAACTATCCCAAATCTTTACTATAAGCTACCACCACTTAGTATAAGCCTCCTAGGACTTAATCATAGTCACTAAACACTCATAGAACCCTAATCTAGGCACTAAACCCTAGGAAAACCCCTAAACTCTCACTAGCCAAAACTAGGTTAAAACTAAACCTAACACCTAAACTAGCTACCATAGCACCTCAAATCTTGAAACCAAGCACCCTAGCACCTCCCTTATACCAAGCTAGCACCCTAGCACCTCCCAAGTAAGCACACAAGGAGGTGCATCACCTCCTTGTCACCTCCTTGGTGCCGCAGCTACTTCACCACCACAAACTACTTCTAGCACCCCTAGCTAGTATCTAGCTGTTCTTAGTCACCATATAGATCCTTCACAACATTGCCTAGCTGCCATGACTCATCCCCCCCTCCTTGACACCAACCAGCCCATTTTGCCACTTATACCCCTCGTTACACTATAAATAGCATCCCTCCCCTTACCATTTCACTTCACACCTCCCCTATCTTCTCTAACTCACCTATTCTGTAGTACTAAGTCCCTAGAGCCCTTAAAAGTCTAGTGGTATAGCCCTAGTCCTTGTCGAGACGTTAAGCCTTCCACGACCTAGGTAAGCCTCAAATTTGATACTAGTAGCCATAGTACTTGTTAGGTCACCATTTATGTAAACACAAGTATGATAATGAAAGAAAATAGATGAGAATGAGAGATGGTTGATTATAAGAAATGAGAGAAGATAAATTGCAAGAGTTTCCTTAATGTATTCAAATAACCAACAAAATAAAATGTTTACATAAGCTTGGTATTTATAAGGGAGGAGTAGGGCAACACTCCCTTCCTCCCTCATCTTACTTAAACGTGGGCTTTCAAGCCCATTGGACTTAATACTTAAGCCTTGTAACATAAAACATAATGAGATAAATAACTAAGCAACCTATTACAAAAGGTAATGACCGAGACTTGACTAAAATACAAAAGTATGATCCCAACAGTACTGATATAGGACACCTAGGATATGCCTTAGAACCCTTAGATAAGCTTTGATCATTTTCATTTCAAAACCCTAATTTTGGATAATTATGTGTTTTTGTGCTAAATTACCTTATTATGTACTGTAATCTAAATTAGATGACTTAGATAAACATATATTAGCTTAACATAAGCTAGGAAACTTAGTTGTTTCATAAAAATATAGTTTACTTGAATTTAGGACTAGTTTTGCAATACTTTTCATGCATAAGGGTATAAATGGTAACTTTCTAAAAATATGATTCCAGTGACTATTTTTGACATTTCTTAAAAGTTATATAAGGAATCTTTTTGCAAAGTTCTAAAACCTCAGGATAGAAAGTAAAATAAGTTATAAACTAATAAGGACTAGTTTTGCAAATATTGTTAAGTTAAGGGTATAAAGGGTAAACAATGAATGTTTGTATAGTTTAAGGACTATTTCCATCATTTCTCTAAAATATATAAGTTTAGGGTAAAATTGTAAATATGTAAACTTGAAGGGTATAAACAGACTATTTTCATATAAAGTATAAAAACCTATTTTGAGTTAGAAACATAACACAATACTAGGGAGCTTCATGTGAGGGGTATCATGTGGATATTTCGTTTTGACAAATTTGTTGGGTTTACGACTTAAAGTGCCCTGGCTCCTCAAATGATTATTGAATGACCTCTGAATTATGATGGCCCGAACGGTGTTATGTTATAACTAAAACTTAATAACAACATAACTCAATAGTAGGGAACTTCATGTGAGGAGTATTAACTTCTGAATTATGATGGCCCAAACGGTATTATGTTGATAACATGATACAACAGTAGGGAGCTTCATGTGAGGAGTCCTATATTTCTGAATAATGATGCCCCGAACTGTGTTATCTTATATCTAGAAACCTTAAGAGTGATTACTTAAAAACTAAGACTAAGACTTGACATACATACACATATCTACACTACCCCAGGATACATGAGTGAGCTGTCTAAACCCTACCATTCTTACCTTAGAACCAGGTGAGTTTTCATAGCCTCACTTTTAAATGCTTTACAACCCTGTGAGGGGGATACATGCTATAAATCGAATACAAGTCTTTTTCTTTGGTTGTTGCACGAGTAATCTATCTACCACCCCTACATAACAAAATTCGTGAATCTAATCACTTGTGATATTTTAAACAAGTGAACACGAATATAATTGATAGATCTATTGGAGTTTGAAACCTCCTGTTGGTACTACCTCTCTCTAGAGGTGATGAGGCGAAAAATGAACCGTTTTTAGGGGGTCATTTTAGCCCGAATTCGAATTTATTTGATCAAATATTGCCCTAAATCGTTCCTTTTGTCATTTTAGGTACTTTTGGAGTGAAATCTGGAAAAGGAAGCATTTTGGACGTTTTTGGAGCATTAAAGTGAAGAAAACGGCAAAGTCTTAATTTTTCTTGCTGGGAACAGTACTTGACGGCGTCACAAGTTTCTTAATGACGGCGTCAAGAGCAATACAAGAGGTGGAAGTTGATGATACACGTGATGATCTAGAAAGTATTGTACTAAGGATATGACGGCGTCACCATAGGCCGTCATGGTCCAAATGTTAGTGATGGCCCAGAACAAAATTACACATGACGGCGTCAAAAGTGGATCTAAGCAATCCAATTTCATTATGGGCGGCGAGTTGACGGCGTTAGAATTTCCTTCTTGATGCCTTCACCCTATAAAATCTATATATAGTTTTCCAGATTTCATTGATTAGTGTGCAACTTTGAGGGAGAAACCCTAGGTCGAATTTTTCCAGCTTTTTCAAGGTGTAGAACCGTAGGGGGGGGGGGGGTGAATACGGTTTCTTCGGCTTTTTAGATGTTTAAAAACTTTAGGCCAAAGATAGCACCAAGTGGTTCGGGATGGGCGTTTTATACGATCCGTACGTCCTGTTGCGAATCCGCGACTCCGATACTATTCACTAGTATAATCCTTTCGGTGGACTACAAACCGTTACAATTCACTCCACCAATATTCACCAATATTGATGCTCACAAAGAAGGAGTTACTCACCAATGGTATTCCGCCCTCGGAAACCACCCAAAAGAATCTCACGATTCGACTTTACCTAAGGATCACAAAGATCTCTACTAAGACTTCCACCCGGAAGTATCAAACCCCAACTAGATCCCCAATGATCTAGGTTTGGTCACGAAGACACAAGACTTCCCTTACAAACAATTGAATGAATGAATGAATGAATGAATGAATGAATGAATGAATGAATGTTTGTTCAATCAAGTCCTAACCTAACCTAGAGACTCGATTGTAATAGAAAGGGTATAAGAAAGAAGACACTCGACACAATCACAAGAGTGGATTAGGTTCTTGCGATTCTTCCCTTGCAAATAGATGTGTTCTTCCAAAGATGTTAGTGTGATAAACAAGAACACAAGATTAGAGATAGAGAGATTGAGAGATTTGAGAGTGTTTAGAGAGAAAGAATAATGGCAAGGGGTGAGGAATACAAGAGGCAAGGCATGGTATTTATAGGCAAAACCCAAACTTGGGAATATTTTACCGAGGCTGGCGCGTCACCCACGCGTTGACGTGTGGGAGTCGCGCCAGACACCCAGGGAAAATATTCCTGAGGCTTTGGGTGTTTGGCATTATAAATGCCTTACCTTGCTAAACCCCCAATTGTACTTCACACTAAACCTTAACATTAATCATTCTAAGGTTTACCAACTCAAATAGACAATTTGGAAAATCATTTGTCAAGTGTTTAAAGAGAAACCAAATTACCAAGGGTTTAAAGTGTAGATAGGGTAATTTGGAAGGGGTAGAAGTGTATCTCCTCACATGGCATAGAAAAGAGAGAAAGAATATGCCAAGGAATTTACCAATGCTTGGGGGGGGGGGGGGAAGAATGTGATGGAGGGTTTAGATGAAATGGTTTGAATTGGATGGCTAGGATCAAAGGGTGCCTCCCTTGGTTTCAAATAATTTTGCATGTGGGGAATATGGATGGATAAGATGATCTCACTTGGAATGGATGGCTAAGATCAAGTATGCCTAGGTTAGGGTTGAAGAGGATATTCTAAGGAATATGCTTTGCTTGGGGGGAAAGGAGAAATGAAGGGTCGAGATGCTTTCATTTGAAATGGATGGATGAGATCAAAGGCATGTGGTGGTATAGATAGAAGAGATTGGATGGATGGTTGAGATGAGTTTAGTTTGAATTCAATGGTTGAGATCAATCACATGTGGTGGTATGGGGAAGAGAGATTGGATGGATGCTTGAGATGTGTTTGATTTGAATTCAATGGCTAGGATGGGAGGAGCCTTATTAGGGTTTCAAATAATTGGCATGTGTTGAAAATGAAGGGTTGAGATGTGTTGTAAGGGATTGGATGGTTGAGATGTAGTGTGTAAGGGAATATGTAAGGGTGTAAGAGATTGTGTAAGAGAATATTTGATTTGGATATGATTGGTTTTGTCTTATGCATAAATGAGATTAAGAGAGGATTAAAACATAATCTAATTGTCATTAAGAAGAAAAGATTTAGACAATCAAGATTATAAGTTGAGAAAATCATAGGTTACTTATAAGTTCAAGTAACACAACGTCGAGAATCCATAGTTTCATATCTCGTGACTTTCCACGACTCGACGTTCTCAACTAATACCTTGGTTCAAACAAGTTAAGTGCTTTGCCTTGATGTAAAGCATAACCCAAGCGGGAAAGGATGCGTTTACGCAAAGTGACCTTTGACTTAGTTTGACCAATAAGGGAGTAAACCCGTTACGTAATTAGAAAAGACGTAAGCACGGGATATGAGCATATGGATGCTTCAACACTATGTTACGTGAAATATACAAGCTCCCTAAGTTTAGAAAAGCCTTGGCTAGAGGCGGTAGTTAGAAAACATGAGTTGGCGTTTTTCCCGTAAATGGGTGTATTAAAAATGGGATTTCTCAAATCTCAAAACTCGTTTCGAGTGTTCTCAATTAAGCACATAACATATTCATACCTATTTTGAAAGATCCACATTTGTTGGGTAAGGGGAAAGCCGACTTTCAAAATTCGCCCGGAACCATACAGACTCCTGGTGCATCACCCGCGCGTTGACGCGCGGGCAGCGCGCCAGGAGCAGACATTGGCTACGACGATTTTGAGCTAATGTTTGTTATTTTATGTGTTTCGATGGTTTATTTTTCATCATTAAAACATAAAGAGATCTTGATCATGTTGCCTCAACAATCTCCCCCTTTTTGATGATGACAAACAAAAACCGAAAGCAAATAAAATTACCAAACTTAGCGAAGACAAAACGCGCCTTTGGTGTAGCTTGCCTCTTGACCTTTGCTTTGTAATTTGGTGAAGCCTTTAACATTACTTGAATGGTCTTCACGCATCTTGGTTTCTTTCTCCCCCTTTTGTCGAATCAAAAAGGCTGGACTTCCATTTGAAATGGGAAAGTAGCTTGTTTCCTTGCTCCCCCTTGAACAAAGCTCCCCCTAGATCATTGCTCCCCCTTGTTATAAGGCGGGGATCCATGGGTCAAGAGCCTCACCTTTGCGGTGGCCTAGCTACATGAAAATACCACAACATGCAACAAACAAGGAAATCCTCACATGTGAAAGTTCCAAAATGGGTTAGGTAACCATTTTGAGACTTGCAACATGGGTTAGTCCATAATATTTTATATGTATATATATATATATATATATATATATATATATATATATATATATATATATATATATATATATATATATATATATATATATATATATATATATAATTGTCCCATATGACTCCAATAACTAATAGTTGAGCATGACAAGGTTGAGAGAAGTGCATTTGTTATTATAACAAAGCATGAGAGCTTAAAGTTACACCAAGATCATAGTACCAAGAGATCAAAGAAACACAAAATACACATAATGCATCTAACAAACACACTTAGACAATACATGTTAAAAGGAGACTATTTCTTGTCATTCACAAGATTGTCCTTACATGTGTCAACACCCCTATCTTGATGCACAATGCATGTCATATTTGAGGCTAATGCTTGAAGCATTTTAACACCGTCATGAAGAGATTTGAGCATCTTATGGGTTTCTTCTCTATGATCCTTAATAGCATTAAGCATGTCAATTGTGTTTTCGCAACAAATTTCATGATTGCCTTCACGAAGTTTTGGGCTTAAGGGCTTCCTTATCTTTTCCCAAACTTCTTCATCACCAATTCCCTTAGTAAGGGGTGATGTGGCTTGAACATTTTATGGATAGTTCCAAACATCATCTTGCAAAATTTTTTCAAGGTTGATCCTAGGATATTGTTGTTGCATGTTTAGCCTAAACCACTCATTTCCAATCCCATCATTCTTGCTTGTAGCTTGAGGGACAACATTGTTGTTAGCAATTTCTTCACTTCCATTGTTTCCACTCAAGGAATTAGTGTCATTACTTTGGAGGATGAAATTGTCAAGAACATTGTTTGGAGAAAGTGATTGATTATTCATTTTTAACTTAGATTGAGATTTTAGATGTAATGCTAGACAAGATCTCTAATCCTTAAATAATAGTAAAGTGGGATTTAGATATGAGTGATGACACTTATTATCCAACGGGTATTAAGGCAATTATTACCAAGATTCCTCATTAGGTGTACAAATTGTGAAGATCAAGAAGAAGAGAATATATAGGAAAGGTAAGTGAGCATGGATCACATGATCATGAGAAGAGTTATTCAAAAAGCAATGAGTGATCTAGTTGATTATTAAGTTGTGATATGTGGACAAAATACATATGCTACCTACCATTAAGAATGCATCATAAATCGTCAAGCTATGCATCAAATATTAAGCAATGAGACATTATGCATTAAAATTTGAGTATGTAGCATGTAGTTTATCATATAAGAAGAACAAGATGAATTTGATACAACATTTTGAACACAAGTGTGAGTTGTGAAGAAACGTCATATTTAAGGCAAAATTATCAAGATGAATCAAGATAATTTTGTGTCAAGTTATCTTGTTCAAGCAAATAGTATAGACATGTAGAATCTTGGATACTTATCAATCATAGTTTGAATAATGAAATGATGCATATCTTTCCTCTTGGAAGACATTTGTTAGATCTTCCATCCATACCTCCACATAAACCTTAATCACATAAGCTCTAATAGCACCTAAAGATTGTTCTCCTAAGATGCATGTTTTAGCATCAAAACCTATCCCAAAGCAATTTGGACTTTTGAAAAATGTCATGCCAAAAACTTAGACTTGTTTGTTTTGTGACCTAAGTGTCCTTTTATTCAAGTCACCAATGACTTTTTGTATAGGATGACCCCTCGCTTCTCTTAACTCCTTAGGATTGCCTTCATCCGAATTATTAACTTGTAATGTTGGCGACCTTTCTTGATCTTGAACTAAAGGTTCGTTGATCACATCATCTTCTACCGAAGGAGATGATTTAGGCTCGGGCATGCTCTCATCAAAGGTTACATTGAGATATTCCTCAATCCTCATTGTTTCCATGTTAAGCACTATGTATACTTTACTAGTTTGAGAGTATCCTAGGAACACACCTTCATACGACTTTGGATCGAATTTGGTGAGATATTCTTTGGTGTTAAGTATAAATACTTTGCAACCAAATACTCTAAAATACTCTAGGGATGGTTTTCTATTCCTAAGTATTTCATAAGGTGTTTTGTTAATTACCTTTCTTATGTAGACTCTATTAAAAATGTAACAAGCGGTATCTAGGGCATGACACCAAAACTTTTGTGGAATGGATTGCTCGTCAAGCATTGCACGACTCATCTTTCTTAACTTACGATGTGTTCTTTCAACAATCTCATGCGATTGAGAAGTGAACGGGCCTGATAAGTTATAAGATATTCCATGTTGTTCACAAAAGGTTCCAAATTGCATTTTATCAAATTTGCTACTATGATTTGTTTTAATTGAAACAATTGAACAATCAAGTAGGTTTTCAAGTTTCTTTCTCAAAATGTTGAATTTAATTAA
Organism: Artemisia argyi; assembly: GCA_030686995.1. Classification (NCBI taxonomy): domain Eukaryota; kingdom Viridiplantae; phylum Streptophyta; class Magnoliopsida; order Asterales; family Asteraceae; genus Artemisia; species Artemisia argyi. Next base: position 176,568,506 of record CM060682.1, read on the forward strand.
AATTCCATCCTTGCTTTCTAAGAATAATGTCCAAGTGTAATTTGAATAATCATCTATGATCATTAAAGTGTAGAAGTTACCTCCATAACTTTGGATCGGAGATGGACCATACAAATCCAAATGAATTAATTCTAAAACTTTACTAGTTGTCACTTCCTTTATATTCCTATTATTGGTTTGTCCTTGACTCCCTAGAAATGTATCACAATAATGCCTTTCAAAGCTCAACTTTGGTAAATTCCGTACTAGTTCGTTTGAAGCTAGGTTTTGGACTAACCTCATATTGGCGTGACCTAATCTCCTATGCCAAAGCATTGAGTTGTCCACCATGGACGTAAGACATATGTGTTGCTTAGAGTTATCACCTAACTTGCATGTATATAAATTATTTCTCCTATGACCTTTTGCTAACGTAACACCATTTTTACTAATGGTGCAATCTACCTTAGTAAATTTGACCTCACAATCATCATCAAATAATTGACTCACACTAATCAAATTTAAACTTAGACCCCTAACATGCTCAACATTGGATATTTCTATGGAGTCATGAAGGACATTACCTTTGCCGACAATTTTGCCGTTAAGTTTGCTTCCAAAAATGACTTGATTGCCATTATACGCTGTGTATGATGTGAACAATCTTCTATTCCCGGTCATGTGTTTAGTGCAACCAGTATCCACTACCTACTCATCCAGTTGTAGATCACTTTTTAGGCAAACCTACAACAAAAGTACAACTCATGCCTTTGGTACCCATTGTTTCTTGGGTCCATTTTGGTTAGCATTTAAAGTGCCCAAGTTAAACATTCTTGGGTCTTGAAGCAAGACACATAATTTCTCAATACCAAATTTAGAAAAGGCGGACCAAGGATAGGTTCGATAGTCATTTTGAGTTTGATAACTTGGTCTTTAGTTATGATATGTTTGAGGTCTAAAGAATTTTTTGTTTGAGTAGGAGTTGTCTCTCCATTGATAATTGTTGTATTGGTATTGAGAAGACCTTTGACCATAGTTATAGAAATTTCTCTTTTAGTTATTATGAAAAGATGGTCTTTGGTTGTATGAGGTAGAAGATCTCACATTAGGTATAGGCAAAAGTGGTTTATTATTTACTCGAGGTTGTGAGTATCCAAATCCATTGCGAGAGCTTGAGTTAGAAAATTGTTTTGGATTCTCTCTTTTTGCAATGGAAGCTTGATTACCTCGAGTACTTACAAGAGGAGCTTGATGAGTAATTGGTTTAATGATATTGTTTAATGGAGATCCAATTTTCCTCAGGGGCCTGGCGCGTTGACGCGTCAGCCTCGGGGATTTTTGGATCCTCGTTTTCTTTAGCCTTTACAAATGTTATTGGTTTTGTTAGGCTTATAGGAGTGGTTGTACCTTGTTTAAAAACTCCAAGACCTCCCTTGTCTTGAGACACCTTTTGCCGACTTATTAATACTTCTAAATCATTTGTGCTCTTTTTATATTTTGAAAAGGTTAATGACTCTTTTTGAAGTTCCAACATTTTTTCATTCAAAGAGTTAACCTCAAGTGTGAGTACTTCACAACTTTTACATGGTTCAATCATCCCTTTGCAATGTTCTAGTGTTTTTACTTTACTTTCAAGTTCACAAACCCTTTCTTTAGATTTAACATTTTCCAATTCAAGAAGACGTTTTTCTATGGGAGCTTTATCAAGGGTTTTTCTCAAATCATCATTAAACTTAACTAGTTCCTCATTATCCTTTTGCAAATTGATAATATCTAAGTTATTAAAAGAAGAAGGGTTTAGAGATACCTCAAATTTTTCTTAGGCCATAAGACATGTAGCATCATTATTTGGTTGGTCTTCATCTTCACTATCACTCCATGCACCTCCAACGAATGCCTTGTTTACTCTCGGCTTGGGACATTCATTGATGAAATGAACTTTCTCACCGCAATTGTAACAACCTTGTGTGCGTCTTGAGCTTTCACTGACCTTGTTGTCACCACTTTGGTTCCCCCCAAAGTTCTTCCTTCCACCATTATCTTGGTTTTCAAACCGGTTTCTCCTACCAAAGTTACCACCTTTCCTAAAGAACCTCCGAAAGTTCTTGGCCATGAGATTATACTCTTTGACATCCATATCGTCTTCTTCATTGCTATCCTCTTGACTATTACTATCATCACTAGCTTGAGTACTAGTGACTTTAGCTTTAAGAGCCAAAGACTTAACCTTCTCCTTCTTGTCTTTGGTACTTGCCTTGTCGTTCTCAAGGATCATCTCATAAACTTTGAGATTTCCAATGAGCTCATCAAGAGGTAGTTCTGCCAAATTCTTGGCTTCTTCTATGGCCGTCACCTTTGGCCTCCACTTTACCGGAAGTGCTCGAAGAAACTTTCTCACATGGTTCTTGTTATAGAAACTAGGATCAAGAGCCGTGAGGCTGGTGATAATAGCGTTGAACCTTGTGTACCCATTATCAATGGTTTCTTCATCCGAGATCGAGAACTTCTCATATTTTTGTATGAGTAAATCAATCTTGCAATCTTTCACTTGAGAGTTGCCTTGATGAGTGATGATGAGAGATTGCCAAATTTCCTTGGCGGTCTTGCAAACATGAACCCTCTCGAACTCCCTTCGAGGTAGACCATTATAGATCAACATATTGGCTTCATCATTCTTACCAAGCTTTCTTCTTTCATCATCATTAAGATCCATATGTGGCTTTTTCACCAACAACTTTGTTTCCGAGTCTTCCACCATAAACTCAAAGTTGCCATTTTGGATGATTTCCCACAAATCAAGATCTTTGGACCTAACATAGGTCTCAAATTTGGTTTTCCAAAAGCAAAACCCATCGGTTTCTAGCAAAGGTGGTCTTTGCATAGAACACCCTTAACATAGTTCTCTTGAGCCATAGATCTATACTCTACTTTACCAAAAATCTTAGTTAGGATTTTAGATTTTTGGGAAAGAAGTTTTTGACTTAAAAGGACTTCTCGGTAAGGCTTTAATGCTAAAAAACTTGAGTATACCGCTCTGATACCAATTGTAGAACCGTAGAGGGGGGGGGGGTCAATACGGTTTCTTCGGCTTTTTAGATGTTTAAAAACTTTAAGCCAAAGATAGCACCAAGTGGTTGTATAATAATCCAACAACCACTAACACAACCAAAGTATATAAAGCAAGTAAAAGTCACCACGATATATACTGGTTCGGGATGGGGGGTTTATACCATCCGTACGTCCAGTTGTAAATCCGCGACTCCGATACTATTCACTAGTATAACCCTTTCGGTGGACTACAAACCGTTACAATTCACTCCACCAATATTCACCAATATTGATGCTCACAAAGAAGGAGTTACTCACCAACGGTATTCCGCCCTCGAAAACCACCCAAAAGAATCTCACGATTCGACTTTACCTGAGGATCACAAAGATCTCTACCAAGACTTCCACCCGGAAGTATCAAACCCCAACTAGATCCCCAATGATCTAGGCTTGGTCACCAAGACACAAGACTTCCCTTACAAACAATTGAATGAATGAATGAATGAATGTTTGTTCAATCAAGTCCTAACCTAACCTAGAGACTCGATTGTAATAGAAAGGGTATAAGAAAGAAGACCCTCGACACAATCACAAGAGTGGATTAGGTTCTTGTGATTCTTCCCTTGCAAATAGATGTGTTCTTCCAAAGATGTTAGTGTGATAAACAAGAACACAAGATTAGAGATAGAGAGATTGAGAGATTTGAGAGTGTTTAGAGAGAAATAATCTAGAGAGAAAGAATAATGGCAAGGGGTGAGGAATACAAGAGGCAAGGCATGGTATTTATAGGCAAAACCCAAACTTGGGAATATTTTACCGAGGCCGGCGCATCACCCACGCGTTGACGCGTGGGAGGCGCGCCAGACACCTATGGAAAATATTCCCGAGGCTTTGGGTGCTTGGCATTATAAATGCCTTACCTTGCTAAACCCCCAATTGTACTTCACACTAAACCTTAACATTAATCATTCTAAGGTTTACCAACTTAAATAGCCAATTTGGAAAATCATTTGTGAAGTGTTTAAAGAGAAACCAAATTACCAAGGGTTTAAAGTGTAGATAGGGTAATTTGGAAGGGGTAGAAGTGTATCTCCGCACATGGCATAGAAAATAGAGAAAGAATATGCCAAGGAATATACCAATGCTTAGGGGGAAGAATGTGATGGAAGGTTGAGATGAAATGGTTTGAATTGAATGGTTAGGATCAAAGGGAGCCTCCCTTGGTTTTCAAATAATTTTGCATGTGGGGAATATGGATCGATGAGATGATCTCACTTGGAATGGATTACTAAGATCAAGTATGCCTAGGTTAGGGTTGAAGAGGATATTCTAAGGAATATGCTTTGCTTGGGGGGAAAGGAGAAATGGAGGGTTGAGATTGTTTCATTTGAAATGGATGGATGAGATCAAAGGCATGTGGTGGTATAGATAGAAGAGTGACGAGGCAAAAAATGAACCACTTTTAGGGGGTTATTTAAGCCCATAATTGAATTTATTTGATCAAATATTACCCTAAATCGTTCCTTTTGTGATTTTAGGTACTTTGGGAGTGAAATCTGGAAAGGAAGCAATTCGGACGTTTTTAGAGCATAAAAGTGAAGAAAACGCCAAAGACTTAATTTTCCATTCTGAGAACAGTGTATGACGGCGTCAAGAGTAAAGTCCATGACGACCCAGAAGAAACCTGAAGGCGTCACGAGTAGAGCGTCAAGAGTTAAAATCATGACGGCCTGCATAAGGTGTACACATGACGGCGTCAGATCCAGATCTAGGCGGTCCGAGGAACTATTTGGTGGTGAGATGACAGCGTCAGACATTTGTTCTTGACGCCGTCACCTTCTAAAATCTATATATAGTTTTCTAATTTTCATTCATTAAGAGGAACTTGTGTGGAGAAACCCTAGGGCCGAACCTTGTACGTATTTTACAGCTTTTTCAAGGGTTTTCAGCCCTTGAATCCTTTCATGTGCTATTGAGATAAGTCTTCTCTTAATTCAATCAATATGTCTATGTGTTGGTTGTCGATATCTTGTGCTTGTCTTGATTTCAACATGCTAGGCTAGATCTATCTTGTGTTTGCTTAGATCTAATGAAACCTAGATGTTAATTATGTGTTGATTACTTGTTTATGGTTGTATTGGATGAATGATTTCAATGTTAGGCTTAAGAAAACTGGCAGATCTCCATTTGGTAACATGCTTGAACGTCTTAGGAAACATGACCCGATGTGTACTAGGTTTTATTAGTTGTATTTAATGCATGAGTAAATTCTAATGATCCCATGTTAGGAGCTTCTTAGCTGGCTCGACATAGGAGTGAAGTAAGCACTCATAGGATTGGGGAAGTAAGTACGCCACCCCACGAATGGTATTAAGGAATACAATCCGTCATCCACGCAACTATAACAAGTAATTAACGTGTAAAAGATATCTAGGGAGTAGTGAAATCTAAGTAAACACATTTCTCCCACATATTGCTCACAACTTTAGTTTAATTTAGTTTAATTTCATTTCTAGTACTTTATTTTGATTGCATCTTAGTATTGGGTTAGTCGACTAGCAACTAATTCCGCCCAAATCCTTCAAACCCGAGATTTTAATTTGCTTTCTAAAAAATATAAAAATAAAAAAAGAATCATCCCTCATCTCTAGACCTAGTCTTTAGGTTTTCTAATCCTAGCGACACTATTCCTAGTTGAACGATCAATCCCCCGGTACTTGTCATTATACTATACTACATCGATCAGGTACACTGCCTGGTGGGGGTTGTAAGCTTCTCGAGATCCCTCAAGAGGTAAAGCCTGGTGTAAACCCCACGCATCAAGTTTTGGGCGCCGCAGCCCGGGGAATAGTTATTGTCTAGGTTAGAATTTCTTTTTATTAGGTCTACTTGCTAGATTCCTTTCTAGTAAGATTTTTATTTTTATTTTTAGGTTTTCTTTAGTCTATCTTTTCTTTGTGTCTTTGTTTGTAAAAACCTTTCCATTGACTATTCTGTTAGCCATTATGGAGAACGCGAATCCACCAAGTCCGACACTAGAGTTTTACTAGAAAAAATATAATTACACTAGTTTGGATATAACAAGATGGAGGAATGAAATGAGCAGGACAGGATCTTATATTGATTTTATTGAGTACCTTGAGAAAAGAGGCCAAGTGCATAATGCTTTTAAAGAATTCACCTTAGGAGCTCCATCAACCCCTCAAAATGGCTCACTTAGTGAAACCTATGCACCATATGAGCCTTCACCTAGGATAGTTTCGTATGAGCCACCTAGCTGCATGTCATGGTTAGGCCCTACCATAATACAGGATGAACACATAGATGACCTTGATGTGATGGAGGATGTAGTCGAACATGATCACATTGATAAAAAAGACTTAGGTTTTATGATCGATGATGATGAATCTCAAGAAACAGATGATGAATCTTTTGGGCAATTTGTAAATAGCAGTCAGAATACTGAGGATGATCCTTATGATTCAGATATAGAAGTTGAGATGCCTAGAGAAACACGTGAGATACTTGGGAAAATGCTAGGGTTAGATTATAATAAAACACATGTTGAGGATATAGGTGATCGTGACATAGGGAATGATGAAGTAAATAACATAAGCTCACTAAGTACCCCACAAGTCCTACCATCATTTGACGCACAAACACCGCCCATGACTTACCCGGAAGAAGTAGAAAAGACTATAGGAACCCCAATTCAGGTAGAACCCTTGGACCAAGCACAACTAGAGAATATAGGTTTTAACACTTATAGTGATGACCCTTCTTTTAGTTCTAAGGAAGTTCCTAATTTTGATGAACCGGAGCCTCAACTAAAACCGTTACCTAATCTTCCATCTTTGGATGAAAATTTAGGAACTGAAATAGGTTCCGATCCACCCATCAAACCATATAGTCCGGGTAGTCTTAGGATAAAGGTAGTGGAGTCTAAGCCTTGTAGAAAGGAAGCCAATATAGGAGTGGAAAATGACCTTACATGCTTACATCACCCATTTATGATTGATCGCAAGAAACATTATGGGTTTAAACCGGGTTTATTAGGTCAAGATGGATCCCCAACTAGTAATCTCTTGAAGTTGATTGAAAATGATCCCTTTCTAGGAGAAAATCTTAATCCACCCATTAACCTGATTGCATTAGGTAAGGTTATGATGATAGGAGCACAACCCTTTGAGCATATAATTCTTCCACCACACTTTCCTCATAAGGCATATTTCCACCCTAAGGGTGTGTATTGCTACTTTCACCCACACTTAATCCTAAGTGTAGGGAAAACCTCCCCTATTTCCATTAAATAAGGGTAGAGTCAGGCTCGTGACTCGAACAAAAACAAGCGCTTCTTGGGAGGCAACCCATGCTTTGTGTGATTTTTATTTTTGTTTGTTTGTTATTTGCTTCCGTATGCATGCTTTATTTTTATTGTTGGTAGATCATGTTTCAAAACTAAAATAGTGAAAATACTTTACTTTGTTGTTTGGCCTAGTCTTAACTTCACCCAAAGGTATTTTTGCAAAAGATAAGTGTAAGGGGAAACCCCAAATATGTTTTTAAGAAACAAAACTGATCATGATTCTCCACAATATTAAGTGAACATGTATATTCGTATTTGTTAGAGTCAAATGCTTGTATCGAGTCATAATGATGTTTTGCAGGATTTTCCAGGAAGTAGGACCAAGTTTTTCCAGAAATTTTCCGGAAACTTAACATAAGAATTTCTGCAGGTCACTTCTGACGGCGTCACGAGTTTACTCTTGACGGCGTCACGTGTAAAAATCTGGATATTTTACCAGTTTTGTTTTTCTAACGGAGTCTTAAAGTTTTTGTTGAATTATTAGTTTTATAATCTCCAGGAAATCTGCAAACATCATTCCACAAGCATTATATCTTACTTTGTTTTCTAGGATTTATTAGCATATGTAAATTTCCGCCGATTTTATGCGAGGTTGCCTTGTCTGTTTTCTCAGGTTTTACAGGTTATATATGACAAGAAAATGATTTATATTCTGGAAGGGAAGCTTTGATTGTTCATTTTCTTGGAGGAAGATCTAACCTGGCCACCTTATTATCCATACCGAGCGAATCAGAGGAGTATTTGATTTCATTCGTTTTACTTATTTTACTTTTACATTCTTTACTTGAACATTGGGGACAATGTTCATCCTAAGTGTGAGGGGAGGGTAAAATGATGATACCTTACAAATACACTTTCGCTTGAGTTTGTTTGTTTAATAGTAGATGTGTAATAAAACTATGAGAAATACTTGTTAGTGTAATTTTAGCGCCAAATTTAAAATTTTTTTACAACATTTAGGAGTGAAACTTTAGCTATAGCAAGCGTCTCATGGATAGGAGATTGTATGACTAGCACATAACCGTAATATTCAGAAAAATTTTCCACCCAAATATGTGAGGTTCGCCTTTAGATTTGATAGGAAAAGCATTTACTATTAGTGCTTATGAGTGTACCGGTAGCATTTAGATTCTAGAACTTGCGTTAGTGATGCATCCCGAGACCGCTAGTGAGACTACATTCATGTAGTAGGATTTACTACATGATAAGAGGCATTATGATCACCCTTGTGTCAAACCCGTTTCATAATTACTTGACCATTTAAGTCATATTACTTGGCTAGTTAAGTCAACTAATTTTTCCCACACCTTTAGCGTTGTACTCATTTTTAGTACACGAAACCCCTAGTACACCCCTCCGAGCCTATCTTTTTGTTTCTAACTTTAAGTGTCACAACTCGTAATTTCCGGTCATTTTCCAAACCTCGACAATTTACTATTCACAAGTTACTATTCACCATTTACTATTCATCGATCACTATTCATCATTTTTGAGGTCAATTTGACATTTCGAGAAACATTCGGAAATTTTACTATTCACTTGACACTATTCATTTCCGAGAGAAAACCACTATTCACGTGCATTACTCATTTCATCGTAAACTTAGTTTACGGGTATTCAAAATTCGCGTAACCGTATTGGTTCAGGAGCGAATTCATGCATTATCATTGGGACATCTCATACGGACTAGAAATAGTCTTCATATCATCATTGAGGCACTTGCATACTATTCCACTCGTAGGGTATTCAAATTATATTTTTAATATAATTAACGAATTACGTATGTTTATTTTAAATAAACACTAATACGCGAACTATAAACGAGAATAACACGTCCGACACTCCCGACTATGATCCCAATATATTTTTATACTCATTCTTATAATATAAAAATTATATTATTAATTTACCCGGTGTTTTGAGATCGATTACTATATTTCACGGTCGGAGCTTATTACTCAGTCGGTTTGCGATATTTCAACCCGATAATTATTTTAACACCCGATTCTCACCAGGAATAATATTTTACAACTTTTACAACTTCGTCGTATTTTATTTCTAATCGTTAACATTTATTTTTAGTTAACTCGGTACCCGATAACACCCAATGTACAATCTAAACTAACTAACACATACACTTTTGGGGACAAGATCATTAAATTCACACCAAACTCTTCCTTTTTCTACCATGAAACCGGCCCCCCCCCCTAGACTAATCCATATGATACTTAAAATAATAAAAAGACCAAGACTTTTTACTAATATCTAAGACCTCATTTCATTCTTTCATTGGAAGACTTCAAGAAAACTCATCTCTTTCTCTCCTCACCTCCATGGATCGACCAAACAAAGAGACCAAGAAGAACCCATCAATTTTTCAAGCTCAAGTGCTTAAACAAGTCCTAGTAGTGATCTAGCTTAGGTTTTGAAATAAAAACCTCAAAGATTAATTAGGTTTTCATCATCATCTTTCAATAATCATCACAAGTAAGTTACCCATGATTTTCCTACTCTTTTAATCATTTACTTGATGTATTTTCATAATCTAGTAACAAAACATGCTCATATACATAAGTTATCATACCACTTTTCAAGTATTTTTACATATTATGAGTTTATAATTATCCTATAGTTATTCCCATGAAACCCACCAAGGATGGTGATGTTTAGGACCCCATGACACCCTAAGAAGGTGTATGGTAGGATTAGACTAGTTTTGTGGTGATTGAAAGTGGTTTGGATGAAGTTTGAAACTAGGAAAATGATTTTGGAAAATATACATATACCTACTGTTACTATTTTGAAAACGTGGCCAACTCAGTAGGTTGTGGGTAATATTTGACCAAAGATTTAGAAAATACATTCCGAGACGAAACTATGGCCGAAAACGGGGATAAAAACGAGTTAATAACGAAGGAGATATGATTTTCCGAATATTAAGAACGAAAAATACTTTCAAATATAGGTTCTGTCCTAAATCGCCAATTTCAGAAAACTCAGGGGTTTCCGGGTAACATTGGGTTAGATATTCAGAAAATACTTTCAAAAATGAAACCGTGGCCGCTTGAACCACTAAAATCCGAGTTACGACGAAAAAGATATACTATTTTCAATTTTAACGACGAAAACTATTTTCTGAAAAATACCTTGCTGTCCCACGATTTTCATGGACTGTTTCGAGGCCTAAAACTTGATTTAGCCGTCCCGATTTATCAAAAATATATTAGTATGCCATCCCACGATTCCGGGGATATAAAGAACGTAGAAAACGAGCTTATAACGAAAAAGATACAAGCGTTTGAACTTAGACGATATATATATATTTCCATCAGCTTTTCTACTACAACTTTTGCCACAAAACTGTCTTGGCGAAACACCATTTTCTCGGCTGTTTTTCTTTATGATCGGATCAGTTTGAGTCCGAGCCGTAGTTTTATGAAATCAAGATCTTCCAACAAGCTTTTCAAATCAATTGGCCGTTCGTCGAATAGACTTATAACGAATAAACTACGACCTCGTCTATATACCCGGTAAACTAGATATATTTTGACAGCTTTTACTATAATGAAATTTTCTAAGTGTTGAACATAATACTTTGAAGTAACAACAATAAGAGTCGATTTTCTCATCGATCGAGACACGTATCGCCAAAGGTTAAATGACGCGACTTCTAAATAGTGTTACAAGGTTTTCAAAAACGCCGAGCTTGACCATTAACACTTAACGTACAATATTTCGCGACTAGTTTTACGAGGCCATATTGGACTTATTTTTCCTAAGTATGGAAACTATTTTACTTTGACAATAACTAGTGTTTCCAAGTTACGAGTGGTATAGGCATCATGTGCATGTGCATTCATTTCATTATGTCGTGATCTAAGGTAGATCGTTATTACTCATATTAGGTTGCGGTTAGAGATCGTGCCTCCTTTCAGTGTATCCATTCTTGTCATCATTGCTATCGCTCCAGGTGAGTCATAGCCCCTACTTTTTCAATTGTTTTGGTAAACTCTTTGGGGGAGAATACATGCTCGTTTTACTTAAAACGCATTACTTGTTTTACCTGGTTGATTACTCAAATATTTCCAGCTTTATCTATATATATATGGTTGATTTCCTACATTTCATTGGTATGCTTGATTACTTGTTTTTCATGTGACTTGTCTCTTAAACTTTAGTACTTATTAGATCTCTGGCGACATTGTCAGTATTAGATCTCTGGCGACATTGTCAGTATTATTTTACCTGGCGACATTGTCAGCTTTGTTTATATGACCTCATAGTCCCCAATTGTTCTTATATGCTCATTGTAATACTGTGGTATTCCCCACTTGGCTGTGATGTCAAACGTAATACTGTGGTATTCCCCACTTGGCTGTGATGTCAAACGTATTGTGGTATTCCCCACTTGGCTGTGATGTCAAACGTAGTATTGTGGTATTCCCCACTTGGCTGTGATGTCAAACGTAGTATTGCTGTTTCCCTACTTGATTGTTCTTATATGTCTATTGTAATATTGTGGTATTCCCCACTTGGCTGTGATGTCAAACGTATTGTGGTATTCCCCACTTGGCTGTGATGTCAAACGTAATATTACTGTTTCATTTCTTGACTGAATTGCGATGCCTTTTCATTAACCTTATTACGGGTTTTCTCGCTTGACTGATTTACCATATGGCCTCATTGACTGAATTATTTATATAGCCGTTTTGCTATATTTATCTGGGAATTTAAATACAAGTATTACTTTTGTTCACGTAAACATATTACTTTTGGCAGTGGGTTGTAAACACACAGGTTACAAGTCTCTTATGGCGGGACCTGTAACTGAGTGGATTTACGATGCCTTTGCTGGGCGATCTTTTCTTTTTAGGCATTTCGTTGTTAAACAAACTCTATGAACTCACCAACCTCGTGTTGACACTTTAGCATGTATTTTCAGGTTTTTAGCTTATGGCACGCTACAGGAGGTTTTGGCAGGGTATGGCATGGTCATAGAAGACTCTGATTATTTATATGGGGACCGTTTTAAACCATTTTTAAGGGCCTACTTCCGCACTACTTTTAAAATGTAAATTCAACATTTATGACTTAACTATTTTATTCTATATAATTGAAGTGAAAACCATTTTTGTACTTGTGTCGTGATATCAATTGAGTTACACCCCAGCTACATGTATGCTTCCGCTGGACCCGATTTTGGGGGTGTGACAGATTGGTATCAGAGCTCTGGCTATAGCGAACTAAGTGTTTTAAAACCTAGACTATAGCTACTTTTCCGAAAAACTTAACCCTATGACCGTCACGTGCCTGCCTGCCAAGCTGAAGCCTCATTTGTGGTTTGTTGCTGACTTAAGTGATGAGATTGTGTCTCATTATCTGATATACTATATTCATTTATCATGGTTGATTACTATCATTGTCTTTCATATAAGCATGTTCACGTATCATATATGCCACCCTGTTATGTTTCTCCCTGCATAGTTTCATCATTCGACCTCGAGTTTGGTCACCTGCCTTAGTCTTTCTGAACGTCTTGGTATTGGGAAGGACATGGTATTAGTATAACTGAAATGAGTATTTCAAAATTCATGGAACCTCGGTGGAATATAGACTGGTCATCTATATTCAACCCGGGATAGTGAGATATAGGCTGACCACCTATGTCTGACTCAGAGATGAATTTTGCAACACTGAGAATGGTTATAATAAGATTATGTCTGGATTGAATTCTCAACTCATTTTCCAAATGCTTCATTTACGTGTGTGTATACTCTCGTTGTCATAACATTCCTACTTTTCATCACTTCGTGAACCACCGATTGGAAGCTTGTCAACTAGTCATTTTATTTCATGAATCTTCATATTTATACACAATGCACTTACATTTTCTTTTATCACAATCTCGTTTTGTCGCACTTGTCACAGTCTTTTCCCTTCTTACTATCACTATCATTTCCTTTTCCACCCCCATATATATATAGGAATTAGCTAACACTCTATAGATTCCGATGTCACTCATCCCTCACTACTCCCTATATTGATAAGTGGATATTATCAATGACTTCCCTAGGAAAGAATTTCCGTACCTTCTATGAGGATGATCCCTCGGTACAGTAAGACCATTCAAAACTCAACAGAAATCCCAAGATATCACAAAACCATTCGAACCACTATCACTGGCCTGATTGCCACAATTCCACTATCTGGAAAGTATTGGCTTGACTGAATTATAAGATTTGTTTAGATACGAGTGCTCCCTAAGTAACACCATAGAGATAAATCCAACTTTTAACCGAGACTATAAATTGAACATGTCCTCACCAATAGACTTTATTCGAACGTGTTAGACACCTATGCCTTTGTGCAGATATACATACCTGACCATTTTATCCTCTTAATATTTTCACTTTTAAATGGATTTTTCTCCAAACTATAGTTATGCAAAACATATATCTTGTAAGAAATACTTTTCCAAGGCACTTATTTTGACAAGCAAATTTCTTTTGGTTAATCTTTTACAAAATTACTAGATGCTAAGAAATTTTAAACATCGATTTTTGGTAAATCATATTATCCATCTTATGTTGAAAATAGTTCTATCTTGCATAACTATTAAATTCTGAAACATCAAGAAAAATGTTACTTAAAAAGCTGTTTGCTTAAAGTTGTAAATTTATTTAGTCAGGAAAGGTTTATGAACAAAACATACAATCTCAAAACAAGCCTTGAAAATCAATCACTATATTACCTCACTCATATTTTTAGGAGTTTGTGATTTGATGACATATAACTTGGGGAAAATCTTAGTAATGGAGACTAAGCACCGTAGGTGGAGAAAGACTCAATTCCTGACATCCTGCGGAGGATCACAACCTTATCCTAATCTATTATTTTCAACAACACCCTTTTACGGATTTAACCCTGTAAGTCTTTCAAAACAAGATTCATGATACCCATTTCAATTATTCCTAATAAAGGAATTCAATTCACCTCAACTCCTAGCGATTTCATTAAGATCTCTTTGGAACCACACCACCTATCATTTGTAGACCAATGGTCAGAATTTGAGATTGATTTAAACATAGGGAGATATGCCCAAATCGGGTGTGATTGACTCTAGAAATGGTTGGACTAACCATTTTCCATAAATCAGATTCCTTTATAACCATAGTTACCACACGAGCCTAGAGACTATACCATTTAAAGCACTCTATGGTCGAAGTGCCCCTATCCATTGACGAATTGAAATTGGAAAATCCTAACTCACTAGTCTAGTAGGCATTCATGAAATAACCAGAAATTTCCTACAAGTCAAGAAGCAATTACAAATTCTATAAGTTGTAAACCATTAAAACTTCAAGTTGGTAGCCAGATCATGTTGAAAGTTCTGCCTAGGAAAGGCATGATATCATTCAGAAAACTAGGAAAGTTGAACCCAATATACTTCAGAGACCAACCAAAACTGAACTTCGGGACGAAGTTCCTGTTAGAAGGGAAGACTGTCACAACTCGTAATTTCCGGTCATTTTCCAAACCTCGACAATTTACTATTCACAAGTTACTATTCACCATTTACTATTCATCGTTTTTGAGGTCAATTTGACATTTCGAGAAACATTCGGAAATTTTACTATTCACTTGACACTATTCATTTCCGAGAGAAAACCACTATTCACGTGCATTACTCATTTCATCGTAAACTTAGTTTACGGGTATTCAAAATTCGCGTAACCGTATTGGTTCAGGAGCGAATTCATGCATTATCATTGGGACATCTCATACGGACTAGAAATAGTCTTCATATCATCATTGAGGCACTTGCATACTATTCCACTCGTAGGGTATTCAAATTATATTTTTAATATAATTAACGAATTACGTATGTTTATTTTAAATAAACACTAATACGCGAACTATAAACGAGAATAACACGTCCGACACTCCCGACTATGATCCCAATATATTTTTATACTCATTCTTATAATATAAAAATTATATTATTAATTTACCCGGTGTTTTGAGATCGATTACTATATTTCACGGTCGGAGCTTATTACTCAGTCGGTTTGCGATATTTCAACCCGATAATTATTTTAACACCCGATTCTCACCAGGAATAATATTTTACAACTTTTACAACTTCGTCGTATTTTATTTCTAATCGTTAACATTTATTTTTAGTTAACTCGGTACCCGATAACACCCAATGTACAATCTAAACTAACTAACACATACACTTTTGGGGACAAGATCATTAAATTCACACCAAACTCTTCCTTTTTCTACCATGAAACCGGCCCCCCCCCCTAGACTAATCCATATGATACTTAAAATAATAAAAAGACCAAGACTTTTTACTAATATCTAAGACCTCATTTCATTCTTTCATTGGAAGACTTCAAGAAAACTCATCTCTTTCTCTCCTCACCTCCATGGATCGACCAAACAAAGAGACCAAGAAGAACCCATCAATTTTTCAAGCTCAAGTGCTTAAACAAGTCCTAGTAGTGATCTAGCTTAGGTTTTGAAATAAAAACCTCAAAGATTAATTAGGTTTTCATCATCATCTTTCAATAATCATCACAAGTAAGTTACCCATGATTTTCCTACTCTTTTAATCATTTACTTGATGTATTTTCATAATCTAGTAACAAAACATGCTCATATACATAAGTTATCATACCACTTTTCAAGTATTTTTACATATTATGAGTTTATAATTATCCTATAGTTATTCCCATGAAACCCACCAAGGATGGTGATGTTTAGGACCCCATGACACCCTAAGAAGGTGTATGGTAGGATTAGACTAGTTTTGTGGTGATTGAAAGTGGTTTGGATGAAGTTTGAAACTAGGAAAATGATTTTGGAAAATATACATATACCTACTGTTACTATTTTGAAAACGTGGCCAACTCAGTAGGTTGTGGGTAATATTTGACCAAAGATTTAGAAAATACATTCCGAGACGAAACTATGGCCGAAAACGGGGATAAAAACGAGTTAATAACGAAGGAGATATGATTTTCCGAATATTAAGAACGAAAAATACTTTCAAATATAGGTTCTGTCCTAAATCGCCAATTTCAGAAAACTCAGGGGTTTCCGGGTAACATTGGGTTAGATATTCAGAAAATACTTTCAAAAATGAAACCGTGGCCGCTTGAACCACTAAAATCCGAGTTACGACGAAAAAGATATACTATTTTCAATTTTAACGACGAAAACTATTTTCTGAAAAATACCTTGCTGTCCCACGATTTTCATGGACTGTTTCGAGGCCTAAAACTTGATTTAGCCGTCCCGATTTATCAAAAATATATTAGTATGCCATCCCACGATTCCGGGGATATAAAGAACGTAGAAAACGAGCTTATAACGAAAAAGATACAAGCGTTTGAACTTAGACGATATATATATATTTCCATCAGCTTTTCTACTACAACTTTTGCCACAAAACTGTCTTGGCGAAACACCATTTTCTCGGCTGTTTTTCTTTATGATCGGATCAGTTTGAGTCCGAGCCGTAGTTTTATGAAATCAAGATCTTCCAACAAGCTTTTCAAATCAATTGGCCGTTCGTCGAATAGACTTATAACGAATAAACTACGACCTCGTCTATATACCCGATAAACTAGATATATTTTGACAGCTTTTACTATAATGAAATTTTCTAAGTGTTGAACATAATACTTTCAAGTAACAACAATAAGAGTCGATTTTCTCATCGATCGAGACACGTATCGCTAAAGGTTAAATGACGCGACTTCTAAATAGTGTTACAAGGTTTTCAAAAACGCCGAGCTTGACCATTAACACTTAACGTACAATATTTCGCGACTAGTTTTACGAGGCCATATTGGACTTATTTTTCCTAAGTATGGAAACTATTTTACTTTGACAATAACTAGTGTTTCCAAGTTACGAGTGGTATAGGCATCATGTGCATGTGCATTCATTTCATTATGTCGTGATCTAAGGTAGATCGTTATTACTCATATTAGGTTGCGGTTAGAGATCGTGCCTCCTTTCAGTGTATCCATTCTTGTCATCATTGCTATCGCTCCAGGTGAGTCATAGCCCCTACTTTTTCAATTGTTTTGGTAAACTCTTTGGGGGAGAATACATGCTCGTTTTACTTAAAACGCATTACTTGTTTTACCTGGTTGATTACTCAAATATTTCCAGCTTTATCTATATATATATGGTTGATTTCCTACATTTCATTGGTATGCTTGATTACTTGTTTTTCATGTGACTTGTCTCTTAAACTTTAGTACTTATTAGATCTCTGGCGACATTGTCAGTATTAGATCTCTGGCGACATTGTCAGTATTATTTTACCTGGCGACATTGTCAGCTTTGTTTATATGACCTCATAGTCCCCAATTGTTCTTATATGCTCATTGTAATACTGTGGTATTCCCCACTTGGCTGTGATGTCAAACGTAATACTGTGGTATTCCCCACTTGGCTGTGATGTCAAACGTATTGTGGTATTCCCCACTTGGCTGTGATGTCAAACGTAGTATTGTGGTATTCCCCACTTGGCTGTGATGTCAAACGTAGTATTGCTGTTTCCCTACTTGATTGTTCTTATATGTCTATTGTAATATTGTGGTATTCCCCACTTGGCTGTGATGTCAAACGTATTGTGGTATTCCCCACTTGGCTGTGATGTCAAACGTAATATTACTGTTTCATTTCTTGACTGAATTGCGATGCCTTTTCATTAACCTTATTACGGGTTTTCCCGCTTGACTGATTTACCATATGGCCTCATTGACTGAATTATTTATATAGCCGTTTTGCTATATTTATCTGGGAATTTAAATACAAGTATTACTTTTGTTCACGTAAACATATTACTTTTGGCAGTGGGTTGTAAACACACAGGTTACAAGTCTCTTATGGCGGGACCTGTAACTGAGTGGATTTACGATGCCTTTGCTGGGCGATCTTTTCTTTTTAGGCATTTCGTTGTTAAACAAACTCTATGAACTCACCAACCTCGTGTTGACACTTTAGCATGTATTTTCAGGTTTTTAGCTTATGGCACGCTACAGGAGGTTTTGGCAGGGTATGGCATGGTCATAGAAGACTCTGATTATTTATATGGGGACCGTTTTAAACCATTTTTAAGGGCCTACTTCCGCACTACTTTTAAAATGTAAATTCAACATTTATGACTTAACTATTTTATTCTATATAATTGAAGTGAAAACCATTTTTGTACTTGTGTCGTGATATCAATTGAGTTACACCCCAGCTACATGTATGCTTCCGCTGGACCCGATTTTGGGGGTGTGACATTAAGCATTTTACTTAAAGGAAGAATTTGTTACACCCCACTCAAATGTACACCCAAATCGCCTTAGCCTTCCATGTATGCGCTCATTTTTAGTGCATTATTGTTATTTGTTAAACCCTAAGTTAATTATCTAATTGATTACATGGTTGCTAAGTCGAGTCATATCCTTGTACATATTGTTTTGGGACGATTGGGACTCATGGGTAAAGTACTTATTTTATGGAGTAATGGGGAAGAACATCATTATTACCCCCATATGTGCGTTAATCTTAGAAGTACTCCAAGTGATTTGATTTTCTTAATTCGAGTCATTAGATTAGTTTATTGTAAAGTATGTAAAAATTCAAGTGTAAGGGGAATTTTCATTCCCTATGATGTATTATTTATGGTAGGGTAAGAGTGTATGCAAAAAAAAAAAAAAAAAAAAAAAAAAAAAAAAAAAATAGAAAAAGAAAAGAGAAAGAACATACAGACTACCATCCCTTTTTATTCTATGTTCATTTTGTGTTTTTGTTATTTTTGATTTATTAGCCTAAGTCGAGTCTAGTCTTGGTTTAGCAACGCCATATTGTACATGTAATTAACCAAGATTGTTAACTCGCCACCAGTAAAGACTGCCTATATCCAACAAAACCGTGTATTTCATATCCCTACACCTAACGTTACAACCCTTTAAAAGACCTCTTTGATAGTTTATCCTAGGTGCTTACGCCATATGGTGGAGGTTTGATCCTTTCCCAAGCCTATGGTAATCTATTTTTCTATGACAGGTAGTGTGAGATATCTTTCATTTCCATATTGTAATTTATACTTTATTACACCCGAGAGATGTGAGTATCTAAACACTATTTGTGAGGTGCTAGCGTATGACCTCCGTGCTTGTCTTTGGTCTTTAGTGGAACGATTATTTGTTGTAATTACTTTTATATTAGTGTTAAATGACCCCTAACTTGTATTTTAGTTAGAATAAAAGCGCATTTGCTTGAGGACAAGCAAATCTCAAGTGTAAGGGTATATGATGAGGCGAAAAATGAACCACTTTTAGGGGGTCATTTAAGCCCGGAATTGAATTTATTTGATCAAATATTACCCTAAATCGTTCCTTTTGTGATTTTAGGTACTTTGGGAGTGAAATCTGGAAAAGGAAGCAATTCAGACGTTTTTGGAGCATAAAAGTGAGAAAACGCCAAAGACTTAATTTTCCATACTGAGAACAGTGTATGACGGCGTCAAGAGTAAAGTCCATGAAGACCCAGAAGAAACCTGAAGGCGTCACGAGTAGAGCGTCAAGAGTTAAAATCATCACGGCCTGCATAAGGTGTACACATGACGGCGTTAGATCCAGATCTAGGCAGTCCGAGGAACTATTTGGCGGCGAGATGACGGCGTCAGACATTTATTCTTGACGCCGTCACCTTCTAAAATCTATATATAGTTTTCTAATTTTCATTCATTAAGAGGAACTTGTGTGGAGAAACCCTAGGGCCGAACCTTGTACGTATTTTACAGCTTTTTCAAGGGTTTTCAGCCCTTGAATCCTTTGATGTGCTATTGAGATAAGTCTTCTCTTAATTCAATCAATATGTCTATGTGTTGGTTGTCTATATCTTGTGCTTGTCTTGATTTCAACATGCTAGGCTAGATCTATCTTGGGTTTGCTTAGATCTAATGAAACCTAGATGTTAATTATGTGTTGATTACTTATTTATGGTTGTATTGGATGAATGATTTCAATGTTAGGCTTAAGAAAACTGGCAGATCTCCATTTGGTAACATGCTTGAACATCTTAGGAAACATGAACCGATGTGTACTAGGTTTTATTGGTTGTATTTAATGCATGAGTAAATTCTAATGATCCCATGTTAGGAGCTTATTAGCCGGCTTGACATAGGAGTGAAGTAGGCACTCATAGGATTGGGGAAGTAAGTACGCCACCCCATGAATGGTATTAAGTAATACAATCTGTCATCCACGCAACTATAACAAGTAATTAACGTGTAAAAGATATCTAGGGAGTAGTGAAATCTAAGTAACACATTTCTCCCACATATTGCTCACAACTTTAGTTTAATTTCATTTCTAGTACTTTATTTTGATTGCATCTTAGTATTGGGTTAGTTGACTAGCAACTAATTCCGCCCAAATCCTTCAAACCCGAGATTTTAATTTGCTTTCTAAAAAATATAAAAATACAAAAAGAATCATCCCTCATCTCTAGACCTAGTCTTTAGGTTTTCTAATCCTAGCGACACTATTCCAAGTTGAACGATCAATCCCCCGGTACTTGTCATTATACTATACTACATCGATCAGGTACACTGCCTGGTGTGGGTTGTAAGCTTCTCGAGATCCCTCGAGAGGTAAAGCCTGGTGCAAACCCCACGCATCAAAGAGATTGGATGGATGGTTGAGATGAGTTTAGTTTGAATTCAATGGTTGAGATCAATCACATGTGGTGGTATAGGGAAGAGAGATTGGATGGATGGTTGAGATGTGTTTGATTTGAATTCAATGGCTAGGATGGGAGGAGCCTTATTAGGGTTTCAAATAATTGGCATGTGTTGAAAATGAAGGGTTGAGATGTGTTGTAAGGGATTGGATGGTTGAGATGTAGTGTGTAAGGGAATATGTAAGGGTGTAAGAGATTGTGTAAGAGAATATTTGATTTGGATATGATTGGATATGATTGGTTTTGTCTTATGCATAAATGAGATTAAGAGAGGATTAAAACATAATCTAATTGTCATTAAGAAGAAAAGATTTAGACAATCACGATTATAAGTTGAGAAAATCATAGGTTACTTATAAGTTCAAGTAACACAACGTCGAGAATCCATAGTTTCATATCTCATGACTTTCCACGACTCGACGTTCTCAACTAATACATTGGTTCAAACAAGTTAAGTGCTTTGCCTTGATATAAAGCATAACCCAAGTGGGAAATGCGTTTACGCAAAGTGACCTTTGACTTAGTTTGACCAATAAGGGAGTAAACCCGTTACGTAATTAGAGAAGACGTAAGCACGGGATATGAGCATATGGATGCTTCAACACGATGTTACGTGAAATATACAAGCTCCCTATATTTAGAAAAGCATTGGCTAGAGGCGGTAGTTAGAACATGAGTTGGCGTTTTTCCCGTAAATGGGTGTATTAAACATGGGATTTCTCAAATCTCAAAACTCGTTTAGAGTATTCTCAATTAAGCACATAACATATTCATACCTGTTTTGAAAGATCCACATTTGTCGGGTAAGGGGAAAGCCGACTTTCAAAATTCGCCCGAAACCATACAGACTCCTGGCGCGTCACCCGCGCATTGATGCGTGGGCAGCGTGCTAGGAGCAGACATTGGCTCCGGCGATTTTGAGCTAACGTTTGTTATTTTATGTGTTTCGATGGTTTATTTGTCATCATTAAAACATAAAGAGATCTTGATCATGTTGCCTCAACACAAGGGTTTCAACCCTTTGAACTTTTCATGTCAATTTGAGATAAGTACTCTTTCAATTCAATCAATATGTCTATGTGTTGTTTGAATATATCTTACACTTGTCTTCAATTTAACATGCTCGGCTGGATCTCTTTTGTGTTTGTTTAGATGTAGTGAAACCTAGATGTTAATTATGGGTTGATTGTTTGTTTATAGTTGTTACGGATGATTGTATTCGATGTTAGGCTTAAGAAAACTGGCAGATTTCCATTGGTAACATGCTTGAACGTCTTAAGAAACATGATCAGAGGTGTACTATGATTTTTGGTTGTATTTAATGCGTAGGAGAATTCTAATGATCCCATGTTAGGAGCTTCTAACGGCTCGCCATAGGAGTGAAGTAGGATCCTATAGAGTTAGGGAATATTGTACACGGCCCTACGACTAGTATTAAGGAATACGACCCATTATCCATGCAATTGTAACAAACTATCAACCTATAAAAGATATCTAGGGAGTAATGAAACCTAAGTAAACATAACTTTCCCCATTATTGTTACACCACACTAGTATAATTAATTTTCATTTAATTTTTGTTATTTTATTTTGATTGCATCTTAGTTAATTTCGGTTAGTTGATTAGCAACTAATTCCGCCCACTCTTTCAAAACCCGAGATTTTAATTGCTTTTATAAAAATATAAAAATACAAAAAGAATCATCCCTCACCTCTAGACCTAGTTTTTAGGCTTTCTAATCCTAGCGACACTATTCCTGAGTTGAACGATCAATCCCCCGGTACTTGTCCCTATACTATACTACAACGATCAGGTACACTGCCTGGTGGGGGTTGTAAGCTTCTCAAGATCCCTCGAGAGGTAAAGCCTGGTGCGATACCCACGTATCAAGTCTTTGGCGCCGCAGCCCGGGGAATAGTTATTTTCTAGGTTAGGATTTCTTTTTATTAGGTCTACTTGCTAGATTCCTTTCTAGCACGATCTTATTTTTATTTTTAGGTTTTCTTTAGTCTATCTCATTTCTTCGTGTATTTGTTCGTAACCTTTACCATCCGACATCATGGAAGGTGGTAACATCTTTGAACCTATCAACCCACCACAACAAAACCCACCACTAGCAAACCAACCTCTTAGGCCCCGAACCTTAGGAGAGTATTCTTGTCCTAGCCATCAAGGCTATCGAAACACTATTGAGCTCACTCAAGGAGCCAATGTGTCCCCCTTGCGATCCGACACCATCCTGTTGGTTCAAAGCGGATGTGTATTCCATGGACTTTGTTCCGAAGATCCTAATCAACATCTCAAGGATTTCCTTAAAATCGTAGATTCTATAGACCTTGATGTTACAACTAGAGAGTCGACCAGATTACGCCTATTCCAATTCTCTTTACGTGATCAAGCTAGTCAATGGCTTGAACGTTTACCCGCGGGATCCATCACCTCATGGGATGATCTCACCACTCGTTTCCTTGCTCAATTTTTCCCACCGGGGAGAACTACCAAGCTTAGAAATGATATCTTGATGTTCCAACAACGTCAAGGTGAAACTCTATATAAAGCATGGACTCGTTTCAAGGACTTACTCCAAAAAGTCCCTCATCATGGCATAGATCTTTGGCTCCAAGTCCAAATCTTCTATGACCATATCGATCTCTCCACAAGGCGCACCATTGACCAATCGGCCGGTGGCAAGCTACGTGATCTAAGTGCGGAAGAATCATGGGAACTCATAGAAGATCTTGCTCTCTATGACAACGAAAGTTGGAATGATCCCCGTGATTTGAACAAAATAGTCAAGGCAATATCTTTGCCTTCGAACAATTCTAGCACTCCCGACCGTAGGATCATGGAACTTGAAGACCAAGTCAAGTTTCTCATGAAATCTTACGAATCTCCTAAGCCTTCAAGCCAAGTGAACAAAATCAATTCTTCATGCGAATTATGTAGTGGTCCCCATGACACTCGTGATTGCGTGGAGCTCCCCGGATAAGCTTTTGCGGACTACGCATCCTCACGTACCGACGAAGCGGGAGACAAGTGGTACACTTTCAAACACGAGCCAAACCCTTACGGTGATTCCTACAACCCTTCTTGGAAAAATCACCCGAACCTTAGGTGGAAACAAAACAAAAACAATTCTTCCAACCCACCTAATCGTTACCAACCAAACGGTCCACCCTCTAACTGTACTTTCAACAACAATCCTTCCAACAACTATGGTAGTACCAACAATCTTGAAGGATTGATGTCCAAGTTTATGGCATCTCAAGAAGCTCGCATAGCTAAATTTGAAACCGAATTCAATCAACAACAAACAGAGATGACCAATAAGATTGACAACTTGTTGAAAGCCCTCAACAACCAACTGCTAGTTACACCTAGGAAGGTCACTAGGGACACTAATAGCGGAATCCAAGTTAAGGACCCCTCGTCATCCAAACACGTCCACTTTGTCAATGTTGTCACCGTTAAGCCAATAGATAAGGATATAGAAGAAAGTGACAAGGATGAAGTTGGAATAGAAACCGAGACTAGGGATGAGATTAAGGAAGTTGAGATTAATAAGGGAGAGAAGTTAGAGGAAGTAGAAAACGTAGAAGAGTACTTTGATAAGTTGCCCACCAAGGAAGAACGGGAATATCACAAGGATTTATTCGATGATCCCGAGACACCATATATCCTTGGTTCACCCCTTATTAAAGTAGGTGATCCCTCTAACATCAACATACCATGCAACATTGGGCATATGCATGTATGGAAAGCTTATATTGATCCTAGGTCTCCTATAAACATCATGACTAGGACCTATTATAATTGGGTAATGAAGAAGCAACTAGGTTATAGGATGATGCCCAACAAGAATTTGATAAGTAATTTTGTAGGAAGAGTGAAAGGATTGCATGTATTTGTAGGAAACTTCACTTATGTTATCGATTTTGTGATAGTGGAGGATACTCGTCCGGTAATAGATGATTGCCTAAGTCAAGTAGTGTTCGAAAAACCGTTTGTTGAGGCCTCTAAGATGGGTTATGACCCGACCTTAGGGATAGTTAGATTCAAGGAAGAGAATGATGAGATTGCTTACCAAATGCCCTATAAGATTGAACAATACTGCCTCTTATCGAACATAGAAAAGGAATACAAACGAGCGGTTTACTATAGGAATGATGAGGATAGACATAGAGGAGTAGAATATGTTATGAATCGAATACTTGGTTTCTACAAGGAATGCTTGCAACTAGGTCCAAAATACAAAACAAAGATTGGAGATGACCTAGAGAATGAGACCAACGATGAGGTCACGTAATTGCCCATGACCTTGAGTCTAGCTACAAGACTCGTAAAATAAAGAAAAGCGCTTCTTGGGAGGCAACCCATGTTTTGTGTGATTTTTTATTTGTTTGATTGTTATTTGCTTCCGTATGCATGCTTTATTTTTATTGTTGGTAGATCATGTTTCAAAACTAAAATTGTGAAAATGCTTTATTATTCAATGATGATAACTTCAGGATCCTAACCCCGGTAACTGGAATATGGATACAGGTGCGTCCTCTCATCTTAATGATGATATCAATTGTCTTAGTGATGTTTTTAACTCGTGTATTTACCCATCTGTTGCAGTTAGTTACAGGCATTCTATTCCCGTTGTTAACTCTGGCCATAGCATTTTGCCTACACCTCATCGACCACTTCGTTTAAATAATGTCTTAATTACACCTAATATTGTTAAGAATTTGATCTCTGTTCGTCAATTTGTTCATGATAATTATTGTACAGTTGAGTTTGACCCATTTGGTTTTTCTGTTAAGGAGTTTCAAACGCGCGGGTACTGTTCTGCTGTGATAGCAATGGAGATCTTTACCCAGTCACTCAGTCTTCCACCACTCCACATGATTTTCTAGCGAGTCATTATACGTGGCATCAACGTCTTGGACATCCAGGAAGTGAAGTGTTACGTCGTGTCCTTTCAAGTAGTTCTATTTCATGTAATAAAGAGAAGTCTCCCGTTCTTTGTCATGCTTGTCAGCTTGGCAAACACGTGAAACTTCCATTCGTTAGTTCTAATAGTTTGGTTCATCATTTGATATTGTACACTCGGACTTGTGAACTTCCCTAATTCCGAGTCTTTCTGGTTTCAAATACTATGTTTTGTTTTTGGATCATTATTCTCAGTTTGTTTGGGTTTATCCTTTAGTTAATAAATCTGATGTTTTGTCTAAATTTAATTTGTTTCGTAGCTTTGTTTGTACTCAATTTAAATGTGAAATTAAGTCTTTTTAGTGTGACCATGGTGGGGAATTTGACAACCATGCTTTTTAGAAGATATTTCTGATAATAGGATTCAATTTAGATTTTCTTGTCCTCGTACCTCTCAACAAAACGGGAAATCCGAAACGATGATTAGAACTATCAATAACCTTATCCGTACTTTGTTATTTCAAGCACATCTTCCCCCCTAATTATTGGACTGAGGCTCTTAATATAGTTGTTTATCTTTTAAATATGTTACCCTCACGTGCCATTGACAATGAAGTCCCATTTACTCGCCTTTTTGGATTAACCCCTGACTATAATCTCTTACGTACCTTTGGGTGTCTTTGTTATCATCACATCGATGCTAATAACAAACTTGGTGCTCGGGCTACACCTTCCCTTTTCTTAGGTCATGCCACAAATAATCGTGGTTATCGTTGTTTAGATTTGAACACTAATAAAATCATTCTTTCACATCATGTTACTTTTGATGAGACTGTTTTCCCGTTTGCCACAAAGACATCCTCTACCATCACTCCCAGTGCCAGTTTCTCTTATGAATTTTTGGATGACTCATCTAATGTCATTTCCAATAGTCTAAGATTGTCTCCCACCACTTCACTTAATGTTCCAACTGCTCCTCAAGATGTCCCTACATCTGATGCACCTGTTGAGCCTCTTAGCCCACCTTCTGCGTCACCTATTACACCAACTTTATCACCTACTGCCCCCGCTATACCACCTACTCCATTTTCACCACCCACTTCCGTCTTTGTTTCCCATGATACACCACCTCCACCTTTTCCCCCACCCACTGTTTTGATTCACCCCATGGTCACATGTTCTCGTGTCGGGACTACTCATCCTAATCCTCGTTATGCTGGTCATGTGTCTACAATTTCTCCTTTACCTCGGTCTTATAATGATGCATTTCATGATCCCAATTGGCAAAATGCTATGTGTGATGAGCACGATGCACTTATTAAAAAGAAAACTTGGACTCTTGTACCAAAACCCCAGGATGCGAATATTATTCACAGTATGTAGTTGTTTCATCACAATTATTTAGCGGATGACACTCTTAGTCGTTACAAGGATCGTCTTGTTGCGAATGGTAGTAATCAGATAGAGGGTGTTGATGTTGATGAGACATTAAGTCCAGTTGTTAAACCCGGCACTATTTGGATAGTTCTTAGTTTAGCTATTTCTCAACATTGGCCGGTTCATCAGCTAGATGTCAAGAATGCTTTTTTACATAGAGATTTGGCTGAGACAACTTGTATGTATCAGCCACCTGGGTTTCGTGATTCTGTTCATCCTGATTATGTCTGTTTATTACAACGATCTCTGTATGGTCTTAAGCACGCCCCTCGGGCATGGTTTCAGCGGTTTGCTACTTACATACTACTGTTGGCTTTTGTCCTAGCCGCTGTGAGTCCACTTTATTTATTTACAGACAGGGTGATGATACTGCATTTTTGTTACTATATGTGGATGATATTGTGCTCACTGCTTCATCTGATGGTTTATCACAGCGGATTATTGCTTCTTTACATAAGGAGTTCTCTATGACTGATTTAGGTGCTCTTAATTATTTCTTGGGTGCTTCAGTTACGCGTGACTCTTCTGGGATATTTTTGTCATAACGTAAGTATGCTATGGAGATATTGGAACGTGCACATATGGCTGGTTGTAACACTTCCCGGACTCCTGTTGACACTGAGTCTAAATTAGGCGACGATGGTGATCCGGTTTCTGATCCTAAGTTATATCGGAGTCTTGCTGGTTCTCTGCAGTATCTTACCTTTACTAGACCCGATATTTCTTATGCAGTGCAACAGGTTTGTCTTAACTGGATATTGAGGTATGTTCGGGGTACATTAGACAATGGTTTGCAGTTGTTTTCATCATCAACTTCTTCTTTGGTTGCTTATTCTGATGCTGATTGGGCTGGCTGCCCTACTACTCGGAGATCGACTTCCGGCTATTGTGTTTTTCTGGGCAACAATTTCCTTTCCTGGTCTTCTAAGCGCCAACCGACGCTTTCTTGTTCCAGTGCTGAGGCAGAGTATCGTGGTGTTGCCAATGCTGTTGCTGAGACTTGTCAGTTGCGGAATCTTTTGCGTGAGTTGCACACACCTTTGTCTTCTTCTACGCTAGTCTACTGTGATAATGTTAGTGCCGTTTACTTATCTTTGAATCCGGTTCAGCATCAACGTACGAAGCATATAGAGATTGATATTCATTTTGTACGGTATTTAGTTGCTGCTGGTCAAGTTAGAGTGCTTCATGTACCGTCGCGTTATCAGTATGCAGATATTTTTACCAAAGGCTTACCATCTGTTTTGTTTCAGGAATTTCGGACTAGTTTGAGTGTCTGATGTCCTCCCGCTCCAACTGCGGAGGAGTGTTAGTCGTATGTATTTAGAGTCCATGTATATTTTGTATGGGCTAAGGCCCAAAGTCTAGAATACTCTTGTATATATACCACGGTTTATGATCAATGACAGACACGATTCACCTCATTAACCATCAATAGATACAGACCATAACCAAAGCCTAATTTTGTGATAAATTCATACTGTAAATAAACCATTTCAAAGAAGATAACATATACATATCATTACACTACTAATGCCATATGTATGGAAAAAAAAAAAAAAGTAGTTGATCGATGTTAGAAATAGTTTGCTAAACAGAAAGTAAGGATATAAATTAGTGCCGTATGTAGTTTAGAAATGGTTTGTTTGGTACTGGTATCATCTTCACAAACCATCCAATAGGCCACGATAGAGCAGCAACCCCTATGCATATTCCCCACTGCTGCCCGTTTAATCTCTCCGTATCAGCAAACTTCTTTAACAACTCCACCATCACGATGTGTAGAACGATAGTCATCCCAATGATTCCAAGAAAAAGCCGGTTTTTGTGAATGCCTTTGAATATGTTCCTCTTCTCCAACTTCCTTGAGTTAAACACGTTAAACACTTGACATAGCACGAAAGTATCAAAGATAATAGTATCCTTCACTCTCTCGTTCACATTAAAGATGGCCTTGCCCTTGAACTGGAATGTTAATAGAACGATAATCTGAAAAAGAGATTGTGCCAATAGGTTTCTCCACATAATGTTGGTGATCAAAGGCTCAACACGACCCACGGGCGGCTTATTTAATAGCTCATTAGTGGGTCGTTCTGTAGCGAGTGCAAGTGCTCCCAATATGTCCTTGATTAAGTTAACCCATAACAACTGGACCGCTGTTAGAGGGACAGAGCCAGAAGTAACGGCTGCAATGAAGTTAATAACTAGCGCTGCAACGTATGCCGTGAGTTGAAACTGAATGAGCTTCTGAATGTTGTCGTACACGCAACGTCCCCACATCAAAACAGTAGAAACAGAGGCGATATCGTCATCTAAGATGACAATATCCGAGCTTTGTTTAGCTACTTCCGTCCCTTGAATCCCCATCGAAAGTCCTACATCGGCTTCTTTTAGTGCCCGTGCATCGTTAGTCCCATCACCAGTAACAGCAACCACATGTCCTTTTCGTTTCAAGCATTGCACCATTAGAAGCTTATCAAAAGGCGACGATCTTGCCATCACGCGGATAGTGTCAACTTTGAGCATTCTCTCTTCATCTGTGTATTCACGAAACTCGACGCCTTCCACAACTTCTTCTTCACATACTTCTTGACCGGGTTCTAGTATCCCGCATTCTGTTGCTATTGCTTTCGCTGTAAAAACATTGTCTCCAGTGATCATCTTAACACCGACTCCGGCAGTCCGACAAGTGTCAATAGCTTTCTTGGCTCCAGGTCTACACTGGTCTTTCAGACCGGCAATCCCGAGCAATGTTAAACCTTCTTCAGTCAACCTCTCTGCATGAACTTGCTTATGCGCGAAAGCAATGCACCTAAGACTACTTGCTGCCATTCCTTTGATTATATTCTCCAATTGTGTCCTCATATTGTTATCTATTACCTTTAAACAACCGTTGCGCTCATAATAACTCGTGCACATCGCGAGCACCATCTCTGCAGCTCCTTTCCAGTGAACATGAACTGTGTTATCGTCGTTTCTCCTAATCAAAATACCGCTTCGTTTTTTCGTTGAGTTAAAACTCTCGACATGTAAAACAGTAGAAGTTTGTTTTAGTTTGTCTATGTCCATATAAATATCCACAACAGCCCATGACAAAATTGCTTTCTCGGTTGGGGACCCTGAGTACTCAGGTACGGTTCTCGAGAAGAAAACCGTACCTGTCGTATTTAAACCGACTCCTTGATGAATCAGTCCAAGAACTTGATCTGCTACAACATTTGGTGAACATTGTTCTTTTATGTTCTCGGCCCCCAGCCAAAACTTTGTTACGGTCATTTGATTCATTGTCAAAGTACCCGTTTTATCGGTGCATATAAAACTGGCTGAACCCATGGTTTCACAAGCGGATAGTTTACGAACCATGGCATGCTCTTTCATCATTCCATTCATACAGAACGCGAGTGTGAGGGTCATGGGTAATGGTAGTCCTTCGGGTATATCAACTGCAACTATATTTAATGCAGTCAAAAGTGTACCCAATACGACCTTAAGTATCTCATTTATGCTTGTATGTTTTCCGTTATATTTGCGGTTACCATTTTCGTCTTCAGAGTGTCCAGTAAAGTAACGAACTAACATAATGAAAAGTACTAAAAACGAGACCGCAAGACCAACTTTACTTATCAAAGATGTTAGTTTGTTGAGACGGGATTTTAACGGTGTTTCTTTAGTGTTTTTGTTACCCGTTATCGAGCTCATCATTTCCCCCCAAGCGGTGTTCATCCCAACCGATAACACTAGCATTCGAGAATACCCATCAGCAACTTTCGAGCCCGAAAACAAGAACGGGTTTACGGAATTAACTTTGATATGCTCACTTTCACCCGTCATGCTTGACTCATCAATTAGTAACGTATGACCATCAACGAACAGCCCATCCGCAGGGATTTGATCTCCTATTTTTAGAATGACAATATCGCCAACGACAATATCAAATATCGATATGTTTTGTTGTCTTGCATCTCGTACCACGTCGATTTTTATGTTGTTACTAATTTTCGACAAGTTGTCGAATTGTTTTTCTTGTCGAAAGTTAATAATCGCGGTCACGGCGATAACTATGAACACCGCGAGTAGAATGCTCCCGCCTTCACACCATCCCTCTTTCATTCCATCTTCGTTGATACCAATACCAAGTGAAAGAACCACGCACCCCATCAGTATCATTGTCTTGACGTATTTAAATGCCTCGTATATGAAATAAAACAACCCCTTCGAAGGCTGTTTTACATAAGTATTTGAACCGAACACACTTTTACGTTTGTCTATATCTTGACTATTAATCCCATGGTCAAGATCAGTGACAAGGGCTTCCGCTAAGCCCTTGACACCATCTAACTTGGCAAGAGTTATCAAGTCCTTGTTTTTTAGGGTGTCAATGATCAGTGTCTTATCAACTTTATAAAGTTTATCAGACACCTCATTGATACCATCTTCAGGAACGATGAGTTGTGAAATGATTTTGGAACGCGAGGGGTCTATCAATGACTTGGAGACCGAGTTTTTCGCAGAAGAGACCATGGTGTTTGAGAAGTAGATAGTGAGGTATGCACGACGCCATCTGTTCTTAGCATTCGTTAGTGTGGTTGTGTTTATGTTATGAAGCATAATTCCTATGTCGTATTGTTGAATCTCAAGTAATTATAACTAATGAAATATGAATTGAAAATATAAGAGTGAATATAATATTCGAAGGTCAATCGATTATTTATATGTAACCGTAGCATGTTTGCATATGAAACTTCGAGGAAACTGGTGAAATTTACTACTACGTATCTATCTATACTTTGCTCGTATGAAACCCATAGAGGCCATTACATGTAACCCATTGCATGTTTGATAGTCACTATCTATATATTTCATCCGTCCCAAAATATAAGTACAGTTTAACTTTTTTAATTGAAATTTAATTTTAAATATTTTTTGTTGTATTATTTAATACTTAATGCAAAATATATAGATAGATAGTGTTTTATATGTATTTTTATTTAGTATTATTTTTATCAAGTGATATATATAATACAAACAAGAAAATTTAAAGTATCGATATATAAAGTCAAACTGTATTTATATTTTGGGACGGATGTAGTACTTTGCGCGTATGTAACCCATTGCAGCCTCGTAACTCAAAAACTTAAAATTAAGATGTAACCCATGGCAAGTTTGTATATGAAACTTCGAGGAAACTGGTGAAATACTTTGCTAGTATGAAACACATAGAGGCCATTACATGTGCATGTTTGAAAGTCACTATCTATATACTTCATCCGTCCCAAAATATAAGTATAGTTTAACTTTTTTAATTGAACTTTGACCATAAATATTTTTCGTTGTATTATTTCATACTTGATGCAAAATATAAAAATGGATAGTTTTTATATATATTTTCGTTTGATATAATTTTTATCAAGTGATATATATAATACAAACAAAAATATTTAAATATCGATATAAAAAGTCAAACTTATATTTTGGGACGGATGTAGTACTTTGCGCGTATGTAACCCATTGCAGCCTCTCAACTCAAAAACTTAAAATTAAGATGTAACCCAGGGCAAGTTTGCATACCAAACTTCGAGGAAACTGGTGAAATTTACTACTACGTATCTATCTATACTTTGCTCGTATGAAACCCATAGAGGCCATTACATTTAACCCATTGCATGTTTGAAATTCGCTATCTATATACTTTGCGCGTCCATTGCAGTCTCTCAACTCAAAAACTTAAAATTAAGATGTGACCCATAGCAAGTTTGCCTATGAAACTTCGGGGAAACTGGTGAAATTTACTACTACGTATCTATCTATACTTTGCTCGTATGAAACCCATAGAGGCCATTGACCCATTGCATGTTTGAAATTCACTATCCATATACTTCATCCGTCTCAAAATATAAGTATAGTTTGACTTTTTAAATTGAACTTTGACAATAAATATTTTTTGTTTTATTATTTAATACTTGATGCAAAATATATAGGTGGATAGTGTTTTATATGTATTTTCATTTGGTATAATTTTTATCAAGTGATACAAATAATACAAACAAAAATATTTAAAGTCAAAGTTCGATATAAAAAGTTAAACTGAACTTATATTTTGGATCGGATGTAGTACTTTGCGCGTATGTAACCCATTGCAGCCTCTCAACTCAGAAACTTAAAATTAAGATGTAACCCATGGCAAGTTTGCATATGAAACTTCGAGGAAACTGGTGAAATTTACGTATCTATCTATACTTTGCTCGTATGAAACCCATAGAGGCCATTACATGTAACCCATTGCATGTTTGAAATTCGCTATCTATAATTCTATATACTTTGCGCGTCCATTGCAGTTTCTCCAACTCAAAAACTTAAAATTAAGATGTAACCCATAGCAAGTTTGCCTATGAAACTTCGAGGAAAATGGTGAAATTTAGTACTACGTATCTATCTATACTTTGCTCGTATGTAACCCATAGTGGCCATTACATGTAACCCATTGCACGCTTGAAATTTACTATCTATCTATATACTTTGCTCGTATGCAACCCATTGCAGTCTCTCAACTCAAAAACTTAAAATTAAGATGTAAAACATATAAATCTTTCGGTACCAACCAATTTAACATACATTTCAAAATCTGAAAATTAAATAATACAACATTAAATACACTCAAAAACTTCAAATTGAATACAACCTATAAAGCTTTAGGTACAAACCAATTAAACATATCTATGGCACAAGTATAAACTAACTAAACACAATTATTAATTTTATTTTTAAAATACTATTAAAATATATATATATATATATATATATATATATATATATATATATATATATATATATATATATATATATGTTATTACGCACATTATACAAACTAATAAAACATAAAAAGTTTTATACGATTTATATGCTAATAAGTTGATAGTACATATGATTTTGAAAATCGGACCAACAGGTTCAACCGGAATCCGGAGTAGCCATCGGTTTGGCTAGCAAATAAAAGCCGTTAAAAAACGAAATGAAGAGGACCATTCGGAACCGGTAACAACGGGTGAACCGGGTCGCACTAGAATATTTTTTCTTTGGATAATCAGTTCGTCATTGTTTTTTTATTAATGCTTAAACTTTAATCACAGAGTATTCGCCTCTGCAACACGCTAGTCATACGTAACCATTGCATGTTGCATATGAAACTTCGAGGAAACTGGTGAAATTTAGTATCTATCGAATATCATCTTATCGTACGCTTTTTGATATTGCAAAAAAAAAAAAAAAAAAAAAAAAAAAAAAAAAAAAAAAATATATATATATATATATATATATATATATATATATATATATATATATATATATATATATATATATATATATATATATATTGAAGTTAAAAAATATAATTAGTTCTGTTAAAACGTTGCTTTACTATTTTTGTCTAAAACATGTTTTCGATGTGTTACAGGAAAATCAGAATATAACAGTGTTTATATCGTATTTTACCTAAGGGAGAATTGCATATATATCCACTAAAACTTAAATACTTGTAAAGGTGAGTGCTTATTGACTTACACTAATGTACTAAAACATTAGGGTTTTTTCTCTTCCCTTGGAAGAGAAAAAGGAGATTCCGGCTGCCATCAAATCCCTAACCGTTCATTCTATATAACTCGATTCCTCTTGTTTAATACTCCTACATCTATCATCTATGATCGTTCTTAGGGGTTTAAACGTACAATTGCTTTTTGAGTTTTTTTTTGAGGATTATGGGATTACGGTCAGAATGTTTTGTCTATTGACACCCTCTTTATCTTGTGGCTGATTTTTTTGGTGGGACGGCAGGCAGTGCTAGGGGTGAGCAATCCCGACCGAATACCAAAATCCTAAAAAAAATGACCAAAAATGAGTGTCCCGAAACCGAACCGACCACACTCGGGATTTAGATTGATTGATCTGTTTAATTAATTTAGCCAATCATGTTTTCGAATCTTGTTTCTTACAGATTCGATTGGAGGCGCGGCTTATTTCAGCTGTTGTTATTATCAAGACCCTTACTGCTATTAGGGTTTCATGCGTATTAGCCCTAGTTTGTTATGATTTAGGGTTTTGATCGGTTTTTTTTACCCTATATCTATTGGATCAACTGGATTGGTTCGTGAGTTGCTGGAGGGGCGAGGTTTGATCATGCATACTCTAGGCCTTGGTTGGTCTTGTGCATGTGTTTGGATGTATGTAATGCAAATTACAAATCTCCTACAAGTATTGACTCTTTGTTCATCTTTATGGAAGTTAGCTGTGAAGGCTATTTGGAATTGGCTTCAATGTTGGATTTCAGACTCAAGTATACCGAAGCAATTATTTGGCCTATTCATACCTGCTATGGTGATGGAGTGCCTATTTGTTTTAATAAAAATAATGTCAAAAACGTTATTTGCATTATTTGGTCTCCACATGTTTTGATAATAAAAAAATATGAAAACACGATACAGAAACTTACGGTTAATAAGTGTTTGGACAAGAGAACTCATTTACTTAACGTATCTACTACAACGTCACTTCATGTATGAACAAAGTCAATACCGACACTAGTAGAGTGATCAAAAAGTTTATTTTCACAAAACATTACATTTTTATGTATGACAAAATATTTTCACAAAAGTATTTTTGTGTTTTTAAAGAAATATTTTATTAAGAAAATACATTCAAAATTCAAATATTGTAACAACCATATTTCCTGCCCAAAACAGTAAAAGTTTTTACCAGATAAACTTTCACCACGTCATGACAAAAAGAGGAGCGTCTGTCGGGATGGTCCCTTAAATGATTGACGGTCCCTTAGTGATAAAGGATCGTCATAAGTTTAAGGGACCATCACCTTCTCTCCTGCCGTCTATAAATACTGAACTGTTCCCTTTTAGAAAATGAAGCATCTTTGCATAATAACCTTCTTTTTCTTTCTTTCTTCTTCTTTGATCACTATAACATGTCGGGTTATGTTTACAAGTGATTCTCGTATCCTCTACATCAAAGTGCAAGAGAAGAACACTCGAAGTCATCAAGAATCGATGTTTTATTGAGTTCACACACAAACGTAACAAGTGTTACGATTCTATTCTTCCTCCAACTCTCTCATTTGTAAATATTGTAATATTGTAAATCCGACTTGTGTGTGAGTCGTGACTAGATGTGTTAAGGTGAACTTGGACATAGGTAAAAGTCCAAGAAGTGTTGTATCTAGATTATACTTTGTAATAGTTGAGTGTTGTGGTGTAAAGGCTAGAACTTAGTGGAGTTCTAGTGTGAAGATTAGGACTTAGTGAAGTCCGTGTGTGAAGACTTGAATGGGTGAAGGTTCAAGTGAACGGGAGTGCTCGTTCGTATGAAGACTTGGAATGTGTGTCGATTCAAGAGGGACAAAACGTAAACACCAATAAAATCACATCAATATCCACTAGAACAAAAAGTGGAATTGGTTACACCAAATATGTGTGACGATATACATATAGTCACACATGGTTTTTTTCGTGTGTGTGACTAAAGGTGGTGTGACCATAGGGTACCTACGGTCACATGTTTTGGTTCTTTTTAGTCTCACTTACAAAAGAGTAACCGAAACATTAAAATGTGTGACTAAATAGGTACAATTTTAGTTGGATTAATCAGCTTTGTGTGACCAAAAACTCTTATAGTCACACGAAGCATTTTCTTTTTGTATATTTAGTCACATACAATTAACCATAAAGTGGCAAAAAGTGTTAATAAGTGTGACCATATGGTGTTGAAAGTGAAGAAATGTATGGTTTGTGTGACTATAGATCATCCAATTGCCACATAAATTTGGTTTTTGTGTGGCCTTTTGTACCATTTAGTCACACAAATCATTTTTCTTTTGGGTATTTAGTCACATACAATTAAACACAAAGTGGCCAAAAATATGAATAAGTGTGACCATATGTTCTTTAAAGTGAAGTAATGTGTGGTTTGTGTGACTATTGATCATCCAATGGCCACATTCATTGTATGTTTGTGTGGCCTTTTATTACATTTAGTCACACAAATCATTTTTCTTTTGGGTATTTAATCACATACAATAAATCATAAAGTGGCCAAAAGTGTGAATAAGTGTGACCATATGGTGTTTAAAGTGAAGAAATGTGTGTTTTGTGTGACTATTGATCATCCAATGGCCACATGAATTTTATTTTTGTGTGGCCTTTTGTTACATTTAGTCACACAAAGCATTTTTTTTTGGTATTTAGTCACATACAATTAATCATAAAGTGACCAAAAGTGTGAATAAGTGTGACCATATGGTGTTTAAAGTGAAGAAATGTGTGTTTTATGTGACTATTGATCATCCAATGGCCACATGAATTTTATTTTTCTGTGGCCTTTTGTTACATTTAGTCACACAAAGCATTTTTCTTTTGGGTATTTAGTCACATACAATAAATCATAAAGTGACCAAAAGTGTGAATAAGTGTGACCATATGGTATTTAAAGTGAAGAAATGTGTGTTTTGTGTGACTATTGATCATCCAATGGCCACATGAATTTTATTTTTGTGTGGCCTTTTGTTACATTTAGTCACACAAAGCATTTTTCTTTTGGGTATTTAGTCACATACAATAAATCATAAAGTGGCCAAAAAGTGTGAATAAGTGTGACCATATGGTATTTAAAGTGAAGAAATGCGTGTTTTGTGTGACTATTGATCATCCAATGGCCACATGAATTTATTTTTTGTGTAGCCTTTTGTTACATTTAGTCACACAAAGCATTTTTCTTTTGGGTATTTAGTCACATACAATAAATCATAAAGTGGCCAAAAGTGTGAATAAGTGTGACCATATGGTGTTTAAAGTGAAGAAATGTGTGTTTTGTGTGACTATTGATCATCCAATGGCCACATGAATTTTATTTTTGTGTGGCATTTTGTTACATTTAGTCACACTAAGCATGTTTTCTTTGGGTATTTAGTCACATACGATTAAGCATAAAGTGGCCAAAAGTGTGAATAAGTGTGACCATATGGTGTTTAGAGTAAAGAAATGTGTATTTTGTGTGACTACTAATCATCCAATGGCCACTTGAATTTTATGTTTGTATGGCCTTTTATAACATTTAGTCACACAAAGCATGTTTCTTTTGGGCATTTAGTCACATAAAATTAAACATAAAGACTAAAAGTGCGAATAAGTGTGACCATATGGTATTTAAAGCGAAGAAATGTGTATTTTGTGTGACTATTTTTCATCCAATTGCCACATAATTTTTTTTGTGGCTTTTTGTAACATTTAGTCACACAACGAATTAAGCAAACTGTAACAAAAAATGTTAATAAGTGTGACTATATGTATCTTTTAGTCACATTTAAAAAATTAATATATATCAAAACAAATTCAAATACAACAAAATTGGAATTTATATAATTGAACCAGATATAAAAATGGACCTCCTTTTATAGAACAAGGAGTCCTAGTCGGACTACAATACTTTCTAAGTATCTATAATCTTTTACATAAACAACTAATACGTATCATATAAGCAGTACTAACTATATAAACAAACAGTACTAACTTATAACTAACAGTTGTAACTAATACACTAGCAGTATTAACTTCGAGCGGTCTTAACTTCGTACTAGCTGTACTAACTTTCACTAGAAGTATATCATAAAATGGATCTAGCAATACTTCGATGTGGATCTTCCTTCTTAAAATGGATCTGGTAGCTTCATTATCTTGTTGAGCATAATCATGCATCTCTTGCAAATGGACCTTGATCTGTGCAAAAATCAAACCAAACTCAACTCTAAACGGGTTTGTACCAAAAATCAAACCAAACAAGCACACCCTTAACAAGATTCTCACCACACAAAATAGGTCCAAAAACGTTTTTAAATCCATATTTTAATCACTTTTTAACCAAAATTAGTATCCACGAAAACTATTAACAAGCCGCTAGATATACTCGGTTTTAACTACAAATAATAATAAGTTGGATTTGTGTGTTTGTCGGCTTACCAGGCCATGGTAGTTGTGGCGGAGGTTTTTGGGGAGCTGCTTCAAGACCCCTTAAGCGATCGCGAAATCTATAGGAATGATAAAACAAGTTGCTACAACTCATTAACTCGTTCTCAGAACTACTTTTAAATGGGCAACAAAGACTACTCACAAAGTTTCACTCAATAAATAATCAGTTACTCACCAAGCAGGGATAAAAACAGTGTGTCCTGCTCCTTTAGTAGTCATGCTTGCATAATCTTCAGACCTAGAAGTAAAGTATAAAAGATTTAATTTGTTTGATCAACTAGTTGTAAGCTATGCAGAAACTTAGCTCTACTCACCTCGATTTAGGCACAGGAGTCACTCATGCTTTTGAGACCGCTACTTGTGTTGCAAGATCATGTACATGATTACAATTTGTCTAAATCAAAGATTCTGTATATATGCTAAATCATGTTAATTGTTTGTAACAAGTGGGAAAAAATGTACAATAAATA
This sequence comes from Artemisia argyi, assembly GCA_030686995.1. NCBI lineage: Eukaryota > Viridiplantae > Streptophyta > Magnoliopsida > Asterales > Asteraceae > Artemisia > Artemisia argyi. Next base: position 176,608,508 of record CM060682.1, read on the forward strand.
GTTAGTTACTCACTAATACGGGACCAACTCTGTGGTGGTTCGTGTTGTTCCGGTTGTCATGGATGGATTCATTTCAGGCCTAGACAGAAAAGGTGCAAGAGATTGATTTAATAAGGGAATGTAAATTAACATACATTACAGATTATCTACATACAATAAGCTAAGATGTTAAGTTATGTACATATCAAAAAGTAAGAAACCACAAACTGCTAGATTGTGGTGATTCACCATTGCTATGCAAATGCTAAATGCGATAATGGAAAGCAGAACATTAATTGACAGGAAATAAATGATACAATTTTACGTGATAAGGAAATTAGATTTGACAGAAAAATCATATAACAATTGCTGCTTGGGCGAAAAGTAATATCATCAATCTTTTCCCTGAAGACATTAAATCATATAACAATTCAGGTAGGTATCTTGTGTGACATTTGCTAAAGATAAAAATATACATCGGAAAAAAAAAAAAAAAAAGCATGTAACAGAAATTTGTATTGCATATGTTCCAAAAAAACTTTCATCTGTTCAGAAAATACAATTACATGACAGACTCCACCTTTTAGGATCTAAAACTTGAATGAATCAGAAAAAAATTAAAAAAAAAGTATAAAAAAATAAAAAATAACAATACTATCATAATATCAGAAACTCAAATAGTTGACCGTAAACATAATAAAACCATGGCAGTTGATTCCAGAATGAAAGTATTAAATTATGCGGATGCTTGATCATAAGACATGGTATTTAGTTCCAGGAAGGACATAGAATGATAGAAAAATGATAAAAAGCAGCCAATCAAACAACATGGAGAGAAACAAATTCAGGATTACATTGTGTATATACCATGTTGCTTCATTATAGGAGAGCCCTTGCCACTTAACCAAGTATTCTTGCACTTCCAAACCTTCGCTGATCCTGTCAGCAATTATTCTCTCAACCTAATTAGAGCAAATAGAAATTACTATGTTATACACAGAAGTATAAAAATTGATAAGGAAAATAAAAATTGGAAAATCCGTAGAACCTGAGAATTCTGCTTCATAAGATCCAAATCCATCTCCTTGCTCACATCAAAACTAAAAACGAACCCATTATCAAACCTCGATTTACAACCCCAAATAAACACTGCTTTTAAAGGCGGTAGAGGTGGCGTCTTCATGGCTGCAGCGGCCGGAGAGTGGTGGCAGTGGCCGGAGATGTAGAGAAAGAACGGGGATGATCAGTTGTGATGGTGGTTGTGGTGTTGATGGTGATGGCGACTGCCGGAGGTGGCCGTAGCAGAGGTGGTGGCCAAATTATTTGGTAGTGGCGGCTATTATGGGAGGAGGAGGAGGGAGGAGAGTTATAAGAATGTATGTTTAGGGTTTTCAAAATGGTTATATAAAAAGAACCAGTTTTTTTAGTTTTTGGTATGATTCAATTTCGTTCAAGTTTTTTTACTCACAATTTTAGGGGGAAGTGAAATTTTTTATTTATGCGGGAACTAAATATTGATTTTAGTGTTGATATAAATAATGTTTAAAAACGTTATTAATATTTCTCAATAAACCTATGTTTTGATAATCACAAAACTCAAATCAAATTAAGTCAAGATTAAGACTTAAACAAGTATTTAGTAACAAATATTTACCTCTACATCTAATATCACTTAAGGTATGCATAAACTAAGCATCTTATGCATTACATGATCAAAGGAAACCTTGTCTTAAGACATAACATTTTATAAAATGATATTAACATTTTATATATATTTGTAAATCATTTTTGGTATTGTTGTATTAAACTACAAAGATATGATTTCAAATTTCCAACCAAAAAGGGCAAATTTTATCCAGAAAAACTTTTCCAACATTCAGTAGGGCGGCCCCATTAATTACACTAGGCGGCCGATAAGGGGACCGCCCCCTAATTAAGGGGACCGGCACGCTCCTGAACAGTATTTTCTGTCCCTTTAAATACTGGATCATGCCACATATTTTTCTCACCTTTTTGCACTAAAAACTTTCTGATCTAACCTCGATTTCTATATTAAAAATCCTTTGATCATATAATTCATAAGTCTATGTTTCCAAGTGATCCAAAGCTTCATTCACTCAAGTGCAAGAAGAAGAACACTCCTCTACATCCATTTAATTGTAGTAGTGTTGTGATTAGCTATTTTCATATTGTAGTAGTGCTAGATATTTGTAAAAGTGTTGTGAGAACTTGTTGATTGTAGAAACTAGGTGTGTTGTAAAGTAGTGTAGTAGTTGTGATTTAGTTGTGCATAGAAGAAGGTGTGAAGTTGACAAGAAGAAAAGGTGTGAAGCTTTCTTGAAGAAGTTGTGAAGGTGTGAAGAAGGTGTGAAGTCTTGAAGAAGTTGTGAGATTAGTTCTAGCTACGATTAGAACTCGACATTTAGCTTAATGTCGTTAACTTGTGTAAGCCAAGGTGTGTAAGGTTTCTCCACCATAAGGAGTTTGTTGACATAGTGAAGAAAACTCTCGAGTGTGGTACTCGGGGAGTGGAGTAGGGCAAGGAAGGTGTCCTTGTAGCCGAACCACTATAAATTCGTGTGTTGTGGTTTGATCTTTCTGACTCTATCTTTTCTTCATTCTATTTCAATACTTTCATTATTAGATTAGACTTGCTTATATTAGTTGTTACTTGAACTCACTTGAGATCGAATCGAAAGTTTTTATGAGCTACAAAATATTTTGGAAATAAATTTAAAAAGGACGTAAAACTATTCAACCCCCTTCTAGTTTTCCACAATTGGTATCAGGAGCCACGTCTAGCAAGATCTTTAAAATATATTGTATTTTAAAACTTGTAACGATCTATGGAACCTGAAAAATATTTAGAAGGGCAATCTATGCAAAGACCACCACTATTTGAAAGTGATGGATTTTTATATTGGAAAAATCAATTCGAAACTTATGTGAAGTCAAAAGATCTAGATCTTTGGCATGTTATTACTAATGGCCTATTCAAAATAACCCTGAAACAATGAAAGATGAAATCGTACCCTTTGAAAAACAAAATGATGATTTAAAAAGAAAACTTGCTAAAAATAATGAAGCAAAAATGGTTATTTATAATGCGCTACCACGTAAAGAGTACGAAAGGATCTTTATGTGTGAAACCACAAAAGAAATTTGGAACTCTTTATTAATAACTCACCAAGGTAATAGTCAAGTCAAGGATAATAAGATAGATCTATTTATTCAACAATATGAGCAATTCACGATTCCGGAAGAGGAATCAATTGATAATGCTTTTGCTAGATTTAACACTATCATCACAAGTTTAAAAGCACTTGATGAGAATTTTTCTAGTAAGAATTTTGTCAGGAAGTTTCTTAGGGCTCTTCACCCAAAATGGCGAGCTAAAGTGACGGCTATTGAAGAATCAAAGAATTTGTCAACATTACAACTTGATGAATTAATTGGAAATTTAAAAGTCTACGAAGCAATTATAAAGAAAGATTTCGAAATGGTCAAAGGAAAACGAGAGCAAAGCAAGTCAATCGCCTTGAAAGCTAGAAAGGAATCTAGTATCGAAGATAGCTCATCTTCCGAAAGTGATGACGAAGAATATGCCATGGCCGTAACAGATTTCAAGAAATTCTTCAAAAGGCGAGGAAGATTGGTATGACAACCACATGATGAAAAGAAAGCATTTCAAAAGAGTAAGGATGACAAGAATAACAAGAATGAATGGAAATGTTTCAAGTGTGGTGAACCAAATCACCTCATTGGAAAATGTCCAATGATGACAATAGATCAAAATCAAAGAGCATTTGTTAGAGGAGCTTGGAGTGATAGCGATGAAGATGAGAAAGAAACGACAAAGGAAGAGAAGTGTCTTATGGCGAAGACATCAAATGAGGTACGTTCCGAAACCGAATATTTTAGTGATGAAAATTTATCATTAGATGAAAAAAGACTTAGATAATGAATATAATAGACTATGCAAATTAGGACAACTAGTAATGGCCAAAAATAAATCACTAAAATACATAAACAATCAATTGAAAAATGAAGTACTAGAACTAAAAATTAAAATACATCAATTGAAAAAGGTAAAGAAATTTTTGAAGAATGTAAATCATGTCAAGAGCTTAAAGGTGAAAACGAAATACTCAGGGAAGAAATTCACAAACTTGATAAATTTGAAAATAGTAGTCACTCACTTAGTAAAATAATAAGTATTCAAAGAGTATCCGGAGATAACACCGGTTTAGGATTTAACTCAAATGAAGCTTCAACAAGCGAGATTAAAAATGTCAAATTCGAAAATGAACTTAATGAACAAAAACCTCTAAAATCTAATCCTAAGTATATACTTATTAATGATAGAAAAATACGTCTTGCCAACAATGAAGAAGTAAAAGCTTTTTATAAACCGTCTTTAAAAACTGAAGTAGGATCTTCTAAACCTAAGACAAGATCTAAAACTCCACCACCTAGAAAACCAAATAACCCTCATCCTAGGTCTAAAACACCTCGACCAAGAAGAAACCAAAATAGGCAAAACTATAATAATAATAGTAATCAAATGTGGAACTATCAACAAAGCTACAATCCTTGGGGTATACTACCACCTTTCATGCATCCTAGTCAAATGTTAAACATGTTTGCACCAAACAACTTTGGACCAAAGAGGCAATGGGGACCGAATAACTAGATGAACATTCCTTGAGGCAATCTTGAAGTTTTTCTCAACGTAGACTTTTTCAAAGTCTATATGTCATCTTGAAGATTTTGAAGATTTTTGTTGAAGACCACCGGGTACGCCATTCTTTCATAACTCATTGCCATGCTTAGATAAATATGCTTTGTTTGATTACGTTGTTTGTATAGATATTAGCTTGCTATTTTCCTCTATTTGTTCGATCATATATATATATATATATATATATATATATATATATATATATATATATATATATATATATATATATATATATATATATATATATATATATATATATATTCTCATACTTATTATATTAGATATATATACATATATATATACATACTTGCACATAACCTAGATACGTCATTAGTTGACTTTGTAGAACTCCAGGAAATTGTTCGTTATCGAACCCTTTCCTTCCCCCTCGTGTTACTTTTGATCTTTTACGTTCAACACGAAATTCTATTATGTCCACTTTTAGAAAACTCATGATAATGAAGGGATATGAGTCAAGTGGACTATTATCATGTAAGAACGCCTTCGCACGTGAACACTATGGATGAAACAAACTCCTTTCGCCGACTATATTCTATCTTCGTTATCATCTCTCAAACCTCACCTATTTACTCATCATTCACTTACATATATATATATATATATATACACATACTCACATATTCCCGAACACACCTCAAACCCTTCATCAACTTAATACCTTGATTATTTTGTCCAAAATTGTCAAAGGAACATTTTAATTATCGATACGTTAATTAAAAATTGTTAAGTACTTCGTCATCGTGCCAATAAAAGCTTACGTATTTTTAATATATTACTAATCTAAATATATACATATAAATATGTTTGCTCCAGAAATTAAAACCGCGAAAATTCAAAAATTTAAAGGGCGGCCCCCTTAGTAATTAAGGGGACCGGCTTGTTATCGGGGGCGGTCCCCTTAATGTTTAAGGGGGCCGGCCATTTGATACTTTCTAATCCGTTTTCCACCTTAAATCTTTTGCCAAATACTCCATTTGTTCATAATTCCCTTCCTCACCTCTACTAAGTACGAACCAAAACAACCAAAACCATCAAAATCCTTCACCAAATCATCAATTCGGGGTTGTTTCGCAAGGGGCAAACGCTAACCAAACATATAACAACATCTTTTGTAAGTTTTCCAACATACATTTCATCACATTTCATTCAATTTGGTGTCTAATCAATAATTAGGTATTTTATTAAAATTTATTTTAATTCAAATTTTAGTGAAATAGAAGCTAGGAATTGAACAACCAAATGCTCCCCATAGGATTAGAATGATGTATTGCAACTCAAACTTAATATAACACATCACTTTGTCAAAATCTTTAATCGCCCATAAACCCTTGTTGAATTTCATTTTTCAAAAAGCACATTGTTGATATAACTTTTAAAAACTAGTTAAAACTTACTACATTATATTAGTTTAATGTTGAAAACAATCAAAACATACTTCTCAATTTGTTATAAAATGATTCATGAAGACAACATGGGCGTTTGGTTCATGAACAAATTATGATCATATGCAGTTACTTAAAACTTAAAACTAGCTCACATAATTTGTTAAAACTGTTAGAGTCAATAGATGTCATCAAGATATATAATCAATATATATATTGATGTTTTAGGTTATATTAATCTAGTTAAGGGAGCGTTTGGTTTATCTTGAAAAAGATATTTTGAAAACCAAAATTCATATTTTAACCTTTTAAACATGTTTATGCTGAGTCAAACTCTTATGAAAAAGCAAGATATATAATCTAATATATATCTAGCCTTACTTCGAAATGAATTATGATATCATACTCTTTGACATCATATATTCTAAACGAGTTTAAAATCAAAATACAAGGAACATTGTGAAACTACTTCATAGAATACATTTTTTTGGTCGAAGTAGAATTTCGTTCCACATATATTACATATAATTATATATATATATATATATATATATATATATATATATATATATATATATATATATATATATATATAACATATGCATGACAGTTGTTTTTGTCTTAATTTTATTTTTGTTGTTATATTGTTTAGGTGAAAATGCCTAAGACCACGGTTGGTGATGTCTCCAAAACCAAACAATACATTCCAAATGTTTCCTCTACTCCCGGCATGTCTCCTTCAGTTGCATGTTTCTATCATCCCATTGAAAATAGAAACATTCACGAAGGAAGAATTGTCGATCCATCTTTCTATGAATCTGATCAAACCGAACGAATGTTCTCCAATATTCGTTTTGAATGTCTTTACCAAATCAATGAACCAATCATTCCTCGTTTTATCCTCGACTTCTATAGCCAAGTGACGGTGCAAACCGATCCCTATGGTCATCTCCTTATTTCCTTCATGATCCAAAATCAATTCATCACTCTTACTCTTGCTCAATTTGGACAAATTCTTAGAATCCCATACAATGGCCAAGCCGTATTCTCAAATGAATGGGATCTTTCCTCTCTTGAAAGAAATACCTCAGGATGGCCCATACTATTCTGAGATTCCTAGTCCTGAAGACATTCGTCGACTGCTTGAACTAGAACGTCGTACGACTAATCGAATAATCAAGTCGAAGAATGTCGATATTCATGCAAATCAAATCCTCCTCAAAGAGCTAAGCCAGGATATGAAAAAGTGGGAAGAACTCATTCGCGAGAATGCGTTTGGTACTGGTGGTCACCGTGATCATGTCACGGCAAGCATTGCCCACATGTTATATTGTGTAGTTGCTGAAGAGAACTACAATTTGGCTTATCTTTTTGTTCATCGAATCATGTCCGCCAAAAACACCCCAAATGCCAATCTTCCTTACGGTATGTTCCTTACACGACTTTATCGTTATGTCATGGAACATTACCCACATCTTCAAAGAGATTACTACATGCAAATCCTTCATACTTTGAACCAACTTACTCTTGTTCGTACTCGTCGTTCTCGAAGTGACAAAGGAAAATCTCGTGTTCCTTTGTTTTCTATGCCTCATGGGTCTACATCTCATCGTGACGATGATGATGATGAGGAGGAAGACACCTCACGTGCTAGTATTCCATCCCCCACGACCTTTGTTGATAATCTTCCTGATCTTGACTATACCGAGTATCAAGTTCCTCTTCCTCATGAACGTACCGATGAACTTCTCTTCACTCGTCAAACGTCCATTATCAACCAACAACAACAAATGCATGAAGAAATTCGAGGAGGATTCAAATCCGTTGGAAAGATGTTTAGAAAGATGATTGGGAAGAAGAAGAAGTAGATGATGTTGATGTATTGCTACTTATTATTCTCTATTAGACATTTGTATGGCTTGTTATTTGTCCGATTTATTCGGAAATACTTATGTTATCTCTTGTTTATTTCTTGGATGATGCTTAGACTTTAACTATTATCATGCTACTATCTTCATCATATTTTAATGCTATGCTATGTTTCTTTCAAAAGTGGAATATAATATGTTTGTTTGCATGCATAATTTGTTTATATATATATATATTTATATATCATCATTCCTAGAGTATATACTTCTAATAGAGCTTGCTGGAAACACACACTTGAAAAATCACCCATTTCTGCAAATTTTGGATTTTTGGTCGACTGGGAAAACACCAGATGGGCGGCCCCCTTAATTTCCTAGGAGGTCCCCTTAATTATTAAGGGGGCCGGCCTACAATTAAGGGGACCGACCATCTGGAATTGGGTTTACTGTTTTCTTTTGCATCTTGTGAACTCTTTCTCTAGTATCAGCTACCATTTCCCATTTTAACCCAACTGATTTTAGAATCTCATTCAACCATTTCAAATACATACCTAAATCAACCATTTCCATACTATAAATTCCCTCCATAATCACCATTCTTCATCTCATCATTCCTCATCTAAATCATCATGACTCCACCAAGCACCTCAAACTCCAAGGCCTCTAAGAAACAAAAGATTGTCATCATCCCTCCAAAACAACTCTTCATTGACTTAACAAATGAAGACAACAAAACCCCATCACCTCCACCTAAATGCTCATCTCCAAGTGCACCTAATGCACCATCTAAAACACCTTCCACTCATGGAACTTCCTCATTCTCCATACCCTCAACCTCATCAATCAATGACTACATCAATTCACACTTGTCACCACAAATATCATCACCACATCCTACACAAGAACCTATCTCCACCCATCTTACCATCTCACTTTCACCAATAACACCACTTGATGCTCATATCTCATCTCCACCAATTACACCACCATTCTTTGTCAATCCCGTACCTTGGAGGTTACTTGAATCACATGGTGATACTTGTCTTTGTTGCATCCACAACTGAACCATAATCTTTGATCTTAAAGATGAAATTCAATATATGTTTTCATATATTGAACATTTGCTCACTAACCCACCACCACCACCAACTCCACCATCCTCTCCAATTATTCCTCCACCATAATTCTCACCCATTCCTCCACCATCACCATCATGCTCTCCAAATTCAGCATATCATATGCTTAAAAAATAAAGCCTTTACTAACCTTTTGCTTGCAAGCTCTATGAAGCCCATGTACTCTTTGCATGATGAAATATTATTCTAGTTGTTAGTTTATGTAATAGCTGTCCTACTTGTAATCTTTATTATTGCTACTTGTATTGTTGTGTCTTGACACAACTATTACTTTAATATGAATGCTTCTTTTCAAACATGCTTAATTATATTCTTATCACCTTATATATATTTGCATGCATATACTTGTGCTTCTAATATTTTTGTTTTGTAAAGCATTCCATAGCTCGTTCTCTTGGTGCCCCCAAACGAGGGGGAGTACACATCAAGGGGGAGATATCTTCCCGTCAAATTTTCACGTTTGAAAATTGTCGGCATAACCTTTTTGATTCTACAAAAAGGGGGAGAAGTAAATATAAACTTACTAAAATACTTGTTTAAAAAAAACTAATTTTTGAGTTAATGAGTTTAAGTTTTGTAATCATCAAAAAGGGGGAGATTGTTGATATAAATAATGTTTAAAAACGTTATTAATATTTCTCAATAAACCTATGTTTTGATAATCACAAAACTCAAATCAAATTAAGTCAATATTAAGACGTAAACAAGTATTTAGTAACAAATATTTACCTCTACATCTAATATCACTTAAGGTATGCATAAACTAAGCATCTTATGCATTACATGATCAAAGGAAACTTTGTCTTAAGACATAACATTTTATAAAATGATATTAACATTTTATATATATTTGTAAATCATTTTTGGTATTGTTTATTAAACTACAAATATATGATTTCAATTTTCCAACCAAAAAGGGCAAATTTTATCCAGAAAAACTTTTCCAACGTTCAGTAGGGCGGCCCCCTTAATTACACTAGGCGGGCCCCTTAATCATTAAGGGGACCGCCCCCTAATTAAGGGGACCGGCACGCTCCAGAACAGTATTTTTTGGCCCTTTAAATACTGGATCATTCCATATATTTTTCTCACCTTTTTGCACTAAAAACTTTCTGATCTAACCTCGATTTCTATATTAAAAATCCTTTGATCATATAATTCATAAGTCTTTGTTTCCAAGTGATCCAAAGCTTCATCCACTCAAGTGCAAGAAGAAGAACACTCCTCTACATCCATTTAATTGTAGTAGTGCTAGATATTTGTAAAAGTGTTGTGAGAACTTGTTGATTGTAGAAACTAGGTGTGTTGTAAAGTAGTGTAGTAGTTGTGATTTAGTTGTGCATAGAAGAGGGTGTGAAGTTGACAAGAAGAAAAGGTGTGAAGCTTTCTTGAAGAAGTTGTGAAGGTGTGAAGAAGGTGTGAAGTCTTGAAGAAGTTGTGAGATTAGTTCTAGCTACGATTAGAACTTGACATTTAGCTTAATGTCGTTAACTCGTGTAAGCCAAGGTGTGTAAGGTTTCTCCACCATAAGGAGTTTGTTGACATAGTGAAGAAAACTCTCGAGTGTGGTACTCGGGGAGTGGAGTAGGGCAAGGAAGGTGTCCTTGTAGCCGAACCACTATAAATTTGCGTGTTGTGGTTTGATCTTTCTAACTCTATCTTTTCTTCATTCTATTTCAATACTTTCATTATTAGATTAGACTTGCTTATATTAGTTGTTACTTGAACTCACTTGAGATCGAATCGAAAGTTTTTATAAGCTACAAAATATTTTGGAAATAAATTTAAAAAGGACGTAAAACTATTCAACTCCCATTCTAGTTTTCCACATTTAGGATGAAATAATTTTTAATAACTAGATAAATAGATAAAATAAATAAATAAATAAAATATAAGAAAAGGTTCATCAAGTTATAATTCTTAAAAAAAATAAAAGAACTACTAAAAAATTTAATAATTCAAAAAACTTTGTTAAATAGTGTATTTAATAAAGGTGTAAACGAATTGAATTTTTTTTAGTAACTCGAGGTAGAACTCGACTCGAGCACAGGACTGGGGGGACTCGGTTACTTCAAAATCCAGCGTCATTTCACTTGTACATGACATGATACTAGACGAGGGCACTTTACAACGTATCATTACTATTGGCCAAAGCCCACTAAGGATAGGCTCGAATCAAGCCCGAACAACAAGAGTTCGCGAGTCAATGTTGACAAGAACTTTCTAAACCCAGGTCGAGCTAGGCCTAGTAACATTTCTCAGGCAGCATAGTACATGTACAAGAGACAACTGTTCCCGATTTTCACTAACGGTTAAGACGTATGAGTCTGACATAGTACAGTGGGGAATACACGACCAACAAAATAGGAGACAGAGTACTCTCATGTGCGAGCCAAGAAACATTGACCACCTGTCCTGATTACCTGCTCTATAGATGATCAACACCTGGCTTTCTCATACACGTTAATCATCTCTCAAGGGTTTATCTCTAAACCATACTCACCTCTTTATGGATAGAAGGCAAAATAGAATGGATCGATTACTTCGATACCTACGCGTCATTGGCTCGTATCACTAATGTTTAAAAGGGTACAAATTTGATAAACTCTTATGACCAAAATGACATAAAATATTAAAGATTTTTAAGTTAAAGCAATTCTTGCCGAAAACAAACATGAAATGCTACAAAGAGACGCGAGATGGCATGGCCACCTCTCAAAAGGAAAGGCTTAAGCGTTGTGAGTCTCTGTAGTTGTAGGGTAATGCCTTAGAGTTTTAGTCGATTAAAATGTCAAAACCCACATCCAACTAAAAAGGAAAATAAAATAAAGATTTGAAATTATAACCAACAAGTTGAAACAAGTTCCGGTCAAAATCAATTAGTTAGAAATATATTTGATAGTAGATAACTTATAAAACATTCATTATTCTAACTAGCGACGTCTAAAAAGCTGACCTAACCTGAACCCGATGAATGCTATTTAGATCGGGTTAATCGGGTTAGAAGTCTTAAACAAATTGACTCGATTAATCCGAATACTAAATAGGGTCGAATAGCGACTAGGCTCATGTCAACCCGATTAAGGCCTTTCATATAAAAAATTTAAAACATATTCTTATACACTTATAGTGTTAGTCATTCTTTTTTTTTATCATTTTGCTCATGTATCGGTTGACCACCGAATGGACTCGACCCGAGTAGACCCAAACCTGACCAACCAAAATCTAAATAAATAGGCGTTAATGCGTGTTTATTAGACTGCCTGACTAAATCCAACTCAAATGAATCCGAACCCAACTAGTTTGTCTCATAAGCTCATTAGATTATCGGGTCAACCCGATAACCTAATAGGGTCGGGTTAGGGTCCTAATTAGTTTCTTGTCGGATTATCGGGTCAACCCGATAAACTTGATAAGATATAATGACATATTAACAAATATTTAATTGTTTAACAAACTCCCATTAACAAGTGTTTTTTTTTCATAAGTTTAGTACTAAGCATGTTGCTGCTCTTTCACGCAGAGACAACATACTGCCAATTTCAACATTTTTGACCTATTTGTAACGTTTTTCGTCCCTTTTTTACCGTTTTCAATTGATTTTGACCGATTTCGCTAGTTTTCGACCGATTTTGACATTTTTGACGGATTTAGACCGTTTTAGACTGACTACGACCGATTGCGACCGTGTTCGACCAATTTCAACATTTTTGACTGATTTCATCCATTTTTGAACGTTTTTAGCAATTTTCGCTCGTTTTATAAGTTTTCAAGGTTTTTTGAACATTTTCCTCTGTATCACAACGTTATTAAACTTATAAGAAGTGTGCCCACCAATTTCAAAAGTGAGATGATTTGCTCACTCCCCAATTAATCGGGACATTCCAATTTAGTCTATTTGGACCTTTATACTAAGGGTGAGCATCGGTCTGAGACCGGACCGGACCGACAAGACCGAAGATCAAATTAAAGTAAAAACTGGGACCGAGATTGAGACCGAATGTGGTCGGTCCGGTCCGGTCCGGTCGTCGGTCGGTCCAGTCCAAATAGGCAAGATTTGGCAAGTTTTTCGGATTTTTGGTCTGTCCGGACCGGACCGACCGGACCGCAGACCGAATTAACCGAGGACCGGACCGAGGACCGGACTGAATGTGTTCGGTCCGGTCCGGTCGGTTTTTTCGGTCGGTCCGGTCCATCCGTGTTAGGTCACACTTTATGTAAACACAAGTATAAGAATGATAGAAAAGAGATGAGAATGAGAATGGGATGATTATGAGAAATTAGAGAATATGAATTGCAAGAGTTTCCTTAATGTTTCAAATAACCAACCAAGTATTACAAAGACCTAAGCCATCTATTTATAGGGAAGGAGCTAGGGCAACACTCCCTCTCCTTCCATTCATGAAATCGTATGGGCCTTAAAGCCCATGGATCACCTAGCTTAAGTCTAGTAAACTTAATACATTTTGTAAATGAAAGTAAATAATAACTAAGCAACCTAGCATTATTACAAATGACCGAGACTTCATAAAATAGTGAAAACTATGATCCCAACAATCTCCCCCTAAGGGTCGGTCATCATGGTTGCTTGACGTCTTCACCTTAATCTTTGACTTTCATAGCTTTAGACGTCTTCAGAAATGATTTGAATGATAATGGATGTACTTTGCTCTTTGTCTTTATTTTTTGGTGATGATGTAGTGATAGTGTAATGAAGTTGTCTGCCGTTCGTCACTCCAACGTCTGTGGTGGTTGTCCGCCATTCCAACATACTCATACATCTTTGAACTTAAACTTTCACGTGCAAGAAGTTCCTTTTCATGCCTTGGGATCTTTGTCTTTATACTTTGTAGATTCTTCTTTTTGGCGTAGAATCTTTCTTTGAACTTTGTGTTGCTAAGATCTTTGGGGGAGCTTTCTTTGACTTCAAGATGTATGTATGAGCATGTTGGAATCTACTATCATGGAAGTGAGGTACCTGCGAGTAAACAGTTAGCAATAAAACAACCGGTACTTACGGATAAGGAATTAGAGCTCATCAACAGCATATTGTGAAGACTCCTTCTAATCCTTATCCAGGCCGTTCCCATATCAGATACTCCCGAAGGAGCTTACTAGACCTACTAAGTAGCTCAATGACTGGGTGAGTCGCTGGGGATCACTCCACGACTGTAGACCGCTAAGAAACCACCGCAAACACTAAGCGTAACCCTTGTGGGGTTACCGAAGTGACCTGCTGTCAGGGCTGTTTGATGTTGACCCTGGCAGGATTTCCGTTCAATCATTGAGAGATACTTACGTAATCCTCTCATAAACGTTCTCGGCAGATTGCTAAGATCTGCGAAGGACTCGATAGTTTACAACTGATGCCCATTGATGTAGAACACCAGCTGTAGAAATACTAAGTGTTCCTAAGAGATCTTTGATGTATCTCGAGGCTCTAGACTCTATAAGTGCACACCTAGGTTTCCTCTGCAGAGACTGGGGAGGTGTCTCCTGCTTCAATATCAACCGTCTCTAAGAGATAGGTCGATAGGTTACGCGGGATCCCCGTGAGAATGAAACAAGTCCTTTTAAGAGAACTTGAGTGGTTAAGAAGGTTTAGTGCATTGCGTCACTGGGTCCATGACGACTTTATCTTCAATACCGGTGTTGTCTTTTGCAACAGCCAGTAGCATACGTGTTGAACCCGGTGTCTGCCCTAAGGTTGAACATATCGAGGGCTATTTCTTTTCACCCTTTACTTTACTTTTCTTTTTAATTCTTCAACTCCTTCTTTCCCTTTCATTCATTTCTCCTTTTTTCGTATCATACCTAAGGACTTCTAATTCTAACTATGGGAGATGTCCTTGGGTAGATCCCTCCGGCTCTGGCGGATCATAGGACTGATATTCCTATCTTAATCACCTTATAACTCCGACAGTAGCCAAGAAACCTTTGATAGAAAATCTCTCAAAGTGTTCGTGATAATCAAATATTTTGGTTAACACTTTGAGAGTTTTGTGAACACTTTTGAAGGGCTCCCCCTGCACATGTGCTCATAAGTATTTAATAAATTTGCACATGCGGGAGGAGCAAGCACTTTTGAATTGATCCACTTTCCGTGAACAAGACCGATTTGAGACACGCTTACATCACTAGTTAGACTAGCTTGAAGTTATTACCCGGCCTGATCAAGTTCACAGAAAGTTTCTCGAGACGGTACATTTCTACTCAGACATATCCTTTTCGAGACACGCTTACGTGGTTAGTTAAAGAGATGCATTGTCAGCTTTTAGGTGACAACTAGCTCTAGTAACTAACTTGATGTTATTACCCGTCGAGGATAAGTCCTTTCGATGTTACTAACTTGTATTATCTCGTCAATTCCTGGGTCAATACTGAGTCTAGCTCGCACATGATACAACTTAAAGCTTTGACTTCGTATATTTTAATCACTTTTTTTTTTTTTTTTTTTTTTTTCATTTTCCCCCCCTCAAAAATAGCATATTAAATGGTGTTTTTGACAAACTTTTAGATTAAAATATGCCTTTTGAGTCTTACGGGGAGATTCACCAAGAACTTTTGATTTAGAGCAAAGTATTTTGTTTGACAAGTGCTCCCCCTCAACAAGTGATTAGGTCTTATTGAGGTGAAATACTTGTCCTTTTGAGCAGAATTTTGAAAAATCATAAATGTTTGATTAATTCTACTCAAAAGTAAGAAGCCTTCGCTCCTTATATTAGGATTGAGGCACTGAAGCGTACCCCAGGGTCCTTTCTTTACAAGTACGGGTTGTGCACTGAAATGCGTACACAAGCCATAAAGCATGATTTTGACAAAGCATTTTGATTTCAAAATACTCCCCCTCAAAACGAGCATGTGTTTTGACATTTTTTAAACTGTGGATCGAATTGGGGAGTAAAGATTTGAAAAATCTTGAGCAAAATTTTGAAAAGTTTTGAAAAACCTTTTGAAAAAATTTTGAATAAATTTTGCTCAAGATTAAGAGAGTTTAAGATAAGCTTTGCATGAGAACTTCTTGTTTTCAAGGAAAAGTGCACGTTTTGTTTTTAAGAAATGGTTTAGCAAGGCACTTTCCTTTCTTTGAAAACCAAATTGTACACTGAAAAGAGTGCACAAGTCGTTGTTTTAATACAAAATTAGTTTTCTTTAAACAAAATACTACCCCTCAAATAATGAATGTTATTCGAGAGAAAGTCTACTTGAGCAGAATTTTGAATCGTATTATAAAATACTTTTTGAAAATTCGTGAGACGACTCTGCTCAAGGTTTTAGAAAACACAATCAAGTATTATACAACAAAGAATGCTTGAAATTCAAAACTCTTTTACCGTTGAAAAGTTGTTTGAGACCCGGAGTCTCTCTTTTGAGTTTTAAAATCTGAAAAAGATTTCCATCTAAAGTTGAACCTCATGGGTTCTTTTTGAAGATTTGTTTCTGTGATGAATGGAAAACTTCCGGTATTAGGGATGCCCAAATCAGAGTCATTCTTTTATCGTAGCCAAAGCATTCCGGATTTTGAAAATTTGAAAAGTTTAGAACAACTTTGCTTTGGTCTTCACATTTGCTTTACCGGAGTAAAACGAGAGTGTAGAGTTTTGGAAAAAAATTGTTTCTCACCATTTTGAATCCTTTTACCAGTTTTAGCCTTTTAACACATTTAACCCTTTGCCCTCAAAGTATGTTCCGTGAGAAACATTTTGACAATTGTTGAAGTTTTGACTTTCAATGGGATGACATGTACTTGCACTCAAAGAAAATGCATCAGGCACAAACAAGTATACAGATGAATCAAGAAACTCATTCTAAATCTACCAAAAATGCTCAGAATTCTCTAATAAACACACAAGATCACAGATTAACTCATCCTATCACTCGAGATTATCCAATTATGATAATGGTTAGGGGTTATGATTTGAGTCTAAGCACACTTGTTAGCATCATAATGCCTGAATATTAAACAAACAAACGTCCTAGTAATAGCAGCAAAGACATCGACATCTTAAACCCTAAATCACATGATTTCTAAACTATGTTGTATCTAATTGTGCAAACACACCAATCGAGCATTCTTTAGTGTTCTCTAAGGTTATATGAAATGATTAATTAGACTAAACACATAAAAGAAAATGCCCCGATCGATAATTACTTGAACCCTATTTTCTGATTATGCCTTTTTGACTGTTGAGAACATTTAAAAAATTTAGGGAACGATTAGATAACAACAATGAAGAAATTAGAAACTCACAATCGAAAAGAAATCGAGGATAAAAAATTGTTAGTCTGATTATGTGTGAAACTTTTGAGAACATTTGTGAAAACATTGATGCGAGCCTGTTTTATTTTTTTCATGCAATGTCCTTTTACCTAAGTTTAAGACTTTTGTGAACTTTACTCATTAAAGGTTAACTACTTTTCCATTTGAAGTCTAAACATGGTTAAATTGGAATCCTTGCCGAAAAAAATGAGTTTTTAATCCGAATGATGAAGAAACATTTTATCCTTGAAGAATAATGATTAGGTGTGCAAACTTCATGATTTTTGTGAAAATTTTTTTCTCCCCCTCAAAACATGTTCCATTTTGACAATGTAAAGCAAAATATGTTTTAATGTAGGAACATAGTTTTGAAGATTAGAAGTTTGTACACAGAGAAAGAAGATTCTTTTTGCAGTTTTTGTATTTACTTTATGATAGAATATTTACAAAAAGAGTTTGATGTTTGACTCTCTTAGTTTTTAAGAAAGTTTTGCAAATCATATGGAGTCAAACACCGCATACCAATATGGTGAACTAAATCAACAAACTTTGATGGAGGTAATGTCTTTGTAAACAAGTCCGCCAATTGGTATTCAGTTACCACAAACTCTAATTCAATTGTACCCTTCTCAACATGCTCCTTTTTGAAATGGTAGCGGAGAGCAATTTGTATGGCCTTGGAATGATGAAAGGTGTTGCACGAGATTGCAAAAGCACACTTTGAGTCGCAGTACATTGAGATTTAGTCAAATACATAGCCGTAGTCCGTAAGCTAAGTTCTCATCCAAAGATTTCAGAAAGTTTAGACGGTTGGATGCGGGTCCTAAGCTGTTGTGCTCAGAAGCCAATGATGAAGTACTTTTAAACGGTTGATTACGGGTCCTAAGCTGTTGTGCTCAGAAGCCAATCCATTAAGCTCGGGTCCGAAACTGATTTGTTTCGAAGCCATTGTTGATGTGCTTTTAAACGGTTGATTGCGGGTTCTAAGCTGTTGTGCTTAGAAACCATACCTGTTAAATCTGCATAGAAAGAAAGAAGAGACAAGAAAACAGAGAACAAGGATCCCCAAGAGTAACTGGGTTCCAGATGTTAGAAGCATAAAGATGTAGTGTCAATTATCTTCTTGACACTCGAACACACAATACCGATGGTTTTCATTCTAGTCTCAGAGGTAGAAGTTGTGGAGATCACATTAGTTTTGGTGCAAATGTCTAAAATCTTTCCTGTAGGAATCCACCTAAGACCAATTGATTTGAAAATTCTACCCGTGGGTACCCACCTAGTGTTAGATCTAGAGATGTTTTCCTTTTAGATGCAGTTGAATGAAATGTGGGAGCATCACTTCTTAGAGAAAACCTACGTCCTATGTTGATCCACTTCTTAGGTTTCTGACTTATGACTTTTGGTTCAACGGGTTTGTTTGTCTTAGTCGATTGAGCCTTTTCAAGTGAATTTCCTTTTTGAAGATATTTTAAAGCATAAACAACATGATTATTTACGCAACTACTCTTAGATGCTAGCCAATTCCTATTAGTTTGTTGAGAACTCCTAGGTTTTGGTGTGCTACTACTAGCAGTACTTTGCACTACAGTGGAAGGCATCACACGAGGTTTTGAACCTAGAATTCCATCCTTTTGAAGTAGCGCCTTTTTCCTAGCCTTTTCTAGATCATAGTTCTTGCACATGTCATATTTTCCATAAGAATCTTTACTTTTAATGCTTGTTTTAGACACTGTTTTCGAACTAATCCTAGATGAGCCAGGCATAATCACGTGTTGAGATTTAGCAGATGCATATGCTTTTCCCTTAGGCCAAGAATGTGGAGTGACTGGTTTTGTCAAATTGTTTTTCTCAACAACTTGGGAGGCAAACCGAGGTTTTGAAAATTTAGGTCGTTCAGATTTAAATGCAGTTGGTTGTCTAACCACTGATTGTTTTCTGTTTGTTTGAGAAGGCGGTTTCCCCAAGATTGATGGTTTTGCAAACTTAGTATCCACACTATTGCCAGTCAGTCTTCTTAATTTGTTTTGCAATGCAGCATGTGCAAACACCTTTTCTTGAATTTGACCTTTTAAAAGCTCATTTTCTTTAACTAATGTATCCACACGTTTACTAAGTTCATTTGAAACTTGACCATTGTTGCCCGAATTTTGAGATTCGTTTTGCATTTGGAGTTCAAGTGAGATGCAATGTGCCTCTAGTTTTGAAAATTTTTTATGACACTGGGCAATGGTCTTTTTGAGAAGAAGGTTTTCAGACTCAAGAGTTTGATTTGATGTTTCAGTCATTAGATTATCATGTAAAGGCTCAGACTCAGAACGTTTGTCAAGACATTGTACAACATCCTGGTCAACCTCTCCTTCATTACTGAAGTTAGGTTGCTCAGATTGTTGTTTCTCATTTGCAGGCATAATATGATCAACAGTAGATTGTACCTCAACCATTTGCTCTTTGTCAAAGTTCGGTACTTTGTCATAGATGGGTATGACATCTTCCTCATCCATCTGTTCTTTGTCAAAGTTGGGCTCTGAGTCACGGGAGGGTCTGATCTCTGCATAATCTGCATCTGTATCATCCCCTAATCTACTGTTGTCATCCTGATCTTCTAATTCTGTCCCATTGCTTTCCATGACAACCAAATTAGCTTCCAATACATCATCTTTATGAACTTGCTCTTCTTGAATCTGCATCTTCTGTTCTTTGATAGCACTCAGATGAAGTGATCTTTCATTAAGCATAAATTCTAAGCGGTTTAGGCGTGAAACAAGTTGATCTCTAAAATCTTCAACCTCCATACTAGTGATGTTCTCTCTCCATACATTGCTTTCATATTTATAGTGTATGAGAGCTTTAAAATGCAATGCCATGAACACTTTGAACTGTGCCTTGAGCGCTCTAAATCCTGCCATGCAATCGCTTCCCTGTTCAATTTGCTTTTCAATTTGAGCAATGTTTTCTCGGAGTTTCCTTTGGAAGGTTAGACGATCCATTCCAGTTCCGAAGAATGCATTAAAGGTACCCCCCGTAGGAAACCATGCATCTGAGAGAATCTTGCATTGATTCTTAACTGATTCAAAATGAGCTAAGCAATTTTCTGTAGAATTGCTGGCTCTTTTCTCAGCTTCAGTCATCTTTCTCTCAAATGGGTCTTTAGAGTCATCAGAAGCATTTATGTCGTATACTGGTTCAGTATCATCCATGACACCCGAATTATCTTCCAATATTTTAACCTCATAGCCAACATTAACGACATCTGCAGTATTCCCAATAGTCCTTTCAGCATTCCTTCCTTGTCTATCAACTCTTTTACCTTGCACAACAGCTTGATTCCTTATGTTAGAAGAAGAATGAAGACGGTTGTTTGTCTTGTTGGAGATTTTGCTGAGGGCACGAGTAATAAGTGCGAGTTCTTGATTCAGAACTTTGAAATCCTCATCGTCATCTTCATTGGTTTTTGAATAGTACACTGCATCACTGTTGTCATATGGAACAAGTTGAGTTGAAGTCTGCTGCGGAGATGAATCATATTGGATCATGATATTAGAAGTAGCAGGTTCTTGAACATAATCATGATGTGACATTAACATGACATCTGCTGTATTGGCTTCCAAATCTGCATATTCATCATTAGATGGAATATCTCCCATGACACTTTGCAAAACTGCATTGAGATTACCCCCTTCAACTTCCATTTGACTAAGTGTGGCATTGTATTCAACATTATCGTCAGAGAGTGAGGTTGAATCATAATCTTGATCTTCCTCTTCTGCAATATTTTCCGTATATGCCAAGAATGCCATGCTTGGTTCGATAAGATCTTCTTCATCATCAGTATCTTCCATTGTGTTTAACCATTCAGAACTAGCCGTCATTACGCCTTTGCCTTTCTTTGTTGATACTTGACTAAGCTTCACTAGATTTTGCAGTAGAGATTGCACATTATTATGTAGTGTAGCAGGATGGTACTGAGGAATAAAGAAAGGCTTAGGTGCATTCGGAGGATTAAAGAAGAGACCATTTGGAGTGTAGATTAATGATCCATGGTCAACAGCTGGAGATGGTGGAGCAGGGAGAATGGTCTTTAGTGGAATCATGCATAAGCAAGATTCAAGAATATGCTTCATTCTGATGTGATGAAGTTCTTCTTTACGATGCAAAGCTTCAAGATATTTCCACATTTCATACGCACTAGCTTGAAAGTCCATATACATGTAAATTGAGTTGGGAAGTGCCACTGTTATGAACCATACAGCCTGTTGGTCAGCATCGTACTGAGCAAGTTCAGTTGCATTCAAATCTTCATCAGTTTGTATTCTGATAATCCCTGTTGAGTCAACAAGAAATATCATTTTGTATGGACCATCTTGAATGGATTTAAGCATGAGATCTGCAGCAGGACGATCTGTGAGCCATTGTAAAAATCTCCGTTTCCAAACAGTATACGTTCCTGGTAGCAACATCGGAGGCCTTGATTCATTGCCAAAGAGCAGAACATGGCGAATGAGGGAGCTGTGACTATGTTGTTGATGATACTGTTGCTGATGAGAATATTGGTGAGGAAGGTAGTTGGAAGAAGGTCCTGTTGCTGATGACTGTTGCTGATGAGAATATTGGTAAGGAAGGTAGTTGGAAGAATGTCCTGTTGCTAATGACTGTTGCTGATGAGAATATTGGTGAGGAAGGTAGTTGGAAGAAGGTCCTTGAGACGTTGTAGATGACATTGCTCTCCCCCTTGATTGTTGCGATGTAATCGAAAAAATCAAGCTAAATGTCACACGCAAGGTCGAAATAGTGAATTCAGATTTTCCCTCCAAAAATTCTTTGAAAAAATTTTCTTTCCCAAAATTTGAAAATCACTATGAAATGCAATTATAAGGTTGCAAGAAAAATTTGAGTTTCAAAAATTTTGCCGTCAAATTTCACCGAAAAAATTTGAGTTTTGGCCTAAAAATTTGAATTTTGGGCCAAAATTTTCAACGTTATACCAAAATTGAAATTTTTGGGCCAATTTTTTTTTTTTTTTTTTTTTTTTTTTTTTTTTTTTTTTTTTTTTAAATTTAAGAAGATAGTAAGGTGAGATTTAGAAAGAAAATTTTAGAAAGATACTTGTGTAATTATGGATCTTATAGAAGGTATAGTTGTAGCCAAATCTCGAAAACTTGCAAAACTTGTAATTGCGAAAAATTGAGATTGCGAAATTAAGTGGTGATTTCGAAATAGTGATGATTTCGAAATAGTGATGATTTCGAAATTGTTAAAGTTTTCGAAAAACAGTGATTTCGAAAAAGTGAGATTTCGAAAATAGTGATTTCGAAAAAGTGAGATTTCGAAAAATTAATTTCGAAAAAATGAGATTTCGAAAAAAATGATTTCGAAACTTCTGATAGGGATTGCGATAATTTCAGGTTCTCGAAATTAAGGGATTTCGATACTTTTAGAAAGTTTTCGAAAAAAAAACAAGGTTTTCGAAACTTGAGAAATTTTCGAGAAACTGTGATTTCGAAACTTATCCAAGTTTGCGAAATAAGTGTGATTTTCGAAAAAATAAAGTTTTCGAAAAAAAACACAAAGGCAACGATCCAATTTTCGAAATTGTACAATTTCGAAAACTTTACCAAAATTCGAAGTATTTTACTTTCTTATACAAGAAAGAAAAATACTGAGTCCACAATAACGAAGACGAAGTAGAGCACTTTGAATAGATCTCGAAATAGGGACAATGAATGTTCTCGATAACTTGGCAGATTTTGTTTTTCAAAGAAAGCAATCCAAAAACTTGTTTTTATTTCAAGATTCTTGTACTTTTATGTGTAAAATGAAGAGATCTTTAAGAAAGTTGAAAACTTTAAGAACTTTTCAAAAATTTTAAAAAATTTCGAAAACAAGTACAATAACCCCTAATCGATTTTTTTGAGAAAAAATTTATGCTTTTTTTTTTTTTTTTTTTTTTTTTTTTTTTTTTTTTTGATTTGTAGCACAAGTTTGTAAGCAAATATGTGATAAAAACCAAGAAACAAGCAAGAAAGTATAAAAATTTGAGCAAAAATCGATTATATAAAACAAGTTTAAGAAACAAAATCAATGAAAAACAAAAGCTACACCTTCATATGGCGAATGATACCACTTGTTAGGTCACACTTTATGTAAACACAAGTATAAGAATGATAGAAAAGAGATGAGTATGAGAATGGGATGATTATGAGAAATTAGAGAATATGAATTGCAAGAGTTTCCTTAATGTTTCAAATAACCAACCAAGTATTACAAAGACCTAAGCCATCTATTTATAGGGAAGGAGCTAGGGCAACACTCCCTCTCCTCCCATTCATGAAATCGTATGGGCCTTAAAGCCCATGGATCACCTAGCTTAAGTCTAGTAAACTTAATACATTTTGTAAATGAAAGTAAATAATAACTAAGCAACCTAGCATTATTACAAATGACCGGGACTTCATAAAATAGTGAAAACTATGATCCCAACAATCCGGTCCGCTTGCTCACCCCTAATTTATACCCTCACATGGATGATGAAAACGTAAAGGAACTATGAGGGTATAATTTTTATTATCAAGATATTTCTTACATCTTAATTTAAATATTTATATTATAATTTTTAAGATTGTTTAGACACTAGTTTTTTTTAGAGTAACTTTTCTTAACATCCCCTCCCACACCCTACCCCCAAATTTTACTTCTCTCTGCCATTTCTAACTCCCCTCCCAAATTTGGGATCCCTCCAAAATTGGATCCGGTAATATCGTACTCTCATCATCTACACAAAACCTTCACATCTCCTTATCCTTGTCTCATTGTTTTGTACGTCACACACATCGCAATCGCTGGCCACTAGCATGGCAACCGTCGGTACCGACTACCTTGTCATGAAACCCTAACCGTATACCATAGTCTAGATCGTATGAAGGGGGAAGGGATAATGTTATTTAGGTAACCTTTTACATTGTAATTTAGTTATTATTTTTATCATATGTACTCGATTATATGGTTGTGTAATTACTGTAATTTGAGTCTAACTGTGGTCAACATAAGTGCTTTTTTACAAATTAATAGCATGTGTTTTTGACAATTTCATCTCCTTTGTGCCATTTGGGGTTTTGCAGCTTATTGATGAGTTAAGGTCTGGCGAATACGGATACCAGCAGCGGAAGAAATGGAATCCCAATCATGTTAAACACGAAGCAAGAAGCTCAGCAAATTGTCAATGCTGCTCGGAATGGTTTGTAACTCTTTACATTTATAGTCACATTTTACTAATTGTTTACCTCGCGACTAGAAATCTCTTTTTATATTAGTAATGATAAATTACAAATTCTATTATTTGAGATCATAAACAAGCCGGCTCACTATAGTATGTTACTTGTTAAAATTGACCCATGAAAAGTCATTTGCTCATTGGTTAGTTTATATATATGTAATTCTTTATGCTTAAGATTTACTACTTTTAATTATGTATTGTTTCATGTTAGACAATTCGTGGTGGAGGACAGATTGTTTTGAAGGGTTTGTACTCTGGTTTGGCTTGAAATCTTGCAGGCATATTACCGTAAACTCACCTGGTAAGTTCCCTCTGTATGCCTATTCACTAGTCTCTCTAGTTAATATTAATCACTAAAAATTTACAGATTTTGTATCGTGTTATCTGAACTGTATTTTAAACTTACTGTATATACTGCAGGTATTGCTGGAGGAGCTTCTTCTATTATACTTGTACCAACTGAGGTATTTTTTAGTTTACTCTTCATATTATATATATTACTTTGCTCTGTTGCTCAATGTTCAACATGTTATTCAAGTTGTTAAGGAAAGGATGCAGATCGGGCATTTTGCTTCAGCCCCTGATGTTCGGCTCATTGTTACTAAAGTGGGATTTAAAGGGCTTTTTGCGGTATGTGATTTGAGCAACAAACAGATTACTGTTGTAATAACTGAAAACGGGTCATTTGTTTTTATAAAGAAGGTTATCAGTAGTTGGTGCTAATTTTACTAAATCTATTTATTTTAAGTATATAAGTATTTGAATAAAACAATTTAAAAGGTTGAATGCATTAAAAAAAAAGACTTAGGTGACTTTTGACCCGCTCCCCTTTATGCCAAATTATATGGTTTGGCCCATGTAAATGGTTTCTTGAGATTGCAGGGGTACAATTCTTTTCTATTGCAAGACTTGCCTTTCAATGCCATCCAATTTTGCTTACACGAGCAACTTCGAATTAGGTATAAACTAGCGGTAAGTTGAATTTGGTTCACGGGTGGGTTGGACGAGTTGAATAAAGGGCCAATTAGGTAACTTTTTGTACTCGGCGTAGCACATTCTGTCAACAGTTTAGACGTTTAGTTTTAGGTATGAGTACCAAAAAAAACATATTATAAGATTGTGATTATTTTTTTAAACAAAGGATTTTATTTGTAAACTCTCAAAGTCAAAAGGTCTTACGGCATTTTTTCCACTATAGGCAAAAAGGGCTCTAAGTGACCTTGAAAATGCTGTGATTGGTTCTTTTGCAGGTAATTATTGAGGTCTCGTCATGTTATCATCTATGTTATCTGCTTAATTCATTTATATATATGTTCTTTTATTGAATTCAAACTACCCTAGGTGATATGGCCATCTTCTTTGTGGGTACATGTGCAATCACAGGAGCCGTTACAACACCTCTAGATCTAATAAAGACTAGATTGATGACCCAGGTACAGTCGATAATTTTATAAGAATTTCCTTTTATATGTGACAATTGTCGTTTTTTTATTCATTTTGTGCCTAATATATGTGAAACATGACATACTACTGGAGGTTCGGGTGCCAATATGAAGCGTCTCGAGAAACCAAGGAAAAGATTCAACATTTGAAGATGAAGGCTGACAAAATTTCATATGACGTTGTTGACATGCTTTTGAAGCTTGTCACCTCTGTCAGGTATTATTTTTTGAGCCTCTCAAGAGTTGATGAAAGTGTCATTGTGTGCACATTGGGCCTAAGATGAATATTTTAGGGATGGTCGCATCTGTTGCGTGTCTATGATTCGTCTTATGCCTTATAGTGTGATTTAAGATTCTAGTCGAGTAGAGAATTACTCATTTTATTGTGTGATCTAATGGTAGTTGAAACATATATGTTAGTAAAATATGTAGTTTGACCTCTTAGTAGTCCAATAATCTGCATTTTACCTTCAACTTATTTCTGAAGTGCTTCTATAACTATGTGAACACTACATTATACTTCGTTGCGATAACACATTAGGACTGGGTTTTAGCATTAGGTCCATACTTTTAAAAATTAATTTGTTTCAGAAAGACATGTTTGATAGATTAGATATTGTATAATTTTATATGTTAAAATTTGAAGTATATGTGATTTTAAATTTGTAAATTATGTAAGAGGTAAACAGTAATGCTTTTGTGTGGCACTCTTAGTTTCCATAATCCATAGAGCTGCTGCAAAGCATACTGCGCTACTGCCCTGGATTGGTATCACCAATTTTTTCATTGAAAGACTTTATACTTTGATATATAAAAAGTAAAATGCATAGCTTTCTTTGGTATGTAAAATAAATTTGATCTTTGTTTTTATTTTGGTTTGTACTATAAAAGTTTCTATACAATAATGTGCAAGTTTCATATATAAAAGTTACTATTTTTTATGTGCAGATTTGCGCTTCAAAAGCGATATTGGGGAGTTCATTACAAAGGAAGAAGTTGTAGTTCTCCTAACAGCTTTTCAATAGAGATACTGTTTTTTTTACTTTATGGTATTTAAGTGACCATTTGACTTGATTTTATGGATGATTAAAAAAAATTGTCTTCAATTTATATTTGGCTTCAATTGAATTATATTTGCTCGTATATGAGATGGTTGGTTGATACGATGGCGTACTAAAACCTATTTGTAACAGAAAATGGTGCTAATACATGTTAGCAATCATCACGCAAACCTTGCCAAATGATTTTTATAACGAACCAAAAAGTGTTCCAAATATTTTTTGGCAAGGCGGATAAAAAAGTGCCAAATATGTTTGGCACAAAAAGCTAAAACCATACCAAATACGTTTTTCACGGTAGATAAAACCATCCTAGTTAATTTTGGCATGGTAAATAAAAACTGTACAAAATAGGCATTCGGCACAAGAGATGAATTGGTACCAAATACGCATTTGGCACGAGATATAAAAGTGTGACCGACTCCTCCCAAACCAACCAGTCAACCGGGTGCAGTTGATAGGCCCACCTGGGAGAAAAAGTCAAGTGTTTAAATCCGTGGAAGTACAGGGAAATCCCCGGGTCGTTAAGTCCCAACGAGATTGAAATTGTATTTGTAAAGGTTTTTGGGAATGAATGGTACTGAGGACATTAACCAAAGATGAAGTGGGTTTGATTTACACTACTTATATTATTTGGATAACAGTATATAACAAGCACAGTAAACAGATATGTATATACGTAAGCAAATTTCAAATCAGAAATGCTTACAGACAAAGAAAAAGGTGAGTTTTAAACAATTTAAAACTACAGGGGGTGGAAATGAAAATTTTACAAACTTAGTTATAAAAGAAAATGAAATTAAAAAGAAAATTATTTTTTTGATTATTTTATTATTTAATATTAATTATTTAAATAAGAACTATTTAACTATTTAATTAAAACTAATTAACTTAAAAACTTAATAATACAAATTTAAATTAGAAAATTGCAAAATTAATTTTTAAAATTCTAAAATGACTTAGAATAAATTTAAAAATTAAAAATAGCTATTTTTGTCTTTTTTTGGATTTTCTATTAATTAAATACTAATAATATTAATTAAACTATTGAAATTAATTTAAATTACCAATAAGACTAAAAATGACTTAGAAAATTAAAGAAAAATTTATAAATCTAATTAACCATCTTAGGAATCCTAAAAAATTATAAAAAGTTTATAAAAATTAAATTTAAACTATTTTACTAATTGTTTACTTAATTATTAATTAAAATCCAATTTAACTAAATTAATTAAGAAAATTAGAAAATGAATAGTAGAAATATAGAAAATATTTTCTAAAATTACTTAATGACTTATAAAACCTAGGAAAATTTAAAAAGGTACTGTTATTAATTAAAAATTAATAAAACTATTTAATTACTAATATTACTTAATTATTTAATTAAACCAATATTAATTATAATAATTACTAAATCAAAAGAGAAAAATCTAGAACAATTACTGAAAATACTTTAAGATGAAATAAAATTAAAAAAAAATATAAAAATGATGAAGTGCCTAATAATAAGTTGAAAAGAAAAATTAAAAAGATAAATCCTATTAAATAGAAGCTATCACTAATTTTAAAGTTGGTTTTTCTTTTGACAGATGATTATTAGATAAAAATAAAGAACTTTTATGAAGACACTTTTGTTATAGCTTATTAATAAGCTATGTGCACCCCCTTTGTGCTTAACAGTGAGATTAATAGCTTATTAGGACTTTGTGGATTTTTGAAAAAGCTATCAAATGGACAAATAAGCTAAAACAGATGAATATCAATTTGAAATAAGGCAAATGGCATAAATAAGCACTCAGAATAAGCTGTTATGAACCAATAAGCACTTTGGGCAACACAAGGTCAAAACAGGCCTTGAACAAGGACTTTTGGACCTCTGTGGGGTCCACAGAGGTAAGGGATGGTTCAAATAAAACCCTGAACCTTGAAGTTGACCTGGTCAACTATGAAATAAGCCAATAAGCTGGGCTTATGGCTTTTTGATGAGCACTGGGTGAGGCTTGGTATTAGGACTCAAACACTGAGTGAATCAGTGTAGGGTTCTGAGTACAAGTCACAAGGGAGGTCAAATAAGCTATCCTACAATAAGCTAAACCCCAAACTAATCCTAGGTCTGAAAAGGTGGACTAATAAGCTACACAATAAGCTAAAGTGCAGGTTGTGGGGTCCACTAGTTAAGTCACAGAGGGCCAAGGAAAATTGGCCAAAGGCCTGGTGCAGGGGAGGTTGCTCTCCCTGCAGCTCACTTTGAGCAAGTGTGGGGTCCACACAAAAAAATCACAAAAATAAGCTAAGAACAGATTATTGTAGTTTAGGTGGTAAATTTTAACCTCTAACAATTTTAAGACCTGAATCACTACACAAAATTCTAGAAAAATCCCGCTAAAAATGAGTTTTCTGAAAGCTTAAGAACTTTTGACTTTTATGTTTTCACCTCTGTTGACTTTGATGAGTTTTGATTTGATCCTAGTTACTGAAAACCATGTTTTAAGCCAAAATAAGTGTCCCTAAGGCTAGAACAACTGATTATGAATTGGAATGAGTGAGTTTTGAAGCCTAAAAATCTCACAGTAAAACTGTGAAGTGAATTAAAAGAGATTTTGACTTTTTGTAAAACAAGACCAAGATTTTATGGTTTTTCTATCTTAAAATGGACTAGATGAACATGTGTAAAGCAGAAGTGATCAACAAATCACCTCTCAACATAGTGAACCAGTAAGATCCAAACACCCCTATAACAAGCTGATCCAAAGGTTTTCAAAGCTAATGAGCACTTAGATTTAGAATCTGGTTTTTAGCAACTTAATATGATATAACAAGCTTGAATGAGCATAGAAACACAGAGAATAATAACTAGTTAACCAAGCTATAATATCAAAAGAAAAGTGAGAAAAAATTCTTACAACATGCAATCCAGCTAGCAAACATGAACCAAGGGACCAAGAACCATCTTATAGGTTTCCATAAACCACTAAAACCCAAGGCCATCCAAAATCAACCCTGCTCCAGCCTGATGATCACCATAACCTTGATTTTTGATTTTTTTTCTTTATTTTTTTCTTATTTTTTTATGTTTTTGATTTCTTTGAGCCTACACTGCTTTAAATGTTTCTAAAAGCTTTGATGAGCTTTCTGGGAGCTTATGTGAGCAGGTCCATATCATCAAACAGAAATAACAAACAAGCTTATTAAGAATTTTTGAATTAAGACAAAATTTCATAAACTGAAATTGGTACTGAATTTGAAATTAAACTTGAACAAAGGTTTATTACAACTTAAGTAAACTAGTACAATGCTTAAAAGTTTGAAACTTAACTGAAATAATAACCTATAATCTAAACGACACACTTAAATTAAAAATTATACTACATATCTCTTCTCTTTGCTTCTTTTTCCTTTTATAGGCTCTCATTAGGGTTCCCATGAGCCTCTGAGCAAATCCCATCAATAATCTTGGGCGTTGGATGTCTGAATTCAATCCCAGTCATTTAAATGATTTTTGGTGCCAAAATGAGACAGGTGGATTGGGGATGTTTTCAGAGCAATTAAAGAACTATGGAGTTTTGTGGAGGTGGCAAGGGACAGTTTGGATAATGTGATTAAGCTTTTGGTGAGATTTAACCATAAAAACAGAGGTGTCTCATGGAGGTTGAGTGTTTGAGGGTGGGGAAGCATTAAATGCTTCATCATGCTTTTGCAAGGGGGTGATGTGGAGGAGAGGGTGATGATGAAAGTTTGCAAGTGGGAGTGGGGGGGGGGGGGGGGGGAATGAATACCAGGGTGGTATTTGGAGAGGTGGTGATGTGAGGGAGACGGTAAACAGTGGTTTGGGGGTGATGGTTTTGACCAGGGTGTTTGACCCTGTATTATTTATTAAGGGTGTGGGCTGGTGTGCATGTTGGGCTTGGGAGTGGGCTGGTGATGAACCAGGCTTGGTTTTGTTTGGATTGGATTTGGTACTAATAATAATAAGGGTCCGTTTGGTTTAGAAAGTATCACAAGGACCACGTTTGTAAATTTTGAGTTTTTGAGGGGCCTGGTTTGTAACTTTTCCAAAGTTATCAAAGGGGTTAATCATGCCAAGTTTCAATATCCCAAGGACCATTAATGATAATTTCCCATTTTTTATATCTAGGGACCTTTTCTGCCAAATCTTCAAACTTGAGGGACCCAAGGACCATTCCTGCCAAGGATGAGTAGTACAAGGACAAAAATTGATTTTCTCAAAGTTTTTAAATCTCAGGGACCATTTTTGTCAATTTTGTAAAGCTGAGGGACTAAACTTGTAATTATGTGAAACTTTACACCAAAGGACTTTATATGTTTATTTGTGATTCAAAAGGACCTTTGGTGACTTTTTCATGTTTTAAAATAACCAGGGACTAGTTTTGATAAGTTTTAAAAGTTGAGGGACTGAAACTGCCAATTATGCAAACTTTGTTCATATTTCATCTGTTTTTTATCATTTTGCATCTGAAACATATAAAACATATTTCTGAGATATTTTCAGTATTTTGATGCTTATTTGAGTGTTTTTAGATATTTTGGCAGCTCAGATTAGGTAAAAATGATGAGTATTTACATACTCATCAATCCCCCACACTAAAATATTGCTAGTCCCTAGCAATCTTTTGAGAAAACTTAATGGATTTGAAGTCTCTTTACCAAAAGCCATTACTTCTGGAGTAGCCAAATGTTTCAGCTCAAGTAAGAACTATGGTACACTGATAACCATATGATTTTGAGCAAATCATCAGCTGTCAACGGATTTGATTTGTCTTTACCAAAAGCCGTTTGCTTCTGGACTAGCCAACTCTTTGATGGAAATAAAGTCATCATCTTGGTGAGTTGATTACCAATTATGGTTTTTCCACTGCCTTTACCACAAGCCATAACCTTGTGGGCTAGCCAACTCTTCACGATTAAAGATATGGTGAGTTGAATCCCATACAATTTTGGGCAAATTGTCAGCCATCAACGGTTTTGAGATATCTTACCAAGAGCCGTTTGCTCCTGGATTAGCCAGTCCTTTTGTGGCTTAGACAAGGCGGACTGATAACCATAAAAATTTTGAAATAAAATAATTTTTTTTTTAATTTTGGCTAAAAACGGGGGTACTAGAAGATATAATGTGATAAAATTCGCTAGAAATCCCCCCCCCCCCCCCACTTAGAGTTGAATATTGTCCTCAATATTCAAAGTCACGGCTATTATTCCGACTCTTTGAATGGAAAGAGATAATATTTCAAGCTTAAATGTGGAAATAACATTTTTCACTTTATTTATATAGATATATACACTTACTTTTTTTATTTTTTTATTTTTTTTAGATATATACATGGTGAACCATTGATGAATGTGTAAATACTCATCATTTTTACCGTATTTTAACTGCCAAAACACGAGAAAATACTCAAGAATGCATCAAAATATTGAAAATATCCCAAAGATCGTGTTTTATATGTTTCAGATGCAAAATGATTGAAAACAAATGAAATACGAACAAAGTTTGCATATTTGGCAATTTCAGTCCCCCAACTTTCTAAGTTTTACAAAACTAGTCCCTAAACATTTATTTCAAAGATAAGTAAACCCTTGCTCTTTAAAAGTCAAAATGAATCACAAATGATCTTTGGGTGAAAACTTTTGGAAAATTACACATTTGGTCCTCGTACTTTGGCAAATTGGCAATTTTAGTCCCTGAGGGTCCAAAAATGGAAAATTACAATTCCTGTCCTAATATGATTGAAACATGGCAGGTTTAGTCCCTTGGATATCTTTGGAACTTTGGCAAATCAGGTCCTTCAAGAATTCATATTGTACAAATTTAGTCCTTGGGATTTTTTATTATCTAAACCAAACAGACCAAAATTACTACTTCATTAATCCCATTAATCCAAATTCTAATAACAAATCACCCCCAGTCCACCCAAAACCTTCCTAGGCCCAATTACTTCTAGCCCACAACGCCCCACATTTAAAAAATCCACCCAAAACCCATGTTACGTTTTATTAAAACGTATTACTTTTTTTTTACCTAGTCAAACCACAATACCCCCTTTTCTTCAACCTCCCTCATTTTGTCCATCAGTACAGCACCACCACCCAAACTCCACCACTGCTACATGCCACCACTCCCTCAAAAGCATCTCCTTCACCTCCCCCCATATCCCCACCTCCAAGAATTCACAAGATACCACCTACCCACTATAGACACGCTGGCAATCTATGTACGAGTTTGGGCGCCAAATCCACAATCAAGGGCTGAGATACATCTATGACAATTGAACGGATGGGATTTGCTCCCAAGAAAAACAAGAGAAGAAACCCTAGTAGTCTTAGTATAAAAAGAAGATGATTGTAGCTCATTTGAGCAGTTAGTCTTTAAAATTAGGTTTTAGGAGTAGATTAATTAATATAGTTCTATGTTCTTCATTCAAGTTTTGTAATATTTTTTTTAATTAATCAAAAAATATTTCCAAGTGTTTTTTTCTTTCTCTACTGCTTCATCATAATCCTTATGCTATTAGTTTTGTGCTTCTGATAATTGATTAATAATATTTAGTTTTGAGATATCGCAGTTTAGGAGTTGATTCAGTGGTCATATGTCTTTTCGATTTGTAGTTTATCGTGGTATTCAGTAGTATAACAGATTACCTTAAGGGGTGTTTGGAATTTCCAATTTAGGCCCTATTATAGGATCACTTTGCCTCAAATTTGCTTAACCTAAGTAGTTACTAATGTAGGGAACCTGGTAATTGATTTCCCTATACCAGCATCTTACCCTTTTCCTTTTTCCACCCTGCTGCATCAGCAGCTCAGTCAACCCAAACAAGCCCTTTTGATCTTTAATTCCATCATAAGTAGGTTAGACTTAGCCTTGAGTTTTGGTTTTATTTATAGTTTTTTAAGTTTGGGTTTCATATTCTTGGCGTATCTTAGTTTTTGTAGCATTATTGATCAAATTAAGTAGCTTTGATATTCATGCCTTTGCCCTGCTCATCAGGTCCACAGCCACTTGAACTCCTAATTTTCATTCCTTCATCTTTAGGATTTAGGACTTGAAACTCAACGTAGAGCTTATTTGCCTATTTGTTTTCAAGTTTGTACTTTTGTTAAATTTTTGTGAATTTTCTTTGCTGCATATTTAGTTAACCAAAGTAGCCGTGTTGGACTTATTTAACTGCTGCAGCCTTTAGTTAAATTTTCTCATTTTTATTGTTCGTAGTTTGATCTAACTGCTTTATTCTTGCTCTTTTTAGCTCGTTAGGATACCCCTAGATGACTATGCTCTATTTCCCTTTAGAATAGCTTCGAATTAGATTGTTTTGATCTCTCTTGTTAGCCATTTAGTTTGCATCAGTTAACGCTTTCAGCTTGCATACTTTCCTTTTTGTCTTGCCACTGTTGTGCTCAGCCTTGGCTTGCGACTTGATTATCGATTACATTACCTGAATGTATGTTTGTTAGTTTACACGTAGTCTGTCACTTGGCGTTTGCTTATTTGTTTGAGTTTGTTGACTGCTTTAGCTCGCTTGATCCTTCAATCTCACAACTGCTTGGAATTTAAGTTTTCATAAGCTGTTTTTGTGGCTTTCCAAAAGAAATCAATGTGCAAATGTTCGTCAGTTTTATTGTTAAAATAATTTGCCTAACGAAAAAGAAAAAAAAAGTGAAAAATTAAATATTTGGCAAAAAGGTGGGGGTAGTAAGGTTCGAACCCTTGACCTCATGGTAACATAGACACAACATCACACCAGTTAACCAAACGTGCCCTAAGGACTTTACTTGTTTGCATTGCTTCTTTAATTGTCTTATAGTAGTACTTGTTTTTGTGTAAAATTAGCTTATTTGACTGTTAAGCTTATTACAGCTTATCTGTGGTAGCTATTTCTGATCTTGTGTTTTTCTCAAGTTAGTATTAGTATAATTTAATTTCCACAAAATTTTCAGATTTTTCTCATAAGTTTAAGTATTTTTAATAATCTAATTTCTTCAAAATAGTATTTAATTCGTAATAAATAGAATTTTTTGTCGAAAAATGAATTTTCTTTTTTTTCTAAAATTTTCTTTTGTATTTTAGTACGTTGGAAAATTAGTTAGAAACACGTAGGACGTTTGGAACTTAAAATTCACTTTTTCTTTTGCGCCTCGCATTTATTTTTTTTTAATTAACCTTCGCGTTTTAAATTTA
This sequence comes from Artemisia argyi, assembly GCA_030686995.1. NCBI lineage: Eukaryota > Viridiplantae > Streptophyta > Magnoliopsida > Asterales > Asteraceae > Artemisia > Artemisia argyi. The sequence continues at coordinate 176,643,862 of CM060682.1, forward strand.
GAGTACGTTTTAGGTTTCCTTAGTTCCCGGTTATCATCCCCGTAGTGTTTTAGGTAGACTTTAAGTTTTAATTAGCTTTCCTAATTTGAATTCATCTTTTAGTTTCATCTATTTTAATTTTCGTACGTTATTTGCAATTTAGCGTAATTCAACAATACCAAATAATCTCTCAACATCCTTACAAGCATTTTAATCACCAAATCTTACACGATATTGCCCATTCACACCTCGTTGGGACACGACCCGAGTAATCACTTACCCGGTATCACATATATATATTGTATTCACGAGTTTTCGCGAGTCTTCCTTTTCCTAAAGGTTGATTAGTGAATTCCACTCACGTCTACCTTGTATATTTTTGATATGCACTCAAAAATGAACTATCAACCATAGCAGGGGTAACTTCCCCCACACTTAGGGTGAAAACTCCTTATACATGCTACTGTTTTTGTTTATCGAGTCGCTAGCTTGACTCGATCCCCAAATTCATTGGTTCGCGGGGAAAGTTTGGAGATCTGGGACAACCATTGGTGGTATGTCCCCTCCAAAGTAGTGCTTTAACGATGGCTATTCACTTTGAAGTTGGAACCGTCAGGTTGAGATAACTCAACAGTTCCATATGGAAACAATTTTGTTACAGTGAACAGCCCAGACCAACGAGTTTTAAGCTCTCCTGAGAATATCTTCAATCGTGAATTGAAGAGAAGGACTCTGTCACCGATGTTGAAAACACGGGTCTTAATTTTTGAGTCGTGGATCTTCTTGGTTTTTTCCTTGTAAATCAAAGAATTCTCATAAGCTTGATCACGAAATTTGCATGTTTTAAGGCCCAGTAGGCCTTATGTTCTAATTCGATCGGAAGATGACATGCTTTCCCGTACACTAGCTTATATGGATTACACCCGATGGGTGTTTTGTAAGCAGTGCGGAAAGCCCATAGTGCATCATCCAGCTTATCCGACCAAGAGGCACGGTTTTCTCCCACCGTCCTCTCCAGAATTCTCTTAATACCCCGATTCGAGACCTCCACCTGCCCACTTGTTTGTGTGACTATTGATCATCTAATTGCCACATGATCTTTGTTTTTGTGTGGCCTTTGGTAACATTTAGTCACACATAGCATGTTTTTGGGGTTTATTTTGTCATATATAACTAACCATAAAGTGACCAAAAGTGTTAATAATTGTGACCATATGCTGTTTAAACTGAAGGAATGTGTGTTTTGTGTGACTATTTATCATCCAATTTCCACACAAATTTTATTTTTGTGTGGCATTTGGTAACATTTAGTCACACATAGCATATTTTTTGGGTGTATTTAGTCACATACAACTAACCATAAAGTGACCAAAAGTGTCAATAAATGTGATCATATGCTGTTTAAAGTGAAGTAATGTGTATTTTGTGTGGCTATTGATCATCCAATGGCCAGATGAATTTTGTCTTTGTGTGGCTTTTGGTAGCATTTAGTCACACAAAGCATCAATTTGGGGGTGTATTTAGTCACATACAAGTAAGCATAAAGTGACCAAAAGTTTGAATAAGTATGACCATATGATGTTTAAAGTGAAGGAATGTGTATCTTGTGTGACTATTGATCATCCAATGGCCACATGAATTTTGTTTTTGTGTGGCCTTTGGTAACATTTAGTCACACAAAGCATGTTTTTGGGGGTGTACTTAGTCACATACAACCTAGCATAAAGTGAAAAAAGTGTGAATAAGTGTGACCATATGATGTTTAAAGTGAAGGAATGTGTATCTTGTGTGGCTATTGATCATCCAATGGCCACATGAACTTTGTTTTTGCGTGGCCTTTGTTAACATTTAGTCACATAAAGCATACTTTTGGGGTATAGTTAGTCACATACAACCTAGGATAAAGTGACCAAAAGTTTGAATAAGTGTGACCATATGATGTTTAAAGTGAAGGAATGTGTATTTTGTGTAGCTATTGATCATCCAATGGCCACATGAATTTTTCTTTTTGTGTGGCCTTTGGTAACATTTAGTCACACAAAGCAAGTTTTTGGAGGTGTAGTTAGTCACATACAACCTAGCATAAAGTGACTAAAAGTGTGAATAAGTGTGACCATATGATGTTTAAAGTGAAGGAATGTGTATCTTGTGTGGCTATTGATCATCCAATGGCCACATGAACGTTGTTTTTGTGTGGCCTTTGTTAACATTTAGTCACACAAAGCATGCTTTTGGGGTATAGTTAGTCACATACAACTAACCATCAAGTGACCAAAGTGTTAATAAGTGTGACCATATGCTATTTAAAGTGAATGAATGTGTATTTTGTGTGGCTATTTGATGAGGCGAAAAATGATCCGTTTTTAGGGGGTCATTTAAGCCCGAATTCGAATTTATATGATCAAATATTGCCCTAAATCGTTCCTTTTGTGATTTTAGGTACTTTGGGAGTGAAATCTGGAAAAGGAAGCAATTCGGACGTTTTTGGAGCACAAAAGTGAAGAAAACGCCAAAGTCTTAATTTTCCATGCTGGGAACAGTAGGTGACGGCATCAAGAGCAACTCCCTGACGGCGTCAAGAGCAAAATTCCATGACGGTCCAGTAGAGATTTGACGGCGTCATGAAGGTAGGGCGTCAAGAGTAAAAGTCATGACGGCCTGGAAATGATTAAGTCTTGACGGCGTCAAATGTAGATCAAGGCAGTCCGAGAATAGTTTTGGCGGTGAGGTGACGGCGTCACAAGCTTTGTCTTGACGCCGTCAGACCCCTTTTCCTATATACAGTTTTCTAATTTTTCACATTAAAGAGAGAAGTTTTGGGAGAAACCCTAAGTACGATTTTGGTGTAACTTTACAGGTTTTTCAAGGGTTCCAACCCCTTGATACCTTGCATGTGTAATCAAGATAAGTGTTCCTTTAATTCAATCAATATGTCTATGTGTTGGTTGTCTATATCTTGTTCTTGTCTTAATTCCATCATGCTAGGCTAGATCTATCTTGTGTTTTTTAGATCTAATGAAACCTAGATGTTGATTATGTGTTGATTACTTGTTTATTCTTGTCTTGGATGAATGATTTATATGTTAGGCTTAAGAAAACTGGCAGATCTCCAATTGGTAACATGCTTGAACGTCTTAAGAAACATGAACCGACGCGCACTAGGTCTTTATTGGTTGTATTTAATGCATGAGCCACTGTTTACAATCCCTATAGTTGTGCTGGGCATGGTGTAGGAGGAGATAAGAGCTCATAGAATTGGGGAGTTAAGTGTGCCACTCCATGAATGGTATTAAGGAATACGATCCGTCATCCATACAATTATAACAAGTAATTAACGTGTAAAAGATGTCTAGGGAGTAGTGAAATCTAAGTAAACACATTTTCTCCAATTACTGCTCACAACTTTAGTGTAATTTAGTTTATTTTCATTTTTAATATTTTATTTTGATTGCATCTTAGTATTGGGTTAGTTGATTAGCAACTAATTCCGCCCAAATCCTTCAAACCCGAGACTTTAAATTGCTTTCTAAAAAATATAAAAATACAAAAATAATCTTCCTTCACCTTTAGAACTAGTATTTAGGTTTTCTAATCCTAGCGACACTATTCCTAGTTGAACGATCAATCCCCCGGTACTTGTCACTATACTATACTACAACGATCAGGTACACTGCCTGGTGGGGGTTGTAAGCTTCTCAGGATCCCTTGAGAGGTAAAGCCTGGTGCGATTCCCACGTATCACTATTGATCATCCACTTACCAAATGAATTTGGTTTTTGTGTGGCCTTTGTTAACATTTAGTCACACAAATCATGTTTTGGCTACACTTAAATAATGCGTGACAAACTGTTTAGTGTGACTATATGTACTGGATTTTGGCTACACTTAAATAATGTGTGACAAACTATTTTGTGTGACCGTATATGGCATTTGGTCATACTATTTGAAGCAAATGTGACTATAAGTTTAGTGTGACCATATATGGCATCAAGGTTACTTGTATTTGTCACACGTTCCAAATGCATATGTGACTAAATGATCTGGAACAAAATCACCAGTTACGTTTAGTCACATAAGGGTCGATTGTGTGGCAATAGAGTTCTTATGGTCACACATTCGAAATGCTCATGTGTGACTAATTCGTAAATGCTGTCAATTTACCTACCTTCAGCCACACAAATATTTGAATGTGCGGCTGTTCCAAATCGATCATGTGTGACCATAGGTCATTTTTGTACTAGTGGTATTGATTCCAAACAGGCTTTTGGTGGTCTTTACAATTATTAATCAAATGCTCAAAGCTACCACACTTATAACAAGCCTTTTTATTTAATTGAAACTCATTACCTAATTTGTTTGTAACTAGGTTGTTAAAGTTTCTATGATTTCCCTAGGCTTATTATAGAATCTTTTCATCTGATCTCTAGGTACTTCATTATACTCTACCATTTTCCTAGAGATATTCTTCCCCGACACAGGTCTCACAAACTTAACATGTTCAACTTTAGGTTCAACTTTTGTAGGAATTTCTTCCTTTTTCACACTTTGTATTGGTTCTTCTTGTTCCTCATCACTATCTGAATTCCAGTCTTCAATAATAGGAGCATCAGGAAATTTCCTCTCATTAACCTTTGGTGTTTCAATCACACTATTACTAGTTTCACCTACAGGTTTTGCAATATCTAACTCACTTATGAAAGACAACTCTTTTCCTGGTGGAGCATAGGCACTTTTGTCTGGGGGAACACCTTCATTATAACCTATTCCCTTACCTTTTCTCATCAAAAGACTCTCAATTGATTTATTAACTAAATCAGAAGCAAATTGTTGTTTATTTACTCTTACCATCTGATTGGGTCTAAACCGTCAGATATTATTGACCAAAGTCAACAAGTCAAAAACAGCTTAGAATCAATACTCAGGTGATAGTGTAGTGTTTTCCCGGGTCGTTAAAGTCCCAGCGAGATTGCAATGGTGCTTTTGAGAATCGTTTGTGAGAAAGTGGCACTGAGGACAGTAGCCAGATGATGTGGAGATGATATTGCTACTGTTATGATGGTATTTGTACACAGATATAGTATTCACAAAAATCAGATATACAGATATATGCACGTATTCACAATTCAGATTTACGCAATCGGACTGAAAAAGTGGGATTTTGGTATTTATCAAACTACAGGGGGTGCTTTTGACAATTTTTAAAACTTAAAATTAAAAATGAAAATGAAATTAAAAAAATGATTAAAATACTATTTAAATATTATTTAATTAATTAAACTATTTAAAATCTAAATTAAAATCTAATTTAAATTAACTAAAAATTATAACTATTACAAATTAAACTAAAAAGTTGCAAAAATATTTTCTAAACCTAAATTAGAACTTGAAGAAAGTATAAAAAATGAAAATAAATATTTTTGTCTTTTTATGGGTTTTTTATAAATTGAAAACTATTTAACTTAATTAAACTAATTAAACTACTTTTAATTAATATTAATACTAAATTAACTTAGAAAATTACAAGAAAATTTATAAAATTACTTAACCATCACAGGAATCCTACAAAATTATAAAAACTCTAAAAATTATGCTTTAAGATTAAACTACTAATTATTTACCTTTTAATTAACTTAATACTAATTTAAACAATTAAAATAAGAAAAATATAAAATTAACAGTAGAATTTGAAAATATATTTTCTAAAAGTCTATTATACTCTATTAGAACTAGGAAAAATATAAAAACTAAGTTTAACCTTATAAAAACTAAATATGATATTTATTACTTAATATTAATTAATAATGAAGAAATCTAAAATTAAATCTAATAAATACTAAATGGTAATATAAAAATCTGAAAATTTTACCAAAATTACTTTACTAAATAAGGTAATTAATAAAAATATAAAAACACTAGTTACTTAATTAAAATCTAAAAATGAAAATTAAAATTAAATTGAATTAAATAGAAACTATCACTTATTTTAAACTTGACTTTTTTGGATTTTTCTTTTACAAACTTGATTAATACCTAAAAACAACTACTTTTAATGAAAACAACTTTTTTTTAAATGAAAAATAAGCACTTTGCACCCCCTTGGCTTATACAGTTGACTTATGTTGACTGTGTGGGCAAATAAGCTCAAATGGCTTTGGGTGGGGTCCACAATGGATAAATCAGGTACAAATAAGTTAAACACATTCAGATAAGCCAGAAATGGCAAGAAATAAGCACAATTAAGCTGAATGCAGAGAAATAAGCACTTTGCACTTTTGAAACTGAACCAGATTAGGGACAAACTTTGGGGACTAAACTAGGTGGGGTCCACTGGGCTAGGGGTCAAACAAAAGGTCAATCCACACTCCCTGGTAGGAGGGGGGTTGGAAAAGGTCAACTGGAACCACTAGGGCCCACTGAGGTGGTCTGCAACCACCACCAAAGTTGGTGGTGTGATGGGGGTCTGTTGTGCACAGGGCAGACTCTTGCCCTGCAGCCTAGTTTACTAGCTTATAGAAGCTTGTAGAAAATTTGTAAAAATCAAACAAGCTTGGATTCCTGAGGTTTGGGTGGTAGATTCTAACCACCAAAAGTTTCAAGTCCCAATTCACTTTCCTAAATTCTAGAAAATTCACCCAATTTTGGTGTTTCTGCAAGAACAAGTAATTTTGACTTTCTTTGATTGAAGCCTATAGTTGACTAATATGAACTTTAATCCTAATTTTCTACTTGATTATGATGTTTTAAGATGATTTATGCCCAAATTACCCTAAACCACTCAAATATGATTGGAAATGGGGACTGAGCCACACTTTAACCAATCAGAGAGGGTGTAAGAGAGCTGTTTCTAGGATTTTGACTATTTGATGCACTAAACTTGCTTTTAGGTCTTGTTCTGGGTTGTATGATACTAAATGATGTATGAGAATCAAGAAACAGCAACAATATCAGACTTATACACACAGAAGCTTACACATCCAAACACTACTAATTGAGACAGTTTGTGAATGAATTTAAGAAAACAATGAATACAGCTAAAACTATGGATTAGAAACTATTAAATAGACTAAAAGAAAACTAAATAAACAGGATTACACTACTATTAAACACTATAAAGAGAAGTTTGAAATAAAAGGGAATATGCTTACAAGTTTGCTTTTCTGCCAATATCATGAACCAAGAACCACAAACCATTACCTAACATCCCCCATGGGATTCTAAACCAAGGACTTCCATTTCACACCTTGCTCCAGCAATGAACTCCATAAACCTGTCGTGTTGACTTTTGTTGACCATTTTGTGTTTTTGAGTTTTTTGTCACTAAGCTGATTTTAATTGTTACTAATAGCTTATATAAGCTATAAGGGAGCTTATGTGAGCCTAGGAGTCCAGTACATTACACACTAACTACTATTAAACTAAACAGCTTTTTGAAACTTTGAAATAAAATTGCAATAGATGAAACAGTTAAGGAAACTTGAAATTTATTGATCAAAGAGAATTACAATACATGAAAGATGATTAAAACACTGCTTAAAAGCTTTAAATTATACTAAGAACTTGAAATTGCATTTAAACGACATACATAAACTAAATTAACTAACTCCGGCTTCCTTATGCTTCCTCTTCTATTTATAGTTGATAATTAGGGTTCCCAGCTGCCCTCTGATCGAATCCCACCTCTTTCTTCATCTTTTGGTCCAATATAGGCTTGCCACGTGGTTTTGGCGGGAAAAGACGTTTTTGCAAATTGCTTCTGATAGCGTGTAACTGGGGAAGGGGCATTTATTGTGGGTGGCTTGGGTAGGTGTAGGGGTGGGGATGTGATGATGACCTCTACAAGTGGTGGTGGTGGTGGTGGGCAATACCAGGGGAGAAGAAGGGTGGTTTGGCGGTATTGGGGGTGTTTGACTGGTTTTGACCAGGTCAACGTTTGACCCGGTTAAACTATTAAGGGTGCGTTGGGTTTATGGAGCGGGCTGGGTGATTTTTGGGCCCAAGATAAAAATGGATTGGACTAGGCTATGTATTGGATTGGATTTGGTGTAGGAGTAATGTTATTATTTTGGATCCGGTTAGGCATTTTTGGAATTCACAAGGGTTTATTGTGTAATTTCTGATTTTATGAAGGGTTAAACTTGGCAGCTTTTCAAAATATTCATAAGGGTTAAAAGTGCCAATGGTGAATAGTGTGAGGGTTCCAAATGATTTTTTCCAATTTTACCCTTCCAGGGACTATTTCTGCCAAACCTTGTAATTCCAAGGACCAATCATGAAACTTTTCCAAAATTCCCATCCAAGGACCATTCTTGCCAAATATGAGTAACACAAGGACCAAAATTGATTTTCTCAAAGTTTTTTATATCCCAGGGACCATTTTTGACAATTTTCCAAACATCAGGGACTAAACTTGACATTTTGTGAAACTATGCACCAAAGGACTAATTATGTAACTTTTTGATTTATAAGGACCTTTGGTGACTTTTTCAAGTTTTTAGAATGACCAGGGACTAGATTTGACAACTTTTGAAAGTTGGGGTACTGAAACTGCCAATTATGCAAACTTTGGGCGTTTTGCATTTGTTTTTGGTATTTTTTGCATTTGAAACATGTAAAACACTTTCCTGGGATATTTTCACTATTTTGATTCATTATTGAGTGTTTTTTGATGTTTTGGCAGCTCAGAAATGGTAAAAATGATGAGTATTTACACACTCATCACCATCTCATTTTCTTTTTCTGTAAGAGCTAAGTCTCTTGCTTGTTCTGCTTCTTCCAGCTGTTTCTTAAGAACATTAATCTCACTATTTTTATTAAAAATCTCTACATCCTGTTGACTTATTCTATCAACATATTCTAGCTCACACTGCTTAAGATACTCAAGTCTTCTTTCAATGTTTTGAATACCTACCTTATAACCTAAGTTGTCAAGTTTTAGGTGTTCAACTTCTTTCCTAAGACTCTCATTCCTAGACTTAAGTTCTTCTACAGTATCAGCACATGATTTAAAAGAACAAATAGACATATCATAATCATTTGATATCTTAAATTCAGATCCAGAAGATGATGATGCATAGGCCATAAGTGGAAAGTTATGCACTTTAGGTTTAACTTCAACCACAAGAGAGTAGTTGGGTTCTTCCTCAGCCATATCACTCCAGTCAAAGTCACCCAACCCATCACAAGACACCAATGCAGTTGTGGTATTATTTGATTCTTTAGAGGTTTTCTTTGGAGTTTCAACATTCTTCTTTGGAGCCCTGCATTCTCTGGCAAATTGGCCTTTTCTGTTGCAATTGAAGCACTCCATCTTTGACTTATCAAAACCCAAATTTTCTTTAGCCCTATACTTGACTTCTCTTCCTGTCCTCTTCAAGAATCTTCTTGCTCTTATGGTCAACATAGCCATCTGCCATTTAAGATCAATTTCTTCAAGATCATCAGGATCAATATGATCCATATCTTGATTGAGAACCTGTGACTTTGTGTTTGATGTCAGATCAGCCAAGAATGCACATATGGCAGCATCACTGATGGAATTGTTATTAGTAGAACCAGTAGCAGATCCATCAGTTGTAGCAGCAGATACCCCATAAGCAGCAGAGTGGGATTCTTGAGATCCTTTATTCTTTGAGGACACAAATGCAAGATTTTGAGTAGTAGAGGATTAAGTAGATGTAGAATTCATCTATGATTCATACACCTTCAAATTGTTGTAGAGACTTTCCAACTTCATGGTTTCAAAATCAGGCTTATTTCTCCAAACAACAGTATGCATGTTCTACTCGGGTGCTGGACTTCTAAGAAACTTGAGATTAACATCTTCTTGAGGAACAATATACCCAACAAGCTTTAAGTGACTAACTAGTTGGTTAAGCCTGTTGTAAGTACCATCTAGCTTTTCTCCACTTGAGGCAGTGAAGTTTTCAAACTGGTGCTTCAACATATTCTTCCTTGATTTCTTGGTAGCATCATTACCACCAAATCTAATTTCAACAGCATACATCAGGTCCTTTGCAGTTTTACAGCCATCAAAGTCTAATTGAAATTCATTAGCTATTCCCATCATGATAATACTATGGGCCTTGATCTCCATCTTTCTAACATAATTTTCTTCAGCACTCTTGATAGGAATTTCTTTCCCATCGGGACCTTTTTGTGAAAGAGAATCACCATGCAGAATGACATTCCACATGTTGAAATCAATCATGCGAATGTACTATCTAATCCTCATCTCCCATAGCTCATACTCTCCTTGCTTGAGCATGGGAACCTTTGAATCAGTTACCATGTGTGTGTCGTCACCCATCTTCAATAGTAGATTTCAAACAGTTTTCTGGTAAGTAACAAGTTCTTCTTGATTACAACTTCTAGATCACAAGCTCTGATACGTGGGAATTGCACCCTCTTAACTGGTTTTACCTCTCAAGGGATCTCGAGAAGCTTACAACCCCCACCAGGTAGTTTACCTGATCGTTGTAGTATATTATAGTGACAAGTACCAGGGGATTGATCGTTCAAGTCAGGAATAGTGTCGCTAGGATTAGAATGCCTGCTAAACTAGGTCTAAAGGTGAGAGATGATTCTTTTTGTATTTTTGTATTTTTATGAAAGCAAGTAAAATCTCGGGTTTTGAAGGAGTGGGCATAATTAGTTGCTAGCCAACTAACCCAATTAATCTAAAGATGCAATCAAAATAAAATAAAAGAAATGAAATAAAACTATTATACTAATGTGGTGGAAACAATAATGATGTCACACCCCCAGAATCGGGTCCAGCGGAAGCATGCATGTAGCTGGGGTGTAACTCAATTGGTATTACAAAAGAAGTGTAAAATGGTTTTTATTTCAATCATTTAGAATAAAATCGTTTAACTAAAAGTATTTAATTTACATTGTTTAAAATTTGTACGAAAGTAGGCCCTTAACATAGTTTAAAACGGTCCCCAAATGAATATCAGAGTCTTCTATGACCATGCCATGCCCTGCCAAAACCTCCAGTAGTGTGCCATTGCTTAAAACCTGAAAATACATGCTAAAACGTCAGCATAAAGCTGGTGAGTTCATAGTTTTAAGTAAACAAGTATTTCCCGTAAACAAGTGTTTCCAGAAATCAAGTATTTCCCAGCAAAGGCATTGTAAATCCACTCAGTTGCAAGTCCCGCCATAAGAGACTTGTAACCTGTGTGTTTACGACCCACTGCCAAATATGAATTGGTTTATGTAAACAAGTCATTTGCGGAACACGAGATTTTCAGTAGCAAGACAATATAACAAATACAATGTCATAGCTAAAAATAAGGTATACAGTGCCTAAGCTCATGACCCAGAAGCTCGACGTAATCGTATGCAATCAAGCATAAAATGCCCCAATTAAGTGTTTGCCAGACACTCGGAAGTAATCCGAATGATATGCGTCCGTTTGACAGGTTGGCGCGACCAACTCGGACGGGGTGTCAACCCAAATAGATCTATCCACAGCATTCGCGCTCACACGCATGTAATTAACGGTTCATGATAAAGGGGACTTCAGTGGCAGTAATAGGTAACTCAGGCAAAGTAACAGTTTTGTATTTATGTCCGCAAAAGCAAGAACTTGTATTCATAAGAAAGAAATCAAGGATGGAATAAGTAATTCATAATGTATTCAAATAATCAATCAAGTATTTCAGCCATCCAGTAATGTTTGAGAAAATGAATCGCGTTCAAGTAAAACAAGTATTGAATTTGAATAGTAAGGAGCATGTATCTTCCCCCAAAACAGTTGTGAAACAAGTAAAAGTAGGGGTTATGAACTCACCTGGTGCAATAGCTACGATGACAACAATGAATACACAGAAATGAGGCACGATCTCTAACCGCAACCTAATATGAATGATATGATCTAATGTAAGAAATGAAATGACGCTACATATGCAAATACGTATGTTATCGATACCACTCATTAGTTTTGAAAATAACGTTTATCGTCGACAAATACGTTTTTGATGTCTCGTTTGGTTAATAACCACTTTTCATGGAAATAGGTTGAAACGGTACTCCACGATCCTTGTTTGGTGTCTTATCGGCAAATATAAGGTTTTCATCGCAAAAATAGCATTTTCATTACTTGAAAAATATGCCCAAAATGGCCTCGCAAAACAAGTCGCGAAATTTTGTACGTTAATGGTTAGTGATAAAACTCGGCGTTTTTGAAAACCTTGTAACAATATCTTGAAGTCGCGTCATTTAACTTTTGGCGATACGGGTCTCGATCGATGAGAAAATCGACTCTTATTGTTGTTACTTGAAAGTATTATGTTCAACACTTAGAAAATTTCATTATAGTAAAAGCTGTCAAAATATATATAGTTTATCGGGTATATAGATGAGGTCGTAGTTTATTCGTTATAAGTCTATTCGAAGAATGGCCAATTGATTTGAAAAGCTTGTTGGAAAATCTTGATTTCATAAAACTACGGCTCGGACTCAAACTGATCCGATCATAAAGAAAAACAGCCGAGAAAGTGGTGTCTCGCAAATACAGTTTTGCAGCAAAAATAATAATAGAAAGCTGATGGAAATATATATATATATATATATATCGTCTAAGTTCAAACGCTTGTATCTATTTCGTTATAAGCTCGTTTTCTACATTCTTTATATCCCCGGAATCGTGGGACAACGTACTAATATATTTTTGATAAGTCGGGACGGCTAGATCAAGTTTTACGTCTCGAAACAGTCCATGAAAACTGTTCAACAGCAAGCTATTTTTCAGAAAATAGTTTTCGTCGTTAAAATTGAAAATAGCATATCTTTTTCGTCGTAACTCGGATTTTAGTGATTCAAGCGGCCACGGTTTCGTTTTTGAAAGTATTTTCTGAATATCTAACCCAATGTTACCCGGAAACCCCTGAGTTTTCTGAAATTGGCGATTTAGGACAGAACCTATATTTGAAAGTATTTTTTTCGTTGTTAATATTCGGAAAATCATATCTCCTTCGTTATTAACTCGTTTTTATCCCCGTTTTTGGCCATAGTTTCGTCTCGGACTATATTTTCTAAATCTTTGGTCCAAAGTTACACCCTAGACCCTGAGTTTCCCACGTTTTACAAAAATGGACAGTAGCTAATATATAGTTTCAAAAATCGATTTTCCTAGTTTGTAACTTGTTCAAGTCTTTACCAAACTACCTCAAATCAACTCCACAAATACCAAATCCTACCATACACCTTCTCAGGGTGTCATGGGTTCCTAGACATCACCAATCTTAGTGGATCTAATGAGATTGCTAGTAAAAATTATAGATCTAGCGTTAAAGAGTGTTATTGTACAAAGTGGTATATGTATAACATATATATTTGCATGATCTACTACTATGACTTGAAAATACATAAAAATATAAAGTAGATGAAGGTATAAAAGATCATAAAGTGTTTTTGAAGCTTACTTGAATATTTGAGGTGATTTGAAGATGATTATGTTAAGAAACATAGGGTTTTTACCACCAAACCCCAACTAGATCATGATTAGAACTTGATTATAATTTGATCTTGAAAATTTTATGGGTTCTTCTTGGTCTCCTTTCTTGGCTGATTCACACACACAAAGGGAGAAAAAATGAAAGTTTTGCTAGTGTTGTTTGGTGTGGAAATGAAGAAAAATGGTGAAGTAATGTGTATATATATTAGTCTTGGTCAAAGTCAAAAGTCTTGGTCATAGGGGGGGAACATATGGGTGGCACAAAGGAGGGAAACATGGGAGGTGTTTTGTGAACTAATAAATGTAGTTGTCTTAACATGTGCAAGTATTAGTTAGGCATTGTTGTGTATTAGGTGTTATCGGGTACCGAGTTAACTAAAAATAAATGTTACCGAGGTGAAATAAAATACGACGAAGTTGTAAAAGTTGTAAAATATTATTCCTTGCAAGAATCGGGTGTTAAAATAATTATCGTGTTGAAATATCGTGATTCGACGTAATTATAGTCGTTTTCCGGAAAATATAACAATAGGTCTCAAAACACCGGGTAAATGAATAATATAAATTTTATATTATTATAATGAGTATGAAAATATATTAGGATCGTAGACGGAAGTATCGGGTATACGTTCGTAGTAAAAACTGAGTGGTAACGTTAATTACAAATTAAGCATACGTATATAGAAATAATGCATATCCGTGTAGTAACTAATGTGATGATGATGTGTAGACTAATCCAGTCTATATGAAGTGTCATTAATGAACGATGCATGAATTTACAGCGAAACCACATTGGTTACGCGAATTTGAAGACTCGTAAATTCAGTTTACGATGAAATGAACGGCAATTGTGAATAGTGATTTCCTTCCGGAAATGAATAGTGTCATATGAATAGTAAAATTTTTGAACGCTTCTCGGAATCACAAACTGACTCCGAAAATGATGAATATTAAAATGATGAATAGTGACAGGTGAATAGTAAATGATGAATAGTAACTAATGAATAGTGAATTAGGAGAAATGTCCTGAAAATGCCGGTTGTTACAGTCTCACCCCCTTAAAAGGAACTTCGTCCCGAAGTTCAGTTGGTGTTGGTCTCTAGAGTGGTATTGGTTAAAAGATGATGATATAATCGTGTAAGCTACTGAGCTCTAACAAGGTTCAAGTCTGACGGCCACTAGGCCTACTCTGTCAGAAATCCTAAATGGTTCAGTGTATATCGTGTTTAACTTTATGAAGTTTTCTGAATGGTATTATGCATTTCTTAGGCAGAACTTTCAACATAATCCTGCCATGAACTTGAAATCCTAATGGTTTACAACTTATCGAACTTGTAACTGATTCTTGATTTGTAGGAAATTCCTGGTTATTTCATGAATGCTTACTGGACTAGTGAGTTGGGCTTTTCCAAGTTTTGATCCGTCAATGGATGTTGACACTTCGACCATAGAGTGCTTTGAATGGTGTAGTCTCTAAGCTCGTGTGGTAACTATGGTTGCAGCTGAATTTGATTTATGGCAAATGGTTAATCCAACCATTTCTAGTGTCAATCACACCCGATTTGGGCATATCTCCCTAGGTTTGAATCAATCTCAAATTCTGACCATTGGTCTACAGATGATAGGTGGTGTGGTTCCAAAGAGATCTTAATGAAATCGCTAGGAGTTGAGGTGAATCAAATTACTTTATTAGGAATAATTGAAATGGGTATCATGAATCTTGTTTTGAAAGACTTACAGGGTTAAATCCGTAAAAGGGTGTTGTTGAAAATAAGAGATTAGGATAAGGTTGTGATCCTCCGCAGGATGTCAGGAATTGAGTCTTTCTCCACCTACGGTGCTTAGTCTCCATTACTAAGATTTTCCCCAAGTTATAGGTCATCAACTCACAAATTCCTAAAGGTATAAGTGAGGTAATATAGTGATTGATTTTCAAAGTTTGTTTTGAGATTGTGTTTTGTTCATAAACCTTCCCCGAATAAATGAATCTACAGGTTTAAGCAAACGGCTTTTTAGGTAACATCCTTCTTGACGTTTCAAAATTTAGTAGTTATGCAATATAGGAAAATTTTCAACATAAGGTGGATAATATGGTTTACCAAAGATCGATGTTTAAAATTTTGTAACATTCAATAGTTTTGTAAAAGGTTAGCCAAAAGGAATTTGCTTGTCAAAATAAGTGCATCAGAAAAGTATTTCTTACAAGATATATGTTTTGTATAACGGTAGTTTGGAGAAAATCCATTTAAAAATGAAAGTATTAAAAGGATAAAATAGCCAGGTATGTACGTCTGCACAAATGCATAGGTGTCTAACATGTTCGAATAAAGTCTATTGGTGAGGTCATGTTCAATTTATAGTCTTGGTTAAGAGGTTGGATTTATCTCTATGGTGTTGCTTAGTGAGCACTCGTATCTAAATGAATCTTGTAATTCAGTCAAGCCAATACTTTCTAGATGATAGAATTTTGGCGATCAGGCCAGTGATAGTGGTTCGAATTGTTTTGTGATATCCTGAGATTTCTGTTGAGTTATGAATGATCTTAAGGTACCGAAGGATCATCCTCATAGAAGGTATGGAAAGTCTTTCCTAGGGAGGTCATTGATAATATCAACTTATCAATATAGGGAGTAGTGAGGGATGAGTGACATCGGAATCTATAGAGTGTCACCTAATTCTTTGTATATATGGGGGTGGGGAAAAGAAATGATAGTGATGGTGAGAAGGGAAGAGACTATGACAACTGCAACAAAATGAGATTGTGACAAAAGAAAATAATGTGATATGAGTGTATTGTGCATAAATATGAAAGTTCATGAAATAAATTGACTAGCTGACATGCTTCCAATCAGTGGTTTACGAAGTGATGAAAAGTATGAAGGTTCCAACAACGAGAGTATACACACACATGAATGAAACATTTGGAAATGAGTTGAGAATTCAATCCAGACATAATCTTATTATAACCATTCTCAGTGTTGCAAAATTCATTTCTGAGTCAGACATAGGTGGTCAGCCTATATCTCACTATCCCGGGTTGAATATAAATGACCAGTCTATATTCCACTGAGGTTCCATGAATTTTGAAATACTCAGTTCAGTTATACTAATACCATGTCCTTCACAAATACCAAGACGTTCTGAAAGACAAAAGTAGGTGACCAAACTCGAGGTCAAATATGAAACTATGCAAGGAAAAACATAACACGGTGACATATATGATACGTGAACATGCTTATATGAAAGACAATTATAGTAATCAACTATAATAAATGAATATAATATACCAGATAATGAGATAACAATCCCATCACCTATGTCAGCAACTAACCACAAATGAGGCTTCAGCTTGGCAGGCAGGCACGTGACGGTCATAGGGTTAAGTTTTCTTGAAAGTAGCTATAGTCTAGGTTTTAAAAACACTTAGTTCGCTATAGCCAAAGCTCTGATACCAATCTGTCACACCCCCAGAATCGGGTCCAGCGGAAGCATACATGTAGCTGGGGTGTAACTCAATTGGTATTACAAAACAAGTGTAAAATGGTTTTTATTTCAATCATTTAGAATAAAATCGTTTAACTAAAAGTATTTAATTTACATTGTTTAAAATTTGTGCGGAAGTAGGCCCTTAACATAGTTTAAAACGGTCCCCAAATGAATATCAGAGTCTTCTATGACCATGCCATGCCCTGCCAAAACCTCCAGTTGTGTGCCATTGCTTAAAACCTGAAAATACATGCTAAAACGTCAGCATAAAGCTGGTGAGTTCATAGTTTTAAGTAAACAAGTATTTCCCGTAAACAAGTGTTTCCAGAAATCAAGTATTTCCCAGCAAAGGCATTGTAAATCCACTCAGTTGCAAGTCCCGCCATAAGAGACTTGTAACCTGTGTGTTTACGACCCACTGCCAAATATGAATTGGTTTATGTAAACAAGTCATTTGCGGAACACGAGATTTTTAGTAGTAAGACAATATAACAAATACAATGTCATAGCTAAAAATAAGGTATACAGTGCCTAAGCTCATGACCCCGAAGCTCGACGTAATCGTATGCAATCAAGCATAAAATGCCACAATTAAGTGTTTGCTAGACACTCAGAAGTAATCCGAATGATATGCGTCCGTTTGACAGGTTGGCGCGACCAACTCGGACGGGGTGTCAACCCAAATAGATCTATCCACAGCATTCGCGCTCACACGCATGTAATTAACGGTTCATGATAAAGGGGACTTCAGTGGCAGTAATAGGTAACTCAGGCAAAGTAACAGTTTTGTATTTATGTCCGCAAAAGCAAGAACTTGTATTCATAAGAAAGAAATCAAGGATGGAATAAGTAATTCATAATGTATTCAAATAATCAATCAAGTATTTCAGCCATCCAGTAATGTTTGAGAAAATGAATCGCGTTCAAGTAAAACAAGTATTGAATTTGAATAGTAAGGAGCATGTATCTTCCCCCAAAACAGTTGTGAAACAAGTAAAAGTAAGGGTTATGAACTCACCTGGTGCAATAGCTACGATGACAACAATGAATACACAGAAATGAGGCACGATCTCTAACCGCAACCTAATATGAATGATATGATCTAATGTAAGAAATGAAATGACACTACATATGCAAATACGTATGTTATCGATACCACTCATTAGTTTTGAAAATAACGTTTATCGTCGACAAATACGTTTTTGATGTCTCGTTTGGTTAATAACCACTTTTCATGGAAATAGGTTGAAACGGTACTCCACGATCCTTGTTTGGTGTCTTATCGGCAAATATAAGGTTTTCATCGCAAAAATAGCATTTTCATTACTTGAAAAATATGCCCAAAATGGCCTCGCAAAACAAGTCGCGAAATTTTGTACGTTAATGGTTAGTGATAAAACTCGGCGTTTTTGAAAACCTTGTAACAATATCTTGAAGTCGCGTCATTTAACTTTTGGCGATACGGGTCTCGATCAATGA
This sequence comes from Artemisia argyi, assembly GCA_030686995.1. NCBI lineage: Eukaryota > Viridiplantae > Streptophyta > Magnoliopsida > Asterales > Asteraceae > Artemisia > Artemisia argyi. Next base: position 176,662,268 of record CM060682.1, read on the forward strand.
GAAAATCGACTCTTATTGTTGTTACTTGAAAGTATTATGTTCAACACTTAGAAAATTTCATTATAGTAAAAGCTGTCAAAATATATATAGTTTATCGAGTATATAGATGAGGTCGTAGTTTATTCGTTATAAGTCTATTCGACGAATAGCCAATTGATTTGAAAAGCTTGTTGGAAGATCTTGATTTCATAAAACTACGGCTCGAACTCAAACTGATCCGATCATAAAGAAAAACAGCCGAGAAAGTGGTGTCTCGCAAATACAGTTTTGCAGCAAAAATAATAATAGAAAGCTGATGGAAATATATATATATATATCGTCTAAGTTCAAACGCTTGTATCTATTTCGTTATAAGCTCGTTTTCTACATTCTTTATATCCCCGGAATCGTGGGACAACGTACTAATATATTTTTGATAAGTCGGGACGGCTAGATCAAGTTTTACGTCTCGAAACAGTCCATGAAAACTGTTCAACAGCAAGCTATTTTTCAGAAAATAGTTTTCGTCGTTAAAATTGAAAATAGCATATCTTTTTCGTCGTAACTCGGATTTTAGTGATTCAAGCGGCCACGGTTTCGTTTTTGAAAGTATTTTCTGAATATCTAACCCAATGTTACCCGGAAACCTCTGAGTTTTCTGAAATTGGTGATTTAGGACAGAACCTATATTTGAAAGTATTTTTTTCGTTGTTAATATTCGGAAAATCATATCTCCTTCGTTATTAACTCGTTTTTATCCCCGTTTTCGGCCATAGTTTCGTCTCGGACTATATTTTCTAAATCTTTGGTCCAAAGTTACACCCTAGACCCTGAGTTTCCCACGTTTTACAAAAATGGACAGTAGCTAATATATAGTTTCAAAAATCGATTTTCCTAGTTTGTAACTTGTTCAAGTCTTTACCAAACTACCTCAAATCAACTCCACAAATACCAAATCCTACCATACACCTTCTCAGGGTGTCATGGGTTCCTAGACATCACCAATCTTAGTGGATCTAATGAGATTGCTAGTAAAAATTATAGATCTAGCGTTAAAGAGTGTTATTGTACAAAGTGGTATATGTATAACATATATATTTGCATGATCTACTACTATGACTTGAAAATACATAAAAATATAAAGTAGATGAAGGTATAAAAGATCATAAAGTGTTTTTGAAGCTTACTTGAATATTTGAGGTGATTTGAAGATGATTATGTTAAGAAACATAGGGTTTTTACCACCAAACCCCAACTAGATCATGATTAGAACTTGATTATAATTTGATCTTGAAAATTTTATGGGTTCTTCTTGGTCTCCTTTCTTGGTTGATTCACAAACACAAAGGGAGAAAAAAATGAAAGTTTTGCTAGTGTTGTTTGGTGTGGAAATGAAGAAAAATGGTGAAGTAATGTGTATATATATTAGTCTTGGTCAAAGTCAAAAGTCTTGGTCATAGGGGGGGAACATGTGGGTGGCACAAAGGAGGGAAACATGGGAGGTGTTTTGTGAACTAATAAATGTAGTTGTCTTAACATGTGCAAGTATTAGTTAGGCATTGTTGTGTATTAGGTATTATCGGGTACCGAGTTAACTAAAAATAAATGTTACCGAGGTGAAATAAAATACGACGAAGTTGTAAAAGTTGTAAAATATTATTCCTTGCAAGAATCGGATGTTAAAATAATTATCGTGTTGAAATATCGTGATTCGACGTAATTATAGTCGTTTTCCGGAAAATATAACAATAGGTCTCAAAACACCGGATAAATTAATAATATAAATTTTATATTATTATAATGAGTATGAAAATATATTAGGATCGTAGACAGAAGTATCGGGTATACGTTCGTAGTAAAAACTGAGTGGTAACGTTAATTACAAATTAAGCATACGTATATAGAAATAATGCATATCCGTGTAGTAACTAATGTGATGATGATGTGTAGACTAATCCAGTCTATATGAAGTGTCATTAATGAACGATGCATGAATTTACAGCGAAACCACATTGGTTACGCGAATTTGAAGACTCGTAAACTCAGTTTACGATGAAATGAACGGCAATTGTGAATAGTGATTTCCTTCCGGAAATGAATAGTGTCATATGAATAGTAAAATTTTTAAACGCTTCTCGGAATCACAAACTGACTCCGAAAATGATGAATAGTAAAATGATAAATAGTGACCGGTGAATAGTAAATGATGAATAGTAACTGATGAATAGTGAATTAGGAGAAATGTCCTGAAAATGCCGATTGTTACAAATGAGGAAAGTTATGTTTACTTAGATTTTATTACTCCCTAGATATTTTTTACAGGTTGATAGCTTGTTACAATTGCATGGATGACGGGTCATATTCCTTAATACTAGTCGTAGGGCCGTGTACAATATTCCCTAACTCTATAGGATCCTACTTCACTCCTATGTCGAGCCGTTAGAAGCTCCTAACATGGGATCATTAGAATTCTCCTATGAATTAAATACAACCAAAAATCGTAGTACACCTCCGATCATGTTTCTTAAGATGTTAAAGCAAGTTACCAATGGAAGTCTGCCAGTTTTATGAAGCCTAACATCGAATACAATAATCTATAACAATTATAAACAAACAATCAACCCATAATTAACATCTAGGTTTCACTACATCTAAGCAAACACAAGAAAAATCTAGCCTAGCATGTTAAATAGAAGAAAAGCGTAAGATATAATCACACAACACATAGACATATTGAATGATTTGAATGAATACTTATCTTCAATTGAACATGGAAGAATCAAGGGTTTGGAACCCTTGAAAAAGTGATAAAATTCGGACTAGGGTTTTTTCCCTCAAAGTTGCACACCAATAAATGAAATTTGGAAAACTATATATAGATATTACATCGTGAGGGCGTCATGTGTTAGATCGTGACGCCGTCAACTCGCCGCCGTCACGTGTATTTTCCACTTCCACCTCTTTTGTAACTCTTGATGTCATCATGTACAAAGGCTTGACGCCGTCAGGTACTGTTCCCAGCAAGGAAATTAGAGACTTTGCCGTTTTCTTCACTTTTATGCTCCAAAAATGTCCAAAATGCTTCCTTTTCCAGATTCTTCCTCAAAAGTACCTAAACTGACAAAAGGAACGATTTAGGGCAATATTTGATCAAATAATCTCGAATTCGGGCTTAAATGACCCCTTAAAAGCGGTACACTTTTCGCCTCATCAAGCTCTGATACCACTTGTTGATCTCAGTTGAGCAAACGATCTTATAGAAGTAGACTTGAATTAAAACTTAAGCAATAACAGGGAATATTAAAGCTTAACTTAAGAAGAACAGTTTAAACACTTTCAACACTTCAATATATTAATATACGAGCACTCGACAATGCTAGGGTTTTACAACCTTGAAGTGAAACGAGAATAATAATAATAATGCATACCTACTCTAACCCTAGGCACCTCCTTTTATAGACCAAGGAGTCCTGTTAGGTTTACAATAACTTTCTACACAAGATAATATCTTTATAATCATTTAAGATATACATACAATCTATTCCATAATTATCCATCTGTGTATACATGCTTATCTCTTGAGTAGCAGAGTCTTCATTACATTGAGCAGTAGAGTCAGCTGGCAGCACTTTCATTACACTAGCAGCAGATTCCATGTCAGCTGCAGTTTGACATTTAGAATATTCATTAGAAGAAGAATCTTAAAACCCAACATAAACCTATATATAACTAATGAAAATGGAAAAATATCACTCACTACCTGTCATAGCAAATAGATTACCATACGCTTGGGAAAGGATCAAAAACCTCTTCAACTAGGTGTAAGCACCTAAGATAAACTATCAAAGAGGGCTTTTAGAGGGTTATAATGTTAGGTGTAGGGATATGGAAAACACGGTTTGTTAGATAAAGGATATTTTACTGGTGGCAAGTTAATTATCTATGTCAGTTACATGTACAATGCGGCGTTTCTAAGCCAAGACTCGACTCGGCTTAAGCTAATCATAAACATAAATAAAAGAAACAGGATGGTAGTCCGTATGTTTATCTCTTTTCTTTTTCTATTTTTTTTTTCTCTTTTTCTTTTTTTTTTTTCGATTTTTTTTTCATACACTCTTGCCCTACCATCCAAAATAATACATCAAAGGGCGTTGGTTCTCCCCATACACTTGAACTTTTACATACTTTACATGTAACTATTCTAATGACTCGAATTAAGATAATCGAAACATTTGGAGTACTTTAAAAACATTTTGCACATATGGGGGTAATAACTGATGTTCTTCCCCATTACTCCTTAACGTTAGTACTTTATCCATGAGTCTCAATCGTCCCAAAACAATATGTACAAGATATGACTCAACTTAGCAACCATGTAATGAATCAGACAATTAACTAAGGGTTTAAACAAATGTTGTAACAATAATGCACTAAAGATGAGAGCATACAAGGAAGGCTAAGGTGATTTGGGTGTACATTTGGGGGTGGATTGTAAATAAATTCTATCTTTAAGTAAAATGCTTAAAGTTAGAAACGAAAAAAGATAGGCTCTGAGGGGTGTTCTTAGGGTATCGTGTACTAAAAATGAGTACATCGGAAAGGTGTGGGAGAATTACTTGACCAATGAAGTCAATCTAATTATATAAACACAAGTGTAAAACCATGGGTTATCCGAATGCCTCTTATCATGTAGTAAATCTAACTACACGAATGTAGTCTCACTTGTGGTCTCGAAATGAATCACTAACGCAAGTTCTAGAATCTAAATGCTACTGGTGCACTTATAAGCACTAAGGCTTTTCCTAATAAATCTAGGGGCGAACCTGGAAAATTTTTTGAGTGGTACGGTTTTTGTGCTAGTCATATAACTTCTATCCATGAGACGCTTATTAAGACTAAAGTTTCACTCCTATATGTTGCAAAAAATTTTAAATTTGGTGCTAAAATTACCCTAACAAATATTCCTCTCAGTTTTATTACACATCTACTATTAAACAAACAAAAATCAAGCGCCATTGTATTCTCTAAGGTATCTTCATTTACCCCCCCCCCCCCCTTTACACTTAAGCCGAACATTGTCCCCAATGTTTAATTAAAAGATGTAAAAGTAAAGAAAATGAAAGAATGAAACAAATACTCCCCTGATTCGTCCGGTGTGGATGATGCGGTAACATGGTTAAATCCTCCTTCAAGAGAATGTAACAACTTCAAGATTAAAGCAACGCCAAAAACTTGAAACTTGATGCCGAAAAACTTGACCATACATGTACATCTTCTTGTCCAATATAACCTGTTAAACCTGAGAAAACAAACAAGAAAACCTAGCATAAAATCGATGGTAAAACCTACATATAATAAAATCCTAAAAAGCAAATAAAGGTATAATGCTTGTGGAATGAATGGTTGCAGATTCCTGGAGTTTATAAGTTTAAGATTTAACAAAACTTTACAATTCCGGCATAAAAACAAAACTTGCAAAATTTCAAAAAATTTGTACCTGACGTTGTCAGGTTTTAATTTCTGACGCCGTCAGAATTGATCTGATGGAATTTTATGTTTAATTTCTGGAAAATTTCTAGAAAAACCTATGCCTTAATTCCTGGAATTCCTGCAAAATATCATTATAACTCGATACAAGTGATTTGCCTCAAACGGTCAGATAATTATTGGTCAACCGCTTGTGAATGGTCAACGATAATAGTCAAACAGCTGAGGCAAATGCTTCCGTGAAATACAGTGTTTTCCCGGGTCGTAATGTCCCAACAAGGTGTGCGATGTTTTATTATAAACGAATCTGTGATTGAGTGAATGTGAACAAGGATATGAATAAACTTAAACTTAAAATTAAATTAAATTAAAAAGAAAACTATTTTTTAGATTATTTTATTATTTTTTATTAATTATTTAATTAAAAACATATTTAACTATTTAATTAAAACTAATTTATATTTAAACTAAAAATGATAAATACTACAAATTAAACTAAAAATTTGTAAAAATAATTTCTAAACTTAAATTAGAACTTGAAGAAAGTATAAAAATAAATATTTTTGTCTTTTTATAAGCTTTTTATTAATTAAAAACTATTTATATTAATTAAACTAATTAAACTATTTTAAATTACAAATAATATTAAACTAACTTAGAAAATTATGAAAAAGTTTATAAAACTATTTTATAACTTATAGAAGCTATAAAAAATATAAAAACTAGGTGTTGCTATAAAAAAATTAATTATGCTATTTATAACTTATTTATTGATTAATTACTAAATAAACTAATATTAATTATAATAAATACTAAATGACAAAACAAAAATCTGAGAAAATTATGAAAATTACTTTAACTTAAAAGGAAATTAATAAAAATATAAAAACACAAATTACTTAATTAAAATCTAAAAATGAAAATTAAAATTAAATTAAATTAAATAGAAACTATCACTTACTATTATATTGTTTTTTCTTGATTTTTCTTTTACCAATCTATATTATACTTAAAAATAGATAACTTTTGTAAAAACAAATATTTTATAAGATAATATTAAGCACTGTGGAAGCTTATTGCTACCACAGTTGACTTTTGTTGACTGAAAAGGCAAATAAGCTCAAATGAGCTTATGTGGGACCCATCTTGGTTTATTCTGATCTAAATAAGTTAGTTGGACTAGTCAAAGCTCAATTTGGTCAAATAAGCTCAGTAGATAAGCTGATAAGCCAAAATAAGCTAATCCAAAACTTAATTTCAACACAGAATGGGGACAAGGTTTATGGCTTATTTCAAGTGGGGTCCACTGAGTTTCAGGTCAAACAAAAGGTCAATCCTAAGAGTCTACTAGGAGGGGGGTTGAAGGGACCAAGTTTTGAGGTCTGGGGCCCACTGAGTTGGTCAAAAATCACCACCAAAGTGGTGGTGATGGCCTAAGATCTGCTGCACAGGGGAGATGGTCTCCCTGCAGTTGTGTTTGGGGGTGAGTGGGGCCCAGGGAAAAAATACTAAAAATGTAAAGATGGTGGGAATCAAAAGATTAGGTGGTAAGCTATCACTAGGAACCAGTTTCAGTCCCTAGTACCAAGCACAAAAATCACAACAATTGCTTGAAATTTTGGAAAAAACTGAGAGATGCAATTTTGACTTTTGATCGAAACCCCTACTTTGACTATATTGAAATTATGCTGATTCCTAAGGACTTAATAAGTTATAATAAGCTAAGACTAGATGATTAAAAGCTATTACAACAACTAAGGTACTGAATTGAGTGATCAAGGATCTCAAACACTTAACAGTGAACACCACATGAAGTTAGAAAGCTAATTTTGACTTTTTCACCAAGGACCTGTGGTTTTTATGTTTTCTCAGACCTAAGTGAACCTAAAGTGACATGTGGAACTCAATAACAACAATTCAAACATGCTTGAACCTAGCTACCTTAACAAATCCAAACACTCTCTTAAATGAGCAGTTTAACTAAGTTATGGAATTTTAAACCTAAAACTACCAATCCAACAATCAAACTTCACTAACAAACTAATTTTAAAGCTGAGTGAATAATAAAAACAAACCTAAAACTACAGAAACACAAATTGCAGAATGGATTATATAAAGGCAGTGAAAATGAAATATTAAGCAACAAAGGTTTTTGATTGAACAAGTGTGTATCATTAAGCAATAATCTAACCAACATATACCTAATAAGCATAAATCAGACAAGATAAGCAGTTAATAAGCAATCTACAGTATTATACAAATTTTAAGAATTATGCTTACAAATGCTTTCCAACTGAGAACCAAGGAACCAAGGCCAAATTTCACAATCCTAAGACCTCCCATGAGGTTCTAAACCATTGCAATCCAAAACATATCCTGCTTCCATCCTTTTTCTTTTTCTTTTCTTGATTTTTTTATTTTTTTACTAATTATTTGTATTTTTGTGATTTTAATATAAACTGAATGAGATAAAAGTAAATGCTTGGAAAACTATTAATAACTTGAAAATGAGATAAACTAAGCTTAAAAGAAAACACAGAACATCAACAATTAACAATTTCCAATGAATTTGTCAAATTCACTTAATTTTGCTAATATTGAATAATCAAAGGAAAACTTGAATTTAACTGTAAAGATAGTTTGAATTACATGAAATGAACTGAGTACAAGCTTTTGAAACTGAAAATAACAACTTGATTTAATTCTACACTACCTTTGTTACACTACTCCTAAGCTACTACTAATAAATTTTTCTCTTCTGCTTCCTCTTGTTTTTTATAGCCTCCCAATGGGTCTTGTGGGTCCCACAGAGCATATCCCAGCACCATTGGATGAGTAAGTCATTGATTCAATTTTGGCGGGAAAATTAGTTTTGGGCCAATTTGACTGTGAAGTTTTTATTGGTGGATTTAGAGGTGGAAGTGGACAATTGGGTGAGATGGTGGGAAAAGGAGGTGGAGTTTGAGTGTTGCAGGGTGTTTTGCAGGGTAGGGGTGGTGGCAGGGTGTAGGTTTGCAAGGTGGCATCACCTGGTACAAACCCAGGGAGTGGGTTTTGGTTTTGGAGGTGACAGAGGGTGTATGAGGTGGAAAGGTGAAGCAAGTGGAGAGGTGGAGGTGGAGTGTGGAGGTGTTGTAGTGAGGTGGAGTTGGGAGGTTGAAGAAAGGTACGGGTCAACACAAGTCAAAGACCAGGGTAATATTTAAAAGGGAGTGGGCTGGTTTGTTTGGGCCTGGGTAATTTATTTGGACCAGGATATGTGTTTGGATTTGTAATTTGGATTTTGGTTTAATACAAATAAGGTCCATTTGTTTTTTGTAAGTGTAATAACCAAAAGGACCTAAAATGTAATTTTTTGAAATCCAAGGTACAGAAATGTAATTCATCGGCCATAAGTGTAAGTTTTCCATTTAAAACCACCCGGGGACCAATTATGCCAAATCTTCAAACTCCAGGGACCAAATCTGTAATTTTACCAAACTTCACATCTAGGGACTAAAGCTGACAATTATGAATCCCCTAGGACCCTTAATGATAATTTCCCCATTTTGAACACCCGGGGACTAAAAGTGTCAAGTTTGAAACTTTGAGGGACCTGTTTTGCCATATCTTCAAACTCCAGGGACCCAATATGAAATTTCACCAAACTTATCACCCAAGGACAATTCCTGCAAAATATTAATAATACAAGGACCAAAATTGCTTTTCTCAAAGTTTTTACATCCCAGGGACCATTTATGTCAATTTGCAAAGTACAAGGACTAAACTTGTAATTTTGTGAAACTTTACACCAAAGGACTAAATATGTAACTTTATGATTAAAAAGGACCTTTGATGACTTTTTCATGTTTTTAGAATAACCAGGGACTAGTTTTTCCAATTTTTGAAACTTGAGGGACTGAAACTGCCAATTATGCAAACTTTGTACGTTTTTCATCTGTTTTTGCATATTTTGCATTTGAAACATATAAAACACACTTCTAAGATATTTTAAGTATTTTGATGCATATTTGAGTGTTTTTGTATGTTTTTGGCAGTTCAGATTGGTATAAAATGATGAGTATTTAGACACTCATCAATCCCCCACACTAAACTATTGCTAGTCCCTAGCAATCTTTTGAGAAAAACTTAATGGATTTGAAAAACTCTTTACCAAAAGCCATCACTTCTGGAGTAGACAGTTGTAAGAACTGTGACACACCTGATAACCGCGTGATTTTGAGCAAATCACCAGCTGTCAACGGATTTGATTAGTCTTTACCAAAATCCGTTTGCTTCTGGACTAGGCAACTCTTGATGGTATAGTCAACATCTTGGTGAGCTGATTACCAATTATGGTTTTTCCACGGCATTTACCACAAGCCATAATCTTGCGGGCTAGCCAACTCATTCGCTTTATGGGATATGGGGAGTTGAGGAACCATGCAATTTTTGGCAAATTGCAAGCCGTCAACGGGTTTGAGATGTCTTTACCAAGAGCCGTTTGCTCCTGGACTAGTCAATCCATTTGTCATTTAGATTTTGGCGGAGTGATTACCACAAAAATTTTGAAGCTCAAGTGAAAAAAATTTTAAATTTTTGCCAAAAACGGGGGTACTAGAAGATATAATGTGATAAAATTCGCTAGAATTTCCCCCCCACACTTAGAACTGAATATTGTCCTCAATATTCAAAGTCACAGCTATTATACCGACATTTTGAACGTAAAAGGGCAACATTGCAAGCTAAGCGTGGAAAACACCATTTTGTATTTTCACTTCACAAGTAACCATAGCATGGGGGACTCCCCCACACTTAGGGTGAAAACCCTATAAGCATGCTACTGTTTTTATTTACCGAGTCGCTAGCTTGACTCGACCCCAAATTCATTTGTCCATGGGGAAGCATGATGTGGAAGAAACAATCTCCATCGGACTTTCATTCAAGATGTTTGGATAAACATTTGAAGCACGTGAAAGTTCCACACCGATGAGATATACAGACACCCGGCTCAAAGTTTATAAATGAATGCCGGGGTCAAAGATAGTGTCTTCATTCCCGAGGGAGTGAAGAAGAGGAGAAATCACCTGGTAGGTGAAGGAAAGTAGGGAGATCTGAATAGCAATTAAGATAAGAACTTCCTCCTCAAGAAATGCATGTTCAACTGGAGGAGGCAAGCCCTTAAGCTTGATCTCAGGAAATTTATCAGTTTCCTCAACTGATTTGATTTCATTATTATGAAGTTGTTTGGGTGGAAAAGGGGGAGATGGATCTTCGTTTAACAAACTTTCTAGAAAAAGAATGTCCCCCTCAGGATCAAGATAGTCTTCATCAACTTCATACGAAGTTGAACTATCTAGGGCAAGGAAAGCTTCGACCTCGTCCAGATCAGCTTTGAGATCGAAGAGATCATCATTACTTCCTGATGGAAGTGAATCAATGTGAGTACGCTTATTAGTGAACTCCTCAAGAAGGAGGTCAACATCAGAATGAGGAAGTGAAACCTCAACATACTCAATGTCTTTATAAGATAAACAATCATCACTGGAATCAGAGACATTCTCAAATTGATCATTTGGATTATCATGGGTGAAAGGAATATCACACACTTGATCAGAAATTCCCTGTGACTCTCTCGGGATTGGGACAAGGATCTCAACACTAGACTTTATTAATTCGTCCGATTCCTTATTAGGAACAGTGCTAAGATGCTCATCCCCCATGTTTAGAGAGTGAGTGTGAACTTTGGGTGTGATAACAACATACTGAGGGAGTTGAGAAGGACTAGCAGTTATGGATTTTACAAGTTCCATTGGTTCATTTGCTAGTAACTTCTCTGTATTCTTATCTCCTTGATTTTCCATGGAAGGAATCACAACTGATGAACTCGATGAATCTTTTTGAATGATAATAGTGTTATCATCATCATCACTGTCATCATCGTCATCACAAAGAGCAGCATAGCGAAGATTGGCGCGTATTTTGGCCGCTCTTTGCTCAGCAAGTAATTCTTCCATGCTTTTTCCAGAATCACGTTCTTCAGCAAGTAATTCAGCGATAGATTTATCACGAGAATTTTGAATGAGTGGAAACTGTGGGGGTGTGGATGTGTCAAAACCGGAAGGTTGACATTGATTATCATTATGAGGACCCCCACAATATACACAAGAAGAACTTGGATCATGGCAAAAAGAAATATTAGCCAACTCCTCCTTAAGATCTTTGAGTTTCTCAAGAACCTCTATATAAGGGTCTTGCTGGATATGAGGAGTTGCTTGAATCATTTGGTACTGTGGAGGTGGGTCTTGAAACGAATAGTCGTAATTGTTACAAGGAAATGGATTCCTTGTTTGACAATCAGAGCTAAAGTGTGGACCTCCACAGTACTCACAACAGTTGAACTGATGTGGCTGTGAGTCGTATGTGTTTAAGTCATAATTGTTATTAGGAAATTGCTCATAGACAAGCGTGTTTCCTGATTGACAATCAGAACTGTAGTGTGAACCACCACAGTACTCACAACAGTAAAACTGCTGAGTCTCATGGTGTGGAAGCTAATGGGATAAATCAGTTGTGTCATGGTAGGAATAGGGATTCTGGTTATAGACAGACCCGTTTCCTGACTCTACCATGCCACAGCTGGGACAATTACCACCATTTTAAGGACTACCACACCATTGACAAACAAGAGGGTGAGGATAAGACATAGAAAGAATCAAAGGGTTTTGGAGGGTAAGAAATGTAGAATCAAAAAGGTAAGAGGGTAAGGATGGATATTTTTGGGATTTTTGATAAACATTTTATAAGAAAGAAAATCTTTTTGTGTTTTTGTGTTCGTTGAAAACTAACTTTAAAATGTTTTCGGGAACAGTTTTTGGTTTTATATATGAATAAGGATAGATAAATATACAATGAGCGTGTATTCAGGTTCACTAATACGCAAAATCGTTTAGAATAAGCGCACAACCTCCCGGCAGCGGCGCCAAATTTTGATTTGCCTCAAACGGTCAGATAATTATTGGTCAACCGCTTGTGAATGGTCAACGATAATAGTCAAACAGCTGAGGTAAATGCTTCCGTGAAATACAGTGTTTTCCCGGGTCGTAATGTCCCAACGAGGTGTGCGATGTTTTATTATAAACGAATCTGTGATTGAGTGAATGTGAACAGGGATATGAATAAAAGTGTGTGTGTGTGTTTAATCTAGGGTTTTATAAAATAAAATGACTTAATTAAACTATATTAATGATTACGTAAAACCTAAATATCTAAAAACGTACACCAATTAAAATCAGACGCGACTGCGTGCTGAGAAAAAGGTGAGTTTTAAGAAAAATAAACTACAAGGGCTAAAAATGAAAATTCTATAAACTTAAACTTAAAATAAAATTAAATTAAAAAGAAAACTATTTTTTAGATTATTTTATTATTTTTTATTAATTATTTAATTAAAAACTTATTTAACTATTTAATTAAAACTAATTTATATTTAAACTAAAAATGATAAATACTACAAATTAAACTAAAAATTTGTAAAAATAATTTCTAAACTTAAATTAGAACTTGAAGAAAGTATAAAAATAAATATTTTTGTCTTTTTATGAGCTTTTTATTAATTAAAAACTATTTATATTAATTAAACTAATTAAACTATTTTAAATTACGAATAATATTAAACTAACTTAGAAAATTATGAAAAAGTTTATAAAACTATTTTATAACTTATAGAAGCTATAAAAAATATAAAAACTAGGTGTTGCTAATTAATTATGCTATTTATAACTTATTTATTGATTAATTACTAAATAAACTAATATTAATTATAATAAATACTAAATGACAAAACAAAAATCTGAGAAAATTATGAAAATTACTTTAACTTAAAAGGAAATTAATAAAAATATAAAAACACAAATTACTTAATTAAAATCTAAAAATGAAAATTAAAATTAAATTAAATTAAATAGAAACTAACACTTACTATTATATTGTTTTTTCTTGATTTTTCTTTTACCAATCTATATTATACTTAAAAATAGATAACTTTTGTAAAAACAAATATTTTATAAGCTAATATTAAGCACTGTGGAAGCTTATTGCTACCATAGTTGACTTTTGTTGACTGAAAAGGCAAATAAGCTCAAATGAGCTTATGCGGGACCCACCTTGGTTTATTCTGATCTAAATAAGTTAGTTGGACTAGTCAAAGCTCAATTTGGTCAAATAAGCTCAGTAGATAAGCTGATAAGCCAAAATAAGCTAATCCAAAACTTAATTTCAACACAGAATGGGGACAAGGTTTATAGCTTATTTCAAGTGGGGTCCACTGAGTTTCAGGTCAAACAAAAGGTCAATCCTAAGAGTCTACTAGGAGGGTGGTTGAAGGGACCAAGTTTTGAGGTCTGGGGCCCACTGAGTTGGTCAAAAATCACCACCAAAGTGGTGGTGATGGCCTGAGATCTGCTGCACAGGGGAGATGGTCTCCCTGCAGTTGTGTTTGGGGGTGAGTGGGGCCCAGGGAAAAAATACTAAAAATGTAAAGATGGTGGGAATCAAAAGATTACGTGGTAGGCTATCACTAGGAACAAGTTTCAGTCCCTAGTACCAAGCACAAAAATCACAACAATTGCTTGAAATTTTGGTAAAAACTGAGAGATGCAATTTTTACTTTTGATCGAAACCCCTACTTTCACTATATTGAAATTCTGCTGATTCCTAAGGACTTAATAAGTTATAATAAGCTAAGACTAGATGATTAAAAGCTATTACAACAACTAAGGTACTGAATTGAGTGATCAAGGATCTCAAACACTTAACAGTGAACACCACATGAAGTTAGAAAGCTAATTTTGACTTTTTCACCAAGGACCTGTGGTTTTTATGTTTTCTTAGACCTAAGTGAACCTAAAGTGACATGTGAAACTCAATAACAACAATTCAAACATGCTTGAACCTAGCTACCTTAACAAATCCAAACACCCTCTTAAATGAGCAGTTTAACTAAGTTATGCAATTTTAAACCTAAAACTACGAATCTAACAATCAAACTTCACTAACAAACTAATTTTAAAGCTGAGTGAATAATAAAAACAAACCTAAAACTACAGAAACACAAATTGCAGAATGGATTATATAAAGGCAGTGAAAATGAAATATTAAGCAACAAAGGTTTTTGATTGAACAAGTGTGTATCATTAAGCAATAATCTAACCAACATATACCTAATAAGCATAAATCAGACAAGATAAGCAGTTAATAAGCAATCTACAGTAATATACAAATTTTAAGAATTAAGCTTACAAATGCTTTCCAACTGAGAACCAAGGAACCAAGGCCAAATTTCACAATCCTAAGACCTCCCATGAGGTTCTAAACCATTGCAATCCAAAACATATCCTGCTTCCATCCTTTTTCTTTTTCTTTTCTTGATTTTTTTATTTTTTTACTAATTATTTGTATTTTTGTGATTTTAATATAAACTGAATGAGATAAAAGTAAATGCTTGGAAAACTATTAATAACTTGAAAATGAGATAAACTAAGCTTAAAAGAAAACACAGAACATCAACAATTAACAATTTCCAATGAATTTGTCAAATTCACTTAATTTTGCTAATATTGAATAATCAAAGGAAAACTTGAATTTAACTGTAAAGATAGTTTGAATTACATGAAATGAACTAAGTACAAGCTTTTGAAACTGAAAATAACAACTTGATTTAATTCTACACTACCTTCGTTACACTACTCCTAAGCTACTACTAATAAATTTTTCTCTTCTGCTTCCTCTTGTTTTTTATAGCCTCCCAATGGGTCTTGTGGGTCCCACAGAGCATATCCCAGCACCATTGGATGAGTGAAACTCATCCAAGCCATTGATTCAATTTTGGCGGGAAAATTGGTTTTGTGCCAATTTGACTGTGAAGTTTTTATTGGTGGATTTGGAGGTGGAAGTGGACAATTGGGTGAGATGGTGGGAAAAGGAGGTGGAGTTTGAGTGTTGCAGGGTGTTTTGCAGGGTAGGGGTGGTGGCAGGGTGTAGGTTTGCAAGGTGGCATCACCTGGTACAAACCCAGGGAGTGGGTTTTGGTTTTGGAGGTGACAGAGGGTGTATGAGGTGGAAAGGTGAAGCAAGTGGAGAGGTGGAGGTGGAGTGTGGAGGTGTTGCAGTGAGGTGGAGTTGGGAGGTGGAAGAAAGGTACGGGTCAACGCAAGTCAAAGACCAGGGTAATATTTAAAAGGGAGTGGGCTGTTTTGTTTGGGCCTGGGTAATTTATTTGGACCAGGATATGTGTTTGGATTTGTAATTTGGATTTTGGTTTAATACAAATAAGGTCCATTTGTTTTTTGTAAGTGTAATAACCATAAGGACCTAAAATGTAATTTTTTGAAATCTAAGGGACTGAAATGTAATTCATCCAAACTTCTTAAAGGGTCCTTTCATGCCAAGTATAAATAGTATAAGGGCCATAAGTATAAGTTTTCCATTTAAAACCACCCGGGGACCAATTATGCCAAATCTTCAAACTCCAGGGACCAAATCTGTAATTTTACCAAACTTCACATCTAGGGACTAAAGGTGACAATCATGAATCCCCTAGGACCCTTAATGATAATTTCCCCATTTTGAACACCCGGGGACTAAAAGTGTCAAGTTTGAAACTTTGAGGGACCTGTTTTGCCATATCTTCAAACTCCAGGGACCCAATATGAAATTTCACCAAACTTATCACCCAAGGACAATTCCTGCAAAAGATTAATAATACAAGGACCAAAATTGCTTTTCTCAAAGTTTTTACATCCCAGGGACCATTTATGTCAATTTGCAAAGTACAGGGACTAAACTTGTAATTTTGTGAAACTTTACACCAAAGGACTAAATATGTAACTTTATGATTAAAAAGGACCTTTGATGACTTTTTCATGTTTTTAGAATAACCAGGGACTAGTTTTGCCAATTTTTGAAACTTGAGGGACTTAAACTGCCAATTAAGCAAACTTTGTACGTTTTTCATCTGTTTTTGCATATTTTGCATTTAAAACATATAAAACACACTTCTAAGATATTTTAAGTATTTTGATGCATATTTGAGTGTTTTTGTATGTTTTGGCAGTTCAGATTGGTATAAAATGATGAGTATTTAGACACTCATCAACAAGCATTTGACTCAAACAAGTACTAATATGTATGTTTATATCTCATTGTTATCGTTCATGTTCAATTCATTCTTTGAAAACAAACTTGGATTTCCCTTACACTTATCTTTTGCAAAATACCTTTATATGTAATTAAGACGAAGTTAAAAACAAAATAAAGCATTTTCACAATTTTACTTGAAACATGAATCATAAACAATAGAAATAAGAACACACATACGGAAGCAAATAAAACAAATAAACAAACAAGTAAACAAATAAAAGCTTGGGTAGCCTCCTAAGAAGCGCTTTTCTTTATTAATGAGTCTTGTTGCTAGACTCAAAGTCACGCCCTACCCTATGTAAGTGAGTTCCTCATCGAGGAAATCCTTGGGGTTAAATTAGGATTGAAGTTTCCTATTAGTCCGCTCAATACGGTAGATCCTTTCAAACGTCTCTCTATCCGGGTCATATAATGTTATCTTTATGTGCCATGACCCATCTCCTTCCTTTGGTGGTTTATTCCAATTCCTAGGTTAATTGGTAAAACTCCTAGGTAGTCAAGCATCTTCCTAAAAACTAGAGGATCTTCAAATGGGTCTAATTCAGTGTCCCTAGCCAAGGATTGTTCTACCGTATGTGTTTGGTTCACAAATTCCTCTTCTAGGTAAAATGGGCATTAGGGTCCTATGAAGTCTCTATTAACCCAAGGTCCGTATCTAGATGGTCTTCTATTCATATCTACCTAATGAGGTGTTGGTTCTTCCTCATTATCGTAGCTATGCATCGTAGACCGACCATGTTTCACCTTCTCCTACCGCGATTTTAGATTCCTTACAATCAATCATTGCACTAGCGGTAGCTAAAAATCCTTTGCCTATCAACAAAGGGCATGTAGGGTCGCTAACCATATCAAGGATGTGAAAATTGGCTAAAATAGTTAATCTTCCTATGTGCACTAACACGTCCTTTACTACTCCAACCGGGTATGCGACACTTCCATCCGCTAAGCCTATTATTACCTCAATTTCTTCAAGCTTCCCTAATTTAAGAGAGGTATAAAGAGGTAATGGAAGTAAGTTAAGGCTTGATCTAAGATCGGCTAATGTATCATAAGCCTCTGAATTACCGATCTTGCAAGGTAGAACAAATATGCCCGGATCATCTAATTTCTTAGGTAACTTGTTTTGAACGAAAGCGGTCCCTTTTGTTACCTAACTTAAGCTTTTTCTCGTATTTTTCCAAAAGGGCATTGTAGTAAGGAGCACGTGCTAAAACATCAATAACCGGACGTTCAAGGTGGAGCTCCTTGAATTCTTCATCAAGGGTTTGAATGGGAGGCATTTTGACTATTTTGTTGACCAATTTAGTGTTGGATATCTTACTTTCGTGGTCTCTTTGAGAAACTTGGGTTTGCTTGAAACACGTGCTCATGGCGTTGACCGAATAATATAATGGACAAGAACTAGGAGACAAAACCGATGAGATGGTGTTAATGTTTAGTTTTGAATTCTTGACTATGTCACTGGGGAGTGCCCCATGTCTCGGACATTGAGAACTTTCAACAAGGTGTCAATCTTATTCGTCATCTCGCTTTGTTTTTGTTTGAATTCGGATTCAAACTTAGCCATACGAGCTACTTGAGATGCCATAAATTTGGAAATCAATCCTTCAAAATTGTTGGTACTACCATAGTTGTTGGAAGGATTGTTGTTGAAAGTACGGTTTTATGATGAACTGTTTGATTGAAAACAATTAGGTGGATTGGAAGAGTTGTTTTGGGGTGTGTTTTGGTTTTGTTTCCACCTAAAGTTTGGGTGATTTTTCCAAGAGGAGTTGTATGAATCACCGTAAGGGTTTGGATCGGGTTTGAAAGTGTACCACTTTTCTCCTGCTCCGTTGGTACGCGAGGATGCGTAGTCCACAAAAGCTTGTTCGTGGAGTTCCATGCAATCACGAGTGTCATGGGGACCACTACAATATTCACATGAAGAAGTGATTTTGTTCACTTGGCTTGATGGTTTTGGAGCCTGGTAGGATTTCATGAGAAACTTGACTTGGTCTTCAAGTTCCATGATCCTACGGTCGAGAGTGCTAGAATTATTCAAAGGCAAAGATATTGAATTGACCGTTTTGTTCAAATCACGAGGATCATTCTAACTTTCGTTGTCATAGAGAGCTAGATCTTCTATGAGTTCCCATGATTCTTCCACATTTGGATCACGTAGCCTACCACCGGCCGCTTGGTCAATGGTTTGCCTTGTGGAGAGATTGATATGGTCATATAAGATTTGGACTTGGAGCCAAAGATCTATGCCATGATGAGGGACTTTTTGAAGTAAATCCTTGAAACGAGTCCATGCTTCGTAAAGAGTTTCGCCTTGACGTTGTTGGAACATCAAGATGTCATTCCTTAACTTGGTGGTTCTTCCCGATGGGAAAAATTGAGTAAGGAAATGAGAGGTGAGATCATCCCAAGATGTGATGGATCCCGCAGGTAAATGCTCAAGCCATTAACTAGCTTGGTCACGTAGAGAGAAATGAAAGAGAAGTAATCGGGTCATCTCTCGAGTTTCAACATCAAGGTCTATGGAATCTCTGATTTTAAGAAAATCCTTGAGGTGTTGATTTGGATCTTCAGAACGAATTCCATGGAATGCACATCCGCTTTGCACCAATTGGATGGTGTTGGATCGCAAGGGAGACACATTGGCTCCTTGAGTGAGCTCAATGGTGTTTTGATAGCCTTGGTGGCCAGGACGGGAGTACTCTCCTAAAGTGTGGGCTTTAGGAGGTTGGATTGGTTGTGGTGGGTCTTGTTGTGGTGGGTTGATGGGATCAAAGATATTACCACCTTCCATGATGACGGATGGTAATGGTTACGAACAAAGGAACAAAGAAAAAGATAGACTAAAGAAAACCTATAAAAAAATAAAAATCTCACTAGATAGGAATCTAATGAGTAGACCTAATAAAAATAAAATTCAGCATAAACAATAACTATTCCTCGGCAGCGACGCCAAAAACTTTGATGCGTGTGGATTGCAACGCAAAAGTTTTACTTCTCAAGGGATCTTGAAAAGCTTACAATCCCCACCAGGCAAGTGTACCTGACCGATGTAGTATAGTGTAGTGGTAAGTACCGGGTGATTGATCGTTTTCCATCGGGAATAGTGTTCGTTAGGATTGAAAATGATCTAAACTAGGTCTAGGGGTGAGGGATGATTATTTTTTATATTTTTATATTTTTTTGGAAAGCAAGTAAAATTCTCAGGTTATGGAAGAGTGGGCGGAATTAGTTGCTAGTCAACTAACCAAAATACTACAAATGCAAATAAAAATAAAATAACTAAAAATAAATGTGAGAGACTTCTAATATGGAGACAAACGTGTTTACTTAGGTTTCACTACTCCCTAGTTCTCTTTTACTGATTGATAGGTTTGTTACAATTGCGTGGATGTTGGGTTGTATTCCTTAATACCATTCGTGGGGCTGTGTATGATCTTCCCCAACTCTATAAGCTCTTATCTCCTCCTAAGACGACGTGTTAAGCGCCCAATCCTAGGGATTATAAATAGTGTCTCATGCATTAAATACAACCAAATAACTGTCGTACACATCCTATTCATGTTTCTTAAGACGTTCAAGCATGTTACCATAGGAGTATTGCCAGTTTTCTTAAGCCTAACATCGATAAACATCCACCCACAACAATTAATAACAAACCATTCAATGAATAATCAATAACTAGGTTTCATTAGACCTAAGCAAACACAAATAAACCTAGCCTCCTTTACATTTATCTGTTCTTTTAATACACTTGGGGTACAAGCAAAACAAAAAAAATCAACTTCAAGCCACTTTCTGAAAACCTGTCATCTCTCTCTATTGGCGACCTTCTGAAAACCTAATTCCCATTATCATTTAATTCTAAATCGTTCTTTGATCCTCTATTTGTTGCTTCCACTTTCTAGCTGGTTGCATTAATCATTGTGTTCTTGGGTCGGTTTAGGATTATAATAGATTTAGGGTTTATTATTCTCATAACCGACTTTAGGGATCTCCTAATCGGTTTCAATCTTTGGTAAAGGTTTTCTGTTTCCTCCAAATTGTAATCGATTCCTTATTACTTTAATTCATTTATTGATCGATTCTATGGCTTGGGGATAGATTTCTGGTGCGCATAAATTAAAACCCTAACTTCTTAAGTTAGGGTTTTCTTGTTTAATTGGTACGTATTATTATGCTTGCTGCTGTTTTTTCGTCATTGTTCCTACTTTGTTTGAGGTTTAAGAGAGATGGAAAAGGGGTTTCTAAACACTATTAGTGCATCTAATGTTTTTGGTGGTTCGAATTTGGGTAGGAGTAGTTCTACGCGACTAGTTACTCCTTCTACTATTGTTGATCATAATGAGCCGTGTGAGGAGAACATTGTATTGATCTTAAATACTTTGAAGGATTCTATGGATAAGTTGGGTGGCAATGGTAATGCTGATGCAAGTGAGGTTTGTAATCCTTTCAAAGTTGATATGAATGTTGATTCTGCTACGAGATTGGGTATATCTACGCCTAAGGTTGGTACCGTTGTTAATGGTGATGGTAGTGTTAATAGTGATGGTCCTAGTAACCAGCCTCCACGTGAATCGACTGGTCCTATTATTTCTGATTGGAGTGTGGATGATGGTGATGTTAACTTGTCTATGTTAGTGGACAAGAATGTGTCTTCTGGTCCTAAAACATCTTATTCAGCCCCAACGACTTGTGGTACTAGTGAGGGCAAAGGTAATGTTAGTGGAAAGGAGAAATCGTTTGCTTCTTTGCTTGGTGCAAATAGTACTTCTCGTAAGGTGAATTTTAGGCAGATGGTTAATGAAGATCGGGTTCCTAACCATGATACTAAACTCCCTAAGGAGGCGATGGTACCCGTTTTAGGTCGGTATGAGAACACTCTTGTTGGGTACTTCTTAGGAAAAGCTATAGCTTTTCCAACTGTGCAGAACTATGTTACTAATACATGGAAGAAATTTGGCATGCAAAATATTATGAAGAATGAAGCGGGTGTTTTCTTATTTAAGTTCTCTTCTAAGGACGGATTGGAGCAGGTGCTCCAACAAGGCCCATGGTTAATCCGTCATTCACCTCTTATTCTTCGGAAATGGTCTCTTAATGTTCCCCTAACCAAGAATGAGGTATCTACGATTCCTGTTTGGGTTAAATTACATAATGTGCCTATAGTTGCTTATTCGGAGGTTGGCTTAAGGTTGATTGCTACTCAAGTGGGGAAACCGGTTATGTTGGATTCATTTATATCTTCTATGTGTGTTGACTCGTGAGGTCGGATTAGTTATGCTCGTGCGTTGGTTGAAGTGTGTTCAAATTCTGAATTGAAAAAGGAAGTTAGTATGGCTATTCCATTAGATGATGATAGTGGCTATTCGACGAATATTATTCGTGTCGAATATGAATGGACACCTCCTCATTGCAGCGTTTGTAAGATATTTGGTCACATACTTAGTGAGTGTCCAAAACAAGTGAAAGATGTTGTTTATAAGGTTTCTAATATGGTGACTAGTGCATCGATTCAGGTGGTTAATAACGATGAGGGGTTCACAGAGGTTAGGAATTGTAAGAATAAAGGTAAGAGTGTGGTTTCTATGTCTCAACCTAAGCCAATTGGAGGGGTTAAACTCTCCAAGCCTAAGGCTAATTTTTGGAGACCTAAAGTCACGACAACTTCTAATCAAGTAGATAGCAAGAAAGATTCAGACCCTAAGGGTCTAAAGCAGGCTTCTACTTTAAATGTTAAATCTGGTAAGGACCCACAATCTTCTAACTCTTTTGGTATCTTGGAGTCATTGGTGGATGAGGATATTCTTGGTTTTGTTAACAATGGTAAGGGGTCACAAGATCAGCCTATTAGTAAAATGGAATCGCAGGTGCTGGGTGAGGCTTCTAAGTCGTCTACTGTCCTATCTTTTAGTACGCCCGCAACAAAAAAAGGCGTTGGACCAGTCTACTATCCCATCTCCAAGTACTTCTGCATCGAAAAGGGGTAACCCATTTTCTAAGGTGGGTGAAGTAGTTGTTTCTGACAGTGATGAAGATGAGGTGTATGAGCCTAATGATTATTTGGGAGATGATTATTTTTTAGATGAGTATGCGGGTCAAGTAAACGACTTACCGGAACAATTCAAGGAGTTCAAGCTTCAAGGACGTGTTGGGAAGTAGTATTTTATTTTGTTTTGTTTCATCATAAGATTGGCATATCATCTTATGTTGTTTTTTTTGGTTGTTCTAGTTGTTGGTAACTAGTGGTTCATTTATGGCCTGCATAAATGATATAGGGTAGTTCAAGCGGTTGCTTGAGGTTAATGTGGTACTTCAGCCACATTCCATTGTACTTTCAACGTTTCATTGGTTAATATATTTTACCAGGGTGGAAGCTCCCTTTTACCCAAAAAAAAATAAACCTAGCCTAGCATGTTAAAAGAACGACAAGCATAAGATAAAATCAACCAACACATAGACATATTGAATGATTGATATATTACTTATCTTCAATTAATCATGAAAGAAAAGAGGCTTTGAAACCTCAAAATAGCTGCAAAAGTCGACTAGGGTTCGTACCCTAAGTTCCTACCACAAGTCCTCTCCTTATGAATGAAAAATAGAAAAGTATATATAGATTTTACAACTTGAGGGCGTCACCTTTTAGGATGTGACGCCGTCATCCCGCCGTGTTAGGGTTTCTTGATTTCCTAGATCTACTCTTGACGCCGTCTGGATGGAAAGTGTTCTGGGCCGTCTCTCTTTAACTTAAAACGTGACCACCTTGGCGAAATAACACGTGACGCCGTCACGTATGAATGCCTCAAAATCTTTCTGGCCCGCCATGTGCAAAGTAAATATCCACCTCTTTATTAACAAGTTACGGCGTCACCTTGTAACTTTTGACGGCCGTTAGGTACTGTTCCAGATTGAATTCTTGACTTTGTCGTTTTCTTCACTTTTATGCTCCAAAAACATCCAAAATGCTATGTTTTCCAGAATTCCTCCCAAAAGTACCTAAAATGACAAAAGGAATGATTTAAGGTAATATTTGATCATATTATCACGACTTAGGGCTTAAATGACCTCTTAAAAGCGTAGCACTTTTCGTCTCATCAACAAGTTGAACTGAAGTGGGGGGAAAATAGCTGTTATAAGTTTGAATTTTAATATATTTTCTTAGTAAAACATTTCTTTAAAAACACAAAAATACTTTTGTGAAATTGTTTTATCAAACTTAAAAATGTAAGTTTAAGAGAAAATATAATTCTTTGATCACTTAACTAATGACGGTATAAAGTTTGTTCATACCTGAAGTGACATTGTAGTAGCTATGTGAAAGAGATGAGCTTCTTCGATTAAAAACTTATAAACCATAACTTTACGTAACATGTCTTTATATTTCGTGATTATCAAAACACGAGAAGACTGAATAATGCGAATAACGTTTTTGACAATATTTGTATTAACAATCACTGATACTCCGTAAAATCCCCTGTCATTTAATAATGCTTGTGGAAAACTAGAAGGGGGGGGGGGTTGAATAGTTTTATGTCCTTTTAAATTTATTTCCAAAATATTTTGTAGGTTATAAAAACTTTCGATTCGATCTTAAGTGAGTTCAAGCAACAACCAATATAAGCAAGTCTAAACTAATATTGAAAGTATTGAAATATAATGAAGAAAAGATAGAGTTAGAAAGATCAAACCACAACACGTGAATTTATAGTGGTTCGACTACAAGGACACCTTCCTTGCCCTACTCCACTCCCCGAGTACCACACTCGAGAGTTTTCTTCACTATGTCAACAAACTCCTTATGGTGGAGAAACCTTACACACCTTGGCTTACACAAGTTAACAACACTAAGCTAAATGTCGAGTTCTAATCGTAGCTAGAACCAATCTCACACCAAATATCACACCACGTGATCTTCACACCTTAATCACACCTTCACACCTTCTTCAAGACTTCACACCGTCTAAACACCTTGTTAATCTTCACACCTTCTTCTATGCACAACTAAGTCACAACTACTAAACTAGTTTACAACACACCAAGATTCTACAATCAACAAATATACACAACACCTTAACAAATAACTATCACTAGTACTATATGAAACTAGCTATACACAACACCACTACAATAAGATGGATGTAGAGAAGTGTTCTTCTTCTTGCACTTGAATGGATGAAGCTTTGGATCACTTGGAAACAAAGACTTATGAAATATATGATCAAAGGATTTTAGATCTAGAGAAGAAGATTGGATCAGAAAGTTTATAGTGCAAAAAGGTGAGAAAAATATGTGGAATGATCCAATATTTATAGGGCCAGATTTTACTGTTCGGGAGCGTGCCGGTCCCCTTAATTGTAGGCCGGTCCCCTTAATGATTAAGGGGGTCGCCTAGTAAAATTAAGGGGGCCGCCCTCCTGAACATTCCAAAAGTTTTTCTGGATAAAATTTGCCCTTTTTGGTTGGAAATTTGAAATCATATTTTTGTGGTTTAATAAAGCTTTACCAAAAATGATTTACAAATATATATAAAATGTTAAACTCATTTTATATAATTTTATGTATTAATATAAAATTTCCTTTGATCATGTAATGTATAAGTTACTAAGTTTATGCATACCTTGAGTAATATAAGATGTAGAGATAAATATTTGTCACCAAATACTTGTTTATATCTTATTCTTGACTTAATTTGATTTAAGTTTTGTGATTATCAAAACATAGGTTTATTGAGAAATATTAATAACATTCACAAACATTATTTATATCAAAAATCTCCCCTTTTTTGATGATTACAAAACTTAAACTCATTAACTCAAAAATTAGTTTTTAAACAAGTATTTTAGTGAGTTTATATGTACTTCTCCCCCTTTTTGTAACATCAAAAAGGTTATGCCGACAAGTTTTCATTCGTGAAAATTTTGACGGGTAGAAACTCCCCCTTGATGTGTACTCCCCCTCGTTTGGGGGCACCAAGAGAACGAGCTATGGAATGCTTGCAAAACAAAAATATTAGAAGCACAAGTATATACATGTACACAAATATAGGGTGATGAGAAAAGAAAGAAACATTCATATTAGAGCAATAGTTGTGTTAAGACACAACAATACGAGTACATAAGCTAACAACATAATAGCAAATACATAAGCCAATTAATCAAGAAAGATACATCATCATGCAAAAGTACATGGACTTCATAGAGCTTGCAAGCAAAAGGGGTGGCAAAGACTTTATTTATTAAGCATATCAAATGCTTAATTTGGAGAGCATGATGGTGATGGTGGAGGAGTGGATGAGAATTGTGGTGGAGGAATTATAGGAGAGGATGGTGGAGTTGGAGGTGGTGGTGGGTTGGTAAGCAAATGTTCAATATATGAAAACATATATTGAATTTCATCTTTAAGGCCAAAGATGATGGTTCGGTTGTGGATACAACAAAGGCAAGTATCACCATGTGATTCAAGCATCCTCCAAGGTACAGGATTGGCAAAGTATGGTGGTGTAATTTGTGGAGATGAAAGTTGAGTATCAAGTGGTGTTATTGGTGAAAGTGAGATTGTAAGATGGGTGGATATAGGTTCTTGTGTGGGAAGTGGTGATGATACTTGTGGTGACAAGTGTGAATTGATGTAGTCATTGATTGATGAGGTTGAGGGTAAGGAAGATGAGGAAGTTCCATGAGTGGAAGGTGTTTTGGATGGTGCATTAGGTGCACTTGGAGAGGAGCATTTTGGTGGAGGTGATGGGGTTATGTTGTGTTCATTTGTTAAGTCAATGAAGAGTTGTTTTGGAGGAATGACCACAAGTTTTTTGTTTCTTGGAGGTTTTGGAGTTTGAGGTGCTTGGAGGAGTCATGATGATATGATGAATGATGAGATGAAGAATGGTGATAATGGAGGGAATTTATAGTATGGAAATGGGTGATTTAGATAACTGTTTGAAGTGGTTGAAAGAGATTCTAAAATCAGTTGGGTCAAAATGGGAAATGGCAGCTGAAACTAGAGAAAAGATTCACAAGATGCAAAAGAATACAGTAAACCCAGTTCCAGATGGCCGGTCCCCTTAATTGTATGCCGGCCCCCTTAATAATTAAGGGGACCGCCTAGGGAATTAAGGGGGCCGCCCATCTGGTGTTTTCCCAGACGACCAGAAACCCAAAATTTGCAAAATTTGGTGATTTTTCAAGTGTGTTTTTCCAGCAAGCTCTATTAGGAGTACATACTTTAGGAATGATGATATATAAACATATATATATATAATCAAATTTTGCATGCAAATAAACATATTATAATCCATATTGAAAATAAGCATGGCATAACATTAATATAGAAGCATGATAATAATTAAAGTCTAAACATCATTCCGAATAACACAAGAAATTAACACAAGTATTTCCGAATAAATCGGACAAATAGCAAACCATACAAATGTCTAAAAGAAACACGTAATAACAAGTAGCAACACGTCAATATCTTCTACTTCTTTTTCTTTCCAAGCATCTTCCTAAACATCTTCCCAACGGATTTGAATCCCCCTCGAAGTTCTTCATGCATTTGTTGTTGACGATTGATGATAGACGTTTGACAAGTGAAGAGAAGCTCATCGGTACGTTCATGAGGAAGAGGAATTTGATACTCGGTATCATCAAGATCGGAAAGATCTTCAACAAAGGTCGTGGGGGATGGAGTACTAACACGTGAGGTGTCTTCCTCCTCATCATCATCGTCATCACGATGAGATGTAGAACCACGAGGCCTAGAATACAAAGGAACACGAGATTTTCCTTTGTCACTACGAGGACGGCGAGTACGAACACGAGTAAGTTGGTTCAAAGTAGGAAGGATATGAACGTAGTAGTCTCTTTGAAGATGTGGGTAATGTTCCATCACATAACGATAAAGTCGTGTGAGAAACATACCGTAAGGAAGATTGGCATTTGGGGTGTTTTTGGCGGACATTATTCGATGAACAAAAAGATAAGCCAGATTGTATTGCTCTTCAGCAATGACACAATAAAGCATGTGGGCAATGCTCGATGTGACATGATTACGGTGACCACCAGTACCAAACGCATTCTCTCGAATGAGTTCTTCCCACTTCTTCATATCTTGGCTTAGCTCTTTGAGGAGGATTTGATTGGCATGAATATCGACATTCTTCGACTTGATTACTCGACTAGTCGTACGACGTTCTAGTTCAAGCATTCGACGAATGTCTTCAGGACTAGGAATCTCAGAATAGTAGGGGCCATCCTGAGGACGATTTCTTTCAAGAGTGGAAAGATCCCATTCATTTGAGAAAACGGCTTGGCCGTTGAATGGGATTCTAAGAATTTGCCCAAATTGAGCAAGAGTAAGAGTGATGAATTAATTTTGAATCATGAAGGAAATGAGGAGATGACCATAGGGATCGGTTTGCACCGTCACTTGGCTATAGAAGTCGAGGATAAAACGAGGAATGATAGGTTAGTTGATTTGGAAAAGACATTCAAAACGAATATTGGTGAACATTCGTTCGGTTTGATCATTTTCATAGAAAGATGGATCGACAATTCGTCCTTCGTGAATGTTTCTATTTTCAATAGGACGATAGAAACATGCAACTGAAGGAGACATGCCGGGAGTAGAAGAGACATTTGGAATGTATTGTTTGGTTTTGGAGACATCACCAACCGTGGTCTTAGGCATTTTCACCTAAACAATATAACAACAAAAATAAAATTAATATAAAAATAACTATCATGCATATGTTATATATTTATATAATTATATGCACTATATGTGGAACGAAATTCTACTTCGACAAAAAAAATATTCAATGAAGTAGTTTCATGATGTTCCTTTTATTTTGATTTTAAACTCGTTTAGAATATATAATATCAAAAGGGTATGATATCATAATTCCTTTCGAAATAAAGCTAGATATATATTAGATTATATATCTTCCATTTCGTAAGAGTTTGACACAACATAAGCTTGTTTAAAAGATTGAAATGCGATTTTTAGTTTTCAAAAATATCATTTTAAAGATAAACCAAACGCTCCCTTAACTAGATAACAATATCCTAAAAGTATCAATATATATATTGATTATATATCTTGATGACCTCTATTGATTCTAGTATTATTAACAAAACTTATAAGCTAGTTTTAGGTTTCAAATAACTTCATATAGTCATGGTTTGTTCATGAACCAAACGCCCATGTTGACTTCATGAACCATTTAACAACAACTTAAAAAGTATGCTTTGATTGTTTAGAGTGTTAAAACAATGTAATGTAGTAAGTTTTACATGGTTTTTAAGAGTTATATCAACAATGTGCCTTTTGAAAAATAAAATTCGACTAGGGTTTATGGGCGATTAATGATTTTGACCAGATGATATGTTATACTAATTTTGAGTTGCAAAACATCATCCTCATCCTATGGGGAGCATTTGGTAGTTCAATTTCTAGCTTCAATAACACTTAAAATCGAATTAAAATGAATTTTAATAAAATGCATAATTATTGATTAGACACCAAATCGAATGAAATGTGATGAAATGCATGTTGGAAAACTTACAAAAGATGTTGTTATATGTTTGGTTGATGTTTGCCCCTTGCGAAATAACCCCGGATTGGTGATTTGGTGAAGGATTTTGGTGGTTTTGGAGGTTTAGTTTCGTTCACAGCAGTATAGGGGAAGAGGTGAGTGAGTAAATGGAGTGTTTGGAAATGGAATTAAGGAGGAAAACGATTTTGAAAGTGTCAGATGGCCGGCCCCCTTAAACATTAAGGGGACCGCCCTCGATAACAAGCCGGTCCCCTTAATCATTAAGGGGGCCGCCTTTGAAACTTTCCAAATTTCGCGGAATTTGTTTCTGGAACAAAAATATTTATACGTATATAATTAGATTTATAATATATCAAAAATACGTAAACGTCTATTGGCACGATGATAAAATTCTTAACAATTTTTAATTACCGTTTCGATAATTAAAATATATCTTTGACAATTTTTGGATAAAATGATCAAAGTGTTAAGTTGATGAAGGGTTTGAGGTGTGTTCGGGAATATGTGAATAAGTGTGTATATATATATATATATATATATATATATATATATATATATATATATATATATATATATATATATATATATATATATATATATATATATATATATATTGTTTATATATAAGTATAAATGTGATTGAAAGATGGGTTGATGAGTGAGATTTGAAGGATAGTAGCGGAGATAGAATATAATTGGCGAGAGGAGTTTGTTTCATCCATAGTGTTCACGTGCGAAGGCGTTCTTGCATAATAAAAGTCCACTTGACTCATATCCCTTCATCATCATGAGTCTCCTAAAAGAGGACTTACTAGAATAACGTGAGGGGGGGGGGGGGAAAGAAAGGGTTCGATAAAGAACGATTTCTTGGAGTTCTAGAGAGTCAACAAATGACGTATCTAGGTTATGTACAAGTGAATATATATATATGTATAAATATATTACGTATAATAGTATATATATGTATATATAAGTATATATGTGATTCTAACAAATAGAAGACAATAACAAATTATATCTAAATAATTGACGAAATCAAGCAATGCATATTTATCTAAGCATGGCAATGAGTTGTGAAAGAATGGCGTACCCGGTGGTCTTCAAAAGAAATCTTCAACATCATCAAGATGAAATATAGACTTTGAAAAAGTCTATGTTGAGAGAAAAACCAAGATTGCCTCAAGGAATGTTCATCTAGCCATTTGATCTCCATTGTCCTTTTGGTCCAAAGTTGTTTGGTCCAAATATGTTTAACATTTGACTCGGGTGCATGAAAGGTGGTAGAATGCCCCAAGGATTGTAGCTTTGTTGGTAGTTCCACATTTGATTACTATTTTTATTATAGTTTTGTCTATTTTGATTTCTTCTTGGTTGAGGTGTTTTAGACCTAGGATGAGAATTATTTGGTTTTCTAGGTGGTGGAGTTTTAGATCTTATTTTGGGTTTAGAAGATCCTACTTCGGTCTTTAAGAACGGTTTATAAAAATCTTTAACTTCTTCATTGTTGGCAAGAGGTATTTTCTTATCATTAATAAGTATATACTTAGGATTAGATTTTAAAGGTTTTTGTTTGTTGAGTTCACTTTCAAATTTTACATTTTTAATCTCGCTTGTTGAAGCCTCATTTGAATTAAATCCTAAGCCGGTTTTGTCTCCGGATGTTCTTTGAATACTTATTATTTTACTAAGTGATTGACTACTATTTTCAAATTTGTCAAGTTTGCGAATTTCTTCCCTAAGTATTTCGTTTTCACCTTTAAGCTCTTGACATGATTTACATTCTTCAAAAATTTCTTTACCTTTTTCTAGTTGATGTATTTTAATTTTTAGTTCAAGTACTTCACTTTCTAATTGATTGTTAATGTATTTTAGTGATTTGTTTTTGGCCATTACTAGTTGTCCTAATTTGCATAGTTTAATATATTCATTATCTAGATCTTTTTCATCTAATGATATACTTTCATCAATAAAATATTCGGTTTCGGAACGTACCTCATTTGGTGTATTCGCCATGAGATATTTTTCTTCCTTTGTCGTTTCATTCTCATCATCATCACTATCACTCCAAGCACCTCCAACAAATGCTCTTTGATTTTGATCTCTTGTCATCATTGGACATTTTCCAATAAGGTGATTTGGATCTCCACACTTGAAACACTTTCTTTCAATCTTGTTGTTCTTGTCATCTTTACTCTTTTGAAATGTTTTCTTTTCGTCATACGGTTGTCTTACGAATCTTCCTCGCCTTTTGAAGAATTTCTTGAAATCTCTTACGGCCATGGCGTATTCTTCGTCATCACTTTCGGAAGATGAGCTATCTTCGATACTAGATTCCTTTCTAGCTTTCAAGGCGATTGACTTGCTTTGCTCTCGTTTTTCCTTGACCATTTTGGAGTCTTTCTTAATGATGACTTCGTAGACTTTTAGATTTCCAATTAATTCGTCAAGTTGCAAAGTTGACAAATTCTTCGATTCTTCAATAGCCGTCACTTTAGCACGCCATTTTGGATGAAGAGCCCTAAGAAACTTCCTAACAAAATTCTTACTAGAAAAATTCTCATCAAGTGCTTTTAAACTTGTGATGATAGTGTTAAATCTAGCAAAAGCATTGTCAATTGATTCCTCTTCCGGAATCGTGAATTGCTCGTATTGTTGAACAAGTAGATCTATCTTATTATCTTTGACTTGACTATTACCTTGGTGAGTTATTAGTAAAGAGTTCCAAATTTCTTTTACGGTTTCACACATAAAGATCCTTTCGTACTCTTTACGTGGTAGCGCATTATAAATAACCATTTTTGCTTCATTATTTTTAGCAAGTTTTCTTTTTAAATCATCATTTTGTTTTTCAAAAGGTACGATTTCATCTTTCTTAGTTTCCGGGTTATTTTGAATAGGTAAAAAATCACCATTAGTAATAACATGCCAAAGATCTAGATCTTTTGACTTCACATAAGTTTCGAATCGATTTTTCCAATATAAAAATCCATCACTTTCAAATAGTGGTGGTCTTTGCATAGATTGCCCTTCTAAATATTTTTCAGATTCCATAGATCGTTACAAGTTTTAAAATACAATATATTTTAAAGATCTTGCTAGACGTGGCTCCTGATACCAATTGTGGAAAACTAGAAGGGGGGGGGGGGGTTGAATAGTTTTATGTCCTTTTAAATTTATTTCCAAAATATTTTGTAGGTTATAAAAACTTTCGATTCGATCTTAAGTGAGTTGAAGCAACAACCAATATAAGCAAGTCTAAACTAATATTGAAAGTGTTGAAATATAATGAAGAAAAGATAGAGTTAGAAAGATCAAACCACAACACGTGAATTTATAGTGGTTCGACTACAAGGACACCTTCCTTGCCCTACTCCAATCCCCGAGTACCACACTCGAGAGTTTTCTTCACTATGTCAACAAACTCCTTATGGTGGAGAAACCTTACACACCTTGGCTTACACAAGTTAACGAAACTAAGCTAAATGTCGAGTTCTAATCGTAGCTAGAACCAATCTCACACCAAATATCACACCACGTGATCTTCACACCTTAATCACACCTTCACACCTTCTTCAAGACTTCACACCGTCTTCACACCTTGTCAATCTTCACACCTTCTTCTATGCACAACTAAGTCACAACTACTAAACTAGTTTACAACACACCAAGATTCTACAATCAACAAATATACACAACACCTTAACAAATAACTATCACTAGTACTATATGAAACTAGCTATACACAACACCACTACAATAAGATGGATGTAGAGAAGTGTTCTTCTTCTTGCACTTGAATGGATGAAGCTTTGGATCACTTGGAAACAAAGACTTATGAAATATATGATCAAAGGATTTTAGATCTAGAGAAGAAGATTGGATCAGAAAGTTTATAGTGCAAAAAGGTGAGAAAAATATGTGGAATGATCCAATATTTATAGGGCCAGATTTTACTGTTCGGGAGCGTGCCGGTCCCCTTAATTGTAGGCCGGTCCCCTTAATGATTAAGGGGGCCGCCTAGTAAAATTAAGGGGGCCGCCCTCCTGAACGTTCCAAAAGTTTTTCTGGGTAAAATTTGCCCTTTTTGGTTGGAAATTTGAAATCATATTTTTGTGGTTTAATAAAGCTTTACCAAAAATGATTTACAAATATATATAAAATGTTAAACTCATTTTATATAATGTTATGTATTAATATAAAATTTCCTTTGATCATCTAATGCATAAGTTACTAAGTTTATGCATACCTTGAGTGATATAAGATGTAGAGGTAAATATTTGTCACCAAATACTTGTTTATGTCTTATTCTTGACTTAATTTGATTTAAGTTTTGTGATTATCAAAACATAGGTTTATTGAGAAATATTAATAACATTCACAAACATTATTTATATCAACAATGCTAATTACCGAATCTATTCTAATCAAAGCCATTTTTGGGGGCTAATTTTTTTTATGAGACACAGTTTGCATGACACCTGAAACACTTTGGTCACAGTATGTTTATCACCTGGTATCACCATTAGTCACTCTTGGATGTCACCCAATGAGGTTAACACCAGTAACTCCCACTTGCGACGCGACACCTTGTAATGACACCGATATATATATATATATATATATATATATATATATATATATTATCTAATATGGAATTACTACTATATTATGTATATATATAAGTATATATACGTACAAACAACACCGTTAATATTTTCTACACGAACCAACACTGACACCAAAAATTAAGTTACGAACATATTAGTCACCGACACCTCGTTATCATTTTGGGCCTATGACTTCACGAGGTCCACTATACTTTTCCTTTCTTTTCTATTTGGGCTGTGTATCACATTAAGCCCAAGAACCATCTCTTTCTTTTGTTTCTGTTGGGCCACTCAACACACCAAAGCCCAAAGCCTATTTCTCTCTTTGTTTCTGTTTGGGCTGAGCACACCAAGCCCATGGCTGTTTCATTCTTTTGTTTGGACCTAAGTTACACAACGAGCTCAGCTCGTGTACAAATGTAACACCCCCAAAGTTTGGTACAGCGGAAGACTCAACAAGCTTTCGGGGTGCTACGGGGATTGGTATCCAACACAAGACATAACAGAACGAGATAAAGTAAACATAAGAAAAACACAACCAAAACGGGGTTTTAAAGTTTACATTTATCTCAACATCATTCAGAGTCAGGCCCAAAAGAAATAAACGTAGGTCCACAATTAAATATCAGAGTTTTAAAAAATAGATCCATAACCGGGTGCCATTGCCAAGCCTCCAATCCAAGCATCCAAAGGGCATCACTTAATTACCTGAGAAAACGTGCTAAAAGTCAGCTTTTGCTGGTGAGATCATAGGTTTAAATTCATAACTCAATATAGTGGACATATACGCAAAACACTTGCTAGCTAGACTAAGGATTCCACTAAAAGCCTGCGGATACCCTCCGCTCCCACATAACACACGGATACCCTCCGCTCTAACATAGATATTCGGGTAACCCCCGCAATATCAATAAATACTCGGATAACCTCCGAAGTATTAACAACCTATAGGTGCACACTACAGTATCTAAATAAGTCAACCTTGAATAGTACACACGAAACTGTGTGACTAAAGCTGATAATTCACCAATAACCAAATAAGCAAACCTTGAATAGTACACACAAAATATATGTTACTAAAGCTGACAATCCACCAATAACCAAATAAGCCAACCTTGAATAGTACACACGAAACTATGTGACTAAAGTTGAAAATACAACCTAGTCCATACGCATAGCAAGTTTAGAAAGAATATAAAAGCGATAATGGTCCACATAAAATAATTTGCACGTTTCTCACCCCCAAGTATTGAAAACATAGTTCAAGAGTAAAAGTGGGGCTATGACTCACCTCAAGTCCAAAAATCAGCAATAAGAAATCGGTAGAAGTAAGATGTATGGTAACTCTAAAGACGGCAACTACGGACTCGGCACGACCTAACAATATCAACTCGTTCAGAAATCATTTCCTCAAAATCGAATATTCCCAAACCCGAACGTTTTCCATTTTGCTTTCCGAAAATCCATTTCTCGTATTAGTTTGGAGTTTGGCGTTTGGTATCCATACGGGTGGTGGGTTGACACAACTCAAACCAAGAAGTCCCAAAAAAAAGGATAATAAAACAATCTATAGGTCTAATATTAGTCCAATATATTATTTAAATAAATATCAAAGTTTATCAAATCCGTCGATTTGGTAATCCCTCATATTTATTTACTTAATATACTATTTTAAGATTATACCCGAATCCTAGGCCACACATTGCACATAAAGTACTATATGGTATATATCAAAGTTTAATAAATTCACTAATTATACCGTTAAGCTTACCAAATTCGTCAATTTGGCAATCTCACGAGATACTTACCAACTTATTATTCTCGTACACATACCACAACCTATGGGCGTCGTAAGATACGATGCCCATTAATATACTCATTTTAAACAACTAAATAGCTCTTATTTAACCCGTCGATTAAATAAGTTACGTAGTTGTCGAAAATAAATGTATTAATCGTCATATATCTGTGACAACACAAACGTCACAAATAATAATCCACTTGGACTCAAGTGACCACGACCCCGTATAACTCGATAGTTTTCCTCGTTTATTAAAAGATATTATTTTATTAAATATTTATTCAACGTCAAGATTTCATCGTTATTTATAGCGTTTAATCATAATAACGCTCCCAATATTATTACACTACTTTCATAGCATAATATTTATAGTCGCGTTATTATTATAATATTACTCGTGATCGTTTTATTATTAATATACGCACTTGTATAAATATATATACGTTTTCACGTTTATATATTTATATAAACGTTTATATTATTAATAATATTATTACGAGTTTTATTAGTTGTGTTTAATTATAAATAATTTGCGAGTCATACGAAATGGTCACATGTCCGAGTCATCACTCTTGGCTCATTGTCCAAGCCAAATAAAATGATAATCAAGTCAAACCAAGTAATCAATCTCCGTCCAACAATTTCCCAAAACACGTGCTACAACAATAGGGTCCGACTACGGCACCCGACTAACCTATCTCCGTCAATCTAAGTGACCGTCTCACAATCGGTCCCCAATCAAATTCGTCAACACAACATCAACAATAATATAAGTCCATTTCCGAGACCACGAGGGTCTCGGCCTCTTCTCCTCTCGGCCATCAACAAGAGCAACAACAACATTAAAAAACAACAACAACAATAGCAGCAATATACAATAACAACATGAATAATGTCAAACAATAATAACAACACAAGAATCCTCAAATCTGGCTGAACCCAACTTGGGTCACGGCTAAGGCTCATACGAGCACCAAGCTGCCAAAAGGACCATTATGGTCGCGGCATACCAGCAACAATAACAAGGGTCACATTTAGTCCAAACCAAATAACCAATCAAACTCCAATATCAATCTCTTGATAACAAGAGTACTAGGTTGACAATAAATCATCAAAACCAAGCCATAGGCTCGAACCATGATGAGCCGTGAGCCACGGCTCGTGGTCAACAGGTCGACAACAACCCACAATACACAACCCGGATACCAAACAAGTTTTCTTCATCAAAATATCATTTCCCATCGGTATTTTACAAAACCCATTTAATAAAAGTTGTGTACCCACGAATTTGGATAACACATCGAGACCCACGAGTTGAAACTCGTGGTCACTCACCTTCAAAACGACTCCAATCTTACATTTCTTTAAAAACCCAACAAGAAAAAGTTGAAAAGGTGGTGTTATCGTGGCGGTCTTAATTATTTCTTGGTGTTAGAGATGGTTTTAGAGCGCATGATGTATACCAAATGATAGATCTCGATGAGATGGTTAAGATGGTGGTGTTGGTTTGGTCGTGGGGGCAGCGGTGAGGTGATGGTGGCCGGAAAAGATGGATGGTGGCTAGGGTTATTAGAGAGAGAGAGGATGAAATAAAGGTGATGGGTGTTGTGTGTGTTGTGTTGGCAGTGAACCACAAGGATGATATAGTAGTTTACTCTTTTTTTTTCCTTTCTTTTCTTTCTTCTAATAATAATAATACTAACAATAATAATAAAAGTAAAAGTATTATTACATTTTTGGGTAAAGTGGCTAGGTGTAGAATACACGGACCAAAACCCATAACTCATTTCAAATCATCTAATATCTCACGAGACATTCCATAAATAAATATATATTGTCGAATTCGTAAACTCGAGACATAAAATTTCTATTAGGTTATCCTAGTGCCGGAGTCAACGTAGTGCCAAATAAAATTTCGAAATAATTTCTCATCACATCGATAAACCAAACTCGATTCCATAAAAATTTTAGATATAATCAACCAAAATATTGGTTTTTATAAGTTCATTACGAATAAAATTCCAAATATAAATTTATAAACGAACTTTAATGTAATGCGGGTTTTCAAAATAACTCCCTAATTTGCCAGTTGTCACATCCTCCCAGCCTCAGAAGAAACCTATCCCGGGTTTCTCTCGGAACAATCCATTTACGAAGTGAAAAGCTTCGGATATCTCTTTCGGAACTCGTCCTTACGTTCCCACGTAAATTTCGGTCCATGTCGGGAATTCCAATGAACCTTGACGAGTGAAATGCGACTTTGCTTGAGTCGTTTAATCTCACGATCCAATATCTCGATCGGCTCTTCCACAAAGTTCAATTTCTCATCAACTCGAATATCTTTCATCGGGATAACCGGCGTCTCATCAGAAAGACATTTCTTCAAATTACTAACGTGAAACACATCGTGAACTTTACTCGGTTCATGTGGTAATTCCAACCGATAAGCCACGGGCCCAATTCTTTCCAAAATAAGAAATGGTCCAATGTAGCGGGGGTTGAGTTTCCCACGTTTCCCGAAACGTATCACACCTTTCCAAGGCGAGACTTTCAGCATCACTTTGTCTCCAACCTAGAACTCTAGGGGTTTACGTCTCAGATCGGCGTAACTTTTCTGCCTATCTCTAGCTGCTTGTAATCGATCACGAATTGGAGTCACTTTCTCGGTAGTCTCCAAAATAAGCTCAGGGCCTGTGAGTTGGCTATCTCCAACTTCAGCCCAACCAATAGGCGAACGGCATTTTCGACCATATAAAGCTTCGAATGGTGCAGCTTTAAGACTTGTGTGGTAGCTATTGTTATAGGAAAACTCCTCAGGGGTAGGTACTTCTCCCATCCATTACCAAAGTCTATTATGCATGCATGAAGCATATCCTCCAAAGTCTGAATAGTCCTCTCACTTTGTCCATCGGTTTGGGGATGATATGCAGTACTCATATCAAGTCTCGTCCCCAAAGCGGTTTGAAGTGATCGCCACAAAGCTGACGTAAAGCGGCTATCACGATCAGAAATAATCGATATCGGGACTCCATGTCGAGAAATAATTTCCTCACATACAACTTTGCAAGTTTATCCACACTATCATCTTCACTAATCGCCAGGAAATGAGCAGACTTAGTCAACCGATCCACAATTGCCTAGATATCGTTACAACCGCTAGTTGTCTTAGGTAATTTGGTAATTAAGTCCATTGTAATCCGCTCCCATTTCCAAATTGGGAGTTCTGGCTGCGTCAATAATCCTGACGGACTTTGATGTTCTGCCTTAACCTTAGAGCAAGTCAAACACCTACAACGCTATATCTGCTTTCATATTTGGCCACCAATATAACTTTTTCAAATCCTGGTACATCTTGTCAGACCCAGGATGAATAGAGTATCTTGACTTATGCGACTCGTGCATAATCAACTCTCGAATTACTCCATACAAAGGTACCCAATTTCGCTCTCTAAAACATAATACTCCATCAGAACGCTTAACAAATCCCTTCTCATTTTCTGCCATCCCAAATATTTTCTCAGCAGGTCGATTTTCTACTTTCAACGCTTCCGTTTGAGCTTCTAATATTTGAGACGGTAATGGCGATACGATAGTCATTCCTAATGACCTAACTCGTAATGGTGGAATTCTCTCCTTTCGACTAAGAGCATCAGCAACGACGTTTGCTTTACCAGGATGGTAGCGAATTTCACAAACGTAATCGCTTAGCAACTCAATCCAACATCGTTGTCTCATGTTAAGCTCTTTTTGATTCAAAATGTATTGTAGACTTTTGTGGTCAGTAACCAATACACACTTGGTTCCATACAAGTAATGTCTCCATATCCTTAAAGCAAAAACCACAACACCTAACTCCAAATCATGGGTGGTGTAGTTCTTCTCGTGCTTCTTGAGCTTTCGGGAAGCATAAGCTATCACTTTCTCTCGTTGCATTAACACGGCTCCCAAACCTTTATGAGAAGCATCACAATAGACGACGAAGTCCTCGTTACCTTCAGGTAACGCTAAGATAGGAGCACTACACAACATCTCCTTAAGTAACGAAAATGCTTCCTCTTCCTTATCTCCCCATTCATACTTAACACTCTTTTGAGTCAATTTTGGTCAACGGTTTTGCTATCTTCGAAAATCCCTTAATGAATCTTCGGTAATAACCGGCTAATCCCAAAAATTGACGAACTTCTGTTGGGGTCGTAGGTGCAGCCCAATCTTTAAACGCTTCAATCTTAGCAGGATCTATATGAACTCCTTGTATATCAATCACATGACCCAGAAATTGTACCGTCGGAATCCAAAATTCACATTTAGAAAATTTAGCATACAGTTTCTCCTTCCTGAGCAATTCTAAGATAAGTCTTAGATGCTCCTCATGCTCCTTCTCATTCTTCGAATAAATTAGCATGTCATCGATGAACACAATCACAAACTTATCTAAGTAAGGCTTACACACCCGATTCATGAGGTCCATGAATACCGCCGGTGCGTTGGTCAACCCAAACGGCATCACCTGAAACTCGTAATGCCCGTAACGGGTTCTGAAAGCCGTTTTCGGAATATCTTCCTCGCGAATTCGAAGCTGATGATATCCTGATCTCAAATCGATCTTCGAATACACACTCGATCCTTGAAGTTGATCGAACAAATCATCAATCCTCGATAACGGGTATCTATTCTTCACCGTTAACTTGTTCAGCTCTCGATAATCAATACACATGCGAAACGATCCATCCTTCTTCTTCACAAATAAGACCGGGGCTCCCCAAGGTGAAGAACTTGGTCTTATAAATTCCTTTTCGGCTAACTCCGCTAATTGCTTCGATAACTCTTCCAATTCAGTAGGTGCAAGACGATAAGGCGCTCGTGCCACGAGTGCAGCACCAGGTATCAACTCAATCTGAAACTCTACTTGTCTAGTAGGCGGGATTCCCGGAAAATCATCGGGAAACACTTCAGGAAAGTCACGAACTATAGGCACCTCTCCAATGCACCTTTCCTTCTTCTCCTTCCCTTCGTTCTCAGAGATTTGAGCTAAGAAAAGGCAACATCCTTTTTCCATTAGTTTTGGTAACTTAGTGCAAGAAATGACTGCTAACCGGGATGGGCTCCTCAAACCTTTTTGATCTCCTAGTATATTTAGAATTTCCCTTCTGTAAGGTACACGCACGATCTTCTCATCGCAAAGTATGTTAGCACGATACTTCGACAACCAATCCATACCAATGATGACATCGAAACTCCCTAACGTGACGGGTAGAAGATCTATGTTGAAAGGACGATTCTAGAAGTTTAACGTGCAACCGCGAATGATAGTCCTAATCCTTTCTATGTTCCCATTTGCTAACTCTACATCATACCCAATTCCTAAGGCCATCGGGGGTTTCTCTAGTAAGGGTGCAAACTTAGTGGACACAAAACTTCTATCGGCACCATTATCAAATAGTATGGAAGCATAACGATTATTGAGAAGGAACGTACCAGTAACAACGTTCGGATCTTCTCCTCTCTCATTCCTAAGTGCATACACTCTTCCATGAGCGGCTCTAGCTTCCACACGTTGGTCCTCCTTATCTTGTCGTCCACGGTTTCCTCCAGCTCCATGGTTTCCATGATTGTACCCATTTCCACCCGATCCTTGATTTCCTCGGTTCCACGATTCCCTACACTCATTCCTATAATGTCCCTTCTTTCCACATCCCTAACAAGTAACATTTGCCTTACTCATAGTTTCAGGAGTAGCTTGAACCATAGCAAGAGGTCTAGCCCTACAATCCTTAGATGTGTGTCCCTTCTTTGAGCAGTTCTGGCATCTTATACTACACCATCCAGAATGATTCTGGTGGCAACGACCACACTTGGTGCATCACCATTTTGGTTCCTTTTATCTCCATTCCCAATAGCATAAGCCTTAGCAACAGCTTGTCGCTTATTTCGGTGATCATTACCCTTAGGGTGATGGTCTCTCTTTCTCTTTCCATTCTTATCCTTATCAGCTCCTTCCAATTCCAATGAATCCATTAATTGTTGAGCGATTGTGATGGCCTCATGGATATTTGCAGGTCTAGCAGCAATCACACCATTCCTTGTAGCCATAGGCAAACCATCGGTATATCGCTCAATCTTTTGAGTCTCAGTTCTAACCATATCTGGGCAAAGCAAGGCCAACTCCTAGTAACGACGATTGTAAGTCACCATATCTGTACCCTTCACCTTGTGATTCCAAAACTCAATCTCCAGCTTCTTAACCTCATTTCTTGGGCAATAAGTCGGAATCAGCAAAGACTTAAATTGCTCCCAAGTCATAGCATAAGCCACGTCACTCCCAACCGAATTTCGGTAATTGTTCCACCAAGTTAAAGCTTCGTCCTTAAAGGTAAAAGAAGCAAACTTTACCTTAGGATTCTCCGCACAATTGCTGACATTGAACACCGACTCAGTTTTCTCTATCCACCTGACCAAGTCGACCACTCCTTCAGTTCCTTCAAACTCAATGGGTCCACAAAATCGAAACTCCTTGTATTTACATCCATTAGCACGAACAGGTGGAAAAGTTCCAGCAGAGTTGTTGGAATGATTTGACTCAACTAGTAGCTCAGCAACTCGTTGCTCCACAAGTTGATTGATCATTGCTTGATCCACAGTAGGTGCATTAGGTGGAACATGATCATTGTCTCCCTGAACATCAACATTTTGATTCCTGTTGTTGCGGTTAGTAGTGTCCAGGTTATCAGGAGTAGGGGTTTCAACATTTCGAGTAGGACGACGTCCTCGGCAACCAGGGGTAGTCGCTGCCGTACCAGTTCGGGTAGCTCTGACAGGGTTTCGTCGTACCGCCATTAATATAATTCCAAGACAATCTTAACCACGCAAATAGGAACACAATTCTCCATGTACGCCAAAAACCGTAGAATATCATACGAGATCACCATCGTCCATACAAGTAGCGATCGACACTTCATTCCAAAATACCAAAAGACATAATAAATACTAATCGTTCCATACGAGACGAACATACAATCCGAATAGCATGACTTAAGGGATAGAATAACCAACTCTCCTAACCAAGCACTCCCTGGCTTAGGAAGCAACATAACAAGAACACAAATCCAAATCGATCTAGCCATGATGCTGGCGTAGACTCCTCAACTCCGCAACAAACTCAGCAATAAACTCAGCAATAATCATCTCAAGTCGGTCAGACATCCGCGAGATCCTCTCGCTCTGTGCAGTAATCTGAGCCCACGTCCTACCAGTCTCACCTAACTCTGTATGCTCAACAGAAACCTCAGAAGGTGCATCCGACGCTACAGGACTACCAGGTGGTGAATCAAACAAAAACGGATGATCAGGTGAAACCGGCTCTAACGGATGTATCGGGGAATCGGGCTTCGAAGAATGAACTGAATGTGCTAGCGACCCATCATCATCAGGCATCTCCTCCTCCTGAGGATCATCCTCTTCCTCATCCTGCGGGTCATCATTCTCTTCCTCATCTTGAGGGTTATCATTCTGCTCACCCTCGTACTCCTCCTCATACTCCTCGTCGGAGGGGTACTCCATCAATCGTCATCTCTGAGCAGGTGAACCACGAGCCGATAAAATCGGTGACTTAGGGCGTCAATGAGACGATAAAGTAGTGGCCGAACGCATGACCAATACGTATGGGTCATCAGG
This sequence comes from Artemisia argyi, assembly GCA_030686995.1. Taxonomy (NCBI): domain Eukaryota; kingdom Viridiplantae; phylum Streptophyta; class Magnoliopsida; order Asterales; family Asteraceae; genus Artemisia; species Artemisia argyi. Next base: position 176,705,550 of record CM060682.1, read on the forward strand.
GGCCATAGTGATCTACGAGGGGCGACACGTACTAGCAATAACAATTCTTGATAACAACACGTGCACAGGAGGCTATGATTTGTGACAACGGCGTAGGGTAGGTGAAAGTGTTTCAAAACAACTAAACCGCGAACTCAAAATACCATATCAAAATCATCATATAATTCCCAATCATATATATCAAGAAAGATTTAAAATACCGCATTACTAAAATCATTCGTAAAACAATTAAGCCATATAATTCCTCAAAACGCATATAATTCCTCAAAACGCGTCATATCACTAAATCAATAAATCTCAAATCCTCAAATCATCTCAAGAATCCCAAATCTAATAATCATCTCAATATACCTCAATAATAATGATGATGTTTCGGCTTGGCGGGCTGGCGGGCAATGGTCGAGGATCATTTTCTATAAAAATTGGTTATAATTTAGGTGTTTATTTACCTAGTTCTCTATAACCTTGGCTCTGATACCAATCTATAACACCCCCAAAATTTGGTACAGCGGAAGACTCAACAAGCTTTCGGGGTGCTACGTGGATTGGTATCCAACACAAGACATAACAGAACGAGATAAAGTAAACATAAGAAAAACACAACCAAAACGGGGTTTTAAAGTTTACATTTATCTCAACATCATTCAGAGTCAGGCCCAAAAGAAATAAACGTAGGTCCACAATTAAATATCAGAGTTTTACAAAATAGATCCATAACCGGGTGCCATTGCCAAGCCTCCAATCCAAGCATCCAAAGGGCATCGCTTAATTACCTGAGAAAACGTGCTAAAAGTCAGCTTTCACTGGTGAGATCATAGGTTTAAATTCATAACTCAATATAGTGGACATATACGCAAAACGCTTGCTAGCTAGACTAAGGATTCCACTAAAAGCCTGCGGATACCCTCCGCTCCCACATAACACACGGATACCCTCCGCTCTAACATAGATATTCGGGTAACCCCCGCAATATCAATAAATACTCAAATAACCTCCGAAGTATTAACAACCTATAGGTGCACACTACAGTATCTAAATAAGTCAACCTTGAATATTACACACGAAACCGTGTGACTAAAGCTGACAATTCACCAATAACCAAATAAGCCAACCTTGAATAGTACACACAAAATATATGTGACTAAAGCTGACAATCCACCAATAACCAAATAAGCCAACCTTGAATAGTACACACGAAACTATGTGACTAAAGTTGACAATACATCCTAGTCCATACGCATAGCAAGTTTAGAAAGAATATAAAAGCGATAATGGTCCACATAAAATAATTTGCACGTTTCTCACCCCCAAGTATTGAAAACATAGTTCAAGAGTAAAAGTGGGGCTATGACTCACCTCAAGTCCAGAATTCAGCAATAAGAAATCGGTAGAAGTAAGATGTATGGTAACTCTAAAGACGGCAACTACGGACTCGGCACGACCTAACAATATCAACTCGTTCAGAAATCATTTCCTCAAAATCGAATATTCCCAAACCCGAACGTTTTCCATTTTGCTTTCCGAAAATCCATTTCTCGTATTAGTTTGGAGTTTGGCGTTTGGTATCCATACGGGTGGTGGGTCGACACAACTCAAACCAAGAAGTCCCAAAAAAAAGGATAATAAAACAATCTATAGGTCTAATATTAGTCCAATATATTATTTAAATAAATATCAAAGTTTATCAAATCCGTCGATTTGGTAATCCCCCATATTTATTAACTTAATATACTATTCTAAGATTATACCCGAATCCTAGGCCACACATTGCACATAAAGTACTATATGGTATATATCAGAGTTTAATAAATTCACTAATTATACCGTTAAGCTTACCAAATTCGTCAATTTGGCAATCTCACGAGATACTTACCAACTTATTATTCTCGTACACATACCACAACCTATGGGCGTCGTAGGATACGATGCCCATTAATATACTCAATTTAAACAACTAAATAGCTCTTATTTAACCCGTCGATTAAATAAGTTACGTAGTTATCGAAAATGAATGTATTAATCGTCATATATCCGTGATAACACAAACGTCACAAATAATAATCCACTTGGACTCAAGTGACCACGACCCCGTATAACTCGATAGTTTTCCTCGTTTATTAAAAGATATTATTTTATTAAATATTTATTCAACGTCAAGATTTCATCGTTATTTATAGCGTTTAATCATAATAACGCTCCCAATATTATTACACTACTTTCATAGCATAATATTTATAGTCGCATTATTATTATAATATTACTCGTGATCGTTTTATTATTAATATACGCACTTGTATAAATATATATACGTTTTCACGTTTATATATTTATATAAACGTTTATATTATTAATAATATTATTACGAGTTTTATTAGTTGTGTTTAATTATAAATAATTATCGAGTCATACGAAATGGTCACATGTCCGAGTCATCACTCTTGGCTCATTGTCCAAGTCCAAATAAAATGATAATCAAGTCAAACCAAGTAATCAATCTCCGTCCAACAATTTCCCAAAACACGTGCTACAACAATAGGGTCCGACTACGGCACCCGACTAACCTATCTCCGTCAATCTAAGTGAACGTCTCACAATCGGTCCCCAATCAAATTCGTCAACACAACATCAACAATAATATAAGTCCATTTCCGAGACCACGAGGGTCTCGGCCTCTTCTCCTCTCGGCCATCAACAAGAGCAACAACAACATTAAAAAACAACAACAACAATAGCAGCAATATACAATAACAACATGAATAATGTCAAACAATAATAACAACACAAGAATCCTCAAATCTGGCCGAACCCAACTTGGGTCACGGCTAAGGCTCATACGAGCACCAAGCTGCCAAAAGGACCATTATGGTCACGGCATACCAACAACAATAACAAGGGTCACATTTAGTCCAAACCAAATAACCAATCAAACTCCAATATCAATCTCTTGATAACAAGAGTACTAGGTTGACAATAAATCATCAAAACCAAGCCATAGGCTCAAACCATGATGAGCCGTGAGCCATGGCTCGTGGTCAACAGGTCGACAACAACCCACAATACACAACCCGGATACCAAACAAGTTTTCTTCATCAAAATATCATTTCCCATCGGTATTTTACAAAACCCATTTAATAAAATTTGTGTACCCACGAATTTGGATAACACATCGAGACCCATGAGTTGAAATTCGTGGTCACTCACCTTCAAAACGACTCCAATCTTACGTTTCTTTAAAACCCAACAAGAAAAAGATGAAAAGGTGGTGTTATCGTGGCGGTCTTAATTATTTCTTGGTGTTAGAGATGGTTTTAGAGCGCATGATGTATACCAAATGATAGATCTCGATGAGATAGTTAAGATGGTGGTGTTGGTTTGGTCGTGGGGGCAGCGGTGAGGTGATGGTGGCCGGAAAAGATGGATGGTGGCTAGGGTTATTAGAGAGAGAGAGAGGATGAAATAAAGGTGATGGGTGTTGTGTGTGTTGTGTTGGCAGTGAACCACAAGGACGATATAGTAGTTTACTCTTTTTCTTTTTTTTTTTTCTTTTTTTTTTCCTTTCTTTTCTTTCTTCTAATAATAATAATACTAACAATAATAATAGAAGTAAAAGTATTATTACATTTTTGGGTAAAGTGGCTAGGTGTAGAATACACGGACCAAAACCCGTAACTCGTTTCAAATCATCTAATATCTCACGAGACATTCCATAAATAAATATATATTGTCGAATTCGTAAACTCGAGATATAAAATTTCTGTTAGGTTATCCTAGTGCCGGAGTCAACGTAGTGCCAAATAAAATTTCGAAATAATTTCTCATCACATCGATAAACCAAACTCGATTCCATAAAAATTTTAGATATAATCAACCAAAATATTGGTTTTTATAAGTTCGTTACGAATAAAATTCCAAATATAAATTTATAAACGAACTTTAATGTAATGCGGGTTTTCAAAATAACTCCCTAATTTGCCAGTTGTCACAACAAAACATATATGTTACACTTTGTTTCATTACCTTTTCTACACGACCCAGCCATACGAATAGAACATGACCATTTCATTGTTCCCATGCATAACTCAACGCAAGACTATCCTACTAGTACATCCATTTCTTTTGTTTTCTCTCTTTGTTTTCCCCACAACTCGACACAAAGCCACCCCATCTCCTTTGTTTCTTCTTGCGTGAAGGACTAACCAAAACAAAACATTAAGTCGCCCTATGTTTAACCTACCTCACTAGTAGAACCCTTGGTTCATAACATTACACCCTAAGTTCCTATTATCCAAGAGATCTTGTGTCTCATTAACCACAAACACCAACTTTTCTAACTTAAACTAATCACCTAGTACATTCACATGTCCCCTAAACACATCTTGACCTACTACTAAACAAATCAAAGAAATCACCATAGCCTTTCAAGACTACTTAGAACTCGACATGACTACTCCTAAGCTTTGGACCATGCTTGTCTTTGTTCGAATGACCCCTCCAAGGACGACTCACATGTGTATCTTACTAACCACCACAATTCCCCTATAAATACCCACATTAAATGCACCCTTTCACACACTCTCGCCACTCACAAAAACCACAAGCAAGTTTCTCTTTGTCTCACCATATTCAAAGAACGAGAAGGTATCACTCAAGAATCGGGTTAAGGGATTAGCTATTTGGGTAAACAAGTTGTGAACGTGGGTTAAAGATTAGCAAGGTTTGGTTTGTTGTTCGTGTACCTCCATTTCACCACTCCTACGACTCAAACTCTTCACCACCTTGTTAGGTGTTGTAAGTAACCACCTTTCCTTTTCAATTCATACATTACTTATTCTCTTTTTACACATTGCATGCATTCACGTTTTATAAACACTTGGGTTTTATAATCACACGTAACACTAGTGTATATATATCACCTCGACACCCTTTAGAAAAGGGCTTGTAATATCGTTTCCTCACGTACGACATACATATATTTTTCGATGATCTATTTTTTCAAACCAAGCTAAGATAAACTAACCTTCCATGCATGATTTATGAGACCTAATGCTACGTAAACTAAACTAGATCCTAAGTCACGTTAGAACACCCCCTAATACTAACAAAAATATCGTTTGGGCCTAATTTGGGCTAACGAGCCCATAAACTTTCCTAAAGGAAATTTCAGTTTAAAACTTATGAGATTTTCGAAAATATTTTGAAACCTTGAAAACTGATTTTGAAAAAATAAGATGATAAAATGCAACTTTCGTTGTACCAGAAAGTTTGTTTTTCAAAAACTTAACTAAGGACTATTTTTGCAAAAACTCTCGTTAAGGGACCAAAAATGACAAAACTGTCAAACTTTCGGACAAAAACTAAAAAAGTCAATTTTCACTAAAACTAGAGGGTAGAAACTGAAAATACTTTAAAATTGAGGTCTAATGTGCAAAAAGATTAAAAAGGACTAACAAGGACTAAGAATGTAATTGTTTTAACCAAGGGGTAAAAGATGTAACTTTTCTTAAAGGTTAAGGGTAAACTTTAATAATTATATTTTATTTTTTTTACTACTTTACATAATTATTTTTGTAATATAAATATATATATATACATACATATATATAATAACTTTAATAATAAATATACATTATTAATAAAAATATTTCAAATAAATATTTTTATTAACGTTATTATAACGGATAAATTAACACTTATTGATCACCTGTTCGTATCAACGTTATAAATAACTATAAAGTTATTTTGGGATATTTAAGTACCCGAATCGATATCACCGTACTCGAGATACATCACATGTCATTCACGCATCGAATCGGAAACACCGATGGTAATAAAAATATATCACATCAATATAGGTCGCAAGTCGGAGAATTTTCATTGCTAGTCATAGCAATACACCGACACCTTTGAGCACCGTTGTGATTCACACACACCCGTCAGGTGAGTTCATGGTCCCACATTTTAATTGTTTCTAAACCCTGTGGGGAGATACATGCTATAAAACGAACACAAGTATTTTTCAGTATGCTATTACTATCTCATATTGCCTAAGTTGACACCCGTACTACAAGTCCCTCATATCATGAACCTTAATCACTTGCAAGTGAGCGCGAATATAGCTAATAGATCTATTGGAACGGCAGCCCATCTCTGTCAAAGTGATCATTTGGCGCGAATATAGCTAATAGATCTAGTACATTTCCATCACCGAGGGCCCCTTTGTTATCTACATCCCCCGTGGTGTAGGTATTTTTGTCTTTATGATATTTTGATACGATGTTAAGGCTTGAGCTTTGTGAGGCTTAGGAGCAATATGACACCAGTTTAGTCAAGACCGATCTATCTTGGCTTGTTTATTTCAAAATATTTGACTTGCGTTCACACTATTACTAATTTAAACTACTATGGATTCACTCAACCGTTGTGTTGACTTTTTAGCATGTTTATCTCAAGAAACTAGCGGCATGATGGCACGGATCTGGAAAAAAGGGCACACAGGATCTCTGTTGGGTTTTGAGTTATGCTGCTAAGTTAAACTGCTGCTTGATGAAACTGCTGCTAAGGTGAAACTACTTCTAAGATGAGAATGCTGCTAAGGATAAAGATTCTGCTACTGTCATTTAAAAGTGCTGCTATGGGAAAATACTGCTAGTGGAATCTACTGCTGAAGAGATATGCATGTATACGTAATAGATAATTATAGAATAGATTGTGTATTTATCATATGTATCTAGAGTATTCTTATCTTGTTTAGAAAGGTATTGTAAACCTAGTAGGACTCCTTTGCCTATAAAAGGAGGATCCTAGGGTTAGTTTGAGTACGTTTTTGTTTAGCTTCGTTTACACTTCAAGGTTGTAAAACCCTAGCATTGTTGAGTGCTCATATAATTAATATATTGAAGTGTTGATTGTGATTCATTATTCTTCTTAAGTTAAGCTTTAATATTCCGCGTTTTAGCTTAAGTATTTTAATCAAGTCAACTTCTATATAAGATCGTTTGCTCAACTGGGATCAACAAGTGGTATCAGAGCTTGTGTTCTAGAAGTTGAAATCAAGAAGAATTTATCTTTTAAAAGATTGTTATTCCTAATCAACTGCTGAAGATGGGTGATGACACACATATGGTGACTGCTTCAAAGGTTCCCATGCTCAACCCTGGAGAGTATGAGCTATGGAAGATGCGAATAAGACAGTACATTCGCATAATTGACTTTAACATGTGGAATTTAATTATCAATGGTGATTCTTTACCAAAGAAGGGTGCTGATGGAAAAGAGATACCAATCAAGTCTGCTGAAGAGAACTCTGTAAGAAAGATGGAGATCAAGGCACATAGTATCCTCTTAATGGGAATACCCAATGAATTTCAATTTAGATGGCTGTGAGACTGCGAAAGACTTGATGGATGCTGTTGAATTTAGGTTTGGAGGGAATGATGCTACTAAGAAGTCAAGGAAAAACATGTTGAAGCATCAGTTTGAGAACTTTACTGCTGAAAGTGGAGAAAAGATTAATGGCACATACAACAGGCTTAATCAACTTGTTAGTCACTTAAAGCTTGTTGGATATGTGGTTCCTCAAAAAGATGTAAATCTCAAGTTTCTTAGAAGTCTTGCACCTGAATGGAGTATGCATACAAACACTTTGGAGGAATAAGCCTGACTTTGAAACTATGAAGTTGGAAAGCCTCTACAATAATTTGAGAGTGTATGAGCCAGAATTGACTTCTTCATCTTCTGGTACACAAAATCTTGCCTTTGTATCTTCAAAGTCAAAAGGATCTCAAGAATCTTACTCTACTACTTATGGAGTATCTACTGCTGATGGATCTGCTGCTATTTCAAATGATAAAAATTCCACCAGTGATATTGCTTTGTGTACATTTTTGGCTGATCTAACATCAAGTATAAGGTCACAGGTTATGAATAAAGATTTGGATCATATTGATCCTGATGATCTTGAAGAAATTGATCTTAAATGGCAAATGGCCATGTTGACCTTAAGGGCAAGAAAATTCTTGAAGAGAACTGGAAGAGAAGTCAAGTACATGTGTTGAGAATTATACTAACAATTACCACGGCTAAAGAAGAAGTTACAACTGCAGAAGATTGTACTTGCAGTGGAAACTCATTACCACTGCAAGAACAATATATTACCATTGTTTATTAGATAACTGTTAGGAAACGCGTCTAGATAAATATAGAATAGATTTTGTGTATATCTTATTCTATTAGCTTTATACTTATCTTGTAGAAGAGAACTCCTTGTGCTATAAAAGGAGATCCTAGGTTATAAGTTGATATACGTTTTTCTAGAGCTTCAAGGTGTAACCCTAGTGATATCAAGATCACTCGTATTATTATCATTAATAATATTGGAGCTAATAGTTTGTTTACATACATTGTTTATTTACAACTGTCTTACTCACAATCAAACTTCTAAGTGTTACTAAGTAGATTCCGCATACTTAGTGATATAATTCAAAGTATCAATCTAACACAAGTTCAAGGTGTTTAGATCCATCAAGTGGTATCAGAGACAGGCTTTGATAATTTGATTTAGAAGACTTAAGTTCACTCAGAAGATTCAATGGAGACAGAAACCAGTAACTCAAACATTGCTGCTAAGCTTCCAAAGCTTAAGTTGAATGACTTTGAGATGTGGAGGCTAATGATAGAACAATTCTTTATGGTCCAAGATTACACACTCTGGGAGATCATCATGGTTGGAAATTCTTTCAAACCAGGCTCTACTTCAGAGATGGTTGGTGGCAAGGAAGTAATTAAGCTCAACACTGGCCCTGTTACTAATGATGAAAGACTTCAACTAAAGAATGATTTGAAGGCCCGAGGTCTGTTGCTGATGACACTTCCAAGAGATCAAGTTGTAGCATTCAGCAAGTTCAAGACTGCAAAGACTCTCTTTGATGAGATCTGTGAAGTTTTTGGTGGTAATGATTCTACCAAGAAGACTCAAAAGACTCTGCTGAAGCAAACTTATGAAAACTTTGGTTCAACAAGTAATGAATCTCTTGATAGCATCTTCACAAGGCTACAAAAGATTGTTTCTCAACTCACTGTTTTTGGAATTGAGGTGGAAAAGGAAGACCTAAATCTAAAATTCTTAAGAAGCTTACCATCTGAGTTTGGAACCAATGTTGCTGTGTGGGAAGATAAGCCAGAGTTGGAGACCATGAAACTTAATGACTTGTACAATAACTTCAAGGTTATTGAACAAAGATTAAAGAAAGCTGGCAAAATAAGCTCAAGTTCTGGAAGTGTAGCACTTATATCATCATCTCTTGATGATAGTTCAGATGAAGAAAGTGATAGTGATGATGACAGTGCTAACATTGTTGTTTCCACTGCTAGTGGAAGTGTTTCCACTGGTAGCTCAAAGAGACAGATTGCAGGGCTTAGTGATACTACCTTTTATGCCTTTATATCAAGTCAAGTGGGTGGTTCAATTCTCAATCATGAGGATCTAGATCAAATTGATGAAGATGATATGGAGGAGATGGATATTAAATGGCAAGTAGCATTACTAAGTTTGAGGACAAAGAAGTTTTGGAAGAAGACTGGAAGAAAAATCAACATTAGTGCTGATGAAACAGTAGGTTTTGACAAAAAGAAAGTGGAGTGCTACAATTGTCATAAAAAGGGGCACTTTGCCAGAGAGTGTAGGAAGCCAAGGAAGTCTGATAACAGGTCAAATTGGTATAAGAAGGACAAGAAGAAGGAACCTACTACTGATGAACCAAAGGGGCTATTGGCCATTGATGGAGTGAGCTTTGATTGGAGCTTTATGACTAAGGAAGAGGAAGATGATTCAGAGTCTGCAATGATGGCACTAATGGCTTTTTCTGACTCTGAGGTACAAATTGATAATGCTTGTTCTAAATCTTGTAAGGCCTTAAAAGAGTATGAGAAACTTAAAGCACAATTTAATGAGCAACACATAGAGTTAACTCATACTAATTATAACTTATCAAATCATAAAAGAGGCCTAAGTGTTTTAGAAACTCAATTAGAGAATTATAGGGCTAATGAATCTAAGTTCAATGATGATATTGCAGTATTAAGAAGAGACTTAGATTATCAGGTTACTGTTAATAAAGTTCTTAGAGAAGAACTAGAAAAGGTTAAAGTGGCTAGTGAGAATATAATGATAACTAAGCAAACACTGGATCATCAATCAAAGAGTATTGATAAAATTTGGGAAGCCCAAATTGTGAGCAAAGCTAAATCAGGTCTTGGATACAAAACTGTTCCACCACCTCTAAGAGGTGTTCCATCACCTCCTGGCATTGACTTAGCTCACACAGGCTTAGAAGAATTCCAGGAACCAGTCATGACCTATGGACCAAAATTTGTTAAACCAGTTGAAATTGAAAAGGTTCATGTTGAGGCTGATGTTTTTGATAGTGCAAGTGACTCATCTCTTAAAGATGAAAATCTAAATGTTGAGTCTAAACCTAGTGTTCCTGAGAATGTTAAAGTGGAGGTTAAGAGAAGTATTCCTGAGGTAGTCAAAGAGAAGCCTAGGTCACAACCTAATTTTACTAGGCCCACTACTAGATATGCAGAGATGTACAGAAGTAGATCACCAACTCCTAGAGGCAATATGAGGAGTTGGAATCATGTCAAATCTAGGCAATTTGGTAGTGACTTTGTGTTCAATAACAAACCCTGTCATATATGTGGTAGCTTTGACCATTTAGCTAAAGGTTGTACCTACCACTTGGGAAGAAGGGAAGTGTATGGGAATACTTGGGTGAATAGAAACAATGCTAATAACTTGACTCACCCAAATACTCTTAGCAAGATGATTCCCAGATCTATTTTGCTTCATTCTGGCATCAAACCTATTTCCACTGCTAGACCAGCAGTTGCCACTGCCAGAAATAATAACAGAGTTTACCCTAAGCCCCCTGTTACTACTATTGTTAAATCTACTCAAACAGGGAAAAAAACCTATTTTGAAAAGAATGTTAACCATAATCAGAAGTGGGTACCTAAAATTTCTAAATCAGCAGTTTCCACTGCTAAGGCAGCAGTTACTACTGCAAGGCCAAAGGTTACCACTGGTAGGTCTGTTAACAAGAAAAGGGTAAATGTGGGAAATGTTGTTAAGGCCTCAGCTCATTGGGAATGGAAACCAAAAGGAACCATCACCTCAAACAATCCCAATGGTGTATCAATGACCTTTGATAGATATAATTATATTGATACACGAGGCAGATCCAAGTCATTTGTGGCTTGGGTCCCCAAAAGGAACTAATTCCTTTATTTTGTGTGCAGGGACATTCAAAGACTTCTAATGATCAAGGATACTCAGTCAGTGGATGTTCCAGGCACATGACTGGCAATAAGTCTTATCTTTCAGACTTTCAACCTTATGATGGACAATTTGTCAGTTTTGGAGGAGGAATTGGTGGCAAAGTTTCTGGCAAAGGAACAATCAAGGCTGGAAACATTGACTTTGAAAATGTGCAATATGTAAAAGAACTCAAATACAACCTCTTTAGTGTGTCACAGATGTGTGATAAAAAGCATAGAGTTCTATTCACAGAAGATGAATGATATATCTTATCTAAGGATTATAAGCTTCCAGAAGAATGTGACATTTTGCTTAAAATCCCTAGAAAAGGAAATTTGTATAGCATTGATATGCAGAACATAGTGGCTAATAATGATGTTACTTGCTTGCTTGCCAAAGCCACTTTGGATGAATCAATGCTTTGGCATAGAAGACTTGGTCATGTTAACTTTAAGATCATCAACAAGATTGTGAAAGATGGCCTTGTCAGAGGACTACCAGAGAAAAGATTTGATAATGACCAAACTTGTGTTGCCTGTCTCAAAGGAAAGCAACACAGAGCTTCATGCAAAACCAAGGCATTCAATTCAATCAATCATCCACCCTTTATGCTGCACATGGACTTGTTTGGACCTACCTCTGTGAGCAGCATCAATTTAAAGAAATATTGTCTTGTTGTAACTGATGACTTCAGTAGATTCACATGGGTTTTCTTTTTAAGTACCAAAGATGAAACCACAGGCATCCTTAAGATTTTCATCACTCAAGTTGAAAATCAATTTGAAAAGAAAATCAAGATCATCAGGTGTGACAATGGAACAGAGTTCAAGAATAAAGTTATGGATGATTTCTGCAGAGATAAAGGTATTAAAAGAGAATTTAGTGTTGCAAGAACTCCTCAACAAAATGGAGTTGCTGAAAGAAGAAATAGAACACTAATTGAGGCTGCTAGAACCATGTTAGCTGATTCCAAGCTTCCAGTGACTTTTTGGGCTGAAGCAGTTAACACTGCTTGTTACATTCAAAATAGAGTTTTAGTGGTCAAAACAAAGAACAATACACCTTATGAGTTGTTCAGAGGAAGACCTCCTACTTTGGAGTTTATGAGGCCATTTGGGTGTCATGTTACTATTCTCAATACCATTGATCATCTGGGTAAATTTGAAGAAAAGTCAGATGAAGGCTTCTTTGTTAGATACTCTATGGTTAGCAAGGCTTTTAGAGTCTATAACTTAAGAACAAAGAAGATTGAAGAGAACTTGCATGTTTAGTTTCTTGAGAATAAAGCAAACATGGCAGGTTCAGGTCCAGATTGGCTATTTGATCTTGAAACATTATCAAATACAATGAATTATGTTCCTCTCACTTCAAATACTGGTGACAAAGATCTTGAAGATTCAGAAGAATTCATTGATGAATATGAAGCTTGCAAAGATGATGAAGATCAAATTGTTATGCCACTTTGGGACTTTGGTGATAATTCTGAAAAACCAGGTGATGCAGATTCTGTGAATAAAGATATTCCTACTAGCAGTGGTAACTCAATTCCCACTGCTACACCAGAAGTTTCCACTGTAAGTCCAAATGTGGATAATACTTCTCAGGAATCACCAAGTGATGATGTAGAGATCTCAAACATGCCTACAACATATGATATTCCTAGCACATCACAGTCTACCATTCACAAAGTGCATCCACTTGATAATGTTATTGGTGAACTTCAATCAGGTGTGAAGACTAGAAGACAGACAAAGAAAGATGACATTCATGGGTTCATAAGTGAAGTGTATGAGTCCAAGAAACATAGCCAGAAGAATGAGTGTTTGTTTTTCTGTTTTCTCTCACAAATGGAGCCTAAGAATGTATATATGGCTCTAGGAGAATCTAGCTGGGTTGAAGCTATGCAAGAAGAGTTGTTGCAGTTTAAACTTCAAAAGGTTTGGGTTCTTTGTGACTTGCCTGATGGTATGAAGGTCATTGGTACTAAATGGGTTTTCAGAAATAAGAAAGATGAAAGAGGCATTGTAATCAGGAACAAAGCTAGATTGGTTGCTCAAGGATACACTCAAGAAGAGGGTATTGATTATGAAGAAGTGTTTGCTCCTGTTGCAAGAATTGAGGCTATTAGATTATTCTTAGCCTATGCATCATTTATGGGCTTTACAGTCTATCAAATGGATGTTAAGAGTGCCTTTTTGTATGGAACTATTGATGAGGAGGTATATGTCTCTCAACCTCCAGGCTTTGAAGATCCTCAACACCCAAATAAAGTTCACAAAGTGGTTAAGGCTCTTTATGGCTTACATCAGGCTCCAAGGAAGTGGTATGAAACCTTAGCTAATTATTTATTGAATAATGGGTTTCATAGAGGTAAAATTGATCAAACTTTGTTCATCAAGAAAGACAAAGGTGATATCCTTCTTGTGCAAGTATATGTTGATGATATTATCTTTGGATCTACTAAACAAGAAATGTGCAGACAGTTTGAGAAGCTGATGAAAGATGAATTTCAAATGAGTTCTATGGGAGAACTTACATTCTTTTTGGGGCTACAAGTACAACAGAGTAAGGAAGGTATATTTATCAGCCAAGACAAGTATGTGGCTGAGATTATCAAGAAGTTCAAGTTCACTTATGCAAAATCTTCCAATACCCCTGCTGACAAGACCACTCACTTATTGTTGAAGAATGTAAGTGGTGCTAATGTTGATGTTCACACTTACAGATCTATGATTGGTTCCTTGATGTATCTTACTTCATCAAGGCCTGACATCATGTTTGTTGTTTGTGCTTGTGCAAGATTTCAAGTGACTCCAAAGACATCACATTTGACAACAGTGGAAAAGATTTTTAGGTACTTGAAGACTTATCCTAATCTAGGATTATGGTATCCAAGAGACTCTCCAATGGAATTGATCACATACTCAGATAGTGACTATGCTGGTGCAAGTTTGGATAGAAGATCAACTACTGGAGGATGTCAATTTCTTGGATGTAGATTGGTGTCATGGCAGTGCAAGAAGCAAACTATGATGGCTACTTCAACCACTGAAGTAGAATATGTTGCAGCTGCTAGTTGTTGTGCTCAGATCCTTTGGCTTCAGAATCAATTATTGGACTATGGGTACAATTTCATGAACACCATTATCTATATAGACAATAGTAGTACCATTTGCATTATTAAAAATCCTGTGCAACACACAAAAACTAAACATATTGAAATTAGACATAACTTTATTAGAGATTGTTTTGAGAAAAAGCTTATTAATGTTGTCAAGATTCATACTGATGACAATTATGCTGATTTATTAACAAAAGGGCTTGATGTGGGTAGGTTTCAATACTTGGTAACAGGTATTGGGATGCTCAATCCATAAACTTTTGATGTCTAAATATTTTTCAGTGTTGCAGGATACTCTTTTTAGGTACTAATATTGTTTGTATTGTATGTATGGTTTTCTACTGACTTGTATGCAGAGCTATCAAGTGCTCAGTGGTAATTAACATAAAACAGTGGAAAGGATTGGTGATAATAGCAAGATCAGAAAAGTACTTTTATTGATTATTAAGGAAGAGTACATCACAACCATCATGAAAAACATTATCACCTAGACAAAAAAACCATCACATCCGACATGAACCTACAACCTAACACCTATTCCATGGGTTTCTTTCCTTTTCCCTCATACTGCTGCTTGCCTTTGGAAACTTTCTTTCTCTTGTCATCAAAAGAGAGTTGTTTCCTTGGACAAGCAAGTCCCAGAACTTGCTTGGGAGGCCTTGGTGCTTGAGTAGGCTTGTCTACAGCTGGCCACTTCATGTTGTTTATTGCAGATGTCAATGCTGTGGTAAGAGCCTTTGGGAGTTCCTTGGAAAGATCAAAAGTTGGGTCATTGTCATCATCTGATGAAGAGCTGGAATAAAACTCAAGAGATGGAGCAGGATCAGCTGATATCTTCTTATTTGGCTTCATGCTTGAAGATGTGGCAGTTGCAGACTTTGGTGGAAAATATCCACTCCATCCAGAAGAAAGTTCTTCAGAATCTGAGTAATAGCTGATTTCCTCATCAGAAGCATCATCAGAGGAGATGTAGATAAGTGGAAACCAACTCATGATGCTGTATAGGGTTTGTGTTTATTAAAGAAGATTGTTGATGAAAGATAAAAGATGTTGAGCCCCCTTTTATATGCAAAGTCAAGGTCGAATTCTAATTAATGAAGGATATTTACTCCTACTTGTTTCGGTAGGTTGGAGGAGTAAATTTGGTTATTATCGGGTTGACTTTTGGAAGATATTTTTGTGAATAGTAACTTGGTTAAAAAGTTACTTTGTGTTAAGTTTTATGGGTTAAGTTGAGTTGATGCAAACAACCCATATTATTGGAGTCATTGGAGTAATAAGGTGTGTATCATAGACACACAACAAATGGTTATTGATTCACCATGTCTAATCAACATAAGAATCAACTAGTCCAGAGCAAACGGCTACTGGTAAAGACTTATCAAATCCGTTTATGGTTGATAGTTTACCAAAAACTAGGTTATCAACTCACCATACATCCATGTGATCAAGAGTTGGCTAGTCCATAGCAAACGGCTAATGGTAAAGACATATCAAATCCGTTGATAGCTGGTAGTTTGCTAAAAACTATGATAAGAGCAGCAAATGTTCATGTTTTATTAACCACTGCTCTTTGATATTTTTGTGAAAATTTTACCACTGCTAGTTCATCAGTTACCACTGCAAGAGTAATTTTTCCACTGATGACTAGCCGTTACAACTGTTGTGTCAGTAATCAATTTTTTACTAGCCGTTGTAAAAATAACCGTCTTTCCTTATTAATAGGGTAAAATCTTTTGTGAATTATCTTCTTACTTATTATAAATTATTCTTTTTCCAAAGATAATTCTTTCCAAAGATAATTCACATTGCGCAACCTCCTCAAACCCTATTAGTATAAACTCATTATCATACGGCTTGATTTTTATCTTGATTACTAACACTTTCATTCTCTTTTACACAAATATCATGGCGATTCTAAAATTTGTCGAGGAGCACAACCAAGTGGCCTACTTACAAAAGTCGAATGAGAAGAGCGGCCCTGTTTTTCATCAGATTGTGGATTTTCTAAACACAACTAACATAAGGTATGCCTTAACTATTAATCCCACAATCTATGTCTCTCATATCTAACAGTTCTGGAACACTGTGGAATCCATAACTCTTGAACAGGGAGACACACAAGAATCTGTGGATGCTCTAAGAGCCACAGTTGATGGGGTAACTATTGATGTTACTGAGTCATCCTTGAGGAGAATTCTCCAATTGGATGATCTCAATGGTATCATCACATTACCTAATTCAGAAATTTTTACAAATATTGCTTTAATGGGGTATGATACATCAGATCAAAAAGTCACTTTTAGAAAAGGATGTTTTTGTCCCCATTGGAGATTTTTGATACATACTCTTCTACATTGCCTAAGTCCTAAGAAAACATCTTATGAACAATTTGCATCAACCATGGCTTATCCTTTGGTTTGTTTGGCAATAGATAGGACTTTCAATTGGTCAAAGTTTATTTTTAATAATATGAAAGGCAATGTAAAGAGTGCATATAAATTTTTGATGTATCCAAGGTTTGTGCAAGCAGTGTTAAATGAGTTTCAACTGCGACCTCACAACAGAATTTATGAACCTTCCATTCTTAAGCCAAAAGTTTTTCAAAATATGTCTAAGGCTTCAGAACTTTGGAATGGGCAGGTTCATCCACTTTTACCTCAAATGCTTGCTAAAATTTCTCAAGTACAGGGTGAGGATGCATCAATCCCAGTTGCATCTCAAAACACACCCAATATTGTTGTTCCACCAATTCAACATACCCCTGCAGTCACTCACACTTATGAGAGAAGGTCTAAACAGCCAACTTTTCTCATCTCAACATTGCATGTTGTTGAGCCATTTGGTTTAGGAACAAGCAGTGGTGGTTCAAGGCTTCATCCTAATCCAACTAGGGAAGAGCCTGAATCAATGCCTCATGATTCACCTCTCCCAGCAGGTTACACAGCTGTAAGTGATGAAGGTAGTGTGCCACAAAATGAATTGATGGATATTTGTACCAAATTAGTCAAGCAGGTTCAAGCTCTGGAGAAAGATCTGGCTCAGATTAAAGAACAACATGCCACAGAGCTGAATCAATTGAAGGATGAGATTCACACATTGCAGAATGAAGTTAAGAATCTCAAGAAGAAAAGATCTTAGGTTGTTTTATCATCATCTTCACCTTCAGATGAGTTTTCTGCAAGTTCTAGTAAGGTTTTGGGAGATTCTTCCAAACAGGGGAGGAAAATAGATGCAGAGCTTAAAGGGAGGAGTAAAAGTTTTGATAAAGACTTTGCTAAGCTTAGTGATTCTGATGATGCTCAAGCAAAAGATGATGATGCTGAGATTGAGGGGAGGAAATTGGATTTTGAAGATATGGATGCTGATGCAGGTTTTAACTTTGATGATTTAGTTGGAACTGCTCAACCAATTTCCACTGAAGCAGAACAAGTTCCCACTGATCAACAACTTACCACTGCAAGTGAGAATGTTCCCACTGCTAGTCATGAAATTACCACTGCAGAGGAAGAAGCTGCCAGAAGAAGATCAGTTAAAGGAAAGGCTATTGAAATTGCTTCAGATCAAGAGACAAGAAAGATTTCTAAGTTTGAACAAGCTCAGATTGATTTTGATGTAAGGTTAGCAGAGCAACAACAAGCTGAAGAGTATGAAAGAAAGAAAAAGATTAAAGAAGATGAAGTTGCTAGTTTCATGGAAGCAACTAGGTTGGATAAACTTGAAGCTGTTATGGCAAAACCTATTTCAAGTGTCTCACCAACTGTCATGTATGAGAAACCTCCAGAGTTTACCTATGTGCCTACAGAAGAAGAGATTGACTATTTGATTAACAATGATCAAATAATTAGGAAGAAAGCTATTGAATTGATTGCAAATACAACCTTGGATGAAGAACAAAGGTCTGCTCAACTTAAAGATTTCATTCTAATGAAAAATCAGCAGGCTCTTGACCAAATCATTGGAGATGCTAGAAAAGGTCAAAAGAAGCCAAGGAAACTTACAAAGGCACAATTTATTTCTGAGATGAAGACTTTTTGTTGTCATGTTGGTAATATGAAGATGGGGCAATTCAAAGGAATGTCACATGATCAGATTGAAGGTATTTACTACAGAATCAAAAGACAAGATAGTAATTTCATTCCAATGGATCAAGAACCATTATCTATGAAGACAAAAAGGACTGGAGTGAGTCTTGAATCTAAAGAAGTAAAGAAGTTAAAGACTCAGAAATCATCTCAAGAAGAAGAAGGTCCTAGCAAGTTGACTGAAGAGCAAGTTACAAACATATTGTTCATAGAAACTGATGTGCTAAACATTGAACCTCTACAAGCAAAATATCCAGTAGTTGGTTGGGAAATCTTTTCTGATAATTTTGGTGCTGCTTGGAAGATCATCAGAAATGGAAATGTCACAAATATCTGTAGAGACTTTGAAGACATTGTTAGATGCTGTGATAGAGAAGATTTGGATACCTTGTGGAAAATTGTTCAAGATCAGTTTAAGAAGGAAGAACTTGTTGATGTCAAAGCTAAGGAATTATGGGTTCACTTTAGAAGATTATATGAACCTGATCCAAGTGATAGGTATTGGAGATTTGAAGCTCATAGTACAAGAACTTTGTGGAAATTCTATGATTTAAGTTCTGTACATCATGTTTCTACTCAAGATGGAGTTGATGTTTTTATGCTGGCTGAGAAAGAATATCCATTGAGAGCTGGAGTATTAACAGTGATGTTGTCAGAGAAGCTTAGGTGTTGGGAAAGAACTGAAGTTATAGATGATTTACTGCAAAGGATTTATGATCAAAGTGTGAGAGCTGATAGAGAGTTAAGAAGAAGAAGATAAGTGTTTGGAAGAATTCCCATATTCTCATGTTTATTGATTACTTGAAGAAACTTATTGATTTATGTATTAATCATAAGTTAGGGGAGGATTGTTGGGAATTATACTAACAGTTACCACGGCTAAAGAAGAAGTTACAACTGCAGAAGATTGTACTTGCAGTGGAAACTCATTACCACTGCAAGAACAATATATTACCACTGTTTATTAGATAACTGTTAGGAAACGCGTCTAGATAAATATATAATAGATTTTGTGTATATCTTATTCTATTAGCTTTATACTTATCTTGTAGAAGAGAACTCCTTGTGCTATAAAAGGAGATCCTAGGTTATAAGTTGATATACGTTTTTCTAGAGCTTCAAGGTGTAACCCTAGTGATATCAAGATCACTCGTATTATTATCATTAATAATATTGGAGCTAATAGTTTGTTTACATACATTGTTTATTTACAACTGTCTTACTCACAATCAAACTTCTAAGTGTTACTAAGTAGATTCCGCATACTTTGTGATATAATTCAAAGTATCAATCTAACACAAGTTCAAGGTGTTTAGATGCATCAACATGGCTAAAGAAAATGTGGGATTTGACAAGTCATAGATAGAGTGCTATAATTGCAACAGGAAGGGTCACTTTGCCAGGGAATGTAGAGCTCCAAAGAAGAATGCTGAAGCTTCAAAGAAGACCACTGAAGAACCAAAGAATACCACTACTGCATTGGTATCCTGTGATGGATTGGGAGAGTATGATTGGAGTGATATGGCTGATGAAGAACCAAACTATTCTCTGGTGGCTCAAGTTAGACCTAAAGTGCATAACTTTGCACTTATGGCTTATGCATCATCATCTTCTGGCTCTGACTCTGAGGTATCCAATGATTCTGATCTATTTGTGTGTTCTTTTAAGTCATGTGCTGACACTGTAGAAGAACTTAAGTCTAGGAATGAGAGTCTAATTAGAGAAGTTGAACACTTAAAACTTGATAACTTAGGTTACAAAGTAGGTATTCAAAATGTTGAAAGAAGACTAGAGTATCTAAAACAGTGTGAGCTAGAGTATGTAGATAGAATTAACCAACAGGATGTTGAGAATTTTAAGAAAAACAGTGAAATTGAATTTCTTAAGAATAAATTAGAAGAATAAGAAAAAGATAGAGATGCAGCTCTTGCTGATAAGGAAAAACACATAGTGAGAGTAAATAAACAACAATATGCTTCTAATTTGGTTAATAAATCAATTGAGAGTACCCTGATGAGGAAAGGAAGTCGAATAAGCTACAATGAGGTTGCTCCTCCTGTTAAGAGTGCATATGCTCCACCAGGAAAAGAATTGTCTTTCATTAGTGAGCTAGATATAGAAAAACCTGTAGGTGAATCTAGTACAAGTGTCTTAGAAACACCTAAGGTTAAGGTTAGAAAATTTCCTGAGGCTCCTATTATTGAAGACTGGCATTCAGATCATGATGAGGAATAGTTTGAACTTGAACAAATTGAGAAAAAGGAAGAAATTCCTACAAAAGTTGAACCTAAAATTGAACAGGTTAAGTTTGTGAGCCCTGTGTTAGGTAAGGGCATCTCTAGGAAAATGGTAGAATATAATGAGGTTCCTAGAGGTCAACTAAATGGATTCTATAATAAGCCTAGGGGTAATCAGAGAAACTTTAATAACCTAGTTTCAAACAAATTAGGTAGTGAGTTTCAATTAAAGAAAAAGGCTTGTTATAAGTGTGGTAGTTTTGAACATTTGATTAATAGTTGTAATGACCACAAAAAGCCTATTTGGAACCAATATTCAAGTGTGAACCATAAATATGTTTCTAAAAATACTCACCCTCATCCTAATAAAACCATGATTCCAAGGGCTGTGTTGTTAAGATCTGGTGCAACTAGATCTATTTATGCTACAAAATCAAATGGTGTTTTTAAAACCACAACTGGTTCTGTTGCTGGCTCTACTACTAGTAAGCAATCTGCTGCTAGTATGCACTCTGCTGCTAGTAAGCAATCTGCTGCTAACACAAAACTTTCTACTTCTGGGCCAAAAGTTTTATCAAATACAGTTGTTGGAAATCATTTTTATGTTGTTAAGGCCTCAGCTTGCTGAGTTTGGAAACCTAAATCATCTGTTTCAAACACTATTTCCAAAAACAGCAGTGCATCAAGTGATTTAAAGAAATTTAATTATGTTGATGTACAAGGCAGATCCAAGTCAATAATGGCTTGGGTCCCCAAGAGAAACTAATTTCTCTATTTTCATGTGCAGGGTAATCTACTGGATGATCTAAAAGATATGGCTATAGTTGATAGTGGATGCTCTGGACATATGACAGGAGATGAGTCTCAACTTGATGACTTTGAGGCTTTTGAAGGTTGTTATGTTGCTTTTGGGAATGATCCAAAAGGTGGAAAGATTATTGGTAGAGGAACTTTGAGAATTGGAAATTTGGACTTTGAGAAGATGTTTCTTGTGAAAGGGCTTAAGTTTAACCTCTTTAGTGTCTCACAAATGTGTGACAAAAGGAACTTTGTTCTTTTTACAAACACTAAATGTATGATCCTTTCTCCTGATTTTCAGTTGCCAGATGATAAATTTGTGCTATTGAAGGTCCCTAGAAATGAAAATATATACAGTGACCCTATTAAGAACATTGTTCCCAAAAGAGCTTTAACTTGTCTAATTGCAAAAGCCACTATTGATGAGTCCAAATTATGGCATAGAAGACTCGGGCACCTGAACTACAAGACAATGAACAAGTTGGTGAAAGGAAATCTTGTGATCAGAGGAATGCCCACAAAGCTGTTTGAAAATTGTGAGACTTGTGTTGCTTGTCAAAAGGGTAAATAGCACAGAGTTTCATTCAAGTCAAAGACAGTGAACACAATTACTGAGCCCTTGCATTTACTACACGTGGACTTATTTGGGCCTGTTTTTGTGAATATCTTGAACAAGAAGTCATATTGCCTAGTTGTCACATATGACTTTAGCAGGTTTACTTGGGTAGTCTTTCTAGCCACTAAAGCTGAAACTCTAGAAATACTCAAGGCATTCATTACAAGAGTTGAAAACTTGCACAACCACAAAGTGAAAATAATCAGATGTGACAATGGTACTGAATTCAAGAATAGTGTAATGAATCAATTCTGTGTGGGAAAGGGAATTCTAAGACAGTATAGGGTTGCAAGAACTCCACAACAGAATGGTGTTGCAGAGAGAAGAAACAGGACACTGATTGAGGCTGTAAGAACAATGTTATCTGATTCTAAACTACCTATACCTTTTTGGACTGAAGCTGTGAACACTGCATGTTTTGTGCAAAACAGAAGTAAGGTAGTTAAGCCTCACAACAAGACTCCATATGAGCTATTTCTTGGAAAGAAACCACTTCTCAAGCCATTTGGATGTCCTGTCACTATTTTGAACACTAAGGATCAGTTAGGCAAGTTTGAAGAAAAAGCTGATGAAGGATACTTGGTTGGTTACTCTGTGAATAGTAAAGCTTTCAGGGTATACAATAAGAGAACCAAACATGTAGAGAAAAATTTGCATATCAAGTTTAGTGAGAACACATCAAATGTTGAAGGGAAAGGACCAGAGTGGTTGTTTAATGTTGATATTCTTGCCAAAACAATGAATTATGTACCAGTGATTGCCAATGTTGATATAAACAAATTACAAGAAGAATTTGTTTTGGTTGAAAAATTGAAGGTTGGTCCAACTTTACTACCCTTTCAGAAAGATACACAAGAAGATGTTGCTTCTCAAGAGAAACCTAAGGAAACTGAAGAAGATATTGAAATCTCTGTTGATGCAGAAAAGGTAACCAATGAAGTTCCCAAAGTGGTTGTTGATGTCTCTCCTACAAGGCCAGAAGACTCTACTGCTGACTCAGAAGACTCTACTGCTAGGCCAAAACAAGCAACTGCTGCTTCAACCAATTCTGCTGCCAAGCCTACTAACTCTGCTTCTTCACCAAAGTTTCCTTCTTTGGACACTCAGGGTAGATCTTTTGCTGATCCAAACTATCCTGATGATCCAAATATGCCTCCTCTAGAGAATATCTATGATGATACAGATTATGAAGCCCTTGATGGTAAGCTATTTGGAGCTGATGCTGACATGACTAATTTGGAACTTAACATTCCTGTTTGTCCCACTACTACAACAAGGGTTCACAAGGATCATCCTAAAGAACAAATTCTAAGTGATCCAACATCATCTGTTCAAACAAGAAGAATGACTAAAGAGCTGAAAGATCTACTACATCAAAGTTTCTTTGCAAGATCTCTGCATCAAAGAAACAGTCATAAAGATCTTCAAAATTGCTTATTTGCCTGTTTTCTATCTCAAATTGAACCCAAGAACACTTACAAAGCCTTACAAGAACCAAGTTGGGTGGAAGCAATGCAAGATGAGCTTCTACAATTCAAATTACAAGAAGTATGGACTTTAGTTGATTTGCCAAATGGGAAAAGGGTGATTAGCACTAAATGGGTTTTCAGATGCAAAAGAGATGAAAGAGGTATGGTCATTAGAAACAAGGCAAGGTTAGTAGCACAAGGATACACTCAACAAGAAGGACTTGATTATGATGAAGTATTTGCACTAGTGGCAATAATAGAAGCTATTAGACTGTTCTTGGCTTATGCTTCATACAAAGATTTTGTAGTGTATCAGATGGATGTAAAGAGTGCTTTTCTGTATGGGACCATTGATGAAGAAGTTTATGTGTCTCAACCACCTGGTTTTGAAGACCCTGATTATCCTGAGCAAGTTTACAATGTGAATAGAGCAATGTATGGGTTACATCAAGCTCCCAGAGCTTGGTGTCAACATATTTGTTAGACTCTGGGTTCAGTAGAGGAAATATTGACAGGACTTTGTTTCTCAAAAGACAAAACGAGGATATTTTGCTGGTTTAAATCTTCTCTATCCTTGGGAAGAGGAGGGTTTGACTTCCTTGTTCTGGATGATGGTCTTGGTCTTGGCCTTGAAGACTGTGGTCTTTCAGGATTAGCAGGAGGATTTTTCTGAGGCTCATCCTCATCTGAAGAGGTACAAATAAAGGGGGAAATAAGTTCCCTTGGAGATGGAGGTCTGTTGGGGATCCAAGCTGGTCTTCTGATGATTCTGAAGAAGTTGGAGATTTAGGGGACATAACCTCTTTACCCCTGGATGTGCTTGGGGTCTGATTCAAGTTCAACAGATCCTTAAACACCAGAAAATCGTGTTTTCTCTTTCGTGCCTGCTCTTTTGTCCTACATCCATTATGGGGAGGACAGAATGGTGGTACATATGTGGGGAGTGGTGCTTCATCATCGGAGGATGAATCAGAGGATATGTTGATTATTTCGAGAGTGGATTTCATTGTTATTATGATTTGATTTGGTTGATTGGCGTTTTTTATTGCGATTAGGGTTTGATTGTACTAAATTAGGGGAAGATTAGTTCCGTTTTATAGGGATCACGGCGTATCAAGTGCATTTATTGTTGAGGATCCTTTGACTTTTTGACCAAGTTTGATTAGTCAACTCTGCTGCTGGCCAAAATCAATCTGCTGCTAGTTGTTTCCTTCTGCTGCTAGTTATGTTGATATTCTGGTTGTGCTGCTATGGTTGTAAGTGTGAGGGTGGAATGTGTAACTTCTCCAAATCAGTTTAAAACCTAATTGACATGCACAATTGGTTTTTACACGCTCCAAATTGAAGTTCTCTCAAACCCTAACACCCCATTACTCTCAAAGTCACTAATCCCCAATTCTCAAAACCCTAATTCTGGGCAGAGCATCACAATAATGTTGCTATTTTGGATGAAGAGTTGTTGGTTCCTGAAGGTTTCACAGACATGGTAAAATTCTTGAATGCTACTTCTCTTAGGTATGCATTAACTGTGAATCCTACAATATTTGTTTCCTACATTAAACAGTTTTGGCTTACTGCTAAAGTTAAAACAAGGAATGGGGAAAAATATGTTAAAGCTATGGTAGATGGTCAACAAGTTCGTGTAACTGAATCTTCAATAAGAGAAACTCTTCTCTTAGATGATGAAACAGAGACCACGTGTCTTGTTAATTCTGCTATTTTTCAAGGATTAAATGATTTGGGATATGAGGGACGCCATACTAATTTAAAATTTCAAAGAGCTCTCCTTTGTTCTCAATACAAATTTTTGGTACACAATCTCCTTCATTGTTTGAGTCCTAAAACTTCTGGGTGGAATGAGTTTAGTGCTACTATTGCTTCTGCTATGGTATGCCTAAGCAAAGGACATCCATTTAATTTTTCAAATATGATTTTGGAGGGGATTGCAAAAAGTGTCAAAGAGTCTGGTTCTTATTTACTTTATCCAAGATTTATCCAGCTCTTTGTTGAAAACCAAATTTCCAAAGTAAAAACACATAAAGCCACTTATGATGCTCCTAAGATGGTTTCAAAAAATGTTTACTTTCTTGATCAAAAATGGAAAAGGTTTTTCAGGCACACATACAGCTCTTACACCTTATATGGTGCAACTTGTGCAAAATATTTAGGGTGAAGAATCAGGAAATCCCTCTGATTCCCTCACACACCCAATTTTTCTGCATCTACTACACAACCTACAATACACTATACCCGTAGGAAAACCAATAAGCACACTGATCTACCTCAGGATAGTGTTAGTATGGCTGTACCAGATGAGGCTGTCCTAGGTGATGCAGGGGACATGTTGGCAAGGGCTGTCACTATTGCTTCTAGCTTAGCAGCAGAGCAGGACAGTGATAACATCATTAAGACCCAAACCAAGGCAAAATCTAGTGAAGAAGGTTCTGATGAATCTGATTCCAATGATGGTAACCCTAGCCAAATGGAAAACATAGGGGGCTCAGATGATCAAACCAGGTTTGATACTGAGTTTATATCCAAAGATTCACCTCTCGGACCAGGTAACACAGGTCGAAGTGATGAGGACAGAACCGTGACAAATGAATTGACGGATAATATTGTACATGATGACAATGTCAATGATTCACCTCTCGGACCAGGTAACACAAGTCGAAGTGATGAGACTAGTATGGAACTTATTAAAAAATTGACGGTTACTTGTACAAATTTGGAGCTGAAGTGTGATACATTGGAGACAAAAGTTCTTGGTCTTTCTACTATTGTTGATGGACAAGCCAAAAAGATTACAAAATTACAAAAGAAGATCAAGAACTTAAGACAATCAAGATCTTCAACCTCCTTAAGAAGATTGAAGAAAGTGGGCACTTCTCAAGTTGTAAGTTCACCTGAACACTCTGTTCCTTTGGAAAAGGATGCTTCCAAACAGGGGAGGAATGAGGAGCAGAAAGATGAAATGGGTTCAGGGGAGGCAAATCTGATGAGAGTTAACAGTGCTCAAGATGTTGATGCTGGAATAGTTTCAGGGGAGGTTCCAGAAGTTGGTGATATGGAGGTGGAAAGTCCTCAAGATTTGGATAGTTTTGTGATTGCTGATAAATTGGGTAATGAGGTTGTAATGGAAGAAGTGGTTGCTACACAAGAAAAAGCGGTGGAGAAACTTAAGACTTTGGGCCTGAACAATTAGTGAAGGCAACAGGGTTGATGGGTGAAGCATTGATGAAATTGGGTGACTCTGTGGCAAAAGAAGTAAATGATGTTGCTGTTACTAACAAGATTGATGACTCTGCTGCTACTAAAGACTCTACTGCTAAGGATTTTGCTGATCCTGCTGCTAGTGAAAAGGTCAATTCTGCTGATGCACAAGACTCTGCTGCTGGGTCTAGTGACAATGCTGCTGCTGAGGCTATGGTTTTGTCAAATAAGAAGACAACAGAGGTTCCATCTGAATCACCTGAACAACTTACATCACAATCAACTCAACTACTACCACAACAACCAACAACTAAAATCACATCATCTGCACCAAGTATACCTCAGAAAGGAGTAGTAAGCAGAGAACCTGCTGCTCAACAAAAGAAGATTGCTGCATCATCTTCTATTGACAAAGGAAAGGGCAAGCTGGTAGAAGATCCAAAGATAATGCATAAAGGAATTGATTACTCTCAGATACCTTTTCATTTTTGGCCCAAATAATTACAAATTGAACATGACTCAATTGTTGCAATGAAAGAACACGAACTAATTGATCAGGAAGAGCAACAGTTGATTCAGGAAGAAAAGGAAAAGGTTGAAAAGGAAACTGAAGATTTAAAGAGGCATGAGGAGTGGGTGGAAGAAAAGATAAGGGTAGATGCTGACATAGAACTCTCCAAGTTGGTTAAGATTGAAGAAAAAGAAGCTCCAACTTTTGATGTTCAAGCTTGGATGAGAGAGTTCTCAGCAAAGAAAAGAAAAGAGGATAATGCTGCTAGAAGAAAGAAGAAGATTCTCAGGGGTCCAACACCTTTGCAACAAAGAAGAGAGCAAGAAAGATACCTAAAGAATATGAAGGGATGGAAATTGATACAGTTGAAGCCTAAGTCTGATCAAGAGGTTTTTAACTTGTATCAACAAGCTAAGAAAGAGATGGATACCTTCTATCCTATGGGTTGTGCTGAAGATTTAGAACACTTTGCTCAAATGAAAAAGAAGTTGGTACCTGATGAAGTAGTTGCGACAGAGCATGTACAAAAGACAGAAGCTGAAATTCTTCCTAGTCAAACGATTAAAAGAAAAAGTATTGGTCATAAGACTTTTACTAGGAAGAAGCAAAAGATCTCTGAAGAAATCAGTAGTGAGATGGATAAAGCAGAAGAGGTTGAAAAGGAACAAGTAACAACTTTGGCTGTGTAAGAAGAATCAGAAAAATCTTTAGCTGAAAAACATCCTATCATCTCATATACTTTAAAGATAAGAGGTGGAAGTGAAGGATATTGGGAATTCATGAGATCAAATCATGAAATTCAAGGCTTTAAGGAAATTTCACAGATTTTTGATAAGATGGATAGAGATGATATTATTGCCATATGGGGATTATACAAAGAGAAATATGATGGAAAGAAGATGGATACTGTTCTTGATATTAATCTTGCATTTGAAAATGTAATGTATCGCTTCTTGAAGAATATGTTTGATCCTCAGCCTGGTGATAGTGAATGGAATGAGATTAGTTGCAGCAAGGTGCATAAATGGCTTTTGTATCAATCTTGTAGAGTTCATGAGTTAAGAACTGGTGCAGTTACTTTGTTTTTGTTGGTAGAGAAAGACTATCCTAGTCTAAATAAGTGTCCTGAGATACTTAGACAGATGTTGAGACCTGGATTTCTCAAGTGTCAAAAACAGCCTGTGTCAGACAATCAAGCTTATACATTGATACAAAAGTATGAAAAGATTTTGAATCCAACTGTTTGAAGAAGCTTTCAAAGAAATTAGAAGATATAAGTGTTTGGAAGCATCCTTCTGGTGTTTAGTTGAGCTGTGTAGAAACTTAATTATTTAAGAATAAATATTAAGTTTAGGGGAGGATTGTTGGGTTTTGAGTTATGCTGCTAAGTTAAACTGCTGCTTTATGAAACTGCTGCTAAGGTGAAACTACTTCTGAGATGAGAATGCTGCTAAGGATAAAGATTCTGCTGTTGTTATTTAAAAGTTCTGCTATGGGAAAATACTGCTATTTGAATCTACTGCTGAAGAGATATGCATGTATACGTAATAGATAATTATAGAATAGATTGTGTGTATATCATATGTATCTAGAATATTCTTATCTTGTTTAGAAAGGTATTGTAAACCTAGTAGGACTCCTTGGCCTATAAAAGGAGGATCCTAGGGTTAGTTTGAGTACGTTTTTGTTTAGCTTCGTTTACACTTCAAGGTTGTAAAACCCTAGCATTGTTGAGTGCTCGTATAATTAATATATTGAAGTGTTGATTGTGATTCATTATTCTCCTTATGTTAAGCTTTAATATTCCGCATTTTAGCTTAAGTATTTTAATAAAGTCAACTTCTATATAAGATCGTTTGCTCAACTGGGATCAACAACCTCCCGTTTATTTCAATAATTATATCATTCTTTTCAAACTCATCATCTCTTTTGTGAAACAATCAACATTTGGAAAAATCTTTGTAACTCTGAATACTTTGAGTTTTCATGGAATGATATTAACTATCTTTTGAATTGTTTTCTATAAGTATGACTGTGTTCTAAACTGTAATGACCCCGGTTAGACTTCCGTTGCTTACCAAATTTTTGGGATGTTACAGATTGGTATCAGAGCCATGGTTATAGAGAACCAAATGATTTTTCAAAACATTGGACTATAACCACACTAGATTTCTAAACAAACTATTTATCACCGAAGTGCCTTCCGTGCCAGCGCTTGTCAACATCATGTTTTAAGGTTTGATTTTTAGCACCCATTGCACTAAGTTCACTATGACACCATGATCACTGTGCATTATGTAGACTAAATGACTTATATTATTATTTCTAGGATATTACAGTACCATGTCGCCTCCGGTTATTATCTTGTCTGATAGCGATGATGTCATGCCGACATCATCCTCATTTCCTACCATTGACCTATCTGATTATGACACCCATGACACCCGAAACACCCATGACTCTCCTGATACCCATGACACCTTACTAGTATCACCTGTCATTCCATCTACTGTTCCGTCTGGGAACACATCTGCTGAGACAGTGCCCTTCGAGGAGGGTGAGGTTGCTTCGACACCCGTTGATTCTTTTGTTGTGCCACTACTTTTCCATCCTGTCTGTGGACCTATGACACACGATCAGTACCTATATGATCAGTATCTTACGTCTGAGCAGTTTCTTGCGGCTGATGACCGTCCTACACCACCTGCTAGTCACCAATCCGGTTCAGATGCTGATGACGAGTCTTCTAACTCAAATACTTCTGACACTGCTGCATTTATCCCACCACCATCCCCGCCTGCACCGACTCATCGATGCAAGCGAGTGAGGACCCTTGAGCCTTTTGAGCCTGAGCCTTTTGGAGAGTTGTTCCGATAGCATGATGATAGCTTCACCCGTAAGTGCACGGCTCGAAAACGAGTCTGTTCCTTGCCTACTTCTACTGTTCCATCACCTGTACCTGTATCTGTGCCATCACCCACACCTGTACTTCCACCTGTACCTGTGTCTGTGCCTGTGCTGACAATTGTTTTATCACCAGCACCTTCACCATCTTTGTCACCATCACCTGTATCACCATTACCTGAGCCACATCCTTACATGCTGCCTACTTACACCGCACCCCAGTCTTCTGAGGTTTTACCACCCATGCCACCACCTATGGTTTTCTACTCTTGGACTACTATTGTACCGACCCCATCACCTGCTTCATCACCTATTCCATCACCTTCATCTATTCCTACTGAGACCACTACTTCACCTAGCATTCATAGGATGGTTGATGCCCGTCGATGGTCGTTCCTGTTAGAGTGCATTCGCCACTGGAGGTTTATTGAGGGATCACCTAGGGCTGCTGAGCTTGGAGAGAGCTCCTCAGCT
This sequence comes from Artemisia argyi, assembly GCA_030686995.1. Classification (NCBI taxonomy): domain Eukaryota; kingdom Viridiplantae; phylum Streptophyta; class Magnoliopsida; order Asterales; family Asteraceae; genus Artemisia; species Artemisia argyi. The sequence continues at coordinate 176,736,296 of CM060682.1, forward strand.
GTGTTACCGGTCACTAGGGAGCCGATACACCATACCATCCCATTACTGGCTGCTAGATTGGTTAGACATGAGGATCGCCTTGATGAGCTATTGAGTGTTATAGAGGACATATCCTTGGAGAGGATTGAGATCATGCAGGAGGAGGTTGAGAACCTCGTTGTACATAGGACAGCTTTGGAGACAGTGTTTAAGATGATGGGTACTGAGATAGAGGAGGTGCAGGCTACCATTACAAAGTTCGGTCATAGACTTGACGTGCAGAGACACAAGATGGAGGATCTGAGAGAGATTGCGATCATCACACAACAGATGATGGAGCATCAGACCTAGGAGCTGGCAGCATCTAGTGCTACTATCCACACTCTGTCAGTCACGCTTGAGGAGGTCCATGCCAGAGAGAGATCTAGAGATGTTGGAGCTTATCAAGATTGTTTTAGAGCTAGAGAGGAGATCAAGAGGCGCACCTAGAGCTACATAGATCTATGACGTATCATTACATTCAGAGACATCTTAACTTGCCCTGTGCGGCATTCATAATGTTGTATCTTGTTGTTTTGTAACAATGAATTCAAATTATTAAAACATTGTGTTGGTTATGATTGTACTGTACTGATATTGATTTATGATGTTTTGGTTGTTTGATCTTATGTTATGCTCCCATATTAAGATTCATTATAATTTCCATGTGTGTTGTTACATGTCGTGATGGTTATTTATGGATGATATGGTTTATGTTGATGCATGTATTCATGGTGTGATTGTGATGTATTTTGTGATGATCTCGACTATTATGAGCTTGGTTATGTTATTTCTCTTGTTATTGATCGATGTTTGGGATTCTTACTTATACACTTGCGATTTTATAGAGATATGGCCCCTAGAAAAACCGCAACTACCACCGCATCACCCGCTATGATTCAAGCTGCTATCAAGAAATTGGTTGCCGACAGTATTGCTGCAGCTTTAGCAGAGCAACCTGCCGCAATGGCGCGATCAAGTAGCAACAACCGACCCACTGCAGAAAGCGAGTCCTCTGCGACTCGGAAGTGTACCTATAAGGACTTCATAGCTTGCAAGCCATCTCATTTCAAGGGTACTGGAGGAGTAACAGAACTTGCTCGATGGTTTGAATGAACTGAAACTGTGTTTGTGAGGAGCGGTTATGCCGCTGAAAATAGAGTCTCGTTTGCTACTGGAACATTACTGGAAGACGCGTTGTCTTGGTGGAATGCCACTGCTCAAAAGATAGGTGTAGAGGAAGCCTATCAGATCACATGGACTAACTTTAAGGAAAAGATGTTGAAGAAGTTTTGTCCAAGAGGAGAGATCAAGAAACTGGAAGGTGAGTTTCACCTGTTGGTCGTAAAAGGGAATGATCTCAGGGCTTATGATAGGAGATTTCACGAGCTTGCCACACTCTACCCTTCGAAGGTTCCCTACTTGGAAAAGTTGTTGGAAAGGTACATTGAGGGACTACCTAGGAGCATTGACAGAAATGTCGCCTCGTCAAAGCCTCAATCTGGAAGAAGCAATGACTATTGCCCAAAGACTGCTAGACCGGGATATTAAGTAGAGGTGCAAGAGAAATAGATACGAAACTTGGTTCCATATAGGTAATGTCTCCACACCTTTCGTCTTTGACCTTATGCCAATTAGACTTGGTAGTATCGACGTCGTTATAGGAATGGATTGGCTATCCAAGAACCGCGCTAAAATCATTTTTGATGAGAAAGTCGTTCACATCCCTCTTCAAGATGAAACCCTAATTGTTCGCGGTGAGCGAAGTAAAACACGTCTAAGTATCATTTCTTGCGTCAAAGTTGTGAAGTATATCGAACGAGGATGTCAAGCCTTTTTGGCTCAAGTCACCGAGAAAAAGTCAGAGGAGAAGCGACTTCAGGATGTGCCAGTAGTCAAGGACTTTCCTGAGGAATTGCCTGGCCTTTTGCCAGCACGCCAAGTGGAATTTCAAATTGACCTGGTGCCAGGAGCAGCACCCGTAGCACGAGCACATTATAGGCTAGCACCGTCGAAAATGAAGGAGTTATTTGAGCAATTGCAGGAATTGTCAGATAAAGGATTTATTCACCCAAGTTCATCACGATGGGGAGCACCAGTGTTGTTTGTAAAGAAGAAGGATGGAACCTTCCGGATGTGTATCGATTATCGTGAGTTGAAAAAACTTACGGTGAAGAATCGATATCCGTTGCCAAGGATTGACGATCTGTTTGATCAACTGCAAGGATCGAGTGTTTACTCAAAGATTGATTTAAGGTCAGGTTATCACCAACTGAGGGTTAGGGAAGAAGATATCCCTAAGACGGCTTTCAGGACAAGATACGACCACTACGAATTCCAAGTAATGCCATTCGGTCTAACAAATGCACCTGCTGTATTTATGGATTTAATTAACCGAGTGTGCAAACCCTATTTGGACAAGTTTGTGATTGTATTCATCGATGATATCCTTATTTATTCACGTAGTAAGGAAGAGCACACAGAACACTTAAGGGCTATACTGACACTGCTCAGAGAAGAGAAATTGTACGCCAAATTCTCCAAGTGTGATTTTTGGATCGAGAAGGTACAATTCCTTGGGCATGTTATCGAAAGTAAGGGTATTCATATTGATCCCGCCAAGATCGAAGCTGTTAAAAATTGGGCATCCCCTACGAGTCCTACCGAGATACGCCAATTTTTAGGTCTTTCCGGATACTATCGGAGATTTATTGAAGGCTTTTCAAGGATTTCTAAGCCTTTGACTGAGTTAAAACAAAAGAAGAAGAAGTTTGAATGGGGAGAAGAGCAGGAATCGGCATTTCAGTTTTTGAAGCAGAAGCTTCGTGAAGCACCGATATTAGCATTACCCGAAGGAAGTGAGGATTTCGTGGTAAATTGCGATGCATCAATCCAAGGTTTGGGTGCCGTATTAATGCAAAGACTTAAGGTAATCGCATACGCTTCTAGACAACTTAAACCCCACAAGGAGAACTACACCACTCATGGTCTAGAACTAGGAGCGGTAGTATTAGCTCTCAAGATATAGATACATTACCTATATGGAACCAAGTGTACGGTCTTCACCGATCACAAAAGCCTTCAGCACATTTTAGATTAGAAGGAGTTGAATATGAGGCAACGTCGATGGCTAGAGTTATTAAGTGATTATGATTGTGAAATTCGTTATCACCCTGGGAAGGCAAATGTTGTAGCAGATGCCTTGAGTCGAAAGGAACGACTTAGACCCCTCAGAGTCAGATCATTAGGAATGACAATCAAATCACCACTTCCATCTCAAATTCTTGAAGTTCAACCTGAGGCCCTTAAAGAAGATAATAGAGCGCACGAGAAGATTTACGGCATGCCAGAAAGAACGAATGGATTTGTCAAGAAACCAGATGGAAGGCTATGTTTCAAGGACATAAGTTGGATTCCATTGTATGGAGGTTGTTGAAAGTACGGTTAGGAGGTGGACCGGTTGATTGGTAACGATTAGGTGGATTGGAAGAATTGTTTTGGAGCATGTTTTGGTTTTATTTCCACCTAAGGTTCGGGTGATTTCTCCAAGAAGGATTGTATGAATCACCGTAGGGGTTTGGCTCGGGTTTGAAAGTATACCACTTGTCTCCTGCTCCGTCAGTACGCGAGGATGCGTATTCTGCAAAAGCTTGTTTGAGGAGTTCCATGCAATCACGAGTGTCATGGGAACACTACATAATTCGCACAAAGAAGAGATTTTGTTCACTTGGATTGAAGGTTTAGGAGCTTTGTAGGACTTCATGAAAAACTTGACTTGGTCTTCAAGTTCCATGATCCTACGGTCGGGAGTGCTTGAATTGTTCAAAGGCAAAGATATTTCCTTGACCATTTTGTTCAAATCACGGGGATCATTCCAACTTTTGCTTTCATAGAGAGCAAGATCTTCTATGAGTTCCCATGATTCTTCCGCACTTCGATCATGTAGCTTGCCACCGGCAGCTTGGTCAATGGTTTGCCTTGTGGAGAGATTGATATGGTCATAAAAGATTTAGACTTGGAGCCAAAGATCTATGCCATGATGAGGGACTTTTTGGAGTAAGTCCTTGAAACGAGTCCATGCTTCATAGAGAGTTTCACCTTGACGTTTTTGGAACATCAAGATGTCATTTCTTAGCTTGGTGGTTCTCCCTGGTGGGAAAAATTGAGCAAGAAAACGAGTGGTGTGATCATCCCAAGAGGTGATGGATCCCGCGGGTAAACGCTCAAGCCATTGACTAGCTTGGTCACGTAGAGAGAATTGGAAGAGATGCAATCGGGTCGTCTCTCGAGTTTCAACATCAAGATCTATGGAATCTATGATTTTGAGGAAATCCTTGAGATTTTGATTAGGATCTTTGGAACGAAGTCCATGGAATGCACATCCGCTTTGCACCAACCGGATGGTGTCGGATCGCAAGGGAGACACATTGGCTCCTTGAGTGAGCTCAATGGTGTTTCGATAGCTTGGTGGCTAGGACGGGAGTACTCTCCTAAAGTGCGGTGTCTAGGAGGTTGGTTTGGTTGTGGTGGGTTGACGGGATCAAAGAGATTACCACCTTCCATGATGGCGGATGGTAATGGTTACGAACAAAGGAACACAGAAAAATATAGACTAAAGAAACCTATATGAATAAAATAAAAATCTTACTAGAAAGGAATCTAGCAAGTAGACCCCATAAAAACAAATTTCAACCTAAACAATAACTATTCCCCGGCAACAGCGCCAAAAACTTGATGCTTGGGATTGCGCCCTCGCAAAAGGTTTTACCTCTCAAGGGATTTCAAGAGGCTTGCAATCCCCACCAGGCAGTGTACCTGACCGATATAGTATAGTGTAGTGGCAAGTACCGGGGGATTGATCGTTCTCTCGGGGAATAGCGTCGTTAGGATCAAAACTTAATTAACCTAGGTCTAGAGGTGAGAGATGATTCTTTTTGTATTTTTATGGTTTTTTAGAAAGCAAGAAAAAATCTCGGGTTTTGGAAAGAGGGGCAGAATTAGTTGCTAGTCAACTAACCTAATTAACTACGAATGCAATAAAAATAAAATAACAAGAAAGTAAATGTGGAGAAAAACAATAATAAGAGAAACGTGTTTACTTAGACTTCACTACTCCCTAGCTATCTTTTACTAGTTGATTAGTCTGTTACAATTGCGTGGATGACAGGTTATATTCCTTAATACCATTCGTGGGGCCATTTACGATCTTCCCCAAATCTATAAGTTTCTACCTCTTCCTATGTCGAGCCGACAATTAGCTCCTAACATGGCCTCCTTAGTAGTCATTCATGCATTAAATACAACCATTAAAATTATAGTACACATCTGATTCATGTTTCTTAAGACGTTCAAGCATGTTACCAACTGGAAGTCAGTTTTCTTAAGCCTAACATCGATATCATTCATCCAATACAATTAATAACAAACAACCAAGCAATAATCAATAGCTAGGTTTCATTACATCTAAGCAAACACAAGGAAAACCTAGCCTAGCATGTTAAAGTAAAGACAAGCATAAGATAGAATCAAACAACATACAGATATATTAAATGATTATTGGAAGACTTATCTTTATTAAAACATGGATGATAAAAGGGTGAAAAAACCTATAAAATTTGACCTAGGGTTTCTCCACAAGTTCTCCCAAAAGTCTCTCTAAAATTCTCCTCTTAATAAATGAAAATTAGAAAACTATATATAGATTTTGAGGTCTGACGGCGTCACCCTGTAATCCTAACGTCGTTAACTCGCCGCCAAAGGTATCCTCAGATTGCCTAGATCCAACTCTGACGCCGTCTCATATTAATCAACTCTTGGTCGTCACATGTGTTTTTGCTCTTGACGGCCTTGGTGAGGCCGTCATATGTTATTTCCCAAAAACGTTCTGGCGCGTCTCATGTAACTTTTTATCCACCTCTTTGCCATAACGTGACGCCGTCAATTGCAATACGTGACGCCGTCAGGTACTATTTCTAACTTGATTTGGAGACTTTGTCGTTTTCTTCACTTTTCGCTCCAAAAATGTCCAAAATATTTCCATTTCCAGATTTCTTTTCCAAAGTACCTAAAATGACAAAAGGAACGATTTAGGGAAATATTTGATCAAATAATCTTGACTTAGGGCTTAAATGACCTCCTAAAAGCGGTACACTTTTCGTCTCATCATGTACCTACACCACTAACTGTTGTATCTACTCATCCCATGGTCACACGTTCTCGTGTCGGGACTACTCGCCCTAATCCTAAGTATGTTGGTCATGTGTCTACTGTTTCTCCTTCACCTAGGTCATATAAGGATGCTTTTAATGATCCTAATTGGCGTAATGCTATGTATGACAAGTACAATGCACTTATTAAGAATAAAACTTGGAAACGTGTACCTCGACCTGAGAGTGTCAATGTTGTTAGTTGTATGTGGTTATTTCGCCATAAGTATTTGGCTGATGGAACTCTAACTCAGTACAAGGCACATCTTGTTGCCAACGGTAGCACACAGATTGAGGGAGTTGATGTTGATGAGACCTTTAATCCGGTTGTTAAGCCGGGTACCATTTGGAGTGTTCTTAGCTTAGCTATTTCTCGACATTGGCCTGTTCACCAGCTTGATGTCAAGAATGCGTTTTTACATGGAGATTTAGCCGACACTGTTTATATGCATCAACCTCCCATTTTTCGGGATCCAGAGCATCTGGATTATGTTTGTTTATTACAGAGGTCTCTTTATGGGCTTAAGCAGGCACCACGGGCATGGTTTCAGTGGTTTGCTACTTACATTACTAATGTTGGGTTTACTCTGAGTCGGTGTGATTCTTTTTTATTTATTTACAAACAGGGTGATGATACTACTTTTCTGTTACTATATGTGGATGATATTGTGCTCACTGCTTCCTCTAATAGTATATTACAACAGATTATTGCATCTTTGCATAAGGAGTTCTCTATGACTGCTTTGGGTACTCTTAACTATTTTTTGGGTGTGTCGTTACACGTGACTCTTCTGGGATGTTTTTGTCATAGCGTAAGTATGCTATGGAGATTTTGGAGCATGCACATATGGTTGGTTGTAACCCGTCTCTGACTCCTGTTGACACTAAGTCTAAATTGGGTGATGATGGTGATCCGGTTTCTGATCCTAAGTTATATCGGAGTCTTGCAGGTTCTCTTCAGTGTCTCACATTCACTAGACCTGATATTACTTATGTTGTGCAGCAGGTTTGCCTATATATGCATGATCCTCGTGAGCCTCATTTCTCTGCTCTTAAGTGGATTTTACGTTATGTTCAGGGGACTCTAGCATATGGTTTACAATTATTTTCTTCTACTACTGACTCTTTGGTTGCTTATTCGGATGCTAATTAGGCTGGTTGTCCCACTACTCGCCGGTCTACATCAGGTTATTGTGTTTTTCTTGGCAACAACTTATTATCCTGGTCCTCTAATAATCAACCAATGCTTTCTCGTTCCAGTGCTGAAGCTAAGTATCGTGGTGTTGCCAATGCTGTTGCTGAGACATGTTGGCTTCGGAATCTACTTCGTGAGCTTCATACACCTTTGTCCTCTACCACTATTGTTTACTGTGATAATGTGAGTGCCGTGTACTTGTCATCTATTCCTGTTCAGCATCAACAGACAAAGCACATAGAGATTGATATTCATTTTGTTCGTGATTTGGTTGCTACTGGTCAAGTTCGAGTTTTTCATGTTCCTTCTCGGTTTTAGTATGTTGATATTTTTACCAAGGGGTTACCATCCGCCTTGTTTGCTGAGTTTCGTGACAGGTTGAGTGTTCGGTCTCCTCCTACTCAAACTGCGGGGGAGTGTTAGACAGTTAGTATTAGACTTGTAATAGGATATTAGGCCCGTGTATATTAGCCCACATCATGTCTTATATAATGTGATGTAACCGATCATTAGAGATTCATTCAATACATACGGTTTACACAAACTTACACTGACACCCCCTAGTAGTAACAATTACAATCTTGGTTTTGCCATTTTTGGTTATATGCCTTCTTTTAATTTCTACTTTTTTCGAATGTTTAGTTACTCAATTATCGAGATCTGTATCTTTATTGGTTTGCAAGTGAAGATGACTTCTTAGCATATGTTTGAGAGGCTTTCACATCAAGTATAATTACTAATTAATGTACAAGACCATTTTTGTTTGCTTAATTAGTGTTGCTTTGTTCTAGTTTAATGTAATATTTGCAGCCCTTATACTTGGGTAGATTCTTTGGCGTCCGGGGCCATTTGTGACGCGGTTTATGTTTCTTATGTTGTATTTTTTGTTTTCTTTCATCTTATAGTTTGACAAAGTGAGTACTATTTTGTGATGCAGTTTGACGCGTTACTCATGATGCATGTATGAGAGCCTACTCACCTTTTTGAGTACTACCATCCTATATGGGAAACATCCACCCGTTGTAATTGATTTTCTTGTGTTATTTGTTTCCATTTTTTATATATTTTATTGGTCCGTATGCATTTTTTCACTGTACACGGTACACGATTTGTGCGTCACACTGTCATAGGGATTCCATGTATTGGATTGGAGTTATACACTCTTCTTGCCTTTTTATAAGTTAAAAAGAGTGTATACCTCTAATAAGTTAAACAGCTTCTCAATTTAAAATTACAATAAAAAAGCAAGAAGAGTGTATACCTCCAATCGCATACACGGAATCCATATGACAGTGTAACGCACAAATCGTATATAGTGAAATAAACGTATACGGATCAATAAAAATAATGAAAACAAATAACATGATGAGTGCTCAAACACTCATCATTTTTGGTCAAATCTGAACTGCAAAACATCTGAAAACACTCAAATGTGCATCAAAAATACTGAAAATATCCTAGGATTGTGTTTTATATGTTTCAGATGCAAAATGATTAAAAACAGCTGAAAAATGAATAAAGTTTGCATAATTGGCAGTTTCAGTCCCCCAACTTTCAAAATTTGACAAAATCAATCCTTGAGCATTTATTTTATAAGAAAAGTCACCAAAGGTCCTTTTGAAATCACAAGTTATCATAATTAGTCCTTTGGTTGAAAGTTTCAAAAATTACAAGTTTGGTCCCTGTACTTTGCAAAATAATCAAAAATAGTCCCTGGGATTTAAAACTTTGGAAATTATCAATCATGGTCCTTGTATTAGTCAACTTTGGCAAATATGGTCCTTGGGTGAGAAGTTTGGAGAAATGGCAGAACTAGTCCCTCTAGTTTGAAAGATTGGCAGAAAATACCCCTGGAATTGGAAAAATGCAAAAATGGTCCTTGGGTTATTCATACTTGGCAGGTTTAGTCCTTGTGAGCACTTTTGGGGAATCACCATTTCAGTCCCTCAACTTTGCTAAATTGCAAAAGTGGTCCTTGTAATATCTATTAAACCAAACGGACAAGAAATTGAGGCCTTTCTCAAGAGTGACTCAGTTCCCGATGGAATCGATAACCAAGAGATTGACCCCGAGGGGGATATTCTCTTACTAGAGAAATTATTAAACGAAGATCCCTCTCCTCTTCCTGTTCTACCACAAACACTTCATTAAGAGGAAATCAAAAATGTTGAAAAAACTGATGACTTTCCTGAGGTCGAACTTAAGGACTTACCGCCTCATCTTGAGTATGCATTTCTGGAGGGTGATGATAAATTACCCATCATAATTGCTAAGGATTTAAGTGTTGAGGAAAAGACTGTTCTAATAAAGGTTTTGAAGTCACATAAGCAAGCAATTGCTTGGAGACTCTCCGACATCAAGGGCGTTGACCCAGAATTTTGTACTCACAAAATTTTAATGGAGGATGACTTCAAACCGGCAGTCCAACAACAAAGAAGGGTGAATCCAAAAATTCATGAGGTCATCAAGCAAGTTTTAAAACTTCTTGATGCCGGTTTGATTTACCCTATCTCGGACAGCCCTTGGGTTAGTCCCACACACTGCGTTCCAAAAAAGGGTGGCATTACTGTTGTCACAAACGAAGAAAACGAGTTGATTCCAACTCGATTGGTTACGAGTTGGCGTGTATGCATTGACTATCGCAAGTTAAATGACGCCACTCGTAAAGACCACTTTCCTCTACCCTTTATGGATCAGATGCTCGAGAGATTAGCGGGGAACGAGTACTATTGTTTCCTCGATGGTTTCTCGGGATACTTTCAGATTCCCATTGATCCGCAGGATCAAGAAAATACCACTTTCACGTGCCCCTATGGAACTTTTGCCTACAGACGTATGCCATTTGGTTTATGTAATGCTCCGGGCATGTTCCAAAGGTGTATGATGGCCATATTTTCCAACATGATCGGGAAAACTATGGAGGTCTTTATGGATGATTTCTTGGTCATTGGGGATTCATTTCAATCATGTCTCTCCCATTTAGACAACATGCTAAAACGTTGTGAAGACACAAAGTTATGTCTAAATTGGGAAAAAAGTCACTTTATGGTCAAAGAGGGCATTGTCCTCGGCCATAAGATTTCAAGGAACGGGATTGAGGTTGACAAAGCCAAAGTTGATGTCATCGCAAAATTACCTCATCCCACTACCGTCAAGGGTATTAGGAACTTTTTGGGTCATGCCGGTTTTTATCGTAGGTTTATTCAAGATTTTTCTAAAATCGCCCGGCCTATGACCCATCTCCTCGAGAAGGATGCTCCTTTTATCTTCTCACCCGAGTGCATTGAAGCTTTTGAAACATTGAAGAAAAAGCTTACTGAGGCACCGATTCTTGTTGCCCCCGACTGGGACCTTTCATTCGAACTTATGTGCGATGCAAGCGATTTCACTATAGGTGCAGTCTTGGTGCCACGTAAAACCAAGCATTTCCAGCCTATACACTATGCAAGCAAAACTCTAACCAAATCTCAAGCTCATTACACCACAACAGAAAAAGAATTGTTGGCTGTGGTGTATGCATTTAAAAGTTTCAGCCGTACTTGATCTTAACAAAATGCATAGTGTATACGGATCACTCGGCTCTAAAATATCTCTTTGCAAAACAAGATGCAAAGCCGCGATTGCTCCGTTGGGTTCTCCTCCTACAAGAATTTGATATCATTATACGTGATAAAAGGAGCTGAGAACCTGGCTGCTGATCATCTGTCCCGTTTAGAAAACCCTCATCAAGATGCTTTCGAGAAAAAGGAAATAAACGAAACATTTCCTCTCGAAACCTTCAATGTAGTTTATTTTCCTGGATATTCGACTACCCCATGGTTTGCCGACTTTGCAAATTACCATGCGGGTAACTTTGTTGTGAAAGGGATGTCGTCCCAATAGAAAAATAAATTCTTTAAGGATGTAAATCATTACTTCTAGGACGACCCCTACCTTTTCAAAATATGTGCGGATCAAGTCATCCAGCAGTGTGTTTATGGGCAGGAAGCCAATGACATTCTTAAGGCTTGCCATGCTGGTCCCACGGGGGGCCACCATAATCCAAACTACACCGCCAAAAAGGTGTTTGATTTTGGTTTCTACTGGCCTACGATTTACAAGGATGCCCAGGAATTAGTCAAATCCTGTGACGCTTGTCAAACGTCACGGGAATATTTCACAAAAGAATGAAATGCCTCAAAATGCAATTCAAGTTTGTGAAATCTTCGACGTGTGGGGCATCGACTTTATGGGGCCATTTTCGTCATCTCATGGAAACAAGTACATACTCGTGGCTGTTGACTATTTGTCAAAATGGGTTGAAGCGAAAGCTTTACCCACTAATGATGCCCGAGTTGTTGTGAAATTCTTGAAAGCTCTTTTTGCTCGATTTGGAACTCCACGTGCTATTATCAGTGATCGTGGTACGCATTTTTGCAATGACAAATTTGATAAAGTCATGCAAAAGTATGGTGTAACTCACCGTCTTTCTACTGCATACCACCCACAAACAAGTGGACAAGTAGAAGTTTCCAATCGAGGAATTAAAAGAATATTGGAAAGAACTGTAGGTGAAAATCGTGCATCGTGGTCGGATAAATTAGATGATGCACTCTGGGCTTTTCGTATAGCTTACAAAACACCCATAGGGTGTACGCCTTACAAGCTTGTGTACGGGAAAGCATGCCATCTACCGATCGAGCTTGAGAACAAAGCCTATTGGGCTCTCAAGCATGCAAATTTTGACCTCCAAACTGTGGGTGATCATCGGAAAGTTCAAATGAATGAATTGAATGAACTTCATGATCAACCTTACGAGAACTCTTTGATCTACAAGGAAAAGACAAAGAAGATTCGTGGCTCAAAAATCAAGAACCGCGTTTTTAACGTTGGCGACCGAGTCCTTCTTTTCAACTCTAGACACAAGATCTTCTCGGGAAAACTCAAAACCTATTGGACTGGCCCATTCACTATCGTAAAGGTTTATCCTTATGGCACCGTTGAGTTATCTTAAAATGACGGACCAAATTTAAAAGTGAATGGGCATCGTTTGAAACATTACTTTGGAGAGGACATACCATCCATGGTTGTCCCTGATCTCCAAACCTTCCCCAAGAACCAATGAATTCGGGGATCGAGTCAAGCTAGCGACTCGATGAACAAAAACAGTAGCAAAACATGGGTTTCCACCCATGTCTCTGACTTCTTTCTATTTTCTAACACCCTAGTGTGGAGGAGTGGCCATCCCCTGTTGCTGTTTGCAATGTACATATGTATATATAAAAATTTTAAAAAAATGTGTTTGTATCTATATATAAATAAAGTGAAAAATGATGTTCCCACAGTTAGCTTATAATATTGCCTTTCTACGTTCAAAGAGTCGACATAATAGCCGGGACTTTGAATATTGAGGACAATATTCAATTCTAAGTGTGTGTGTGGGGGGGGGGGGGGGGGGGGATTCTAGAGAATTTTATCACATTATACCTTCTAGTACCCCCTTTTTTGGCCAAAATTTAAAAAAAAAAAAAAAAAAAAAAAAAAAAAAAAAAAAGTCACTCTATTTCGAAAAAAAATTGTGGTTATCAGTCCACCATGTCTAACCCATAAAAGGACTGGCTAATCCAGGAGCAAACGGCTCTTAGTAAAGATAACTCAAATCCGTTGATGGCTGACAATTTGCCAAAAATTGTATGGAATTCAACTCACCATATCCTAAAAAGTAAACGAGTTGGCTAGCCCGCAAGGTTATGGCTTGTGGTAAAGGCAGTGGAAAACCATAATTGGTAATCAGCTCACCAAGATGATGACTGTGTTTCATCAAAAGATTTGGCTAGTCCAGAAGCAAACGGCTTCTGGTAAAGACAAATCAAAACCATTGACAGCTTGTGGTTTGCTCAAAATCATATGGTTATCAGTGTACCATAGTTCTTACTTGAACTGAAATATTTGGCTACTCCAGAAGTAATGGCTTTTGGTAAAGAGACTTCAAATCCATTAAATTTTCATAAAAGATTGCTAGGGACTAGCAATAGTTTAGTGTGGGGGATTGATGAGTGCTCAAACACTCATCATTTTTGGTCAAATTTGAACTACAAAACATCTGAAAACACTCAAATGTGCATCAAAAATACTGAAAATATCCCAGGATTGTGTTTTATATGTTTTAGATGCAAAATGATTAAAAACAGATGAAAAACGAATAAAGTTTGCATAATTGGCTGTTTGAGTCCCCCAACTTTCAAAAATTGACAAAATTAGTCCCTGAGCATTAATTTTATAAGAAAAGTCACCAAAGGTCCTTTTGAAATCAAAAGTTATCATAATTAGTCCTTTGGTGGAAAGTTTCAAAAATTACAAGTTTGGTCCCTGTACTTTGCAAAATTATCAAAAATAGTCCTTGGGATTTAAAACTTTGGAAATTATCAATCATGGTCCGTGTATTAGTGAACTTTGGCAAATATGGTCCTTGGGTGAGAAGTTTGGAGAAATGGCAGAACTAGTCCCTCTAGTTTGAAAGATTGGCAGAAAATATCCCTGGAATTGGAAAAATGCAAAAATGATCCTTGGGTTATTCATACTTGGCAGGTTTAGTCCTTGTGAGCACTTTTAAGGAATCACCATTTTAGTCCCTCAACTTTGCTAAATTGCAAAAGTGGTCCTTGTAATATCTACTAAACCAAACAGACCTAAAGTAATACCAAACCAAACAAATAACCTAACCCAGCTACAGGTCCAATCCACCCTTAACCCAACCCATTGCTCAGAACCATTCCAAATAATTAAAACCAGTCAAACTGGTTTGACCCGTCTTCAACCTTTCCCCCTACTTGTTCTGTCACCACATAGTAGTATCATCATCACCATTACAACTCACCACCCCCTACTCCCACCATCCCCTCATCACTCCTAGCTCCCAAACAACAACAAAAATCCAAATGAAACCGCCCAAGCTGCCAATTGGGTCAAATTAGCATTTCCCGCCAAAACCCAAACCAAGGGCCAGGATGAATTTAAGCCAATCCAATGGCTTAAACAAAGTGGGATATGCCCATTGGGACCCACACACCTCTGGAAGTCATCCATAAAAGAAGGAAGAGGAGTCAGTAGTGAGAGTAGTGTAGTTAATATAGTTCAATGTCGATTTAGTGAAAACATCTCATTCCAGTGTAATTTTTAGTTTCAAAGCCTCGTACTCAATATTTCTAGTGATAAATAAACTTTATTTAAGTGTAATTTAAAGTCTCTTTTGGATTTCCAGAATTTGTCAAGTATAGTTAAAATTTCATTTTAATTTTGAAGTGATCAAAACAAGTTGTTCTCTGGTCCTTTAAGCTACATTTAGTGCATTATTAATCTTTCTTAAGTATCCACAGTGATCAAATCAGTCTAAGTCAATAAACAAAAAAAATACAAAAAAAAACATGAAAAAAAAGAAGAAGAAGAAGAAGAAGAAGAAGAAGAAGAAGAAGAAGAAGAAGAAGAGGAAGATGAGATAATTTGGTTTAGAGCTCTTGGGAGCATTAGGAGAGATAAATAGTTCTTAGTTCCTGACTCCATGCTCGGAAATCATTGTAAGATCAAGTTTTTTTATTTCTAGTTAATTTATTTTATTTTAGTGAATTCACTGTAGCAATAGCTTATATCTGCTTATTTTTAGTGTTATATGTTCATTTAGTGTATGTGAGTAGGACTATTGCTCATGATCTCAGGCTTGGTTATTAACTGTCACAATTACTCATTTTCAATCTCACTGTCCATTTTAGCTCATTTGCATTAATTGTGCTAGCTCATTCAACTCTGCTCATTGGCAATTAATAAGTGCTTATTGTGTGTTTAGTAACTTGTTTCAAACTCATTTGTGCTAATTTGCTTCACAAATCAATGAGTTCTCTTTAAAACTCAACACAGACACTGTCATTAAGGAGTGTTTGGTAATGTGGATCTATTGGTGATCAGAATGGCCTAGGGAGTTGTTTATTGTTGTTTCGAGTCACATTAGGTCCCCTTAACACATTCTAAGCTAGAAATCCTTGTCCTAATCAACCAAAAGTCAAAATCCCACCCTAAGTGACCATAACAGTCCACTGTAGAGGACTCTTATGCCCAAACCTCCACCATTTTGTTTAAAAGTAATCCTAGTAGCTTAATTTAGTTCCATTTTATCACAAAACATCATTTTCGGTCCATAGAATCCATCAAAAGATCTCCCAAGTCAACTTTTCATGTTTTCTTTAAAAGTCAAATTTGCACATTTTTGAAAATGGACTGAACTTGCATGAATTTTCTAGGCTTCATCTTTAAGTATAATCCTTTGATCTTTTGGTATTTTGTTCTATCCCAACTTGTGCATGTTCCTATATTTTTGTTACATTTTTGTGAATTTTTTGTGGGCCCCACCAAGGCCTCAAACAGACCCTTGGAGGGATATGCTTCCCATGCTGCACAGCAGCACCACCCTAACTGTCCAACTTTTGTGGGTCCCACAGGACACCACAGTGGGCCCCATAGCCTCCACCTTGGTTCTTTGGACTCACAAGCTGGCCATCTTTCTAGTTTTACCAAGTTTTTGAGCTCAAGCCCCCTTGTGGGCCCCCTGAACTAGCTGCAACTTTGTCCCATTTTTGTGGACAAAACAAGTTCTTAAAGTGCTTATTTAGTTGCTTATTGCTTATCAGTGGTATTATTTTGTTGTTTTGGCTTCATATCAGTCCATCTCACTTATTTGCACCCAAAGATACCACTGTGGACCCCACACTTGGTCATTTAAGCCATTTTCTCAGCCAAGTCAAACAAAGTCAAATGTTTTAGCATTTTAGTGTCCATTTTGCTTATTTTTGAGCTTTGGAAAAAGTGTTTTCACAAAAGTTGCTTGTTTTTAGGTATAAGATAGTTTTCCAGAAAGAAAAACCAGAAAAATCAAAAATAATTTTAAGTGATAGCTTCTATTTAATATTATTTATCTTTTTAATTTCCATGTTTAGCTTGTTATTAAGTAATTTGCATTTTTATATTTTTCTTAATTTTCTTTTTTATTAAAGTATTTTTAGTAATTTTTCTAGATTTTTCTCTTGTCATTTAGCATTTTTTAGAATTAAATATACTTTAAGTTATTATTCATTAATATTTAAGTATTAAATAGCATAATTAGTTTTTATTAATAACACCCTAGTTTTTATAATTTTCCTAGATTTTATATGTTATAAAATAATTTTAGAAATTTTTCTAGAATTTTTACTGTTCATTTTCTATTTTATAGAATTTAATTAGTTTAATTGGTAATTAATTAATAATTTGTTTAATAATTGGTAAAATAGATAATTAACACACAAAATAAACTTTTTATATTTTTCTTGGATTCCTGTGATGTTTAATTAGTTTTATAAAAAAATTCTTAATTTTCTAAGTCTTTTTAGTATTTTTAATAATTTTATTTAGTTTAATTAAGTAATTAATATTAAATTAGTAATTAATTAATATAAAATCCAGAAAAAGACATAAAAGTATATTTTTAATTTTAAAATTAGTTTTTAGTTATTTTATAATTTTAGAAATTAATTTTTTTCATTTTTCTTGTATTAAAATAATATTATATTGTATTTAAGTTATTTAAATATTAATAATTAGTATTAAATAGTATTTAATTAATATTAAACAAATAATTAGTGTAAAAATTTATTTTTTTTTTCTAAAAAATTTCTTTCATCCTTAGGTTTGTAAAAAAGTCATTTTCACCCCCTGAGGTTTCTCAGATTTCAGTTTTCACTTTTTATTTTGTACGTAGACGTTTATTTGAACTTAAACGTACCTTTTAGGTTTTAAAACGTTTTCACTTATTTGGTTTTTTTTGTTTTTGTCAAAATCTATTATTTTAGTTATTTTTCACTTAAAAATTCATTAGTATAATCATTCAAACCCCTTCCCATCCAAATCACTCCATCACAAGCACGTTCAAATACAATTTACACCTCGTCATGACATAACGACCCGGTGATATCCTATATTATCCGGAAGCATTGACTCTAGGTGGTTTGACTTTATTGACCACATCTGTGGTTGACTTTAGTTGACTGTTTAGAGCCAATCATAACACACAAAAAAATACTCCATTACCATGAGTGGATGTTTCCTATGTTGGCTGGTAGTACTCAAAAAGGTGAGTAGGATCTGATACAAGCACCATGAGTGACGCATCAAATTGTATCACAAAATAGTAATCACTTTGTCAAACTATAAGATGAAATAAAACATTGAGTGCCAAAGAATCCGCCCAAGTACGAGGGTAACAAATATGACATTAAATTAGAACAAAGCAACATTAATTAAGCAAACAAAAATGGTCTTGTACAGTAATTAATAATTATACTTGTTGTAAAAGCCTCTCAACGTATGCTAAGAAGTCATCTTCACTTGCAAACGAATGAAGATACAGATCTCGATAATTGAGTAAATAAACATTTGAAAAAAGTAGAAATTAAATGAAAGCGACAGCAAAATTAAGATTGTAACTGTTACTACAATAGGTGTCAGTAGATTCGGGTTAACCCGACCCAAACCCCGATAAAAAATCCATCCAAATAATAGAAGATATAAGAGGTAAAAAAGTAGATCTAGTTTGAAAGAAGAAAGTAAGTATAGATAGAGAGAAAAATAAAAGGGAGGCGGATGTTTGTATGATAAGCTGATAACCCTAGACCTATTGTCTTATATTTATAGGAAATTTCTTAAATGGACCATTTAAAATACCAATTTACGAAAAGGGATGTCGAATTTATTTTACCAAAATGAACTATTCAATTTCATCCGTTAGATTCATGTGATGAAAAAATTTCCACCCTACACGTGTATCTTTCACGACAGAATTTTAAAAAACGCAACTTTAAAAGTTAAAAACGTGAACAATTTATCAAAATAAAACGCGACTTACACACTAAATGGAACCAAGAGTTTGTTTAACAAATTATTTGCGACCTAAAACTACAAATCGTGACCCACAAATTCTTTCTTATTTGTTTACACAAATCGCGACCCAAAACACACCTAAATCACGACCCAAAGACTACAATTCACGACCTATTTTTGTTTACACAAAAATTGACACGTATGTTGGGATGTATTTTTGAATTTTTTAGATGTGGTTTTTGAAGAATAAATATGAAAATTTGATTTTATGGAAGAAGATGAAGAATTAGTGGGTGAAGAAGATTTGTTTTGAACAAAGGTGAAGAAGATTGAATGAGGGTTTTAATGTGAGTAGAAGTGGTGGGTGAAGAAGATTGAATGAAGGTTTTAATGTGAGTAGAAGTAGGTGGGTGAAGAAGATTGAATGAGGGTTTTAATAGGGGTAGAAGTGGATGGGTGTAGAAGATTGAATGTGGGTAGAAGATGGTGGGTGAAGAAGATAGAAAATTAATGAGCGTTAAATGTTGGTGGAGTTTTACTTTTATGGTATACAATAGAAAAGTGACCGTGGTGACATATTTTGGAATTTGCGACTGACATATTTTGGTATGAGTTGAGATTCATGAAAAACCCGTACATGCTATAGAACCTATCAACCAATCATAGACATCCATTTATATTTTTCACATTTTTTTTTAAAACAACATATCTTGCAAATGGTAAATCTTCAAGCTACAAAAAAATATCATCGCGACGAGAATTAAATCATCTTTCTATAGATATGCATTGTTATATACTTTCGACGAATTTTTTTTTCGACGAACATTTTTTTTTTTATAAATTTCCATCCAGAAAAATTATATATGATTCGTACATTTTGTCTTTTGTAAAACTTGGTTCTACACCTATCTTTTGGCATTTTGTAAAACTTGAAAAAAATAAATAAAAAAATAAAAATAATAAATAAATAAATAAAGCCTCTCTGTTACAACTATCTTTTAATTAAACTTCTAACCCCTCATATTGTCTTTTTATTTGCACACAAGTTTTAGTCCTCTTCTATTTTGTTCTTCCGATTTTTTATTTTCAATTTGTGTTGGGTGTATTTTTAGATTGTAGAACATAAATTGAATCAATTGATGGTGGATTTTTTATCTACGTTGTATTCATGCTGAATTTCACTAGTAATTCATTGAAAAAGAAGCTACTAATCTTTGCTTCTTCAAAAAGCCAAAAATTAAGCACTCTTGTCCCAACCCATGACCAAATTTCCCGCCTTATTTTAGATCAAAAAACACCACAAGAAGCACTCAACACTTTCAAATGGGCATCCAAACAACCCCATTTCACCCACTCCCAATCCACCTACAAAGCCCTCATCCACAAGCTCTGCCTTTTTCGTCGTTTCGACATCGCCCACCACATGCTCGACCAAATGCCAGCCCCACCGGATGAAGATATCTTTATCGTCATTGTTCGCGGGTTAGGACGTGCTCGAATGGTGCGACAAGTTGTTAAAGTTCTAGACTTAATGGTGTCTAGTTTTAATGTTTCGCCTACGTTGAAAATATATAACGCCATACTTGATGTTCTTGTTAAGGAAGATATTGATATTGCGAGGGCGTTTTATAGAAGGAGAATGATGGAATGTGGTGTCGAAGGGGATATGTATACTTATGGGATATTGATGAAGGGACTTTGTTTGACGAATCGTGTATCAGACGGTTTTAAGCTTTTGCAAGTAATGAAGAATAAGGGTGTCATCCCGAACGTTGTTGTATGTAATACGTTGGTTCATGCGCTTTGTAAAAATGGGAAACTTGGTATAGGGAGAGCTAGGAGTTTGATTAGTGAGATGGTTGTTCCCAACGATGTTACGTTTAATATTTTGATAACTGCGTATTGTAAACAAGAAAATATAGTGCAAGCGTTAGTGATGTTGGAAAAGTGTTTTCATCTTGGCTTTGTTCCTGATGTTATTACAATTACCAAGGTATTGGAAATTCTGTGTAGGAATGATCGTGCTGCTGAAGTAGTGGAGGTTTTAGAACGGTTTGAGATGAAAGGTGGTAAGATTGATGTCGTGGCTTATAACACTTTGGTAAAAGGTTTTTGTAACTTGAGGAAACCAAAGGCTGCACGCAGATTTTTAAAAGAAATGGAATTGAAGGGATGCCTTCCAAATGTGGACACTTATAATGCATTAATATTCGGCTTCTGTGAGTCTGGTTTGTTAGATTCGGCTCTTGATATGTTCTACGAGATGAAAACAGTTGGGATCACTTGGAATTTCAATACGTATGATACATTAATCCGTGGGTTGTGTTCAGGAGGAAGGGTAGAAGACGCACATAAGATCTTGGAACTAATGGAAGAGAGTAGGAGTAGTTCATTTGGTCATATAAGTCCTTATAACAGCATCATATATGGTTTGTATAAAGCAAACCGAATTGATGAGGCTCTTGAATTTTTAACCAAGATGGGAACACAATTTCCCAGAGCCATTGATAGAAGCACAAAGATATTGGCCTTTTGTGAGCAGGGTAAAACAGAAAATGCAAAGAAGATATTCGATCAGATGATTCAAGAAGGCAGCATCCCAAACATTCTTGTCATTGTAACTTTGATTCGAGGGCTTTGTGAAGAAAGGATGGTAAGAGAAGCGTTTGAGATTATGGACCAGATGCTATCAATTGGTGTTCCAGATGCATCGACACTTAATCCATTGGTTAACACACTCTGTGAAGAAGGCAAAGCTGGAAGCGCGTTGAAGTTTCTCAAGGATATGACTGGAAGAGGTTGCTTGACTGATTCAGGAAGTTACAGTCCTTTGATATGCGAATTTTGCAAGAGAGGTGATTTCCACAAGGGCTTGATGCTTCTTGTGGAGATGGTGGAGAAAGGTAACATTCCTAACTATGCTTCGTGGAATTCCTTAGTTCAGTCTTTGGCTAAAGAATCGACATGGTTAGAGGAAAAAACTATTTGTTCAGTGAATGATTTGTTAGAAGGGATACTTGAAACCTAATTAAATTGGTGTTTACATGCGGATATTGAAGGATTTGAGCACGTGACAACACATAACTACAACTGTTAGTTGTATCGTTAGGTGACTAGGTCATACGCCAACACGATGAAGCCCTTATTGACTTGGATTTTTTGATGATATATACATACCAGAGTTGCTAATGCCTGAACCTTCCCATTGCAAGCCTGACGCGGACCACAAGTAAGCAGTTATTGTACAAACTACTAGCTACCAAATTCCAAAATATATTGATTATTTAGTAGTTCAAGCAACTCAATTCATCTTTTTGTGTGAAGAACATGATGGATTACCAAATGACGGAAATGAGACACTTTTATATACTGAAAAATATGACTCGTTTATTACTAGTTTATTGCTTTTATGAAAACATGCTTCCTATCTAAAGTTTTAGTGAACAATCCTCAATACTCTTGTAGTTTGATTTGTCGAGTGTAGCGCAAACCTTGTGACAAAAACTTGAAACATTATTGAACAAGCACCAGTACCACAATGGCACAATGCTCAATACTAAGCTACGAACTATAAATCTCATCGTTTATGCAAAACCTTTTCCAAAGTTTCAGTTCAATTCACCGCACATATGCTTTACTGAACTGAAATAATGTGGTTCCATCTTAGCATTTTGTCCAGCCAAACTAGCAACTGGAATGGTTCAGAGTCTTTTTTTTTTTTGCTATCATCCGGTTTCATACCGTTACACATTTACACCGTGGTATATTTAGCATGTATTTTATCGGATTTTATGAGAAGTTGAGCTTACAACATATATGAACTACTAGTTACAAGCTTCGTTTTGACACCAGAAGCTTATTAAAACTAAATTTATATACTCAACCTCTTATGAACCACTCAGAGTAGAAGCTCTTTTGCAGTAGGTTGCCAAAGCAACTTGAGCTTTTGAAAATTTTAATTACATAGTTACCCTTGTAGATTTGTCATTCTTTCTATCATTTTACAATTATAAACTTTACTCATTGTCAAACATATCCGAAAGTAAACTCATAAGCTTCATCTACAATTCTCATGACCCGCAACTTCATACAGTTAGAGCACCAGATATACTAGCTTTTCTTAGAGCACAAGGTGTCGTGTGCCATGGCTCGAGCCATCCCCGAAAACGCAACTCGATGGCACGCACCAGGAGCACACCAAAAGTGGTGTTTTCGAGTGCTAAGCCGTCACCACCAGCCGAAATGGTCCCGGAAAACGCCACTTGATGGTGCCAAGACCACGCCACTTGATTAGTTCACGTATCACAACCTAAGAAACCTATAGAAAGTTTAGGCAAACAATCCTAAACACTTACACTTTTGTAGTTTGATTTGTTGACTTGACTGTTGAGTACCGCGAAACTTGTGACAAGAACCTACAACATCATTGAACAAGCAGCAGTGCCACAATGGCACAATGCATGGTACCAAACTACCGATTATATTGCAAATCCGTTTTAAATGACATCGTTTATGCAAAACCTTTTTCAAAGTTCCAGTTTAGCTCACCGTACATAAACTTTACTGAACTTAAATAATGTGGTGCCATTTTAGCATTTCAAACAAACAACTCCAACCAAACTAGCAATTGGACACATCTCGGTCAAATTTTTTCACTATCGGCCGGCTTCATATTGTTACACATTCACAAAATGCTATATTTAGCATGTATCTTATTGAAGCTTATCAAAAGTTGATCTTACAATGTATTTAAACTACTACCAGCTACAAGCTTTATTTTGATGAGGAGCTTATTAGAACTCTATTAACTTAACCTCTTATAAACGGATAAACAAGCTCTTTTGCAATAGGTTTGTGAAAGCAACTTGACCTTTTGAAATGTTAGTCACATACTCACATAACTACCCTTGCGGGTTTGTATTCTAAATTAATCTGTTTGCTACTAGTATTATTTATAGTTTAACAATCACAAGCTTCTATTAACTTGCCAAACATATCTGAAAGTTAACTCATAAACTTCATCTAAAATTCTCATTAGCTCTAGCTCAATGTTAAATGGAGTTAACACTGGTTCTAACGAATGCCTTGTAGGCTGAAGCTTTGGTGACAATAATGTGAGACAAATGTTTTTATTTCAGAATAGAAACGTTTATGTGACATACGGTTTTTGGTAACTTGCACCAATCTTCTTTATAAAAAGTCTTAAAGCGCTTGGTACCCCGCACCATAGGGCTCGTTATACACCTATAACGCACGCTATGGGTGTTTCACGTTTTTCTTTCTTTGGAATGTAACCAGTGGGGAAAAGCCTATAGCTCTAGTTATATTTTAAAAAGATGTTTTCTTATTTTATGTTGAAGAATGTTGTATCACGTGAATGGTGCTTTAAATGATATCTTAACAATATATAACGAAAAAGTGTTACTTAAGAAATGATGTAAAGAAAATAAAGTGAAACAAAAAATGTTAGTATCCTCGAGTATCACTTAAAAATAAAAGAAAAGAAACATAACTTAAAAGAATGGTGATTTGGTTGATTTTGAAATACAATGTTTGCTCTCAAAATTGAGAATGTTCACTTTCTATTTCTTTACTTTTCATTACTCAAAAAACTTAAAAGTCACTAATATGTTATGCATAAAATACCTTTTTAGTGTTAATGGTTTTAAATTTCAAACTTTTGTTTAATATTACAAAAAATAGTTGACTTATGTTTAATACTCGTATAAAGTTGTCACATGTTGCTTGACTTATGTTGGTGAAATTATACTCGATTAAAAAAGAGTCGTTTTCATTTTAATTTCACTAAAAACTTATATAATATATTTTAGGGCAACTACCGTCAAAATACACTGAACTTGACACCTTTTGTAGTTTTGTGTAGTGATTTTTTTTCTTTCTAATAAAGTAAAAAACTTTCGACCGTTTACTATATTCACCGTTAGTCCTTTATACTAAAAGTACTTGCACCGTTAGTCCTTTATACTAATGACCATTAGTCCTTTAACGGAAATTTGAAATTAGGAATTTTTTTCCGCTTTCGTCCGTTTTTCTTACGTTTTCGTCCGCTTTTATCCGTTTTCGTTCAATTTTACACGTTTTCGTCCACACTTACACGTTTTCGTCCGTTTTCACACGTTTTTATCCGCTTTTCTACGTTTTTTTATCCATTTTTAAACGTTTTCGTCTATTTTCTAACGTTCTTATCCATTTTTACATGTTTTCGTCCATTTTTATTTGTTTTCGTCCGTTTTTACATGTTTTCGTCAGTTTTTTCATGTTTTCATGCATTTTAATCCGTTTTTATATGTTTTTATCCGTTTTCGTCCATTTTTTCAAATAAGTTTAATGAATTACACAAGTTATAAAATTTACAAGAGTCTATCAGTTTATAAGTTATGAATTTAGTCAAAAACCGCTTAAGTTTTGGTAGTAAACAACCATTATTTTGCATTTTCAGGTTAAAATCGCGTGTCTTGATGTAAAACATCATTCCGGACAACTTTCGGTTTTACACTTTGGATGATTCGGACCAGAAAATGGTCAAAATCGTGATTTAAAATCGATACAGAAACATTTTTATCAAATGTCAAGTTTTTTTTTAGTATAATTACCTAATCAAAAAAAAAAAAATAAAAAAATAAAAAAATAAAAAAAAACATATACGGGAATGAATAGTAGAAGTGAATAGTAAAAATACGAGGATGAATAGTAACATGAAAATATGAATTGTTACAGTTTTCATACGTTTTTACCCATTTTCATACATTTTATTCGTTTTCATACATATTATATGTATAAAAATAGATGGAAACGGATAAAAATATAACAAAAATGGACGAAAACATAGAATAATAGAAGAAAATGAATAAAAGTGTATGAAAACGGATAAAAACATATGAAAACATGCGAAAAACGGACGAAAACGTGTAAAAATGGACAGAAACGGATAAAACGTGTGAAAACGTAAAAAAAACTGGCGAAAACATGTAAAAAGGGATGAAAATGGATAAAAACATGAGAAAAACGAACGAAAATATTTAAAAACGGATAAAAACGTAGGAAAGCGGATAAAAACGTATGAAAACGTGAAAAAAACCGGACGCAAACGTGTAAAATCGGACGAAAACGTAAGAAAAATGGACGAACACGGAAGAAAAACGGACGAAAAAAAAAACTCTCTAATTTCGAATTTCCGTTAAAGGACTAACGGTCATTAGTATAAAGGACTAACGTTGCAAATACTCTTAGTATAAAGGATTAACGGTGAAAATAGTAAACGGTCATTAGTCACCAGGTACACAGAATAGTAGACGGTTGAAAGTTTATTACTTTATTAGAAAAAAAAAAGAAAAAAAAAAAAGAAAAGAAAAAGATCATTACATAGAACTTAAAAATGTGTCAAGTTTAATGCATTTTGGTGGTATTTTCCATATAGTTTAATATAAGTGCAAATTCTTCAAATGCTCAGTCGCCCAACGTGTTCACCTTTTCGAGACCAAAAAAATCATTGACTTCCCAAAATAGACCGGGCGACTTGAGTCACCCATATAAAATGTTGACAAGTGTTTCATTCTTGTACTTTGGGCGACTTTTTGTGTAAGAGGTGCGTATATTTTTTTTAGTATCTTTTTTTGGCGACTGATGGCCTGTACTTTGGGCAACTTTTGTATAGTTGAGAAGTATATATATATATATATATATATATATATATATATATATATATATATATATATATATATATATATATATATATTTTAGTTATACCACACCACCCACCACCACCGCCGCCATCCCCGCTACCACCACCACACGCCACCGCCACCATTGCACACGTCACGACCGCCACCATTGCACCCGTCACGTCCGCCATCCCCACTGCCACCACCAAGGGGATGGTGGTGGCGGGTGGCAATCGTGGCTGGGACATTTGAAAAAACGACTGTTTTGGGAAATCATGTTTTTTTTTAGAAAAGATAAACACATTGAATGAGTGGAATATTTGAAAATTTTGCTCTTTTAATAATTTATTTAATTTAATTGAAAGAACATTTATTTGCATGATTTTTTTTTAACGGCAAGTTAATACAATACTAACTTAGTTATTCGATTCTACAGTACTTACTCAGAATATAGTCCCAGCCAACCTCGAATTATAATTAGTGATTAGATTTCACAGTACATACCTAGAAAGTAGTTCCTGCTAGCTTTGAATCGACATATCTATTGGCAGAACCCCACAGATTTCACCTTAGACAAAACCCCACGAAGAGACTCGTCTCGCATGCAGTAACAACCTCCTCCCACATGCGGTAACAACCTCCTCCAAGGTCTAATTGAGATGTCTAATGGATACCTAAACCAACGTCGCAATATCCATCCATTTCGTCACAAACCAATTAACCAATAAATCAATGGAAAATGATTTGCATGACTAAAATTCATGCCTAAAAACATGTCTAACTCTAAGATGAAAACACGTAACAAGATTAATGGTGAAGATCATGAAAAAGAAAACAAAAAGCTAGTCAGTCATCTTCCACATGTCATATGATGAATTATTTAAGCATAAATTTGGTCATATGAATTAGGTCCTTATATCGTTACCAATGTTGCAAAAATAGGTCAACTCGGCCTTACAAGGTGCATGACCTTTCACCTTGTTGATTTTTACAAGGTAATCGGCCTTGTAATCGGTTTTGTAGTCAGTTATTAATCGCTACAAGGCCTTCAACCACCTCACTACCGACTCAAAGATTGATGGTTACTCTATCCTTACTTTGAATCAAAATCAAAATCAAAATCAATATGTCGATACAAACATAACCTAAATAAAAAGCTAGTCGGTCAGTCAGTCATCTTTCCAACAACTCAAAACGAAAACAAACATCTCTCAACAATGGCGACATCATCTTCATCACTATCACTCACCTCATCAACCCTCCAAACCCTAATTTCCAAACACAAAAACACACTCTTCAACCGCTCACTATCCCTACTACCATCCTTCAACCCATCCAAACAAACCCTAACTTATCACAACCGGATACTAAAGCCCCCGGCTCGGCGATACGTTACGCGAGCCGAGTCATCGACTAACGGAGGAGCGGAGCCGAATAGCTATGATTTTGACTTGTTTACTATAGGTGCTGGTAGTGGTGGAGTTAGGGCTTCACGTTTTGCTGCTAATTTTGGGGCTAATGTTGCTGTTTGCGAGCTTCCGTTTGCTACGATTTCTTCCGAAACTACCGGCGGCGTTGGCGGAACGTAAGTTTGGTTCATTTCATTATTTGTGTTGTGGTTAAGTATTGTAATTAGGTATTTGTGAGTATCGAGTAGGCGTAAGTTAGGAATGAGTTTAGATATAGTGTTGATTGAGTGTGCGCGAAAGTTATTATTGGTGGCATTGGCGGAACGTAAGTTTGTTCATTTTGTTATTTGTGTTGTGGTTAGATATTGTAATTAGGTATTTTTGAGTATCAAGTAAACTTAGTAAACGTAAGTTTAGATATAGTGTTAATTGAGTGTGCGCGAAAGTTATTATCGGTGGCATTGGCGGAATGTAAGTTTATTGTTATTTGTGTTGTGGTTAGATATTGTAATTAGGTATTTAGGTTATGTTTGGTGATGGTTTGGTTATATTGATATGCAGTTGTAACTTGTAAATATCGTATGGATGTAACTATGTAAGTATTGGAATAAATTCATATTTAGTGTTAATTGCTAAAGAGTTATTGCCCGCACCTTAAACAAACAATAGTTGACAACCACCTTCAAAGTGCACCAAAAATAGCTTAATTATTGTTTTTATTCCCTTGGTTAGATATTGTTAGAAACTTATTATATCCAATAAACAAGAGCTACATAATCAATTTCAAAAAAATGCAGTCACAAACATTTCTTTACATAAGGTATTCATTTTGTAGGAATTAGCAAAAGAGACTTAATAAGCTAAATTTGTGTGATTGGGTTAATTGATTGTATTAGTTCTCTACTTTTATTTCTTTTCGATATTAGTACTCTACTTGTTTACATTACATGTAAATTAGCTGAGTACTATAGCGGGAAACAAGTAAACGTGGGGAACTAATATATCTGATTAACTTTATTTTACTTGTTTGGCTTATTAATTTGATATCACTAATTCCTGTGCTGTGTGGAATGGGTGTGTTGAGAATTGTATTTTGAGAGTGATTATTTGGCTATTGTTTGTTCTAGTTGCAGATAATTAGGGGGTGTTTGGATTAGCTTATTTAAGCAACTCAAGCTTATTTACAAAAGAAGATTATGTGCTTATGTTATTTCAAAATACAGTGCAAGGAAATAGGTTATACGATGTTTTGTTTGTATTGATATGGAGTTTGTGAGTTTTGTTAGGGCGTAAGTTTGGAATATATTTATATATAGTGTTAATTGCTAAATAGTTATTATCCGCAACTTAAACAAGCAATAGTTGATAAGCACCTTCAAAATGCACCAAAAATAGCTTAATTAGGTAAAAATATATAGACAGGGTTAATTACTTTCATTTCTTTTCGTGACGCGTACTCTACCAAATTCATGCAATTTGAGTAACTAAACTTCGGTTTAATGTAAAATAAGTCACTTCAGTGGGCAATAGTGACGACAAATTTTCATTACTAATATGTATCTAGGTGACCTATTTGCCATGTGAAGCTTTTTTTTTTTTTTTTTTTTTTTTTTTTTTTTTTTTTTTTGGGTAACCATGGTTTCCGACCTTTTTGGCTGACTAATCCTTGGGGTTTGAACTCACCTCCACACAGGAGGTTGGCGTGGCCACTTCAGGATTGTTTGCACCTAAAGGAATTGAACTTGAAATCTCACACATCTTAGAGTGGTCACAAGCCCTTTTGCCACCAGGCCACCCCTGAGTGGCTTGAGCTAATATAGTTGATTAGCCCTATTTTCTGTATTTTTTACTTATTAGGGTATTTTTGTTGATTTTTACGGAATTAGTACCGACTGAATTGGGGTTTTTGGCAACTGTATTTCGAAAGTGATTAACCGGCTATTGTATGTTCTAGTTGCAGATAATAAGTTTCTAGTGTTTTGCTATAGTTAAAGTGATTCTGGTTATGTGATCATTTAGGGGTCGAGTTAAAAATGATCCTGAATTCATGGTATGTGACTTTTAAGTTCTAAATACAATATCTTGCAGCCATTCTCGTACAAGATTATTTTATTTTGGTTATATGAGATATCACACTCACGAATGCAATGGCAACCGCCTCATTAGTTGATTTTTGGGATATGTTAAATGTTAGTCTGTTACAAAGCTGTTATTCTCACTATCAAAATTAAGACTTGATCAATTTTTTGCATGTTTAAGTTACATAGCTCTTTTGACTGCTTGATGCGCATGTGTATGGGATTTTTGTGTTTACAAACTTATAATGGACAACTGTGTTTGGCAAATATGTAATGCAAAATAAGCAGAATGACATCAATGATTAAGGATATAGCTACTTAAATAATACCATCATTGCGACCTGTTTCAACTTGAAAATGAGATTTGCTTTTGATTAGAGAACGGCCCGCTTGTACCTTTTTTTTTTTTTAATATATAATGAAATTGTTCCAACTCACACTGTGCAGTGTGGACATAGATCATATTAATTAGACCAAAAAAATCTCTTTGTTCTTGTGTCTTATCTTTGTTTACTTTCGCTCGTAACGGATTACCATTTGTAGTTTCTTAGTTGTCTGCCATAAGACAAAACTTCATAAGCTTAGCTGAGTTGGCTTTGTTCATGTGGTTGGGACTTTACAGGGACAACCTTCTAACCTTAATAAGTTAAAATTTTGTATTCAAACAACCGATCCCATGTTATATAGAGTGGCTATGATATTGATTCTGCTCTTATCAGTGAGCAAAGACACTTGGTGATCTGGCATATATGGTAGATTTTGTCTATCATAATTGATCTAATTTATGCTTTATTGTTAATTCTGGTGGTATGAAGTATGAACTGCTCATTGTCTCCATATCTGTTTCAAGGATTGGATGTTGCACTGATGATGGATGATATTTTGATTGAAGGTGTGTGCTTCGTGGATGTGTGCCAAAGAAATTGCTTGTTTATGCATCTAAGTATTCTCATGAATTTGAGGAGAGTGCTGGTTTCGGATGGTCATACAACTCCGAACCCACTCATGATTGGGGCACCTTAATGGCTAATAAGAATGCTGAATTGCAGCGTCTTACTGGAATTTACAAGAATATTCTAAACAACGCTGGTGTCAAACTGATTGAAGGTCGTGGAAAGGTTAGGATTCGTTTGCAACACCTCTATTTTATATTTGTTGTTACACAAAGAATTGTAAATTGGACAATAAATGGTTTTTAGCAAATGTTTATGTTTCCAGAAAACAAAATCTTACTATATTTTATAATTGTTAGTGTGAAATTGTAAACGTGGATTTGGTCATTTCCTGGCTTGCGAAAGTGGTCAACAAAAAGAACACTTGTTTTTCTTTTTCCTTTAAATCATGTTATTTTCAAGTGCATTATGATTGTGTTGTAAAGCAAAATTACAAATTATTGCTTCATTCAGAACAGAATGTAGATAGTTTACTAAAAAAAGTAGAAAAAGAACTTTGATTCCAAAACTATATTTTGCCAGTGCCCTTAAGTAAACACTGCTTATTTGTACACAGCTCTTAAGACTTCATTGACTGTCTCAACATACCATTAATTAACTTGTGTTTTGTGTTATTTTGTGAGCAGATTGTGGATCCACACACAGTGAATGTTGATGGAAAACTTTACACCGCAAGAAACATTTTAGTTTCAGTTGGAGGGCGCCCTTTCATTCCTGATATCCCTGGAAGTGAATATGTGATAGATTCAGATGCTGCCCTTGATCTGCCATCAAAACCCACAAAAATAGCAATTGTTGGTGGTGGTTACATTGCAGTCGAGTTTGCTGGTATCTTCAACGGATTGCAAAGTGAGGTGCATGTATTTATCCGTCAAAAGCAGGTTTTACGTGGGTTTGATGATGAGGTCGGTCTCTCAATTGTATAACCATCTTGTATTATGGGACCTATGTCGGGAACCTAACTTCTTCGAATTGAACAGGTTAGAGATTTTGTTGCAGAGCAGATGTCATTAAAGGGAATTGAGTTCCACACAGAGGAGTCACCACAGGCTGTGATCAAATCTGCAGATGGTTCATTTGCCTTAAAAACTAATAAAGGAACAACTGAGGGCTTCTCACATGTTATGTTTGCCACAGGACGCAAGCCGAATACAAAGGTACTTGAAGCTACAATTTTTTTATATCGACCTCCTATCTAATGGCACTTAGTAGAATATCTCAGGCAATAACACAAAAAACTTAGTATATGATAGGTAATGTGACATTCGAATGGTAAAAGTTGAAGAAGAATTAGAACATAAAGGTGGTGGCCTTTTGTAAGCATTTTTAGCCTAAAGAATTCGTATGAAACTATGATAACGAACATGATGATTGACATATTCAATGTCAATAATTGTTTAACATGATTACTAATTATACTCATGTCTGCTACCAATATACGCGTTGAGCTATAAATTCTCAACAGATAATATGTTATTGAGTCAACTCATAAGTGACTCAACACCATGCAACTAAATTTCTTTCTTTATTAGAATAGTAGGCTTATATTCCTTTCATATTGCAGAATTTGGGATTGGAGACTGTGGGTGTGAAACTGGACAAGAATGGAGCAATACTGGTATATCATTGTCTTGCCCATTTGTCTGTGTACATTTTTGTTGGTCATATTGTTATGTTGTTTCTTGTGTTCACTGATGCCCAGGTCGATGAATATTCTCGCACTTCGGTTCCATCTATTTGGGCAGTTGGAGACGTTACTGATAGAATGAATCTCACTCCTGTTGCTTTGATGGAGGGAGGGGCATTAGCCAAAACCCTTTTTGCAAATGAACCTACAAAACCAGATTTTAGGTATTTTCTTCTCATAAAGTAACTTAATGTTTAGAACTGCGAGACTCATTGTTTCCTTCCTGTTTTTCTGTAGTGCTGTTCCGTCTGCAGTATTCTCCCAACCACCAATCGGGCAAGTTGGTCTTAGTGAGCAACAGGTGACAGTCATGCCTGCAATCACTATAATCATTTTTTAGAGATGGCAAGATAAGTGGGTGGGTGGGTTGGTCAAAATGGGTCTTGGCTGAAACCAGTTCTGGTTAAAGAGGCGGGTCGAACTGAGACCGACCAACACTTTTTCATCCATTATAATTATTCTTTTTAATAGTTAACGAGCTGTCATGAATACAAAAACAATATTATTTTAATAGTACTTTTAAATTTTTAATCTAATAAATGGAAATTTTACAGGCTTAATGCACAAACAATAGACTTTGCACAATTCTCAGCCTGTTCGACTCATTTGATTATTTATTTGACCCATAGGCTATAAAACACAATCCGTTTATAAGTAATGGATCGAAACTGCCACCTCCATATCTTTTGTTAGCACATACGTCTATTAATTCAAGACAAAATTACAGGCAATAGAAGCATATGGTGACATCGATGTCTATACAGCAAATTTTAGGCCCTTAAAGGCTACTCTATCTGGCCTTCCCGATAGAGTTTTCATGAAACTCATAGTGTCTGCAAAGACTGACCAAGTGGTCGGGTTACACATGTGTGGTGAAGATTCAGCGGAAGTTGTTCAGGTTGCTATATCATCTTTCTGTCATTGTAGGTTTTTCTTGATTGTATGATCTAATTTGTGTCACAATACAGGGATTTGCGGTCGCTATTAAAGCTGGCTTGACCAAGGCTCAGTTTGACTCGACTGTTGGTGTCCACCCTACGTCGGCAGAGGAATTTGTCACCATGAGGACACCTACAAGGAAAATTCGAAATTCGTCATCCGGAGTATGGCTCTGATTCTCCTCTTTTATTGCTATTATCAATTATTGCTTTAATATTTGTACACCTAACTGGATGTAAAGTAAAGTAAAGTAACTCCCAATACCGTCTTCCACGGGTTATGGGTCCCAATACCGTCTTCCACGGTGTATGGGGAGGTTGAAATGTAGACAGCCTTACCCCTACCTAAGGTAGAGAGGCTGCTTCCGGTTCTACTTAAGTAGAAAAGGACCTCCAGCCTTTTGTAAGGTCCAACCTTTTGTAAGGAGTGAGGATCGAACCCTTGACCTCTAGGTTGAGAGGCAAGGGGTTTTCCAACTGGATGTGCATTCTCAAATTAAATATATCTAAAAATCTACAAAACTGGGAGGTGTTTAGTTGTGGAGTCTAATCTAATCAAGTCGGTTACGAAGTATTCAT
Organism: Artemisia argyi; assembly: GCA_030686995.1. Lineage (NCBI taxonomy): Eukaryota > Viridiplantae > Streptophyta > Magnoliopsida > Asterales > Asteraceae > Artemisia > Artemisia argyi. The sequence goes on from CM060682.1 coordinate 176,769,922, forward strand.
ATGATTGACTGATTGTTATCCTCAGTTTCTAGCATCACATTTCATTGCCGTTTATATCTCTGTGCTTATAGATTTACATTGTTGAACATCCATTCAGGGAAAGACAGATTCCGAGGCCAAAGCTGCAGCAGGAGTTTAGCAAGAGCGTAGTCAAGTAATTGCTTCATAGTACTTGCTTATAAGGTAAGAAACAGTTATATGCTTCTCGAACAGGGAAAAATCTCATCCGTTTCTGTTGAAATTAGCCATATTTTTATAAAGATCATTTGATAACTTTTTTTATTCGAAATTTGATATTTCATCTGTCAGTAGGTATTTGGTCTGGCACAAGATACTACAAGCTGCCCAAGCGAGGATGTTTCATGGTGACGTGAAGATTTGAGCACAACGGAGTTGCCTTGAACTGATGATCCTACTCTGAGACATGTTGATGGAAGAAGCATCAAGTGAAGCAGCAATTGTTCACAATGTTTCTACGTTTTGTGTCTCATCTTAGACTCATTCATTGATAATGAAAATCTAATACTGGTAGATATCCTGTATCATAATTCTTGGTAAACTTTGTGGTCAACGCATATGTCTCGTTCTTTTGTATGTATTTGGTTGTTTTGCTGACTTAAGTAAATAAAATGATGCAATTTTTACTCAAGGTTCTAGTAGTCTACATGTTAAATACTAGGACGTTGATTTGGTTATAGTGCAAAAAGAACTGTGAGCCGGATAGCAAATCCGGTCAATTTGAGTGTGATTGTTCAGGAGATTAGGATCCATAACAATCTTGTTGAAAAGTTGAAAACTGCCAGATTGGTTCATACAGTCACACAGATATTCACCAACTCTTTGAATGTCTCCCATAAGATTAACTTGCGAGCCCGGATACTGGAAGGCATTGTCCACAAGGTTGTCGTGCTAGTGTAGCAATGGGTAGATTTTTCTACGAAGGGCGTCTCATTCATTAGAACACCCGATATGTGACCAGGGTCTTAATCAGATGTGAGCAAATCAAAATGCTGAAATATTAAGTCATTTTTTTCTATATAGGTGTATGATAATGTGATTTTGACTGCGCAAATTTTATAATACACCACTCGTTACACAGGACTTGTATGCTGACTAAAAGTCTCACATCAAGCCAATGAAAAGTTGATATATGTGCCAAAACATATTTAAAAAACAATTCTATAAACGAACTGATAGAATTGTATGGCAAAATGAACATGTCGTAAATGATTAGTAATTAGTCAAGTTGCAACAGAACTGTTCAGTTTCAATGATAAGAACTGGTCTATGAATGGCTTAAAAATTATAGAAAGAAAAACAAATGTCCACATTTCTAAAAGATTATAAAGTAAAGGGTTTTTCTAACTCGTCAAGTACATCAAAAGTATACAGGGACTTGCATAAAAGTACACATGTCTATACTTTTATGTGGATCCCTGTTACCCTGTATACTTTTTCGTGAGTCCTTGTGTACTTTTGGTGTGCTTAACGTGTGCCCTTAAGGTACAAGTTAGAAAAACCCTAAAGTAAAAGCCATAAAATAACAATCTACTTTCTAAAATTAACCAACTTGAAACATTTATTTGTTTATTACCAAATGAGTTAATTTCATAAATCGTCCCTGTGGTTTGTCGGGGTTTAACGAAAATGGTCCCTTGCAAAAAATTTTAACGGATCATCTCCCATTGTTTTAACCCGTATTGGGTTTGGTCCCATGACCACTTTTTCTTTTAGTTTTATTGTCAAGGATGGTTGAAATGACAATAATACCCTCGTATGTTTAAGTGTACGGTCCCTGTGGTTTGTCTCGTATCACAGATTTAGTCCCTAAGTGCTTTTTTTTACCCATTTTTTTTTCAGAAGTTTTTTTTAACTTTTTGGAAGATTTTTTTTTTTTATTTTTTTATTTTTTAAGATTTTTTGAATACTTTTTGACGGAGTTTTTTTTTATAAAGTTTTTTGACAAAAAAATTCTTTTTACTAGATTTTTGTTGAATTTTTATATAAATGTCAAAAAAAATGTCAAAAAAACTAAAAAAAACAAAATGTAAAAAAAAAAAAAAAAAAAAAGTTTTAAAAGAATTCTGACAAAAAAAAATCTGGCTAAATTTTTTGATCAGAAAATTCCTACTAAATTTTTGTTTAATTTCTTATAAAAAAATTAAAAAGTATATCATAATTCTTTTAAAAAAATTTTGACAAATTTGGTCTTTAGATTTTTTGGATATTAATTTTCTGTCAAAAAATTTTAAAATTAACTTTGTCAAAAAGATTCAAAGAATTTCCTAAATTATACAAAATTTTCTTTCAAAATACATTTTGTCAAGAAATAAAAAAAATGTTATGCATAAACGTTTTCGTAAAAAACATGTGAAAACGTATAAAAACAGACGAAAACATACAAGTTTTCAATAAAAACGGAAAAAAATTGACGAAAACGGTTAAAACGAAAGAATACGGATAAAAACAGAAGAAAACGTATAAAAACAGGCTAAAGCGTTTAAAAAGGGATGAAAATGAATAAAAACGTGTGAAAACGTACGAAAAACGGATGAAAATGTATAAAAATGAAAAAAAAGTATAAAAACGAATGAAAATTTATGAAAACATAAGAAAAACGGACGAAAACGTAATAAAAAATAGGGACTAAATTCGTGATACACCACAAACCACATGGACCTTAGTGTTAAGGGTATTTATGTCATTTCTGTCCCACTTGACGATCAACAGACAGAGTTAGTGGTTAAGGGACCAAAACCGATACGGGTCAAAACCACAGGGAGAGGATCCATTAAAAATTCTTGCGAGAGACCATTTTCATTAAACCCGACAAACAAAAGGGACGATATAAAACCCTAAATTCCGGTTTCACATTTTAATGAATAATTTGATTTTTACCCTAAGTATTTGATAATAATTAAGAAATATTTAAAATTATATGTTATGTATTAATTAGTTACATACTATTAGAAATAAACCTATAGTTAACTAACTTGATAAAACTTGTTACATATTACATCCTACCCTAAACAAAACTCACAACACATTCTTAGTTATATCACCTATCACACGTTTTACTTGGGCTTTCCTAACCTTCATGTCACACGACACAATCCTTACCTTCCAATTTCTATACTCGTTTGAATAAAAAGAGATAAGAACCCTTTTAACTTTGCATATATCCTAACCAAATAAAAGATATGCTTTGCCTAACCTATTCCATGATATACACCACAATCACTCATGAACATTATACGGTATCAAATAGTTTCTAAACTTAACCACACGGTTTCCCTTCTTGATAAACACTAGATCGGTATTCTCCTTTTATTTTATAAGCGACATTTAGAAAATTCAGAAACACTAAACAAAGTTCCTGGCGTATACTTTTTCTCCAAGGGTCACAGGCGATTTCTTTCTCTTCCCAAGACCAAGGGACTTAAGGTTATTGCTGTTTGGTGTAATCGGTTTCATTGGGGACCAAGGGTTCCAGTTTGCAGCCATATCGATTGTGGCTATTGTTCCTGGTCTTGTTCTTTCGTTCCTTCTCGATCCAGCCAGGTACTCTTATGTCCTCTTCTTGTCTCACAAATACCATACGACTTATAGCTACATTTAACCTAATCTAAAATCAGTCTACTACTCGTTTTCATCTATTTTGCTGCTCGTTTGGTTGCTTGCTATATCGTTAATGCATATGTTAAAACAGAAAAGATTGCATCAAGAATGCAAATCTATGGTTTCTTTTTCTCCAAGTTCACAACTACCATTTATAGTTTTCCATATTTAGATCATTGTAATTCCCTATATATTATTCTGGAGTTTTTTATTTAACCATAGTACTTTTAAAATTTATTTAACAAAACATAGCACTTTCAAATTTATTTAACGAAACATAGCACTTTTACATAAACTTGAGTATTTTACAAAAACAAACAAACAAATTAAAAGAACAAATTCATGGGAATATATACTGATTTTTCAAAGATCGCGTCCAACCAATCCAACATAATAAGGCATTCAATGCCACAGACGATATTAGCGACTCCGTCCCTCTCATGGCCATCATATCATTTAACTGTTACAGTGGAAGAAACAAGTGAATATGGACCCGCTCGACTCGAGGGTTTTTCAAGCCTAATACTATAGGAAGTAAACGAGACAAAAGGAAGTAAGCGAGTTTTGCATGCATTCATCTGTGACATTAGGAAGTAAACGAGACAAAAGCTCTTATCGCCTCCACCCTCTAGCTAAGAGTCTTTCTACCAGGTGAAGATATAATCCAACGCTTGATATCAACGAATGCATTGGTACTTTATGTTATCATTCATGTTGCTTTTAGTATAGTTATAGTAGAGGTTCTATACTTCATCAATTTTATAACCTTTATGCCACTTGAAAAAACACTTAACTAATGCATCCCAAATAAAATTTATGCATTTGTTTGTCTCCTAGATAAGAGATGATTCTTGCATCGTATAAATGAGCCAGTTAAATGATATGATGGCCACGAGAGAGACGGAGGAGCTAATATCGTATGTGGCATTGAAGGCCTTATTATGTTGCATTGATTGGACGCGATCTTTGGAAAATGAGTATATATTCCCATGAATTTGTTCTTCTTTTAGTTTGTTTGTTTGTTTTTATAAAATACTTAAGTTTATGTAAAAGTGCTATGTTTTTTTAAATAAATTTGAAAGTGCTATGTTTTGTTAAATAAATTTTAAAAGTACTATGGTTAAATAAAAAAACTCGTTGGTTGTTCATTGTAAAACACAATTCAGAAATTAATAATAAAAGGCCTCTTGATAACATGGCATCAGAGAAGGCTCGATCCTCATATACCTTCTGATTTTCCAGTACCCTCAAATCAATAAATCCAAACCGAGCTACCATGACCGACTCAGGTTCTGATCAACAGCCTCAAAACCCAAGAAGATTTGATTGTTTTTTCATGGCTCATTCAAAATATTGAACCCGTACTCGCAGGCAACCTAATCAAGTATCCCACCGCAAAAATGTTGTGGGATGCCCTGGTGGTTACTTACAATAGCGGAAGAGACAAACTACAAACCTTTAATCTTCATGTTAAGGCTAACGATATCAAACAAAACAACAACTCTCTTGAAGATTTCTGGATCTCATTACAGGGGATATGGGGAGAGATTGATAGAATTGACCCAAATCCCATGAAGTGTCCAGACGATATCAAGACATACTCCAAAATCACGTCAGAACAAAAACTCTTTCAGTTTCTAAATGCCCTTGACCGGCGATATGAACCCATTAAACGGGAAATACTCCGGTTGGAACCTCTTCCTTCTTCGGAGGCGGCATACGCCACCGTTTGTAAAGAAGCCGCTCACCAAAACATTCTGGGAGCAACTATCAATGAAACACATGGCATAACAATAGGTTTAATAGCCACTGAAACAGAAGGATTAAGGCTTGTTTCGAAAGTTAATCGTCGGTCTGACCGTAGCCAAGTCGGGTCATCATCCCGGGTGGATAAATCCAAACTTAAATGTGAAGAATGTGGGATGACGGGACATACCCAAGAAGGATGCTTTAGACTCGTCGGCTACCCTGAATGGTGGACCAATGGCCACAAGAAGGGTACCAAGAACTCTGGACCAGAAAAAGGCAAAGCCTCTATTGCCTTGAGCACCAAGGAGAACGCCAACACCACTGACCAGAAAAATCTCACCGGATTTGGGGGGATGGCAACGGCGTCAGTTTATAGTGAAGAAGATGATGGTTCCTTTTCTATGAACACAAGTACAGGGGGTGAGAGACCTTATGTCTTTAAACCCCATCTTATCTTCCTGATATATCAGATTCTGAAATGTTAAAAAACACATCTTTCATTTGTTTTATAAAAGAAAGTTTCAGAATTTTTAAAAGGGGGTCCATTACTGGTGGTGTGGAAAATATAGCTCACGATCCTAGTATGAAATGGGAATTGTCATGGATATTTGAGTGTGGAGCAACGGATACCATGACTTATGATTTATCAGATTTTGCCACATCAACTAAGCTGACAAAGTCATATATAGACACGACAAATGGAGAGAAGATGATTGAAAAAAATGGGGGAACTATTGAAATTTCACCGACACTTAAACTTTCGAATTGTCTCTACGTCATGTAACAAAGGAGTTAAATTGTTCAGTTCTTATGCAACCCACTTTTTGTATCTTACAGGATATTAGGACGGGAGCGATCATTGGGCATGGCAATGAAATAAAAAGGTTGTATTACATGGATGAGGTGACTCAAAATGGTGTTGTAATGCTTTCTCATGGGACGGCAGAACGAGAAGCATGGCTATGGCATAGAAGATTGGGACATCCATCCATTGGTTATTTACATGTTTTATTTCCTAAGTTATTTCCTTCCAATTTTAAGACACATTGCGAGAATTGTATGTTAGCCAAAAGTCATCGTAAGACATTCAAACCTAATAATGCAAGGGTTGATTCACCTTTCTCATTAATTCACTCAGATGCGTGGGTCCTGCTCCAATTATTTGGGGACAAAACTTTCGTTTTTCAGTTCTATTCGTGGATGGTTGCACACGAATGACCTGGGTGTACTTATTAAAAAGTAAATCTGAAGTTCTTGATAAGTTTATCATGTTCTACAACATGGTCCAAACCCAATTTCAAAAAAACATTCAGGTTTTTAGATTCGATAAAGGAGGAGAATTTGTTAACTCCGAGATGAAACATATTTTCCAAAACAAAGGGATAATCCACCAAACCACCTGTCCTCAATGGAGAAATCATATCCTATTAGAAATAACTCGAGCCCTTCTATTAGAATCACGAGTTCCAAATGTTTTTTGGCCAGAAGCTCTCGTTACAGCTGCGTATCTCATTAACTGAATCCCCACTCAAATTGTGAAATCAAAAACTCCATTACAAGTCCTTACAGAATATACCAACCCTCCATCTGTTCTTACTCTTGAACCACGAATTTTTTGGTGCACCGTTTTTGTTCACATACTAAAGTCACAAAGAACTACAATGGATCCTTGTGCTGAAAAATGTGTCTTTGTTGGATATGGAATAACTCAAAAAGGATATTGATGTTACACTCGTCATAGATCGAACCATGTCTAGCAAAGTTCGATTTCTCCTTTCAGACACACCATTGTGTTGTGGTGTATATGGAGGAGTGAATTGTGAGACTATCCCACACCTTTTTAGATGATCTAAAAACTCTTGACTCATATATTCACCTCCTCGATCGGATCGAAGAGCCTTAATGGTCTTACCAAGTTGATTTTCTACTTCACTTTGGAACACTTTAAATGTTTCAATGGCTTCATGTTTATTAATCAGGTAAACATAACCATAAGTAAAAGTGATGAAGTAGTTAGCTCCTTCCCTAGACATTGTTCTAAATGGGCCACATACATCAGTATGAATGAGTCCAAGTAGATCTTTAGCTCTTTCTCCAACATGGGAAAAAGGCTTTCGTGCCATCTTACCAGATATGCAAGAAATACATTTATCAAATGACTCATTGTCGATTGACTCTAAAAGCCCATCGTGCTGCAGCTTCATAATGTGTTTCTTGTTTATATGGCAAAGACGGCAATGCCACAAAAAAGTTGAATCCAAATTACGTTTGGATTTCTTGTTGCTAACAGTATATATAGAACCATTGTTTGAAATAGGATCACGCATATCAATTTCAAAAATGCCATCACGTGGAATAGCATTAAAATAAAAAAATATTATTTTTAGTAACAGAAATGCCAAAATCCATAAAAGTATGAATGTAACCATCATCTTTCAAACGCGAAAGTGAAACAACACATCTAGTGATAGTTGGTGCAAAATGACAGTTATTTAAAACAATAACTAGTCCATTTGGGAGGATGAGATCAAAGCTCCCAATTGCTTCCACAGCTGCACGATAGCCATTACCAACGTACAAATGTAAAGCTCCTTGCTTCAGCTTTTGACTTCCCTTAATCTCCTGCACATTATTACAAATGTGAGTACCACAACTAGTTTCATATACACAGGATTTGTTAGGAAAATTATAAAGTTCTATAGTGAAGATATCTGATGTGCTAGCGCCGCTAGCTTTGTTCTTCTTTAGCCCTTCTAGGTAGGCGGCATAGTTTCACCTCCAGTGCCCAACCACTCCACAGTGGTGGCAGGGGGTGTCCTTGGCCGGGTGCTCCTTCTTGGCAGGTGGGATAACTTTGGGTTTGGGGGTGTAAGCAAGCTTACCCTTACCCTTCCCTTGTCCCTTGCCAAGTGCCAGCGGTTTTCCCTTGTTCTTTTTCTGAATTCGGCCTTGGTTGATAGTTAGGACAAGTGGAGCCTTCTTGGGCATGCCTTTCTCTACAAGTTTCAGCATGCTATGTAGTTCGACAATGGCCTTTCCCATGCTGTGCATGTTATAGTTCTGCACAAAGTGGTCATAATCCTTCGACAGCGAGGTAAGAATCATGCTCACTCCAAGGATTTGAGGCATGGGGCATCCCAGTCGCTCCATCTGGAGTGAGCATGATTCTTACCTCACTGTCAAAGGATTATGACCAATTTATGTTGAACTATAACATGCACAGCATGGGAAAGACCATTGCCAAATTGCATAACATGCTAAAACTTGCAGAGAAAGGCATGCCCAAGAAGGCTCCACTTGTCCTAGCTATCAACCAAGGCAGAATTCAGAAAAAGAACAAGGGAAAACCACTAGCACTTGGCAAGGGACAAGGGAATGGAAAGGGTAAGCTTGTTTACACCCCCAAACCCAAAGTTCCCCCACCTGCCAAGAAGGAGCACCTGGCCAAGGACACCCCCTGCCTCTACTGTAGATGGTTGGGCACTAGAGGCGATACTGTGCCGCCTACCTAGAAGGGTTAAAGAAGAACAAAGCTAGCGGCGCTAGCACATCAGGTATCTTCACAATAGAACTTTATAATTTTCCTAACAAATCCTGGGTATATGACACTGGTTGTGTTACTTACATTTGTAATAATGTGTAGGGGCTTAAGGGAAGTCGAAAGCTGAAGCAAGGAGCTTTACATCTGTATGTTGGTAATGGCAATCGTACAGCCGTAGAAGCAATTGGGAGCTTTGATCTCATCCTCCCAAATGGACTAGTTATTGTTTTAAATAATTGTCATTTTGCACCTACTATCACTAGAGGTTTTACTTTCGTGCTTGAAAGATGATGGTTACATTCATACTTTTATGGATTTTGGCATTTCTGTTTCTAAGGATAATGTTTTTTTATTTTAATGCTATTCCACGTGATGGCATTTTTGAAATTGATATGCGTGATCCTATTTCAAACAATGGTTCTATATATACTATTAGCGACAAGAAATCCAAATGTAATTTGGATTCCACTTTTTTATGGCATTGCCGTCTTTGTCATATAAACAAGAAACATATTACAAAGCTGCAACATGATGGGCTTTTAGAGTCAACCGACAATGAGTCGTTTGATAAATGTATTTCTGGTAAGATGGCACGATAGCCTTTTCCCCATGTTGGAGAAAGAGCTAAAGATCTACTTTGACTCATACATACTGATGTATGTGGCCCATTTAGAACAATGTCTAGGGAAGGAGCTAACTACTTCATCACTTTTACTGATGATTTCAGTAGATATGGTTATGTTTACGTGATTAAACATACACATGAAGCCTTTGAAACATTTAAAGTATTCCAAAGTGAAGTAGAAAATCAACTTGGCAAGACCATTAAGGCTCTTCGATCCGATCGAAGAGGTGAATATATGAGTCAAGAGTTTTTAGATCATCTAAACGGTGCGGGATAGTCACACAATTCACTCCTCCGTATACACTATAACACAATTGTGTGTCTAAAAGGAGAAATCAAACTTTTGCTAGACATGGTTCGATCTATGATGAGTCTAACAACGTTGCCAATGTCTTTTTGGGGTTATGCTTTAGAGTCTGCTGCATGCATTCTCAATATGGTTCCAACTAAGAAGGTTGATAAGACACCATATGAAGTATGGCATGGGAAAGTCCCTAATCTATCTTACTTGAAAGTCTGGGGTTGTGAGGCTCTCGTAAAATGAGACACAACTAACAAACTTGAGCCCAGATCTATCAAATGTATCTTTGTAGGATACCCAAAGGAAACGATGGGTTACTATTTCTAGTACCCACCCGAGAACAAAATATTTGTTGCTCGATATGCTGATTTTCTTGAGAACATTCTCATTTCACAAGAAGCAAGTAGGAGCACAGTAGACTTTGATGAACTTCAAAGCGAGGATGCAGAACCTTCTAGTGACACTAGTGAACACCAAAATGAGACTGAACATGAAAATGTTGAGCCTCTTCAAGATGTTGCTCCCATTCATAGATCCGCAAGGATACCTCAAGCACATGAACGATATGGTTTCTATATCGATGCTGAGGAACATGAGTTAGGGGATCGTAGTGAACCCATTAACTATCGAGAAGCTTTATCGAGTCCTTAACACGATAAGTGGAATGAAGCTATAGGATTGACTATGAAGAAACCTTCTCGCCTGTTGCAGACATTAAATCAATTAGGATTCTTTTAGCCATAGCAGCGTATTATGACTATGAGATTTGGCAAATGGATGTCAAGACAGCTTTCTTGAACGGCCACCTAAACGAAGACGTTTATATGGTCCAACCCGAGGGCTTCGTGAATCCAAAGCATCCTAGCAAAGTATGCAAACTTCAAAGATCCATTTATGGATTTAAGCAAGCATCTAGAAGCTGGAACAAGAGATTTGATGAGGGAATAAAAAAGATTGGTTTCACTCACAATCTCGATGATCCATGTGCATATATGAAAACTAGTGGAAGTATAGTCGTGTTCCAATGCTACAAGATGTAAACTCGTGGCTTGGAAAGTGTTTTGCTATGAAAGACTTAGAAGAAGCATTGTACATACTTGGAGTCAAGATCTATCGAGATAGATCAAAGTGGTTAATCGGCTTATGTCAAAGTGCATACATTGAAAAAAATCCTGAAGCGATTTAAGATGCAAGATTCCAAACGTGGAAGTCTTCTAATGCAACCAAGTATGGAATTGAGTAAGACTCAAGCACCCTCTGGTGAAGAGGATGAAAGGAGTCTTTTATGCTTCGGCTGTGGGGTCCATCATGTATGCGGTTACGTGCACTAGACCTGATGTAGCGTTCTCTCAGAACCTAATGAGTAGATTTCAACAGAATCTAGGAGAATGTCACTGGACTGCTGTTAAGAACATCTTGAAGTATCTGCGAAATACTAAAGATATGTTTCTTGTTTATGGTTGTGATGTCGAACGTGAGCTCAGTGTTACTTGTTATACTGATGCAAACTGGGAGACAGATCGTGATGACATCAAATCCCAGACAGGATATGTTTTCGTCATGAATGGAGGTGTTGTTGACTGGAAGAGTGCCAAGCAAAGCACTATTGCGATGTCCTCTACAGAAGCTGAATATATAGCTGCTTCTGAAGCTGCAATGGAGGCAATTTGGATACGGAAATTCATTTATGGGCTTGGCGTTGTCCCCAACAATGAACGACCTATGGATATGTACTGCGATAATTCCGGTGCTATTATCATAGCCAGAACCTGGTGTTCTTAAGGGTGCCAAACACTTTCGTCAGAAAGTTCACTATATTTGAGAAGTTGTCGAAAGTGGTGATATTCGTCTCCTCAACGTTCACACAGATGACAACTTAGCTCATCCTTTAACAAAACCAATGTCTTGTACCAAACATGTGGAGCATGCTAGGAACATTGGGCTTCGACATGCTAATAGTCTCATGTAAATCTATTTTTAGTATTTGAATAATTGGAATGTTGAACAGTTTGTGTCTTTAATGTTGAACTGTATTCTATATTTGCATGTTTAATCCATGAATAATTTAGTTGTTCTAAATTGTCTATTGTCAGTTGAAGATACGGGAGTATCATTAAATTAAGGCAAACATGAGCGTGTTGGTGATTTATTTACCAAACTCACATGTTGTTCATTGTGATGAACATTGGACTGACCCAACCTTTGAGTATTCACTGCATGGATCGGCGTCAATAGTGAATCTCGCAAATGGTTATGTCTCTTATCCTCAAACTTGAGATGCAAGTAGGTCTTACATGTGTGGAATTTCATTCTTTTATATGGTTAAACGCTGTCCTTAATAAGGTTGTTATAAAAACCATCTTCAAGAGTGATTTGAAACACATGAATGACACGTGCAATCAAAATAGGATTTGTTCCTCCACATGTCATGGAGTTAGATACTATTGGTCCCCTCGATGAATTAAACAGATGTTTGTATGGCCGTACCCAAATGAGATTAAGATGAATCTTAATTCACTTGGTAATCTTGTTCAGTATCTAGATCGAGAAACATAATAGTTGAAAAAAGGGAATGACTTTGATCCATGTCTAGTGTTCAACATAGTATCTGTAGCAAAAGGATGGATGACATATAAACCATGTAAATGAGAAGTTGAAGAAACTACCCTCACATATTTCTATGGGCATTGGCGTGTTGCTAGACGCTAACTTTTGCTTTTATAATTACTTGATTATTATGATGTCGCAAGTGGGAGCTGTTGGAGTATGCTCGTGTCATAATAAATAATTATATGACTAGACATATGTGAACCTAATGTAACTCGGGATCGCTATTGGGCTTCTAATGACTGAGTAAAGTACTTAATCCATTGGACTAGAAAAACAAATGGGATGCCTATTTAGGCCCATATAGTGGCCGGCCATTAGGGGGTTTCAAGGGAAGGATAGGTTTGATTTTTGGTTAAATATATGGGAGTGATTTCCTCATAATTAGAATAACAATGTACCAAAAATCTCCCCCCCCCCCCCCTCTCCCTTTATTATACGGCACAAAGAAAACAACCCATCTAGGGTTTTGGTTTTCTTGATCTCTTCCTTTGAATCTTGCTTATTCAAAGGTCATTCCAAGGTTACGGGGTTAAGGACTAGCATCCAAGGGGTATACGATGAGGTGTAGTGTGGACAACACATAGAGGTGTTTCTTTTATGTTTATATATTCAACATCACCTAGTGCAAATCATAAGACCCCTTATAGGTCGAATTATGTACAAAAAATTAGCCTTTGGGGCTGTTTTGAAAGTACCCTTTTGAATCCATTAAAAACACGAGTTTTTAGCCATTTTTACGCATACAAGATGATCATATGACATCATTTAATGGCTCGTGATACCACTATAGGTGATGTTGAGTATATAAATATAAAAGAAACATATAAACGCATCAGAAAACATCACCAACAAGGATCCATATAGCCATATAATCAATCAATAATAAACAACAACAAGGTTATACCTTTGTAGTGTGATCGGTTGAATCGTTTGGAGACCTTCACCAAAGTACATGAATCACTAATGAAACCCAAGTAATCAAAGGGGATCACCTCTATGTATGAAACATACTACACGTCACTGATCACCACCCGATGCTAGTCTAAACCCCGTAACACATGATCTAGCCTTGAACTACAACAGAATAAGGTTACATTGAGATCAAAACACAAACCCTAGAATGGGTGTGTTTGTTTGCCGTCACTTTTGAGAGAGAGAGAGGGAGGAGAGAAACTTGGAAAGTGGTTAAATGTATTCTGTAAATATGGAAGACTAAATCAATTTAGTCTTATCATATTAGAAGTTACACATAGCCCATCAAAAGCTAATCTTTGGCCCTCTTGACCCTCCCTAGGCCGGCCACTATATCGGCCCACAATGGGCTTGCCCATTGTTGGTCCACTCCAAAAATGCTAAGTCTAACTTAGTATTTAATGGCCCGTTGTAGATCCCGAGTTACATAGTCGTTTATATATTGTAAATTCGATAAATATAATCTATAAAATGGTGTCTCTGTGTATAAGTGTGTGACCCCATAGGCTTATATATGTCTAGCCATATAATTATTAATTATGACACAAGCATACTCCAACATTAAGAACATGTATGTCGAGTTAACATGTATGTGTGTGTCGTGATACATATCTAAAACTTGTTTATACGAATATGGTTTCAAACAGATTATTAGGTTGGAGTGTGGAGGGTTTTTAGTCTTGTTAAACTCATTGTGTGTCAACTTGAAGGGCTGTAAACATGTGTAATATAAGTCTAATTAAACCTAATAATGTGTATGCTAATCGGATCTAAAAAGGGTTAGCTTGTGTTGTTTTCTGTCACACTTTCTCGCTGTCCAAAAATTAAGTTGTTTTGCAAGAGATCTAAATTAATGATACAAACATGTTTTTGCATAGTTATTGTATCTAAAACTAAGTTCATAATGTGTACCTTCTGTATATCAAGTTTCGTGGTCATTAGAGGTCGGGAAAGTAGTCTTTTGATTTTTGAGAGATTAAATGTCAAATATGAGAAATCGAGTCTCGAAATCAGTTCGTGTTTTTTATTTTTAGTTTTCAAACCATAAGGAGTTGAGAGCTCAGGAGTGATATTTAAGTTATGATTGACTTTCTGGAATTTTTGTGGATTTTTTTGAAATATACAAATGAGTTAATTAAAGGCAAACTTTCTAGATGTATGTGTAGTTAACTTTCTGGGCAGGTTGGGAAAACAATTTTTGAAATGGTACTTGCACGTGGTACTGAAATTTGGGGAGGTTCTTAAATCTTAACTCATGTGTGAGTCTTGGATAAAGTTGGTAGAACCTCAGAAGCTCATTTGATAGATCTATAAATTCATAAGAAACTGAGTCAGTTTTTCATTCTAAACCTAAAAATATGTTTTGACACATTTAAACCCTAATTAAGTTAACTAATGATTTGAAACACATGTAAAACCTATGTCTAATTGATTATCATTATTAACCCTAAGAACTTGTCTAATTATGAATCTGACCTAAAAGTTACTATAAATGGCACGAACCCTAAATATGTAAACCTGATTCACATTAAGCATTAAAATCAGTAATGAACGTAATAAATGAGCTAATAAGTATTACATGAACCCTAACTCGTGCAGATTCGTTGAAGAAGGCGTGACGTTGTTTCCTTATGTTCACTTTTTGGACTACTTTCATTTTATTTGCTAAGATATAGATATTCTGCCCTTTTTCAGTAAGGGTTTCTCACAACTCATTGTTTTCCTGATATTTGTTATTTGATGCTTTGATCCATATTTTCTATGTTATTCATTTGTTTATACTTTTCATGTTATATTCCTTTCATATAGCTAATATCTTAGTTAGACAATCAGTAATTATCCCTTATCATTGCCTATTTATGTTGCCCATATTTGTTTAACTAGTTTTCATTCGTTTTCGCACGTTTCCGTCCATTTTTACACATTTCGTCCATTTTTAAACGTTTTCATCCAGTTTTACACGTTTTCGTTCGTTTTTATATATTTTTGTCCATTTTTGCACGTTTTCGTCTGTTTTTACACGTTTTCGTCCGTTTTTACATGTTTTCATGCACGTATGAAAACATGTAAAAACGGACGAAAACGTGCAAAAACAAACAAATACATGCAAAAATGGATGAAAATGAATGAAAACGTGTAGAAATGGACGAAAACATATAAAAATGAACTAAAACGTAAAAAGTGGATGAAAACATGTAAAAAAGGACTAAAACGTATACAAACATATGAAAATGTGTAAAAAGTATGAAAACATATAAAAACGGACAAAAACATGTAAAAGCGAACGATAATGTAAAAAAACGGATGAAAACGTTTAAAACAGACGAAAACATATACAAAGGGACGACAATGTATAAAAATGGACGAAAATATGTAGAAACAGGCAAAACGTATACAAACGGACGAAAACATGTAAAAACGTATAAAAGCGGACGAAAACGTATAAAAACAGACGAAAACATAAAACAACGTATGAAAACTTATAAAAACGAACGAAAACATGTAAAACGTATAAAAATGGACGAATACATATGAAAACGTATAAAGATGGATGAAAATGTATAAAACTGGATGAAAAAGGGCAAAAACGTAAGAAAAGCGGACGAATACGTATAAAATGGACAAAAACGTAAGAAAACCAAATTTTTAGTTAATTAAAAACGGCCGTTAGTATAAAAGGACTAACTTTGCAAATTTTCGTTAATTAAAAGGACTAACATTGCCACATTATGACTAACGGTATATTATGTGTTTCAAGTCGAAATTTTTTTTGAAAGTACGTTGGTACATTTGGTAATAAAAAAGTAAGTGTTTCAAGCCAGTATATTTTGAAAAGTGGGTTGTTATTTTATGGCTTTTACCCAAGATTTATACATAATGTAGTATGTTAATTACAGTTGCACTATATAATCACAATCTATATTACTATATAAAACATTTGGGACATGCTATTAATAGAAGGGCTTAAAAATTCAGATTCAACAAATTACTTATAATAGAAAGAAGTGCTTTACAAAGTCTATTAAATCAATATATCAATACACTTTTCAATTTCAAATGTAATTAAATACAAATTTCAAATTCCCAGTCTATTGACTTGTAACAGCCTAATTCTTGTAACAGCCCAAGAATTGTAACAGACCATTTACACCATTCATAACACCGGCTGAAACTGCTTTTCTATAAAAACAAATACACTACACTCCATTTTTCTCTTAAACCGGTGTTATCCAACTCTCCCTATAAACACAAACACAAACACAAAGCCCATTGTTTTTGCCATCGAAACTGCCGCCACCATAACCGACCTCTCTCTCGGATGTTATGGTGTGCTAGGTGGTTTTGGTATTGGTTTCAGTGTGTTCGTTTATTCTTTTCATTCAGATCTACCCGGGTAGGTGGTCTTGTTGTTCTTTTCGTTCAGATCTACCACGTGATAGGTTATGTTTCGAGTTTTAACATGTTAGATCTGTAAATCTAACCTTTTTAACTTTCAAGTGTTTTTGTGATTCTTATGAAGTAGTTTGTTATGTATACAAAGATATAAAAACTTTGTTTATATATCAATTGTTGGTTGCTTATTCAAGAACTTATTTTACTTATCCAAACATCTTTGTTTTTCTTTGTTTGGTTTCAAACTTTTGTAAAAGGTTTTTTTTGCTAAATTTGATTTCTATTTTTTTTTTACAAATCTTTACTTGCCGTTTTTGTGATTTTCATGGTTTGAAAACACAAAATTCAAGATTGAAGTGTTTGGATGACAAGATAGAAAAACCGATTTTTTACGTTTTCATATCCCAAAACGCCGTTTTCAAAAAGCTGCTCGTGACTTACTTCTTGTAAACATGATTTTACTTATTCTAATTCGGTGAAAATTTATTGTATTAATTGCTCTTATCTTTTTTTCTTCATCAACATGGATTTGGTCAGGGACGGAAACAGGAGACAAAGTCACCGGGTGCATTTATGAGAAATTAAACAAGACTACATGCATAACTTTTTGGGACTGGATGCATTTATAGAAAAATAGAGGTTTTATAACAAAATTAGCACTACGAGACAAAAATTCATGGGTGTCCCGGGACCTCGCGGGACACCCCTGGTTCCGTCCCTGGATTTGGTTGCTGTGTGAAAGAGAAGATATGGAATTGAAGGAAGTGAATACAGCAGCGAAGACATATATAAAAATCTAGCTGTGACAAAACATTCAATTTTTTAAAGCCCAATATCAAATAAAAGTTCGTGTTTTTTTTTTTTTTTTTTTTTTTTTTTTTTTTTTTTTTTACTTTCACTATAGGTCCATCCCATATTCAAAAGACTTAACAACTAAGATTAAGAGTTACAGACTAAGGTTTTTTAATAAATATTCCATGATGAAAAATAATTGTTATGCTGTTATAAAAGTACACACTATAAATTGTTTAAAAAGAGACAAACTCTTGGTTTTATGCTAGATGGAGAAAAAGTAACAAAAGGTGGACAACTTCACATTGTAAATTGAGATATTAAATGAAAAGAAAAAGTACAAATGACACTCTTACTTGACAAAATAACTTACCATGGACCGGACAATAACAAAGAGAAAAAAGAATTATCTTAGACATAAACAAAGAACTTTAGGAGAAAGTAAACGAGGACATATCAGTGCAAAAATTAGGAGGTCTAGGATTGAATCGGGTGTATAGTGAGTGCTTCGAAAGTTTAAAAGAAAATATTGCATTTGAATAGACTTTCAAGTCTTGAACCAATTTGTATAATATATTTGAAATTCCTTATAAAAAGTAAGTTTTAATTCTTTAAGACAACACATCCTTATAAAAGTAAGTTTTAATTCTTTAAGACAACACATAAGTAAGTTTTAATTTTTTAAGACAACACATCCTTATAAAAGTAAGTTTTAATTCTTTAAGACAACACATCTTTTTTTTATAGCATGATTTTAAAACTTGTAATATTGAATGTATTATAACCTCAAGACTTATAATATTGAATGCATTAGTTACAACACTAATAAATTTTATTTTCAAAATACACCTACAATGAAAAATACATACTATTATACATATTGTATAAACTAATAAAACAAACAAAGTTTCATACAATTTATATTTAAACAAATTAATGGTACATATGGTTTTAAAAACCGTACCAGACCAAGGGGTTCAACCGAGAACCTAAGTCGCCACCGGCGAGCCAATAAAATCCATCCGAAAATGAACTTGAGAGGACTGTCGAAACCGATAAAAACGTGTGAACCGGCCGGTAAAGTTAATCTAACTTAAATTACCATCATTCGTAAAGTTATGGTCACAAAATACGTACATCGAAAAGCATATGCTCGCCAAAAAATTTAGTTACAAGGTACCTGCCAACCAATTGCGCAGGTACCCTGCTAGTATTATTGAACGACACACGAGGAGATACAACTTCCAACTGCTTTGACCTTTTAGCCTTGTTTTCCTTTCAACATTTTTTTCGTTTTTAACAAGTTTAACACGTTAAAACATATACGTAACCCATCTCAATCCATTCAGACGTACACTGAAAATTTATCTATACTACATATAATGCATGAAGCACTCTCTCTCCAAAAATTTTAGATTTACAAGAAATAATGCATGGTTTACAACACTTTAACGCACCCAATTTTCAGAAATACAACAAAGTAAGCATATTGTACAATAAAAAACAGCGTGGTGTCATTTTAAGACCAAAATTCTACCAAACAACATTAATGCTATTAAAAACACCCATTCACCAAAAATTACAACCATTTAAGCACAATGTACAATAGCTTTTAAGTAAATACAAGTCATAAAACACAAAGCACAAGTATGTAAAGCACAATGATTTTAAGGTCAACAATCTATTCAACACATAAAATTAATACACTAATTAATTAACCCCTTCACCGAAATATACAATCATTTAATCATAATGTACAAGCTAATCAAGTTACTAAGCCAAGTACTTAAAAATAAAGCCATTAGGCTGGGCACAGTGGTCGGTCGACCAGACCGGTCGCCCCTGCGCTGACCGAGTCGCCACCACTGCAACCACAAGATCGATGAAGGTCGGACGGCTCAAAAATTTACAAACCAGTCACCTCCTCGACCGATAAATGCATTCCAAAAAAGAAGAAAAAAAATGTACCGTCACATATCAAAACGAAAACGAAGATGAAACGAAAGAAGAAAAGAACAATCATCAATCAAGCCAAAAAAACATCAAACTTATTCCATCTATGGTCCACGAACAGAAAGTATACAACAACAATAAAACCCAACATCTACATCTACCTCAGTTCTAACCCCATCTCAAAACCACCATCACGGTCAACACAACATAAAACCTTAGAGAGAGTTTTCATTTGATATTCAAGAAAAGGGTATGATTTTCTTGCAAACATAGATTGTTGGTTATGTTCGGTTATCAAGATAAGAAAGAAATGAAGAGTATGTGATGTTTGCGTGGCTGCAAATCAGGGCTGCATATTTTTGTGAGGGAAATTAGGGCAAGAATGAGGTAATTTAGGTTTTGTAAACTTATTTATAAGTTCTAACATTTGGGTTATATACCGGTTTAGTTGTTAATTGGGTTGGCTAATTGATATCACAAATTGTTTGGTAGGTTTATCATGAGCCTTAATAGATGTTGATGATTAAAGTTTGTTTAGGCTGAAAATGGTTTTAGACTAATTACTAATTGAGCCGTATATTATTTGTATGGTATAGTTGAGTTTGGGTTAATTTTGATATTTGGTTCATATGAATAGTGTATATTAAAAATGAAAATGTAAAGGATATATATAGTGTAAAAAAGATGGTTTTTTTTTTTTAAAATAAAAATAAAAATATAAATGTCGGTCGGTTTATTATGCCTAAACGGTTGCATGTAGGTCAGAAAATTTAAAGATGATTGTGCTGAATGAAAGAATCAAGATTTCTGTTTGTGGTAGCTTCGGTTAACAGTAAATGAAATTATACTACTTTTTTTTTAATGGGTCTCAATACCGTCTTCCACGATTTATGGGGAGGTTGAGATGTTTACAGCCTTATCCTTACCTAAGGTAGAGAGGCTGCCGACCTTTTGTAGGGAGCGAGGATCGAACCATTGACCTCTAAGTTAAGATGCAAGGGGTTTTCCAACTGATCCAACCCTAAAATTATTGTTATTTATAAATTAATCGTTATAAAAAATGTGACCGCATAACATCACATTACCAGAAAATATAGTCACAAGATATCCGCCGCTGCATCGCGCGGGTACCCTGCTAGCCATCTTAACTGTCAAATTAACAAATGTTTTTTTTTACATAGTAGTATATTACCACAAGCTTGCAAACACAGGCATATATTCATCTGGCCAAAAGTATAAAAATTGCAACACAAGCTAAAAACAGAGTTAAGTAAGAAAGAGAAAAGAGAAGAAAATGTGATCCAATAAAATCAACAAGTATATCTGACTTTTTCCGACCCTCGTTTTCCTTGGTCAACACGAGAAGCTGTGCCTGTTCAAAAAAATACAAAATTGTCCAAGTCAAACATTGATAAAATGACACAAACAACAACTATAGATAACTCCTACCCTTCATAGTATTTATTCAGTAAACTAAATCAACCAATCCTACAAACAACACCTAAAAAAGTCGTAAAACTTACAATTTTTATTAGTTCAAGGTATAATCTTCTCAAAGATGGCATTCAAAAAAACATGCACCCTTTTGGTTTTTGTTGTGATTTTGATTGCTTTTATGAGCCCACTTGTAGTTGAAGGTAGAGTCTTATCCGAGGACTTTGCCGGAGCAAACCATCTTGCTACATACTCGACCGTGTACGAGAAGGCTCAGATCACTATGTCCTCTTGGCTCCAACGACTTGCGTCAGGGCCTAGCCCCAGAGGCCCCGGTCATTAGCATGGCTAAATGATATTCGTTAATTATTTTATTTCTTTTTTTCTTGATACGTAATGATGCATGGTCAAGCCATGCAACTAGTTTAGGGTGATATTCGTTAATTATTTTATTTCTTTTTTTCTTGATACGTAATGATGGTCAAGCCATGCAACTAGTTTAGGGTGATATTCATTAATTATTTTATTTCTTTTTTTTTCTTGATACGTTTGAATTCATTTGAAAGATGTTTACATGTAGAAAATTGGTGATATTACTTTGTAACTCTTTCTAATAAGTATCAAGGTACCTTCACATTAATTGTGACAAGGAGTTAGTAACAAATCAGATTAATTAATTGGAGTATATTTGTTCTGTTAATTATGATCATTTCTTTTCTTTTGAAAATCGTTTTATATTTATGTATACCGGATGATTTGAAATCACTGCATGAGTTATCTGGGGATATCGGAAACATACTACAATAACAATGTAAAACAAAATCAAGATTATAAATTAACTCAAGAAAAGTAGCCAGTCTAATCTGCTAACAGATGCCCGATAAGTAACTTACAGCTAGCTATCAAGTACTAAAACAATACAAAAAAGATCATGCTTTAATAAGATAAACCACAAAAATGGCTACTTAACTTAAGCATGCTGATAATGCTTTAATAAGATAAACCACAAAAATGGTTACAATTAAGGTAATAGAACATAGATAGATGTTGTTAAAGGCAACCTGCAGTTTCATAAAATATTTTACACAAAAGGTAGCAGGTTTGCATATAGATAACGTGCGGTGGTAGACTGCTTATGTTTTTTTGCTGATGCGAGCTTGAAGGTGTTCCATCACTCGTCTCAACCACAAACTGTTTTATTGCTTTCATCTGTTATTGCTGTTGATGCCGTGGCATGGTAATTTGTTGAGTTTCTTCATATTGGTGCAGTTGTGATTGCTGAAGATACTGGTAGAATCTCTTTTTTTTTTCAACCGCAAACTGTTTTATGTCCGTTTGTGATTGCATTTCTTGTGTTGCGTTACTGGTTGTTGAAGATTCTCCAATAGTTTCAGTATCAGTTGTCACTGCTTCTATGGGTAATGGTGTGTCGTTCCAAGCGGTGTCTAAAAAGAAGACTCGTTTTTCTTTCGTGCTTTCAGGAGCAAAATGTTGTTGAAAGATCTTTGTTTGTCCTTCTAATGCACGTATCTCTGTCGGATACTGGTAAGGGTTTTTGTCTTGTAAACAGCGAATGATGTCGTTGCAATCCTTGACCATTGAGTTTGCTTCGTTGCTAAAACATGTTAAATATGTACTTCCAGTATGATCGGATAGGAGTAGCCTGAAACACACTTGTTAAATATACATATAATGGCTTTTTAATATATATATATATATATATATATATATATATATATATATATATATATATATATATATATATATATATATATATATATATATATATAACCCTGTTAAGTGCGGGAACTGCGAGAACTTCAATTTTACATTAGAAAACATGCATGTTCATATAAAACATGTATGTTTTCTTACATACACCTTAATACACATAACTGCGTAACATACATGTTCATATAAAACCGTTTTGCATTGATATGTTGCACTTAACAGGGTTTTATATGGGCAGGCCCCGGGACCCGAACCACTAGGAAAGACTCGTAAAGGGAAACCCCTAGAACTCACTACTTCGTTACTTTGATTTTTAATATGGGATTGAACAGGCTTTGTTACTTTGATTTTTTGTATTTAAATAAGTTATTTTTTATGCAAGATTTTTCAACAACTGAAGTTGCAAAACTTGACTGTCAAATGAACAGATCGATCTGCAAAATTTAATATGTACTCCGTAGTTTCTAAACAATAAAACTGTGGCAGTTAGGGATTGAACCGTCGACGGTCCAACTGTATGGTTTAACTGATGAATTGACTGATGAATTGAGGCGACAACATTGGAAATAAGGAATATAATTTACTGACAGGAAGTTTTAAAGACTAAAAGAAGGAAAGGGGGAATAGTA
Organism: Artemisia argyi; assembly: GCA_030686995.1. Taxonomy (NCBI): domain Eukaryota; kingdom Viridiplantae; phylum Streptophyta; class Magnoliopsida; order Asterales; family Asteraceae; genus Artemisia; species Artemisia argyi. Next base: position 176,793,270 of record CM060682.1, read on the forward strand.
AAAAATGGTGACAAACACACGAGGAAATGCAACTTCCAACTGCTTTGACCTTTTAGCCTCTTGTTTTCCTTTCAACAATTTTTTCGTTTTTAACAAGTTTAACAGGTTAAAACATATACGTAACTCATCTCAATCCATTCAGACGTACACTGACACAATTTGTCATCTTAACTGTCAAATTAACAAATGGTTTCTTTTCAAAAAAAGTAACTAAGTATATGTATTACCAAAAGCTTGCAAACACAGGCATATAGCTTCATCTGGCCAAAAGTATAAAAATTGCAGCACATGCTAAAACAGAGTTAAGTAAGAAAGAGAAAAGAGAAGAAAATGTGATCCAATAAAATCAACAAGTGTATCTGACTTTTTCCGACCCTCGTTTCCTTGGTCAACAGGGAAGATGTGCCTGTTCAAAAAAAATACAAAGTTGTCCAAGTCAAACATTTGATAAAATCACACAAACAACAACTATATATATAACTCCTACCCTTCATAGTATTCACTAAACTAAATCAACCAATCCTACAAACAACACCTAAAAAAGTCATAAAAACTTACAATTTTTATTAGTTCAAGGTATAATCTTCTCAAAGATGGCATTCAAGAAAACATGCACCCTTTTGGCTTTTGTTGTGATCTTGATTGCTTTTATGAGCCCACTTGTAGTTGAAGGTAGAGTCTTATCCGAGGACTTTGCCGGAGCAAACCATCTTGCTACATACTCGACCGTGTACGAGAAGGCTCAGATCACTATGTCCTCTTGGCTCCAACGACTTGCGTCAGGGCCTAGCCCCAGAGGCCCTGGTCATTAGCATGGCTAGATGCCTAGATGTTTCATTGATCATATACGTAATGATGGTCAAGCCATGCAACTAGTTTAGGGTGATCGATATTCTTTAATTATTTTATTTCTTTTTTTCTCGATTGCGTATTCACACATACGTTTGAATTCATTTGAAAAAAGGTACCTTCACATGCATTAATTGTGACAAGGAGTTGTAAGTAACAAATCAGATTAATTAATTGGAGTATATTTGTTCTGTTAATTATGATCATTTCTTTTCTTTTGAAAATTGTTTTAGATTTATGTATACCTGCTGGTTTGAAATCACTGCATGAGTTATCTGGGGATATCGTCGGAAACATACTACAATAACAATGTAAAACAAAATCAAGATTAAAAATTAACTCAAGAAAAGTAGCCAGTCTTATCTGCTAACAGATACCCGATAAGTAACTTACAGCTATCAAGTACTAAAACAATACAAAAAAGATCATGCTTTAATAAGATAAACCACAAAAATGGCTACTTAACTTAAGCATGCTGATAATGATTTAACTTATAGAGTGATACATGACCAGCAGCATTACCCATAGCCATCATACCTCCATCGGGGCTGAAGTCCAAACACCGAGGAAACTGAAGTGTCCTATTTGATGGCGGCCAGTTTGAAATCAACTATAAAGATAGTCTGTTAGTTGTTTAACTGATATTTGGCAGTTATATCTCCGAGTTGACTTTTTTGTGGTTGACTTTGACTTCGGCTTTGACTTTAGTTATGGGTAGATTGAGATTAACCCAATATTCTCCCCCTTAATCACAATCTTCGTCTCCTAGATCTTTAACTCCAATAACCTGTCTCATTGTCAGAAATTTGATCTTCGGTAGTACCTTCGTGAGTATGTCATCCTTCTGATATTCTCCACTTATAAATTCAACTTGTAAGTCTTCTCTTTCAACGCATTCTCGTATGAAGTGGTACTTCGTGTCAATATGTTTGCTTCGTCCATGAAAGACAGGGTTCTTCATTAGTTCTATGGCTGATTTGTTATCAACCATAATAGTTACCTTTTCTTCTTTTGAGTGTGTAAGCCTGCTTAGTAGTCTTTTCAACCATAATGCTTGTGTTGCTACTGCAGTTGCGGCAATAAATTTATATTCGCATGATGATAATGCTACAGTGGCTTGTTTTTGTGTGCTCCAGCTAATTGGTGATTCACCATAGTAAAAAATATTTCCAGTAGTTCCTTTTCCTTCTTGAGTGTTTACTCCATAACTACTGTCGCTAAAACCTTGTATCTTGTTTCCTCCATTATGTTTGTAGGTGATACCATAAGTCTTTGTTCCTTTAACATAACGTAATACTTGCCTAATGGCTTTCATATGTTGCTCTTTTGGTTCTTGCATAAATCGACTAAGTAATCCAATGGGATAACTTGAGTCGGGTCTTGTGTGAAGCAGATATCTTAAACATCCTATTAAGCTTCTATATTCAGTTGAGTTGACCATTGTTCCTTCAGTTTTCTTTGTCAATCTTGTTCCTGGATCCATAGGTATTAGGGTTTCATTGCAGTCTGTCATTCTAACTTCCTTCAGAATCTTGGTCGCGTAAGCAGATTGCTTTATTGATATGTCACCTCCAGTTTGTGTGACTTCTATCCCTAGATAGTAAGCTAATAATCCAAGGTCACTCATTTCAAATTTGTCTTCCATTTGAGCTTTAAACTTTTCGATCTCTCTCTTTGGTGTGCCAGTGATGATTAAATCATCAACATAGACTCCTATTAGTAGAATCGAGTCTCTTGACGCTTTCGTGTAGATCACTTGTTCTAGTGCACATTTCTTGAAATCTAAAGACTTCAAGGTGTTGTCTAGTTTAATGTTCCATGCACGTGGTGCTTGTCTTAGTCCGTATAGAGCTTTAATAAGTCTATAGACTTTTCCATAATTCTCTCCTTTAATAAACCCTTCGGGCTGTGAAATGTACACTTCTTCCTTTAAGTCTCCATGTAGAAATGCAGATTTTACATCGAGATGGTGTACTTCCCATCTGTTATTAGCAGCTATGGCGAGTAATAATCTTATAGTTTCCATCCTTGCTACAGGTGCGAAAACTTCTTCAAAGTCTATGCCATGCTCTTGAATGTAGCCTTTTGCTACTAGTCTTGCCTTATGCTTGACTATGTTTCCATTAGCATCTTTCTTGGTTTTGAATACCCATTTTAAGCCTATTGCTTTATGTCCTTTGGGTAAAGTGGTTAGTTTCCATGTGTTATTCCTATTGATAGAATCTAACTCGACCTTCGTCGCTTCGATCCATTTTTGATCGTTTAATGCTTCCTTGTAATTCTTTGGTTCATCTTCAGCAAGTTATAATTCCTCGGTGTCCTCGTATATGTCATTCAAGGTTCTAAAACCTCTCAACGGTGTATGATCAAAGTGTGAATGTGAATTTGTGGTTGAATTTGAACCACTATCACTTTGATAGGTTGAGTGTATTGAGTTGATTGGTGTAATTTGAGGAATTTCTCGTGATGAAATTGTTGATGGTGTGCGAGGTATTTGTGAGTGTGAGGGTGAGCTTGTATTTGATGTTGTAAGTTCATCATCATTATTAAGGTAATCATGGTTCTCATCATTTGGTTGGGTTTCCTGATCTTGGTGTTCATTTGTGGCTTCAAGGTTTTCTTTTCTGAAGTCAATCCATTCAGGTTCATCATTGGTGTGTTCACTCGTGTAATCTTCCCAATCCCATGCTTCATCCTCTTTAAATTTCACATCTCTGCTAACACAAATCCTTTGTGTTGTTGGATCAAATAATCGGTAAGCTTTTGATCCTTGTTCGTTTCCTAGGTATACCATCTTGTTGCTTCTATCATCAAGCTTTGTTAAGCGTTGTGATGGTACCTTTGCATATGCTATGCAATCGAAAACTCTTAGATTTTCTAAGTTTGACTTTCTTCGTTTAATAGCCTCATATGGTGTAATGTCCTCTAGTGCTTTTGTAGGAACACTATTTAAGATGTATATTGCATGCCTAACGGCTTCAACCGAGAAATTTTGTGGCATGTTGGTTGCTTTCATCATACATCTTGTTGTAGACATAATTGTCCTATTTCTTTGTTCAACCACTCTATTTTGTTGTGGTGAGTAGGGAGCAGTAAGTTGTCGTATTATGCCATTATCTTTGCAATATTGTGTGAATTCATTTGATGTGAATTCTCCTCCACGATCAGTTCTAAACATCTTCAATGTTGTTCTTAACTCCTTTTCTATCGTATTCTTGTATTCCTTGAAAGTATCAAAAGCTTGATCTTTCGTTTCTAGGAAATACGCCCACATATATCTTGAGTAATCATCTACTAACAAGAATATGTATCTCTTTCCAGATGGTGTTGGTGGTGTGATTAGTCCACATAAATCTCCATATACTAAATCTAAAGGTGATGTAGATCTAGTTTTAGCTTTCTTTGGAAATGGTGCTCTACTATGTTTACCAACGGATTAGTGGAATGAGGGATCAAGAGACAGATAGGGGGAGAATGGTAATCATTGGTGGACCTTCCCTTGAACGAGTCACGGAGCTCTTGTGTTGTATGTTTAATGGCGGGTATTCCTTGAACTAACTCTCTTTGAGCCATAGATTTTAATGATTCAAAGTTGAGATGTCCTAGTATTGCGTGCCATAACCAAGTGTTATCCTTTAAGTTTGCTAATAAGCAAACAGGTGTGCCTATTCTTAGACTTGCTTTATATAGACGGTTTCTTTGTCTAGTAACTTTCATGAAGATTTTGTCGTCCATGTCATAAAGTCGTAATTCATTGTCTTCCATTACAACTTTACAGCCAATTTCGGTGAATTGTCCAAGGCTTAGTAGGTTGCTTTTCAGACTTGGAATGTAATATACTTGTGAAATAATTCTTTGTTTCTTGTCATCACATTCTATTAGAATTGAACCTTTGCCTTTGATCTCTATGTGTGATCCATCTCCGAATCTCACTTTTCCACTAACTTTCTCATCCAGTTCTTTAAAGTGTTCTCTTACTCCAGTCATATTGTTGCTCGCTCCATTGTCTAAGTACCATAGACTATCCATATTTGTATCTTTAGGTTCTACTTCTTCTTCGTGTAGAGAGACATCTTGGTCTTCAACTTCTGTTACAAGTGGATCTTCTAAAATTTCCATTAATAAGGTCGGTTCTAAGTCCTCCTCGACAAGATTAGATTGCACTTAGTGTTTGGTTTTGCGAAACACTTATTTGCAAAATGTCCTTTCTTATTACATTTGTAACATGTAACTTTGCTAAGATCATTATTTGATCTTTTGAAGTTGTTTAGAGAGGTTTCTCCCTCTTTTCTTTCTCCTTTAAATTTCTCGTGGTTTCTATCTTGTGAAAATTTATGTCTTCCACTACCACGTCCTCTAAAATACTTTCCTCTACCTGCATGTCGTGTGAACATCAATTTCTCTTCATTGTTCTCCTGTTTCCCTTTCTTAAACTTAATCCTTTCTTCATAGGTCTTAAGTCTTCCTATCGCTTCTTCCATTGTCATTGTGCCTAAGTCGGAGTATTGTTCTATAGATGCAACTATTTGCAGATACCTATCAGGTACAGCATTTAGTAATTTCCTAACTAAGGTTTGATCTTCTATTGTGTGTCCTAGACTAGCGGCTTTGTTTACAAGAGTTGTGAGTTTTCCTGTTAAGGTATCGATTGTTTCATCTTCCTTCATGTGTAATAACTCAAGTTCAGATCTGAGTGTTTGAAGTCTCGCTTGTTAAACTCTCTCTTCGCCTATGTGTCTAGTCTTTAAAGCATCCCATATTCCTTTCGGGGTTTTGTGCTTTGTTATTTGAAATATTTGTTCTTCGGGTAAGGATTGGTAAAGGTATGCAATATCAGTTTTCTCCTTTTTCTTATCGGGTTGAGTTGTATCAGTTGACTCAATTGTTTCCCATAACCCATTTGCTTCTAAAATAATTTGCATTGAATTGCCCATAATGAGTAATTTGCGGGTTTTAACATCAGGCATTAGAATTGAGGGGTAGTTGTATTAGGTGTACTAGCCTCCTTCTTTCCATCTCCACCATCGTTAATCAGTTCTTAATGAAAATGACAAGAATAATCTCCTAAAAAAATCTAACACGAGGTGTGTTGAATAAGTCTGGTGCGCTTCTAATGTTTTGTGTCTAATGTGACAATCAAAACCTGTAGGATCAGTTGAAAAATAAAACTATCCTCGGAGATTATAAATATTCAAAAATGAAATAAACCTAAGGTCAATTACTCTTTAAAAGTTATTCCTAATTATAATATGCAGCGTAAATACACTAGGTTATTATAAAACAAATATGATAAGATACTTAAGGGTATGAAAATAGTAACTTATCACAAAAAACTAACCTATATATATTAATTGCAAAACTAATATACTAAGTAAAGTTTAAGATACATAAAAGAGTGGATTGTGTAAATATCAGAACCTGGGGGGTTATTATAACCGTAGCCCTATAGTGATAAGAGTTGAGATCCATGAAAAACCCATACATGCCATAGAACCTATCAACCAATCATAGCCACTCATTTATATTTTCCACCTTTTTTTTCAAAACAACATATCTTGCAAACGGTAAATCTTCAAGCTACAAAAAAATACCATCGCGACGAGAATTAAATGATCTTTCTATAGATATGCATTATTATATACTTTCGACGAACTTTTTTTTTTAAATTTCTGCCCAGAAAGAATCATATATGATTCGTAAAAATCATATATGATTCGTAAAAAATCATAAATGATTCGTAAGAACCATATATGATTTGTAAGAATCATAAATGATTTGTTAAAATCGAATCATATATGATTCTTACGAGTCATATATAATTTTTCTGGGCAAAAAAAAAAGTTCATCGAAAAAAAAGTTTGTCGAAAGTATATAACAATGCATGTCTATAGAAAGATAATTTAATTCTCGTCGCGATGATATTTTTTTGTAGCTTGACGATTTACGGTTTGCGAAATATTTAAGTTTTAAAAAAAGGGTGGAAGTTTATTTTTTTATTTTGATAAAAAAAAAAAATGAGTGGCTAAGATTGCTTGATGGGTTCTATGGTAAAAGTTGGATCTATAAAGAACTTTTGACATAGTGATAAATGGTCCGATGTTGCCCTTGGCCTTTTTTCGCCTCTTTCTTTTTTCTTGCATATCTCTTTGCAAGAGATAAATAGTCTCTCTTTTCCCTGAGACTTTGAAACTGCCTGTGATGTTTCTTTTGATGGTTGACCGCCGATCTCCCTGGCTTTGGTTAACCTTCTCTTCACAGATGGGTTCTATGATTGAACTCCATATGATTCTCTTGGGTCTTCTTCCGTGTATTGGTTGAATCGTGTGATGATTCAACAACGGTCGAGGGGTGTTTGATTCTTTTGGATATAACATGGTGATGAGTGCTCAAACACTCATCATTTTTGGTCAAATCTGAACTGCAAAACATACAAAAACACTCAGAACTGTATCAAAATACTGAAAATATTTCAAAGTTGTGTTTTATATGTTTTTGATGCAAAATGAGTAAAAACAGATTAAAAACGTACAAAGTTTGCAAAATTGGCAGTTTCAGTCCCCCAACTTTTATAAAATGTCAAAATCAGTCCCTGAGCATATATTTTAAATGAAAAGTCAACCCAAAGCTTTTGAAAGTCAAAATATTACAAAAATTGATCTTTGGGTAAAAGGTTTTGAGAATTTGCAAATTAGTGCCTGAAGTTTCAAAAATGGCAAAAATGGTCCCTGGGTTTTCAATAAATGGAAAATTATCATTCAAAGCCCTTGTACTATTCTAACTTGGCAAAATAAATCCTTTTTGATAACTTTTGGAAATTTACAATTTCACCCCTTAAAAATCCAAAGTTTACACAAATGGTCCCCAAGTGTTGAAATATGGAAAAATTACATTCTATGGTCCTTGGGTAAATAAAAGATGGCAATTTTGGTCCTTATGATTATTTTGGAATATTTACAGTTTCAGCCCTCAACTTTTGGAATTCTACAAAATTGGTCCTTGTCATAACTATTACCAAACGGACCTTGTTATTAGTCCTAAGTCCAAAACCAATACCAAACCCAAAACAAACAAACCCACTTAACACCAATAGCCCCCCAAGCCCAACATTCCAGGCCTACTCCGAATTTTAATATAAACCCGGTCAAAATCAGTCAACCCCCAACACCCCGTACCACTGTTCACCATCCCCACCATCTCCCCCACTTCCCTGGTTTCCCTCACCATTGTCTCCCCCCTCCTCTCCAAACTCCACAAAACCCTCACCAATTCCTCACCAACACTCCCCCTCCATTAAATGCACCTTTCCTTATTTAATACTTCACCAAATCCACCCAATTGCCAAATCCCCAATTTCCCGCCAAAACTTAATCAAACGGCTGGGAGCTTTTGAAGCCAATCCAAGGGTCCACAAGGAGTTGGAAAAGACAAAGGGACTCTACAGAGCTTATATAAGTCAAGAAATGGGGAGTTAGAATAGGCAGTTAGTGTAGTATAGTAATTGGCTTAGTTTAATTTCAATATAATGTAATTCTAAGTCTCAGTTGTATTTTTTAGTTTAAAAACATTGTAATCAGTCTTTTTAATGCAAGTTAACTCTTATTAAACCTTAATCTCAAGCTTTCCTGTTCTAAATTTAGATTTTGCAAAATTCTAGTGAAATATTGATTTCACTGAATTCTGAGTGAAAGTGGTGAATTGTTGTTTCATAAGCTAGCTTTAAGTCATTCTTTTAAGCTTAGGTCAATTAAACTAGCACTACTTCAAAATTTCAAAGAAAAAAAATAAGGAAGAAAAATCATTTGAAAAGTAAAAACATGGTTCATTAGTTTCATAAGCTTCAATAAGCTTTAATTTAGGATTCTACAGGTTTACATAAGCTCTGTATAGCTTATTGTAAGCTTGTTTGTGCTTATTCAGTGCCAATTTCCCACTCTTGAAAAAGTCAATAAGTCAACTGCTTATTGAAATAAGCTTGGAGTGCTATTTCTTTGCTGCTGATGGTACCTAGACCCTTAGACCTTTGCTCTGAGCTCAATGTGGGTTCAATTTACCCTGGTGTAAGCAGGAAGCAGTTGTGAGTCATCACCTCTTCTTTGCTTGATTCTTGTACTTCATTCATAGTATTGCTTAATCTCTTTGAGCTGTTATTGTGATTGCTTTCTGTGAAATTTATTTGCATTCAGTCCTCTTAGCTTATATCATAGGTTAGAAGCAGTAAGGATTGTCTCAGTCACCAATTTCCTTTGAAAAATCACAAAAACAATTACAATAGGGGTGTTTGGTTTTAGCTCTTTTGCTGTGTTTTTGTTGTTTAATAGTGTAACATTTGGTTCATTTAAGTCATCTAGGTTCTTATAAGCTCAGTTTATCAATCATTTTGGTCATTACCCTAGGAATAGTCAAAATCATCATACTCTCATACTCACAGTCCACTGTGTGGGTTTTGAGTTCCACAAACCCTCATTTTAGCTTATAAATAATACCCCTAGCCCAATTTAGCTTCTATTCAGTTTAATATCACTTATATAATCATTAGTGATCCATAGAAGTTCAATAAAGTCAACTTTCCATGTTTATCAAAAAAAGTCAATTTTTAATATTGTGCAGAAAGTCAGATTTTGAGAGAATATTTGTGAATTTTGAGTTGAGATTCAAGCTTTAATCTTTTTACATGTTGAAGTCTATCACTTAGACTCTAGAATCCCACAGTTGCTTTAATTTTGTAATTTTTTCTTGGAGCTTATTTGTGGGCTTAAAGAGGGTTGCAGGGCAAGCATGTGCCCTGCACCACAGACCTGACCAAACAGACCCTTTTTCTTAGCTCATAACTTACTTACTAGTGGGTCCCATTGTGTGAAAGTTGGCTCATTGGGGAGCCAATAAGCCAGGCTTCAAGGCCCTTAGCTTATTTTCATACTCCTAACTTATTTCATAGGGCTGCTTGCCTTTTTCTTTTTGTCCCTTCACACTCAAACACTGAGTGATCAGTGTTGACCACCCAAGTTCATGCCCTCCCCTAGTGCTTATTAGTGGGACTTAGGGGCTGACCTTGGGCTTTTTAGAAAGCCCTTCTTGGTGGCTTCTGAGATCAGGTTTTACTTTGGGCTTCCTAATCCCCTAGTGGACCCCACTGACCTCTCAAGTTGCTTCATTTAGCTTGTGTAACCTGTGTGTTATTTGGAAGTGCTTATTCAAGTTATTAGCTTATTCTGTCCATTTACTTGCTTGTTTTTGCTTATTCCTAGTATACCTAACCTAGTTACAGCTTCTTTGATCCTTTGTTTCTTCTGATTGGCCTTGTGCAAGCTTATTCAAACACCAATAAGTCCTAATAAGCTATTATGCTTATCTGTTAAGCATTTTGAACCTCATTAGCTTATTTATAAGCTTCTGGGCAAACTTCCTTTTTTAAAGTTGTTTGTTTTTAGTATTTACACAGTTTTGTAAAAAGAAAAACCAGAAAAAACAAAATTTTCAATAAGTGATAGCTTCTATTTAAGAAGCTTAAGATTATTAGCTTATTTTCATGCTTTTTCCTTAAGCACTTTGTGATTTTAGATTTTTCTTAGGTTCCTTATATCTTAAAATCATTTCTGTAATTTTTTTATATTTTTCTCTTTTCATTTAGTATTTTTAATAATTAATATTAGTTTTTATTAATTAATAATTAGTTAATAATTAATAATAATTATTTAAATAGTCTTAAAAATATATTTTCTGTTTTAAAATTAGTTTTTATTTTAGATTTTTCTAAGTTTTAATTTTATTTTTCTAGGCTTATTTGACATTTTCTTATTATTTTGTGTATTTTTAAATAGTTATAAATAATAATTAATTAATAGTAATTATTTAAAAAGTAGGAAAAATATATTTTAAGTTTGAAAATTAGTTTTATAATATTTTAGATTTTTCCAAATTTATTTTTCATATTTTTAGTGTGATTCCATAATTAGTTATAATTTAGGTTATTTTAAATAATTAAAATTAAATAGGAAAATAGTATTTAATTAGTAATAATTATATAAATATTGTAAAAATTTGTTTTGTTTTTCTAAAAATTTTCTTTATCTTTTAGTTTGTAAAAAAGTCATTTTCACCCCCTGTGGGTTTTCAGATTTCAGTTTTTACTTTTTATTTTGTACGTTCGCGTTATTTAAAACGTGAACGTACCCGTTTTAAGTTTTAAACGTTTCTGGTTTTTCCTGATTTCAAGTATTGTTCATATAGCTTATTTAAGCTATTCTTTTGTAGATTCCTTAGTTAAATCAATCTCAAAACCTTTTCCTGTCCAAATTCACCCGATCACAGAGCCGTTTATTAACCATCATACCTCGTCGGGACATAACGACCCGGGGAAACCCTTTATTACCCGGAAGCATTGGTCTAGGCTTTTTGACTTTGTTGACCATTCTTTGGTCAATATAAGTTGACGGTTTAGCATCAATCACATGGGTGTTTGTTCCTTTGTGAATCAATTTTATTTCTTCCCCTTTTTTCTGATGACTATCGTGATATAGATTGGTATTGGGTTCCTGTTTTTGAATCGATTTAATGTTTTGTTGAAAAAAAAAACAAAACTTTGATCCTAACTTTGGTTCTATTGTTCTCGGTAAAACATTTTGCACCGCAATTCGAAGGTGCCTTTTCTTAGTTGCCGGTAATTTGTTTACGAGGCGACTAGGAATTAGGTATCTTCCGAATCACAATAATATGAAAGGTATTGATTTATTTGTGGTTCGAAAAAAATGAATACCGAGACTTGGGGATTTCCTTCTTCGATTCAAAGCAAAAATAGAACCCTTGGTATATGATGATTTGGTTAGTGAGTTCAAACCGCTCTGATACCAATTGTTGGCCTCAACGTTGGATCTATGGTCTAACGTAGTCACAATATACCAATTATACGATATAAACAATGAAATAACTTTTGTATCAATTGAAATAATAATCTGTCATCAAATGTATAGTTACATATTCTAAAGTATTTATAAGAAATGAAAAGGTTCAACTAAGGGTTGTGTTGGTTCGATTAGAACCAACAGATATGTCTGTTAGTTGTTTAACTGCTATTTGGCAGTTATATCTTCGAGTTGACTTTTTTGTGGTTGACTTTGACTTTGGGTTTGACTTTAGTTATGGGTAGATTGAGATTAACCCAATAAACAATAATAGCCTTTGCACAATTCTCAGCCTGTTCGACTCATTTGATTATTTTATTTGACCCGTAGGCTATAAAACATAATCTGTTTATAAGTAATGGATCAAAATTGCCACCTCCATATATTTTGTTAGCACATACGTCTATTAATTCAAGACAAAATTACAGGAAATAGAAGCATATGGTGACATCGTTGTCTATACAGTAAATTTTAGGCCCTTAAAGGCTACTCTATCGAGCCTTCCTGATAGAGTTTTCATGAAACTCGTAGCGTCTGCAAAGACTGACCAAGTGGTCGGGTTACACATGTGTGGTGAAGAATCAGCGGAAGTTGTTCAGGTTGCTATATCTCTTTCTGTCATTCTAGGTTTTTCTTGATTGAATGATCTAATTTGTGTTACAATATAGGGATTTCGGTGGCTATTAAAGCTGGCTTGACTAAGGATCAGTTTGACTCGACCATCGGTATCCACCCTACGTCGGTAGAGGAATTTGTCACCATGAGGACACCCACTATACAAGGAAAATTCGAAATTTGTCATATGGAGTATAGCTCTGATTCTTCTCTTTTATATTGCTATTGTCAAGCAATTATTGCTCTAATATTTGTACACCTAACCCGATGTGCATTCTCAAATTAAATATATCTAAAAATCTCAAACTAGGAGGTGTTTAGTTGTGGAGTCTAATCTAACCGGATGCCCATTCTCAAGTCTGTTATGAAGGATTCATATTATTGTTATCCTCAATTTTGCAGCATCACATTTCATTGCCATTTTTATCTTTGTGCTTATAGATTTAACATTGTTGAACAAACATTTAGGGAAAGACAGATTCCAAGGCCAAAGCTGCAACATGATTTTAGCAAGAGATTACTCAAGTAATTGCTTATAAGGTAAGAGACAGTTATATGCTTCTCGAACATGAAAAAATCTCATCCGTTTCTATTGAAATTAGCCATATTTTTATAAAGAGCATTTGATAACTTTTTTTTATTAGAAATTTGATATTTCATCTGTAAGTAGGTATTTGGTTTGGCACAAGATACTACAAGCAAGCCCAAGCAAGGATGTTTCATGGTGACATGAAGATTTGAGCACAACGGAGTTGCCTTGAACTGATGATCCTACTCTTAGACATGTTGATGGAAGAAGCGTTAAGTGAAGCAACAATTGTTTACAATGTTTCTACATTTTGTGTCTCATCTTAGACTCATTCATTGATAAAAAAAAATCTAATATTGTAGGTCAACTTTGTAGTCAACGCACATATCTCGTTCTTTTGTATGTATCTGGTTGTTTTGCCGAGTTAAGTAAATGAAATGATGCTAGTTTTACATGAGGTTCTAGTAGTCTGCATGTTAAATACCGAGACTGATACGCTTGGGCTCCAGCCCAAGGCTCATTTAGCTATTAGGGTTTTACCTTGTCTTATAAATACTCTTTCTATTATTTTAGTTTATCATTCAATCAAGTTTTAAAATCAATAATTCTCTAGTTCTTCTCTTCTATTTCTTAAGGAGTTCGCACACGCTAAAAGTGGTGCTTTATCCTGATACAACCCCTAACCGGGTCGTATCAATTGGCGCTTTCATTGAGAGCTCTTGTTGAGAAGGTTTTGATTAGGGTTCAAAAAAAAGTTACTGTTCACGACACTATTCATGGTACCGTTCATCGTTAACTATTCACGGCTACTGCTCACGAAGTACTGTTCATCAGATTTTTTTTTTTTTTTTTTTTTTTTTTTTTTTTTTTTTTTTTTTTCTGTTTTTCAAGATACTATTCATGGCAACGGGCAGCAGCGATCGGGACGCACTATCTAAGCTCTTGCAAATGAGTACCGTGGCTGAATATCATAGTGAGTTTAAGGTACTTATAAATCGAGTAACGGGGATCTCTGAAAACTTACTTAAATCGATTTATATCTCGGGACTTAAATCGCTTCTACAATGTGCAATATTAAGGTTAGCGCCTATATCTTTAGGAGAAGCTTGTTCCGTAGCCCGTATAATGGAGGCTCGTTTTTGAGATAATTGTAGGGAAAAAGCTGAACATTGAAGTGAAAATAGATATCGTTCTATCATGGCCAAGTGAAGAAGTTCCATATGTGATTAAAGAGTCTTTAGATGCTAATATTGGTGTTGTTGAGGTTAGTAGCGTGATAAACGATGGTTTTGATATTGGTGAGAGTAATGTGGAAAGCAGGGAAGTTCATAGTGAGTTTAGCGAATTTTCAAAACATAAAGAAAGTTTGGAAGATGTTGTTGTGGGTGGTGGTGAAGCGTGTAGGGTTGACGAAGATGAGTCGAATATAGTGATATCACTACTTAAGGATGGAGGTGGTATATTTGATGATAGTATAGATGAAATAAATTTGGTTTTAATCAAGTAGTTTGTGATTAAGATGTTGGAGGGTAAGGATGTTTCCGGCAAGAGTTTGGTTGTTTGTTTGAAGTGTGTATATTGCGAGAAGAGTCGTGGGGCAGTAAAAGATGGAAGACGGGTGTTGTGTTATGTCCGGTGGAAGAAGAAAACAATGGAGGCTGCAATTCAAAGAATATCATGGTATCCCGGAATTAAGAAAACTTTTGAAGACAACACCTTGAGGGCAAGGTGATTTTGAAGAAGTGAGGAATGATACGCTTGGGATCGAGCCCAAGGCTCATTTAGCTATTAGGGTTTTACCTTATCTTATAAATACTCTTTCTAATATTTTAGTTTATCATTCAATCAAGTTTTAAGATCAATAATTCTCTAGTTATTCTCTTCTATTTCTTAAGGAGCTCGCACACGCTAAAAGTGGTGCCTTATCCCGATACAACCCCTAATCGGGTCATATCAGAGACGTTGATTTGGTTATAGTACAAAAAGACTGTAAGCAGGATAGCAAATCGCGTCATTTTAGTAAAAATTTTAGGAGAACATAACAATCCTTTTGAAAACTGCAAAGATTGGTTCATACACATATATTCACCAACTCATTAAATGTCGCCCATGAGATAAACTTGCGAGCCTGCATGAAAGATTCCTAGGATACTGGAAGGCATTGTCCACAAGGTTTTCGTGCTAGTGTAGCAATGGGTAGATTTTTCTCCAAAGAGCATCTCATTAGAACACCTGATATGTGACAAGGTTCCTAATCAGTATGTGAGCAAGTATAAAAATGAAAAAAATAATATGTGAATAGCTATGTTGTATGATACCTAATCCTTGAAGGAATGTAATTACTGCTGAACAGATTTTAAAACCAATACCATTCAGTTGAAACTTGCAAAGAGATGATTCCATAGCAAAGAAAAATGTATATTTGTTCTTGTCAGAACTTATATGTCGACAAAAAGCCTGCAAGAATCAGATGTCTATTCTCGCATTATGGCCAAAACGTATTAAAAAAACAATTCTATGAACCAACTTTGTACGGAAAAATGAACATGCGGAAATGATTAGTAATTAGTTAAAATTAATCAACTTTAACAGAACTATTCATTTTCAGTGATAAGAACCGCTCTATACATAGCTTAAAATTATTAATAAGAAAAACAAATGTCCACATTTCTAAGACTGCTCCAAGTCATGAAGGTGAAGCAATGGCAAGGGAGCACTTCATGGCGGCATAGGGCTGGGAGGGTGCTGCTTCACGTCGGCAAGACCAGAAATAAGCTCACGAAAGGTGAGCTGGTCACTACATAAGGAATCGTGTAAGTGGGCCCCCAAAACCAATATATCCATTGCATTAATTATAAAAATCAAAAAAACAATAATAAAAAAAAAATTCCACTACCCCATTTTCTACCTATATAATACCCCTAACTTCTACATTTTTAAACACTTCTCATTCTATATATTTTCATTCTTTCGCTATCACTTTACTTCTCAATTTATACCAAAATGTCTCAACAAAAGACTCCCAAAAACACAAGACGTCCACAACGAAACACTACCGAATAAATCCCCCGACACCCGAAGGAACATTTACTCTCGGAAATACTCCACCGTCATACCAACAAACCAACTTTCGACCACAATCATACCTTTATAACTAACCTTACCAAAACCAACCATACCGAAACCCATGCCCTCAACAAAACGTTTTTAGCCAGTTATCCCAACAAAACGCTTTTAGCCAATTCTCACAACAAAACATGTTCCCATTCGACAACCCTGACTATAGCTCACAAAACTATATGGTGGTTCGTCATCACAACCAAATATAAACCAACCTATGTCTCCCATTGGTCACTTTAGCCTTGACGAAATGTACTCACCTCAATTTTCGGAAACTATGGCTCCCATTTGTGAGGGGTCTACAGTCGAAGAACCACCCCCAGTTGTGACGAAGAAGGTGACAAGAAGACGCCAGAAGAAGGAGGTTCGAAATGTCGATGAAGTAATAAGTGCTACTCCATGGTTGTTGAAGAAGAAACTGCATTGTGTAAACCTTGGGTCGAATATCCGAAGATAGCGCTATCGGTAATGCGAGAAAGGAAGCTTGATTTTGGAATGCGGTTTTAGAGCGCATGCATATAGATTACCCTATAACCTAACGTCGGACCTACGATATGGTAAACGGGAAATGGAAGACGGTGCATCCAAAAGTTGTTGAATTTTATGGTGTGTACGGTAACATCAATCGGATGAGTGGAGCCGGAGACGGGGATTTCCTCAAAGCGGCACTTTTGGAATATGAAGTTGAATATGGAACTCAATTTACGTTTGTGCATTGATTGGGAGGTTTTAATGGAGTGTTCGAAATGGAAAGAGGTGGTACTTCCAAACTTTGAAGTGGCGAAACATGAAAAGAGCAAGAGACATAAGTCGTCGGGCTTTAGTTCAGGATTCAACACGTCGGCATCTGTGCCGGGTGGTTTTTATTTGAACACAAAACCGGAGACGACGAGGAAGAGGATTTGCAGGAAGTTCGACGTCCGATGGGCAGGGACAGAGCAAAAGCGCTGAAGAAGAAAGGGGCGGTGTTATTGGCAAGTGTAGGATTTGTGAATGAGGAAGCGTTGGCTAGGTTGATGGTCAGCAAATATACAACTACCACTGAGCCGTACAATGCCAAAAATTTATCAAACATTGAAGCATTTTTGGAGATCAAATGAAATGAGAATGAACTGAGGCGAGAAGACTTAAGACTCCGAGCGATGGAGCAATGTCAAAGAGACGAAGATTTCTATTTTCAGCCATTGCATAACTTGACTCCAGAAGAACGCGAAGAAGTCGAGTTGCAAAGGAAGGTGATAACGGCGAGGTGGAATTTTCCATTTTAGTTTACGTTTTTTATTATCTATGTAACGTTTATATTTTTAATCTCGTACGTTTACGTTTTTAATTTATGTAATGTTTTTATGAATTAAATGAATAAAAAGTTTTAGTCTTTAATAAATAAATAAAATGTGTTGAGAGGTGAATTGGTGTGAGATGGATGGGAGTGAAAAGTGAGAGAGTGGGAAAGGAGAAAGGGTTTAAAACTTAATTGTGGTACAAGCATTCCGCACATCAAGTTTTTGGCGCTGCTGCCGAGAAATAGTCTAGGTTTCGATTTCTATCTCGTTTAACTCTACCCACTAGATTTCTATCAAGTGAGATTTTTCTTTTTTCCTTTATAGCTTTCCTTAGTCTATTTTTTCTTCAATCAAACAATAATTATTGTGTCTACAATTACTTAGCCATTGCTCGTCTTTTTTTCTTTTCTTTTTTTTAGGGGGGGGGGGGGGTAAGGGTTTATACCCGGTGAAAATATTAAAAAAGAATAAAGGTTCCATACAAAAAAGGATGGTGATGAGCCACCCTAAACTCAAAACAATATGCTTTGCACATACACAAAATATAACAGCCAACGCCTAAGAAACGAAATAGAGGCTATAAAAGAATATAAACAATGACCGCACAACCTCTACAACGAACCAAGACTAGCCTATGTCAACTTGAACATCTTCAATCTTCCACGTTCTCTTCATTTGATCCACTCAAATACTCTTCTTGAACCGAATAGAAACCAACTTTAACCTAACCATATCAAGGATAGCCAAAAGTTCTTTATAGATCCAATTTTACCATATAACCCATCAAGCAATCTTAGTCACTCATTTTTTTTTTTTTTTTTTTTTTTTTTTTTTTTTTTTTTTTATCAAAATAAAAAAAAAAATAAACTTCCACCCTTTTATTAAAACTTAAATATCTCGCAAACCATAAATCGTCAAGCTACAAAAACATACCATCGCGACGAGAATTAAATTATCTTTCTATAGACATGCATTGTTATATACTTTCGACGAACTTTTTTTTTCAAATTTTCCGCCCAGAAAAATCATATATGATTTGTAAAAATCATATATGATTTGTAAAAATCATATATGATTTGTAAAAATCATATATGATTCGTTAAAATCAAATCATATATGATTCTTACGAATCATATATGATTTTTAAAAATCATATATGATTAAAAAATCATATATGATTAATCATATATGATTTTTAAAAATCATATATGATTCGTAAGAATCATATATGATTTGATTTTAACGAATCATATATGATTTTTACAAATCATATATGATTTTTCTGGGCGCTTTTTTTTAAATTCGTCAAAAAAAAGTTCGTCGAAAGTATATAACAATGTATATCTATAGAAAGATGATTTAATTCTCGCCGCGATGATATTTTTTTTTTAGCTTGACGATTTACCGTTTGCAAGATATTTTGTTTTTAAAAAAATGTGGAAAATAAAAATGGGTGGCTATGATTGGTTCATTGGTTCTATAGAAAATATGAGATCTATATTGATCTCATCTCATCAAGGATAACTTGTGCAACTCGATCAGGTTGTCTTCCACCCTTCCAGTGGATTCGGTCGTTGCACTCCTGCCACACGAAATAAGTAGAGGTAGACACGAGTAATCGACCAACAATTGTAGTTACCTTATTTTCTTTGGAGATTGGAAGTAACCATGCAACAATGTCACTCCATTTGGAGGATACACCCCTCATACCAGCTGCTTCCACCACGGACTTCCACACTTTAATTTAAAACGAACATTCAAAGAAGAGGTGCTCATGTGAATCTAGTTAGTTTTACATAGCGGGCAACGAAGTGAAGCTAAATCAGTATCATTCCCAACATGCCATTGCCTCGTCCTATCTTGGTAAGGAGCCTTTTCCTCATCACAAGCCAAAGATGAGTTGTGTGTCTTGGAATAGAGTACGTCGACCATACAAGATACGACCAATCTACTTACACATCACGCTCAGGCATAGCATGCCAAGCATGCTTTACAGAGAATTCATAGAACCCTCCATTATACTTCCAAACGAGAGAATCAGGTTGATCCGGTTTTAGATTTGGGACGTTAATTTGGCTCAAAGCAGGAAAATGATTATGCCACGTCTGAGGCCAGCTCCATGAACCGTCATTCACGATATCAACCACCTTTTCTCGTTTATTATACCCCGCATTACTAACCACCCTATGCGTCACATGATTCATCAAAGGACATAATTCATACCATGTGTCATACCACACTGAAGCTTTGCCTCCCTTACCTAGCTTACACCACACATGAGGCCGAACACTATTGTGGATTTGAAGAAGCTTGCGCCATCCCCAACTTACATTAGCTAATAATTGCACATCCCAAAAGTTGCAATGTTTCAATTTGTACGCATGTGTCCATTTAACCCACAAATATTCTTTGTATGGTATAATCTTCCAAATATGAGTAGACATCAAAGCAATGTTAAAAGGTTCAAGCTTTTGCACCCCTAGACCCCCTTCATACTTTGGAAAACACACATCATCCCAAGCGACTTTAACCTTCCCGCGTTTCATATCTCCTTGGAACCTTGAAATTCCATTCATGAGCTGCTCAATATCATAAATAATACATGTTGGAAGGATAAACACCGATGCCTAGTACAAATGAATAGAAGACAAAACAAATTTCACGAGTTGCAGCCTTCCCGCCAAAGATAACAACTTGTTCTTCCAGTCACATATTCGTTTGCGAACACCCTCAATAAGGATTTTACAATCCTTATAAAGAAGCCTTGACGAAATAAGAGGAACACCCAAGTACTTTATAGGAAGAGATCCACGTTCGATGGCATAAGTTGCAATATAGAGGACTTAACGTGATCATGAACGTTACACATAAAGATAGTACTCTTCGGGATACTAGGTACTTGTTAAAATATGGATAAATATTAATATGTAAATGTCAAGTATCGAACCTGAGACCTCGGGATTGCACACGTTACAAATGAGTATTAAGAAAAAATAATAAATGTATTTATATATTTATTATTAGACACGAGGACTAACGATCGTTAGTACTTAACGGTAAAAAGGACTAACGACCGTTAGACGCAAATAAGGAAAGAGAGTTTTTTATGAAATTTGGTAACCCAAGAAGGGTCTAGAACCCTTCTCCTGGGTTGGATCGGCCGAATCAATTATATGAACTTAGATCAATCAAATTAATTCCCTAACCCTAACTTGTTCCCAAAGTTTCTTAAACACTATATAAACAAATCTTAGGGTCATTGTTTTTATATCTTTTGTACACACAATTATCTCTAACCTTTTCCTCTATCTTTTCCTTGCTAAAACCGATCGGCATACCCTTTTGGGTTGTGGATCGAATTTTTGTTCATAAAAAATTAATCCTTGTTTGTTACTAGCATAACCTTTATACGGTTTAATTCGTGTGTACAAGAACGAGGTAATAACTCACTATAGTTATTATCAAGGGATCGATAAACAAAAAGGTAAGGGGTTTATCATTGATCCAGTGTTACACTAATTCAAGATTTATTGAAGTGTAAACGGAACGTTCCTATTTATGTTTTTGTTAATAATTATGTGTTATACTTGATCCATCGCTTCCGCATACGTGTATACTTTGATTATGAGTTATTTAATTCTAACAGTGGCATCACGAGCCATGTATAACATGTAATTGATTACTTAAACATAATAAAAAAAGTATCTTTGATAGTTTTAGATACATGTTTTGGATCTAGGGTTTTTTTTTTCTTAAATTTTTTTTGAAACCCTAACCCTAATTTTGGGGGGGGGGTCAATTTTTTCCCATGAACCCTAATTAGGGTTTGTGGTTTAATTAATTAAATTGTAATTAATTAGAAACCCTAGGTCATTAACTAGTTGTTTGAACGTACTTGTGACCTAATTGCTAAGTGTTATGCTTTGATCCGTGACGAAACATGCATGTTAGTCATGGATTGTTTTTTGTTTTATTGTTTTGTCACATGTTTAGATATATCTAAAATTGGGGAAGACCCCATATTAATAAAATCAATTTATGTGCTATGTGGTGTGTATATTGACTTTGGCCTACGCAATTGACTCGTAAATGTATGTGGCTCCACTTCCTTTTGAAGGGAAGGCCTTAGTTGATTATATGCATATTGAAAACCTATAATTGATTTGATTAGGGTTTTTCTAATCAGGATTGCATGTGGCTACTTGTTTCATCTTATAATTGTTATGATTATTAGTTGTTTGATTTGTCTTTATCACTTGTTTATTGTTTTATTTTGTTAGACATGTTGTAAGCAATAAAGGGTAATTTTTATAAAGAAAATTAATTTGACTAATAATGGTGAAACTTTAAGTGATAAAGATCGATTCTTGCGGTGTCTTATGTGCCAATAGTGGTTCGCTTCGCATGGTAATTGTCTCCCCGACGAGACTAGCAAGATTCATACTTTAATACATGTTTTAAGATTTAATCCATAAACTTTTGTTCGATTGATGTTTTTGTACACATGGTTTTAAAAGTAAGTCCTATAAGACAAATTCATAGTGATGATAAGAAGGCTTGGAAAGAGCCTCAGAGTCTGCCTTGGTTATCACACTTATGAATGTGTCTTAGACGACTTTCTTTTATCTCCATTCTTGTACAATATCATCTTAAGGGTGATTTACCTCAATTCCACTTTTGTGGGCGATAATTGTATGTTCTTCTTTAATTGGTGAACCCGATACCTCAAGTAAAACTTTTTGTATTAATCTTAAGAATTGGTAATAAAAGGTTTTGAAAACTTATGTTATAAAGATGAGTACATGCATCTTTATACATGTTTTGATTGTCACATCAAACTAAATACCCTAAAATTTAAGTTACATGCCATCTATCTATAAGAAACACTTGAAGTTATAATTTAGTAAACGTGAGACCTAGGCTAAATTTTAATAACAAGGTAAAATTCTGTTAATGCGTGAGACCATAGATAGTAATTTTACATATTTCTAAGGTAGACGACTTAATTAAGTTGTGCGTGAGACCTAGGACTTAAGGCATGAGATGGGATGAAACATGCTTACATTGCAAATTGTTGAATCAATTTGATGTAAATCTCATAATGATCTAGGAATTGGAAAACTTGTTTGCCAATTATTGTTCGACAGATTACCATCTTATATACTTTCACCACTAGCAGATTAACTGATGTGGTGGAATCTATGTAAAGTTGGATCCTAGATTTTCAAGAAAATTAGTTGGTTATATGAATATAGCCTTGGGTATTATATTTTCTTGGAAATATTAATTATCGAAAATACTAATATTTGAACTTTTATATGTAGATATGGCTTAACCCGATAACCCAACTGTGATTTCTGCTTTCAAGAGCCATCTTGAGAGGGAAAATTTGACTGGAAAGAATTTCAATGATTGGTTTAGATGCTCGGAATTGTCTTGAGGGTGACTGGTAAACTCAATTATTTGAATACTCCTTGCCCTGAGGAGCCTGCTGAAACTGAACCAGAATAGGTTAAGGCAACTTGGAGGCTTGAGCATACTAAGTACAATGAAATTGCATGCTTAATGCTTACTAGTATGGATGCTAAGTTACAAAAGAAGTTTGAGTACTACTTTCCATACGATATGCTCCAAGGTTTTCAGAAGTCTTATGAAAAGACTCCTGCAGTTGAATTGTATGAGTCTCTTGACAAACTACACAACTGCAGACATGGTGATGGTAAACCAGTTGAAGATTATGTGAATGAGATGAAAGACTACTTCGATCAACTTCACATAATCGGATTTGGTTACCGTGAGAATGTACAAGTGAACTTGATCAACAGGTCCCTTAACAAGGACTTTACTGGTTTTGTTCAGAACTTCAACATGCATTGCTCGAGGAAGACAGTCTCAGAATTACTCGCATTGCTTGTTGATTATGAGAAAGGTCTACCAGCCAAGGGCAAGGCTCCTACCCCGCAAGTGTTGGCGATTCATGGGGGGAGAATCCGAAAGAAATCGCATGTGAAAAATGGCAAAGGGAAAGGTGATAAAGGCAAGCATGTCATGGCCTATCAACCACACCCCAAGGTGAATCAACATCAGCCTTAGCAGAACAAGGTTAATCCTCCAAACAAGAAGGATCAGGCTTGTCATCACTGTCATGAAAAAGGTCATTGAAAGAGGAACTGTCCATTGTACATTCATGATTTGCGACAGAAGAAATCAAAGAATGAGTCTGGTGCCCCCAGTACTTCAGGTGAGTTCTTCATGATTGAATTATTTACTTTAACTCATAAAAATTCTTGGGTATATGATACGGGATGTGGTATTAATATTTGCAATACTATTCAGGGGTTTAGGGTTGAGAGGAAGCTGGCCTATGGACAACAATATATGCACGTTGGTAATGGAGCAAATGGAGCTGTTGAAGCTATAGGAGTTTTTGAATTAGTCTTGCCTTCGGGCTTAGTACTGTTTTTAAATAACTGTCATTATGCACCTTTAATTGTTAGGGGTCTAGTTTCTTTTTCATGTTTGTTGGATCTTGGTTTTAAACATTCTATTAATGGCAATGAAATTTTTATTTTTTATAATGATGTTTTTTATTTTAATGTTATTGTTGTGAATGGAATATTTGAAATTGACTTGAATGCGAATGTATCCAATAATCATAATAATAATTCAATGTATAGCATCATTAATAAGAGAATCAAGAAAGGTCTGGATTCATCATATCTTTGGCATTGTCGACTTGCTCACATAGGCAAGGCTCGCATGGAAAAGCTGTAACATGATGGGCTTTTAGAAAAGATCAATGATGAATCATTTGATAAGTGTGAATCTTGTATTGCTGGGAAGATGACAAAGAAACCTTTTAAGAATCGTATTGAAAGGGCTACTGATCTACTTGGTCTTATTCACATAGATGTGTGTGGACCACTTAGACATGTGTCAAGGAGGGGTGCTAGCTACTTCTTAACATTTACGGATGATTTCAGCCGTTATGTTTACATTTATTTACTTAAACATAAGCATCAAGTATTTGAAACATTCAAAATGTTTAAAGCAGAAGTAGAGTTGCAACTAGGAAAGAAGATTAAAGCTC
The DNA here is from genome assembly GCA_030686995.1 of Artemisia argyi. Taxonomy (NCBI): domain Eukaryota; kingdom Viridiplantae; phylum Streptophyta; class Magnoliopsida; order Asterales; family Asteraceae; genus Artemisia; species Artemisia argyi. The sequence continues at coordinate 176,817,654 of CM060682.1, forward strand.
TTCGATCCGATAGAGGTGGTGAATACCTGAGTCAAGAGTTCATAGATTACTTAGCAGAGAATGGGATTGTCCAGCATCTCACTTCTCCATATACTCCACAACAAAATGGTGTATCTGAGAGAAGGAATCATACATTGCAAGACATGATACGATCTATGTTTAATCTAACAACTCTTCCTTTTTCATTTTGGGATTATGCCTTAGAATCTGCGGTTCACATTTTGAATATGGTTCCAACAAAGAAGGTGGATAAGACACCATATGAGTTATGGACTGGAAAAGCTCCTAACTTGTCTTATCTAAAGGTCTGGGGTTGCGAGGCGTATGTTAAACGTGACTCAGCAGATAAACTCCAACAAAGATCTGTAAAGTGCATCTTCGTAGAATACCCAAAGGAAACAATGGGTTACTACTTTTATTACCCACCTAAAAACAAAGTTTTTGTTGCAAGGTATGGAGACTTCTTGGAGAAGGAACTCATATCTCAAGAATTCAGTGGGACAGAATATGATCTGGAAGACGATCATGAAGATGTATTACCTTCTAAAAACACTAGCCAACTTCCTGTAGAACCTGAAAGTTTAGGTCCTCCACCAGAAGTTGAAGTGGTTCCCATTCACAGATCTGTAAGAACTGTGAAAGCTCCTGAACGTCTATGTCTTAACGTAGAATGTGAGGAAACTATACTAGGGGATCTTGATGAACCTCCTAGCTATAGGGATGCCATGAATTGTCCTGAAAAGGAAAAATGGCGAGTTGCTATGAATGGGGAAATGCAATCCATGAAGAATAATGAAGACTGGATTGAAGTTGACCTTCCTCCCAATGCCAAGGTAGTTGGGAGTAAATGGCTCTTCAAAACAAAAACTGACATGGATGGCTATGTACACACCTATAAAGCTCGTTTGGTGGCTAAAGGCTATACCCAAACTTATGGTGTTGACTATGAGGAGACCTTTTCTCTTGTAGCTGACATTAGGGCTATTAGGATTCTCATAGCTATAGCTGCTTACTATGACTATGAGATTTGGCAGATGGATGTCAAATCCACCTTCTTAAATGGTCGTCTAGATGAAGATATCTATATGGCACAACCTGAGGGGTTTGTGAATCCAAAATTCCCAAATCGTGTATGCAAACTTCAAAAATCCATTAATGGATTGAAGCAAGCGTCACGACAATGGAATAAAATCAAAAGGTTTGGTTTTACTCAGAATCTTGATGAGCCATGTGTATTCCACAAAGCTAGTGGGAGTGATGTAATTTTCCTTATATTATATGTCGATGACATATTGATCATGGGAAAAGACATTCTAAGTTTGCAACAGGTTAAGGAATATCTTGGAAAGTGTTTTTCTATGAAAGATTTAGGGGAAGCTGCGTTCATTCTGGGAATCAAGATGTATAAAGATAGATCTCAGCGGTTAATTGGAATAAGCCAAAGTGCTTACATTGATAAAATATTGAAGAGATTCAATATGCAAAATTCCAAGAAGGGATATTTTCCATTGCAAGAACAACATGGCTTGAGTAGCAAAGTTTGTGCTTCAACACCTGCAAAGGTGCAACGCATGAAGAGAGTCCCTTATGCTTCGGTTGTGGGATCTATTATGTATGTGGTGAAAAGCACAAGGCCTGATGTGGCATTTGCTCAGAACTTAACCAGTCGATATCAGCAGAATCCAGGTGAAGCTCACTGGACTGCTGTTAAGAATATTCTTAAGTACCTTAGGGCTACTAAAGAGATGTTCTTAGTTTATGGGGGTAATCCAACTGCAGAACTTGATGTTACAGGTTACTGCGATGCATCCTGGAAGTGTGATAAAGATGATACGAAGTCTCATACGGGTTATGTCTTTTTCATTAACGGATGAGCTGTGAATTGGAGGAGTAAGAAGCAGAGTACACTAGTGATGTCTGCAACAGAAAGTGAGTACATAGCTGCTTCAGAAGCTGCAATGGAAGCCGTTTGGATTAGGAAGTTTGTTTCGGGGCTTGGGGTTATGCCATTGATTAAAAGACATATAAAAATGTATTGCGACAACTCAGTTGCAATTACATTAGCCAATGAACCTGGAATCATGAAAGGCACCAGACATTTCCCGACTAAATATCACTATGTTCGAGAACAAGTCGAGATAGGTTAAATCGAGTTACTAAAAGTTCACACAGATGATAACTTAGCAGATCCTTTTACGAAGCCTTTACCTGGCACTAAGCTTTACAAGTTTGCTGAAGGCATAGGACTTCGTTTAGCTGATAGTTTCATGCCCATTTGTGATTAGTGTTTGGATAAAGGATGTAATGTACAATTATTATTTTAATGGAATAAAATATTGTTTATGTTTATTTATCATTGTATTACTAATATATCCTGTTTTTGCATGTTTAAATCCATGAATAAATTATTATTCTAAATTGTCCGTTGTCGGTTAATGATATGGGAATATCATTAAACTAAGACAAATTTGAGTATTGGTTAGAATATACTTGAAAGTATATTGATGCGTAGTTATACCAATTTCACATGATATTCAATGAATTGAATATAGGACTTATCCTAACTATATGATCTCACATTTATGTGAATCATGTTTAAAGTTATCCTCAGACTTAAGATACCAGATAAGAGTCATGGATGTAGTGCATTTTTGTAAAGCAATCTACCGCTTACCGTAACTGGGAGTTATAAGGGTTGTTTTCAGAAGTGTTGCAAAGTTCATGGGTTATTCTTGTAGTCAAGAGAGAATTTGTTCCTTTGAATATGTTTTGAAGTTTAATACTGTTGGGCCCCTCGTAGGGTTGACAAAATGTTTGCGTGGCCACGCCCAAAGTCTATCTGGAATACGTTTAGATGTTTTGGTAATTTTGTTCAATCATTAAGAAACGAGAAACTGAAAGTTAGTAGAGAATGATTAATTTCATATCTTTATTAATGTAGTATTAGTAACAAAAGGATAATTATAATGATAAATCATTAAAGGTTTTTCCAGGAAACCTAGCTCGAGTTGTACTAGGGGCATTGGCGTGTTGCTAGACGCTAACCAATGTCATTTTACTATTAATAGAAAATATGGATAAATATTAATATGTAAATGTCTAGTATCGAACCCGAGACCTCAGGATTGCACACGTTACAAATGAGTATTAAGGAAAAATAATAAATGTATTTATATATTTATTATTAGACACGAGGACTAACGACCGTTAGTACTTAACGGTAAAAGGGACTAACGACCGTTAGACGCAAATAAGGAAAGAGAGTTGTTTATGAAATTTGGTAACCCAAGTCTAGAACCCTTCTCTTGGGTTGGATCGGCCGAGCAAAGGGGGAGGGGGTTCCCTAACCCTAACTTGTTCCCAAAGTTTCTTAAACACTATATAAACAAATCTTAGGGTCATTGTTTTTATATCTTTTGTGCACACAATTATCCCTAACTTTTTCCTCTCTTTTTTCATTGTTAAAACCGATCGGCATACCCTCTTAGGGTTGTGGATCGAATTTTTGTTCATCAAAAATTAATCCTTGTGTTATTACGAGCATAACCTTGATACTGTTTAATTTGTGTGTACAAGAACGAGGTAATAACTCACTATAGTTATTATCAAGAGATCGATAAACAAAAAGGTAAAGGGTTTATCATTGATCCATTGTTACACTAATTCAAGATTTATTGAAGTGCAAACGGTACGTTCCTATTTATGTTTTTGTTAATAATTATGTGTTATACTTGATCCATCGCTTCCGCATACACCCCGAGCAAACATTAGAAGATCATCCGCAAAACAAATATTAACAATGTTGGGGTAAGGAGAGTGGTAAAAATCGATATAAATATTCTCTGCAATGCTTGAGACAAGATATTTTATGTGACGAGAAGACCGTTATCAGATATTTTTTGGTCACGATAACTTTTCTTCCACGCTTCCTAGAGAACTTTTACATCGATATCTCCCATCCCCCTTACCCAAATGTTAGTATATCCGTTACGTATCGTGCATATTCAAAATAGATCAATAATTTCTATGGTTAAGTGCTAGTTGGATTGTGCTTTTTACGCCAGGTTCTAGTGCATACTGATTCTGCTCTAAATAGTGGATAGGTTCTAGGAACAGCTTTGGTTCCTTTTCTGGTGTCCTCTGCCGGCTAGGCTCAAGTACTCCGTGTTAAAGTTTAACAATTAAATAGCACGTATTGCGGAAGCTAGGATCAAGTATAACACATAAATATTAACTAAAACATAAATAGTAAACGTACCCGATGCACTTCGAATAACCTTGATTCTAGTACAAATAGATCAATGATAAACCCCTTACCGTTTTGTTTATCGATCTCTTGATAATTACTAAAGTAAGTAATTACCTCGTTCGTGTACACACAAACTACCAACGAATAAAGGTTTGATGCAAGTAAACAAAACACTTAATTTTTGCTTTAACCAAAATCGACCCAATCCCTTAGGAGGGGGTTGAACCGATCGGCCAAGAAAGAAACAAGGAAAAGAAAACTTTAGGGTTTTGTGTGTGTACACAAAAGATGTGAAACCCTAACCCTTGGCCTTGTATATATACTAGAGTAAACTTGGAGGACAAGTTGGATGTGGGTTGGGCTTCCCCTCCCCTTGCTCGACCGGCCTAGTCAACCCTACGAGGGGCCCAGCAGTATAAAACTTCCAAACAAATCAGAAGGAATAAATTCTTTCTTGACTACAAGAATAACCCATGAACTTTGCAACACTTCTGAAAACAACCCTTATGACTCCCTGTTACGGTGAGCGGTAGATTGCTTCACAAAAATGTACTACATCCATGACACTTATCTGGTATCTCAAGTCTGAGGATAACTTTAAATATGATTCTCACATTAAATATTAAATCATATTATTGGGATAAGTCCAATATTCAATTCATTGAATATCATGTGAAATTGGTATGACTACGCATCAATATACTTTCAAGTATATCCTAAACCAATACTCAAATTTGTCTTAGTTTAATGATATTCCCATATCATTAATCGACAATGGACAATTTAGAATAATAACTTATTCATGGATCTTAAACATGCAAATATAAGATATATTATTAAGACAATGAATAAATAAACATAAAACATATTTTATTTCATTAAAATAATAATTGTACATTACATCCTTTATCCAAACACTAATCACAAATGGGCATGAAACTTTAAGCTAATCTAAGTCCTACACCTTCAGCATGCTTGTAAAGCTTGGTGCCAGGTAGAGGCTTTGTTAATTGATCTGCCAAGTTATCATCTGTATGGACTTTGAGCATTTCGATTTCACCTATTTCGACTTGTTCTCGAACATAGTGATGCTTAATCGGGAAATGTCTGGTGCCTTTCATGATTCCAGGCTCATTGGCAAATGTAATTGCAGCTGAGTTGTCACAATACATTTTAATAGGTCTTTGAATCGAAGGCATAACTCCTAGCCCTGAAACAAACTTCCTAATCCAAACAGCTTCCATTGCAGCTTCTGAAGCAGCTATATACTCACTTTCTGTAGCAGACATCGCTAGTACACTCTGCTTTCTGCTCCTCCAATCCACAGCTCCTCCATTAATGACAAAGACATAACCAGTTTGAGACTTCGTATCATCCTTATCACCTTTCCAAGAAGCATCGCAGTAACCTGTAACATCAAGTTCTGCTGATGGATTACCCCCATAAACCAAGAACATATCTTTAGTAGCCCTAAGGTACTTAAGAATATTCTTAACAGCAGTCCAGTGAGCTTCACCTGGATTCTGCTGATATCGATTGGTTAAATTCTGAGCAAACGCCACATCAGGTCTTGTACTTTTCACCGCATACATTATAGATCCCACAACCGAAGCATAAGGGACTCTCTTCATGCGTTGCACCTCTGCAGGTGTTGAAGCACAAACCTTGTTGCTCAAGCCATGTTGTTCTTGCATTGGCAAATATCCTTTCTTGGAATTTTGCATACTGAATCTCTTCAGTATTTTATCAATGTAAGAACTTTGGCTTAATCCAATTAATCGCTGAGATCTATCTCTATATATCTTGATTCCCAGAATAAATGCAGCTTCCCCTAAATCTTTCATAGAAAAACACTTTCCAAGATATGCCTTAACCTTTTGCAAACTTGGAATGTCGTTTCCCATGATCAATATGTCATCAACATATAATATAAGGAAAATTACATTATTCCCACTAACTTTGTGATATACACATGGCTCATCAAGATTTTGAGTGAATCCATACTTTTTAATTTCACTATCAAATCTCTTCTTCCATTTTCGTGATGCTTGCTTTAATCCATACATGGATCTTTTAAGCTTGCATACACGATTTGGGAATTCTGGATTTACATACCCCTCAGGCTGCACCATATAGATGTCTTCATCTAGGCGACCATTTAAGAAGGCGGTTTTTACATCCATTTGCCAAATCTCATAGTCATAGTAAGCGGCTATGGCTATAAGAATCCTAATTGCCCTTATGTCAGCTACAGGAGAAAAGGTCTCCTCATAGTCAACACCAAAGGTTTGAGTATAGCCTTTAGCTACCAAACGGGCCTTATAGGTGTGTACAACGCCATCCATGTCAGTCTTTTTCTTGTAGAGCCATTTACTCCCAACTAGTTTGGCACCCGGAGGTAGGTCTACTTCTTCCCAGACTTCATTGTCTTCCATGGATTGCATTTCCCCATCCATAGCAACTTTCCATTTAGCCTTTTCAGGACCATTCATGGCTGCTTTATAACTTGTAGGCTCATCAAGATCACCCAGTAAATTCTCATCACTCTCTACATTAAGACATAGACGAGTAGGAGCTTTTACTGGTCTTGTTGACCTACGAATGGGAATCACTTCAACTTCAGGTGGAGGACCTAAACTTTTAGGTTCTACCGGAAGTTGGTTAGTGTTTTCAGAAGGTGCTACATCTTCTTGACCGTCTTCCAGATCATATACTCTCCCACTGAATTCTTGAGATATGAGCTCCTTTTCAAGGAAGTCTCCATACCTTGCAACAAATACTTTGTTTTCAGGTGGGTAATAAAAGTAGTATCCCATAGTTTCCTTAGGGTATCCTACGAAGATGCACTTCACAGATCTTTGTTTGAGTATGTCTGCTGAGTCACGTTTAACATATGCCTCACAACCCCAGACCTTAAGATAAGACAAGTTAGGAGCTTTTCCAGTCCATAACTCATATGGTGTCTTATCAACCTTCTTTGTTGGAACCATATTTAGAATGCGAACTGCAGATTCTAAGGCATAATCCCAAAACGAAAAAGGAAGAGTTGTTAGATTATACATAGATCGTATCATGTCTTGCAATGTACGATTCCTTCTCTCTGATACACCATTTTGTTGTGGAGTATATGGAGAAGTAAGGTGCTGGACAATTCCCTCCTTTGCTAAATAATCTATGAACTCCTGACTCAGGTATTCACCACCTCTATCGGATCGAAGAGCTTTAATCTTCTTTCCAAGTTGCAACTCTACTTCTGCTTTAAACACTTTGAATGTTTCAAATACCTCATGTTTATGTTTAAGTAAATAAACATAACCATAACGGATGTAATCATCCGTAAATGTTAAGAAGTAGCTAGCACCTCTCCTTGACACATGTCTAAGTGGTCCACACACATCTGTGTGAATAAGACCAAGTAGATCATTAGCCCTTTCAATCCTATTCTTAAAGGGTTTCTTGGTCATCTTCCCAGCAATGCAAGATTCGCATTTATCATATGATTCATCATTGATCTTTTCTAAAAGCCCATCATGTTGCAGCTTTTTCATGCGATCTTTGCCAATGTGAGCAAGTCGACAATGCCAAAGATAAGATGAATCCAGACCTTTCTTGATTCTCTTATTGTTGATGCTATACATTGAATTATTTGTAACAAAAGCATTATCATTATTATTCATATATTTTAACGACACCATTCACAGCAATAGCATTAAAATAAAAAACATCATTTAAAGAAACTGAAATTCCATTGCTAGAAATAGTATGATGAAAACCAAGGTTTAACAAACATGAAAATGAAATTACACCTCTAACAATTGACGGTGCATAATGACAATTATTTAAAGATAGTACTAAGCCCGAAGGCAACACTAAATTAAAAACTCCTATAGCTTCAACTCCTGCATGCGCTCCGTTACCAACGTGCAAGAATTGTTGTCCATAGGCCAGCTTTCTCTCAACTCTAAACCCCTGCAAGGTATTGCAAATATGAATGCCACATCCCGTATCATATACCCATGAATTCAATTTAGGAGTAAGAGTGAATAATTCAATCATAAAGAACGCACCTGAAGTACTGGGGTTTCCAGCTTCATTACCATGCTTCTTCTGTCGCAAGTCATGAATGTAGAGAGGGCAATTGCGCTTCCAATGGCCCTTTTCATGACAGTGGTGACAAGCCTGATCCTTCTTGTTTGGAGGATTTGTCTTGTTCTGCTTAGGCTGATGCTGTTTCATATTGGGTTGTGGTTGATAGGCCATGACCTGCTTGCCTTTATCACCTTTACCTTTGCCTTTGTTCACATGCGATTTTTTCTGGATTCTCCCCCCATGAATTGCCAACACTTGTGGGGTAGGAGCCTTGACCTTGGCTGGTAGACTTTTCTCATAATCAATAAGCAATGCGAGTAATTCTGAGACTGTCTTCCCCGAGCAGTGCATGTTGTAATTCTGCACAAAACCAGCAAAATCCCTGTTAGGGGACCTGTTGATCAAGTGCACTTGCACATTGTCGGGGTAACCAAAACCAATTCTGTGAAGTTGATCAAACGAATCTTTCATCTCATCCACATAATCAGCTACTGGTTTACCATCACCATGCTTGCAGTTGTGTAGCTTGTCAAGTTCATCATACAATTCAACTGCAGGTGGTTTCTCATAAGGCTGCCTAAGCATCTCAAGCATAGCTTTAGGAGAAAAGTACTCATGCTTCTTTTGTAACTGAGCACTCATGCTAGTGAGCATTAAACAAGCAACCTCATTAAACTTAGCATTAGTCACCTTCCAAGCTGCCTTTGCTTCTGGTGTTGCAGTAGCAGCAGGTTCAACTGGGCATTCCTCGGTCAAGTAGTCTAGCTTTCCGGACGCCCTCAAGACAATTCTGAGCGAACGGTGCCAGTCATTGAAATTCTTTCCAGTCAGTTTGTCTCTCTCAAGATGACTCTTGAAAGCAGAAATCACAGTTTGGTTATCGGGTTGAGCCATATCTACAGATAAAGTTCAAATATTAGTATTTTCGATAATCAATATCTTCAAAAAAAATAAAATACCCAAGGCTATATTCATATAACCAACTAATTTTTTTGAAAATCTAGGATCCAACTTTACATAGATTCCACCACATCAGTTGATCTGCTAGTGGTGAAAGTATAAAAGTTGGTAATTTGTCGAACAATAATTGGCAAACAAGATTTCCAATTCCTAGATCATTATGGGATTTACATCAAATTGATTCATCAATTTGCCTTGTAAGCATGTTTCATCACATCTCATGCCTTAAGTTCTAGGTCTCACGCACAACTTAATTAAGTCGTCTACCTTAGAAACTGTAAAATTACAATTATGGTCTCACGCGTTAAAAGAATTTTACCTTGTTATAGTAATTTAGCCTAGGTCTCACGTTTACTAAATTAAAATTCCAAGTGTTCCTTATAGATAGATGGCACGTAACTTAAATTATTAAGGGTATTATTTTTGATATATCAATCAAAATATGTACAAAGATGCATGCACTCATCTTTATAGCATAAGTTTTCATAAAAACTTTTTATATCCAATTCGTGAAATTGATACACAAAGTTTTACTTGAGGTTTATTCCAAAATCCTAAGATGACTTTCTACAGTTATGATTTTAAAAGTAATTCGTTTAAGACATATTCAAGATTGTGATAACCAAGGCAGACTCTAAGGCTCTTTTCTAAGCCTTCAAATCACGGTTATGAATATCATCTTAAAGGACTTAATTTTAAAAGCATATTTGTACAAAACACCAATCAAGCAAAAGTTTATGGATTCAATCTCAAAATTATGTAATAAAGTATGAATTTTGCTAGTCTCGCCTGGGAGCTAATTACCGTGCGAATCGGACCACGAGCGGCACTTAAGACTTTGCAAGATTCTTACTTTATCACATAGGGTTTCACCATTATTAGTCCGTATTATTTTCTTTATAAAAACAACCCTTTTATTGCTTACAACAAGTCAAACTAAAACAATAAAACAAGTATCAAAGAAAATCAAAACAACCAATAATAAATAAGTGAAACAATTAGCCACATGCAATCCGTATTAGAAAAGATCCTAATAAAATCAATTCTAGGTATAATAATGCATGTAATCAACTAAGGCATTCTCCTCTTAATGGAAGAGAGTCACATACATTGACGAATCAATTGCGTAGGCCAAAGCTAATAAACACACCACATAGCATATATAAATCGATTTTTAATATGTGTTGGAGTCTTCCCCAATTTAAGATCTATCTTAAACATGTGATAAAAAAAGATCCATGACTAACATGCATGTAAGTCACGGATTAAAACCTAACAATTAGCACATAGGTCACAAGATACGTTCAATTAACCAGTTAAAGACCTAGGGTTTCTAATGATTACAAATAATCCAAGAAAACCACAAAACCCTAATTAGGGTTTCATGAAAAAATCGACCCCCCGCCCAAATTAGGGTTAGGGTTTCGAATTTAATTAAAAAAAATAAGGAAAACCCTAGATCAAAACATGTATCTAAAACAATTAAAGATCCGATTTTTATTACGTTTTAGTAATCAATTACATGTTATACATGGCTCGTGATGCCACTGTTAAAGTTTAACAATTAAATAGCACGTATTGCGGAAGCTAGGATCAAGTATAACACATAAATATTAACTAAAACATAAATAGTAAACGTACCCGATGCACTTCAAATAACCTTGATTCTTGTACAAATAGATCAATGATAAACCCCTTACCATTTTGTTTATCGAACTTTTGATAATTACTAAAGTAAGTAATTACCTCGTTCTTGTACACACAAACTATCAACGAATAAAGGTTTGATGCAAGTAAACAAAACACTTAATTTTTGCTTTAACCAAAATCGACCCAATCCCTTAGGAGGGGGGTTGAACCGATCGGCCAAGAAAGAAACAAGGAAAAGAAAACTTTAGGGTTTTGTGTGTGTGCACAAAAGATGTGAAACCCTAACCCTTGGCCTTGTATATATACTAGAGTAAACTTGGAGGACAAGTTGGATGTGGGTTGGGCTTCCCCTCCCCTTGCTCGACCGGCCTAGGCACCCCCAAGGGGTGTTCTAGATCCTTCTTGACTCCTTGTTACACTCTAGTCCTTATCTTTCGTTACTAACGATAGTTAGTCCATACGGTTAATAACTAACGACCATTTAGTCCATTAAATGTTTATAAATATATATATATATATACGATACATTTAACATATATATATTTATTATACATTATTCTTGTTTGTAATGTGTGCAATCCCGAGGTCTCGGGTTCGATACTAGACATTTACATATTAATGTTTATACATATTAATGTTTATACGTAACATTTAACACTCCGTAATTTTATCCTTACTGTCATGTTTTGTGAAATTTCTTAGATCGCTAACTCCAATGTAACATAGTTACTTTTACGTTCTTTGGAGCTATAAGCTTCATAAACATGGCTCGAAATAAACCACTTGCTTTGTAAACTGTTTGAGTTTTGTATCCTAAGGATCCAGTGAGAAGAAAACTTATAATGAGAAGGATGAGAAATAACTATAACCACATATTTGAGACGCGTCGACTTGAATTAGATGTATCTCTATTCATTTAGATGCATCCTAATTAGTTTCAAAAGTAATTTTGAAGTGAAAACGATGCAAAGTAGTATTTGCAACAAATTTGACCCATAGAAGACGAAAAATACATAGGATTTTCATAACTTGCTAAAATGTATCTAATATATGTATATGCATCTAATTTTTAGCTAGAAAATATATTAAGGTGTATCTAAAAGATTAGGGATGCATCTAACTCAAGTCGATGCATCTCTAATATATAGTTATAGTCATTTCTCATCCTTCTCATTTTAAAAGTTCTTCTCATCTGATCCTAAGTCTCCAAAAAGAGTCTTTAAGTTTCAAACAAGGTATACATCCGGTTTAAACTGTTATTGTAAATGGTTTAAACTGTTATTGCGTTTTACATGGTTTAGCATTACTTATGGTTGTTGTTTTTTATTTCTAATACATTTTATTGTTAAGAGTCTAATTGTTTTCGATATTTCTACATAAAGTGAGCAGACGAATGACCTATACGGAGTCAGATTTGATCCATCTGACTTTGTGCTCTTGGAATATCTAACAATCGATTGTTCTTGCACAAAACTGTAGAGCTCTAAAAATCGTCTTGGTTAGCATAGCAATCTAATTTTTTCTTTTGGCACATGCTTTTATAATTTCCTTTTGCACTTTGGCAAAAAAAAACTAAATGTTATTGTTCTTAATTTCTTAGGTGCGGGAAAAGATGGAAACAATTTCCGTCTCTTTTGCAAGCCCAGCAGCACAAACGCTGGCAATTTATGATTATTCCGGATATAGCAAAAGAAATAAGATCCTTGGTTTCTTCAGTAATACTGGTCAAAGTTATGGGATGGTTTGATGTTTGATGGTTTGCGAGATACAAAGATGGCTAAATCTTTGGTGAAAGACAAAAGGGTTTGACGGTTTCATCGAGACATATTGATGGTTTCATGTTGTTGAAGATTCATTCTCATCTTCTTTAGTAAGGGCTAGGCTACCATGTTTCATAATCAATACTTATGTAAAACGATAATAGTAATGTAACAATTATGTAAAAATTTTATATGTTAATCAATATTTATGTAAAATGTTAATCAGATAAAATCGGTGTTTGGTTCTTCAAAGTTATAATTTTCGTATCTATATATATGAACCACAATACGTAGCAAATCTGATAAAAAAATAAATTGTACTTAAATTAGCTCCGCCGCAACCGGTGGCAGCCTAATTTCTGTTTAGTACTATTTGAGCATTACTATTCATTGCACTAAAATAGTGCACATGTTTAGTGCTTACATTTGAGAGGGTTTTTTTTTTTTTTTTTTTTTTTTTTTTTTTTCTTCACATTTTTGCACTACTTTAGTGTAAGGAAGTACAATTAGTGCTTACTTTAAAGATGCTCGAATTGATGGAACGTAACTCTAGTGAAACCTCTTCAACGATTTTCTGTATGAACTTAGCTTCATGCCTATATGTTAAAGAAAGATTCATTCAGCTTGTGATAATCTCCGAACATATTTTAAATCTATAATAGTGACATAAATCATATATGAAGTAAATGGTGATATAATTGTATATGATATGTAATAAATAGTGAATGAGAGAAATATAATACCACTCACATTTAAACTTGTTAACATCACTTGGTACTTTGGTAGTGTTATAAAAAGTTGATTAACATCACTTGGTACTTTGGTAGTGTTATAAAAAGTTGATTAACATGACTTGGTTGTGTTATAAATGTAAATTCCATTGCAGAGTTTCTAAGAGTATGTACAAAACTACAAATGACTACTAACGCTTCCTTTTCTACCATTGCCCGGATTGTTTGACAAAATGTGACAAATGACAGACTGGTTTGTTAAGGAATGACCGAAGATTGACAAATGACACACAATAATTATACTCTAAAAACATTATAATTTGCATAGATATGATGAAGAAATTTACCCATTAGCAATGCTTTTCAGTTCCCAGCCAGCCAAATCAGATGCTTCTTTCAAAGCCTCTCTCCATTTTCTTGCAGCTTTTTCGTCTTTATGCTTTGCAAATGCATCTCCAACTGACCCAGTTTGTTTAAGAACTTCAGTGGGCTCCACATCATAGAACACGGGATAAGCGGTGTGCCCAAAACCCTTTCGGCATTCCATAATCTTAACAAGCTCTTCCAAGCACCAAGATGAATAAGCATAGTTCTTGGAGAATACAATGATGTAAAATTTGGAGTCCTCAATGGACTTAAAAAGCTCATCACTGATCATTTTTCCTTGCTTGATTTTTTCATCGTCCTTATAAGTTTCAATACCTTTTTGTGTAAGAGCAAAATAAAGATGATCAACAAAGTTCTTTCGAGTGTCTTCGCCTCTAAAGCTTAAGAAGACATCATACTTAAAGCTCTTTTGAATGGATGAAACTGCCATTGGATGAAAACAAAAAGTCACGTTTCCTCTTTTGGGGAATCGGTTTTATGTTATAAAGAGGTTTTGTGATGATGATGTCTGATAGAAACTCGTTCTTACTGTCGAAAACGCTTTTTCGTTCAAATATAATTTTCCGATCGGCTATAGTGGTGGTTGGATTGACTTTGGGGAGGAAGAAGAAGAAGAAAGAAAGACAAAGTTTTTTTGGGGAGTAGCATATTAATTATCATTTCCTTTCATTTATTTAGAGTAAATTGCAAACATCGTCCTTGTGGTTTGGCCAAATTGCACGTTTTGTCCTGGTGGTTCATTAAGTGCAAATATCGTCCTTATTTTGCACTGTTACATTCACTTTTGGTCCTCCATCGATGCAAAAATCGTCTTTGTGGTTTGCCAAATTTCACTGTTGAAGGACCGAAAGTGCACATAACAGCGCAAAATAAGGATGATCTTTGCACTTAATGAACCACAAGGATGAAACGTGCAATTTAGCCAAACCACAAGGATGATTTTTGCAATTTACTCATTTATTTATTTAGAAACCAATGAATTGTAAGGGTAGATATTACTTGTTTTTTTAACTTTTATGCTATGATTGTAAAAAGTTCAACTATACCATTTATAAAAACGAACATGGTTTCTTCGTCATGTTGATTTTGTTTACAGTTTGACTGTTTGAGCATTTAGTTACGTAGCACATAACTGGTATGTAGTTTGGTTTTCGAAACCGTTTTTTCGCTTGAATATTTAATGCTTAGTACATAACGAGTTTAGTAACCCGCGCGTTGCGGCGGGTTTTTTAAATAGTAGTTTGGTGTTATGCGTTGGTTGTAAAAAAAAGAGAAAAATAGTTTATATATTTTTTTAAGTAGTTATTGGGTGTCGGTTAAGTTTTGTTTGTGGTTGCAAATATTTAACGGTTTTGGGTTATGGTAATTGCGTTAAAAGCATTTTTTGAAAAAATGTTACAGATAACAGTCGTTAGTTAACAGCCGTTAAATAACTAACGACCGTTAATACTAAAAAAAAAAAAAAAAAAAAAAAAAAAAAAAAAAAAAAAAAAAATTTAGCAAGCACAGTACTTGCTACAGTAACCTCTTGGGGTTTAGTATATATATAATTGAAACATCATTTATTTATTTATTTATTTAAACGGCAAGTTAATACAATACTATTGGTTAGCGAGTCCGAAATTTGACGCATCAGATTGGCCAGAGCCCAACACTGATTCTTACCTAAAAGAAAAACCAGTAAGGTTCGAATTTGAGACATCATGAAAACAACCTCCCTCAAAAATCCTTAGGAGATCTCATGTGGCTAACTGAGCTAAGCTCAGTTGGTTAATTGAAACACCATGTGGCTTTGCATATTTATTTCATGTAAACGTTAGTTTTCGTTTTTCATTTTTTTTTCTTTTTTTTGTATTATTATTATTATATACTTGTCCAAGTTTTTTTTTAGGTTGATACGCGAATTTTCTTTGGAGGTCAAAGTGTAAACGTAGTGTGTTTTTTGTTTACAACATTTGAGTAATATTTTTTTGGATTTTTGAATGTTGTGTAATATTTTTTGAAAGACAATTTGTCATATACTAAAATATTACTATAAAACACATAGACGTTTCCCCGCCGTACCCCTTTCTTAAATTTTATGATATTAATGTTTCCCGGTACCCGTCCCAGTCCCAATTTCCGTGCACGTGCAACTTAGATGCCAATACACATGTTTTTTGTTTCTTAAATTTCATATTAATCAAGGTTGCAAAAATCGTGAATCGGTAGCCAGGCGGTCGACCCTCTGTAGCTTGTAATTGGTTTAGGCGGGATTAATCGGTTATTAATCGGATTGGCATTTTCGACAAGTTTTCTGTATTTTCGGCAAGTTATAGGTATTTTCGGCAAATTTTAGGTATTACTGGCAAGATTTTTCTTAAAAAAACATCTTGAAATAGATATAAACAACAAGTATTGAACAATTTTACAGCAAGTTTTGGGTAATTCTAGCAAGTTTTGAAGGTTTCGGACAAGCTTAGCCACCGTTGACCGTTATTGCTTGTCGTTGACTGAGTTGTTTGACTGATTTACACAAAGGAAAGGTTGGTGGCCTTGCAGCACCTAATCGACCTTGTAGGCCTTGTTTAACATTGATATTAATGATGGTTTTGAAAATCATATTTTTTTTCAGCTATCATTACGTAAATTTTTATGTCAATAACTTTTCAAATCATATAACATATGCTACAAACAATCGTTAAAGAATAGTCGGTAAAGCATAAAGTAGTTTGGCGGTTTAATTGTTTGTTTTGCATACTTCTCACATGTTATGTTTGCCACAGGACGCAAGCCGAATACAAAGGTACTTGAAGCTACAATTTTTTTATATCGACTATATAATGGCACTTAGTAGAATATCTCAGATAATAACACAAAAAACTTAGTATATGACAATCATAAAATAGGTAAACACATATGCAAAAACAAAGGAACATCTATAACATATAAAAGATTAACATAAAATTAAATAAGAACGCACCATTAGTGATTCTAGCAAAACAAGAATCAATTAATAATCTTGAACATGTGATGAACCCTAATTAGGTTTATATGGATCAATGATTAACCCCTTACCGTTTTGTTAATCGATCCCTTGATAATTACTATAGTGAGTAATTACCTCGTTCTTGTACACACGAATTAAACCGTATCAAGTTTATGAGTAAAAACACAAGACTAATTTTGTTTCAATAAAATTCGACTAACAACCCTAAGGGGTGTTGATCGAACGGTTTAGGAGCAAGGAAAAGAAGAAAAATACTTTAGGGTTTAGTGTGTGCAAGAGATTAGCCAAAACCTTTAAACCTTGATGTGTTTATAGGGTAAGGATCCAGTGAGAAGAAAACTTAAAATGAGAAGAATGAGAAATAATTATAACCGCACATTTGAGATGCATTGACTTGATTTAAATGCATCTCTATTCATTTAGATGCATCCCAATTAGTTTCGAAAGTGATTTTGAAGTGAAAACGATGCAAAGTAGTACTAAAAACAAATTTGACCCGCAGAGGACGAAAAATGTATAGGATTCGTCTAACTTGATGAAATGCATCTAATATATGTATATGCATCTAATTTTTTGCTAGAAAATATATTATGGTGCATCTAAAATACTAGGGATGTATCTAATTCAAGTCGATGCATCTCAAATATGTAGTTATAATTATTTCTCATCCTTCTCATTTTAAGTTTTCTTCTCAATTAATCCTTAGTCTGTGTTTATATACTAATTGTAATCTTGGTGGACAAGTTACCTTCTTGTCATCCAATTACAATCTAGTCCTTATTCTTTGCCCGTTAGTCAATTCCGTTAAGTACTAACGACCGATAGTCTATTCTTGTGATTAAATAATAAATATATATACGTAACAATTAATATATATATATATATATATATATATATATATATATATATATATATATATATATATAGGATCAAATAAGAAGAATAATTAAAATAGGAATGATAAGAAGTAAACCACAACCACACATTTCAGATGCACCTACAAAAGTGGATACATCTTCCTTCAAAATTTCCCTCCTAATTTGAAATTTGTGGCTAGAATTACTACTTACCCTTCTTATTTTAATTATTCTTCTTACTTGATCCCTATATATATATATATATATATATATATATATATATATATATATATATATATATATATATATATATATATATATATATATATATATATTAATTGTTTATTTCTTAATACTCATTCGTAACATGTACAATCCCGAGATCTCGAGTTCGATTCTAGACATACGTTTATTAATATATATCCATAAACTCCAACAGGTCGATGAATATTCTCGCACTTCGGTTCCATCTATTTGGGCAGTTGGAGACGTTACTGATAGAATGAATCTCACTCATGTTGCTTTGATGGAGGGAAGGGCATTAGCCAAAACCCTTTTTGCAAATGAACCTACAAAACCAGATTTTAGTTATTTTCTTCTTATAAATTAAAGTAACTACTTAATGTTTAGAATTGCGAGACTCATTGTTTCCTTCCTGTTTTTATGTAGTGCTATTCCGTCTGCAGTATTCTCCCAACCACCAATAGGACAAGTTGGTCTTAGTGAGCAACAGCTGACAGTCATGCTTGCAATTACTATAATCTTTTTTAGAGATGGCAAGATAAGTGGGTTGGGTGGGTTGGTCAAAATGGGTCTTGGCTGAAACCAGTCCTCTGTTGGTCTGGGTTAAAGAGGTGGGTCGAACTGGGTTGACCGACCAACACTTTTTCGTCCATAATAATTATTTTTTTAACAGTTAAAGAGTTGTCATGAGTACAAAAACAATATTATTTTATTAATCTTTTAATCTATAAATGATAATTTTACAGGTTTAAGGCATAAACAATATACTTTGCACAATTTTCAGCCCGTTCAACTCATTTGATTATTTTATTTTGACTCGTAGGCTATAAAACATGATCTGTTTATAAATAATTGAATCGAAATTGCCACCTCCGTATATTTTGTTAGCACATACGTCTATTAATTCAAGACAAACTTATAGGCAATAGAAGCATGAGGTGCGATCCCTTACAAAGGGGAGTTAATTTAAAAAGGCTAAAAAGAGTTTATAGCCATCCGATCAGTCAACTGTTTGACCAAGACTTATCAAACGGTCCATATTTAAAAGGGAAAAAAATGCTACCAACCAGTTACAAGGATACAAAAGTAATTTTACACACACAATCGTCTTCTCTCTCTTCCCTCCAAACGCTTCTCTAGTCTCACATTCATTTCTTCACACACACAACCGTCAAATTCCGATCAAAAATTGGGGGAAAATTAGGGTTTCAATTTCCGATCATCTGTCATTGATTTACGCTCGAAAAAGATGAATCAAACTGGTAATTTTAGATTAATTTCATTTTTAGGGTTAATTTATGTTTTATTTTTATTTTATTATTATTATTATTATTATTATTATTATTATTATTATTATTATTATTATTATTATTATTATTATTATTATTTTAATTTTAGTTTGTACATGCATAAAAATTAGGATTTTTTTATCAGTTTATTTTTTTACTTTAATAATATAATTTTAATTTTTTTTTTAGAATCTGGAAGCAGTAAGAGTCCAACCTTGGGAGAAAGGAGATCAAAACGATTCCAAGACCGACCAGCTTTTAAAGGTATATTTGATTCATCAGTGGTTTAATTAGAGATTCAGCAGTTACTTGTTAGAATAGATTAGAATAAGGTTCAGAAGTGATTGTTTGTTAACGTGATTTAATTCGAGGTTGCGGATTCGTTAGAATAGATTAGAATAAGGTTCAGCAGTGATTGTTTGTTATCGTGGTTTAATTCGAGGTTGCGGATTCGTTAGAATAACTTGTTAGAATATATTAGAATGAGGTTCATCAGTGAATGTTTGTTATGGTGGTTTAATTCGAGGTTGCGGATTCGTTAGAATAATTTGTTAAAATAGATTAGAATGAGGTTCATCAGTGAATGCTTGTTATGGTGGTTTAATTAGAGGTTGTGGATTCGTTAGAATAACTTGTTAGAATAGATTAGAATGAGGTTCATCAGTGAATGCTAGTTATCGTGGTTTAATTAGATGTTGCGGATTCATTAGAATAACTTGTTAGAACGGATTAAAATGAGGTTCATCAGTGATTGCTTGTTATGATGGTTTAATTAGAGGTTGCGGATTCATTAGAATAACTTGTTAGAATGGATTAAAATGAGGTTCATTAGTAATTGCTAGTTATCGTGGTTTAATTAGAGGTTGTGGATTCATTAGAATAACTTGTTAAAATAGATTAAAATGAGGTTCATCAGTGATTACTTGTTATGGTAGTTTAATTAGAGGTTGCGGGTTCGTTAAAATAACTTGTTAGAATAGATTAGAATAAGGTTCATCAATCAATCCTTGTTATAGTGGCTAAAATGAGGTTCATCAATCAATCCTTGTTTCATGAGGCTCAGCGTTGGTGTCTGTTTCAGCTTATGTAGCTTGCATTATGGCTTACTTTGAAAATCCTCGATTTATAAACAAATACAACATTATATCAGTTGTTTTAAGTTTTTAGATTTAAAAAGAGTTTATATGTATTTTGCATTAAGAGAATACTTATCAGTTGGTGTTTTTTTATTGAATAGGAAAGAAGCCTATGATTTTAACAGCATGTTCTCCAAGTGATGACGACTTTGTTGAAGATGCATTTACGGATAAAAGAGCTAAGGGTTCATCAAAAGCTGATGAACCGGTTTCTAAAAAAATAAAAAAACATGCAGTTTCATCAAAACCTTCAGTTTCATCGAACCCTTCCAAACCTTCAGGTTCATCGAAACCTTCCAAACCTGTTCTCTCTGAAGACCTTAAACCTCGACTAAATCTTCATCAGAATCTCCAACCTAACAAAAAGAAATTTCCAATGGTTAAAATAAAAAATTTTCCTGGCCCATTATGTCAAGTTATTTAGGATTTAACAACGGACCAAAAACAGGCAATTAAAAGTTTGGGTTTTGGATCGTTGTTGGAGTTTGAATTAAATGTAATGCCAAGACGTTTAGGGCATTGGTTGCTAGAGAGGTTTACGGTAAATCAGGAAATCTAACTGTATTTGGTGAAACTATAACCATAACCCCTGAGCTAGTTCACCGCACTTTCGGATTCCCAATGGGCCCGTTTACAGTTGATGTACGTGACGTTTTGAAGGAAAGATCAAATGAAAGTTACATACAATGGAAAAAACAATTCAATGCTAGTGGTTCTAGATTGTATGTTACAAAACATTTGATGCCTGTAATTAAGAAACAAATTAAGAAAAATGATAGTGGAAATCTATTTAAGATGAACATCATAGCATTGTTTTGTACAATTTTGTCCTATGTGGTATCAATGGGTATTCTGAATATAGGAGTCATACCATCTCTTACCGATTTCGATAATGTGAAACAAATGTACTGGTGCGAATATGTGCTGCATTATATGAAGTCCCAAAGGTTAAGTTGGAAACCGGGAAAGTACTTCTATGGCCCAATCTTGCTATTGGAGGTAATTACTATCTACTTTATCGTTTATGCATATTAAATTTTGTCATGTGTTTTTGGTTCATCAGTTACATTTTTTTTTAATCTAACATTAACTTTAAAATGCAGGTGATATTTGCCAACTCACTTCTGAAGAAACCAAAAATTCTAGCATTTAAATACTGGAAAACAGAATTGTTGGAAGAATTGGAAAAGATGATGTTTGGCAAAATTAGAAAAGGAAGAGTTCCAAAAGCTGCCAAAACGGAAGACCAAGAAGAAGAGACTGATGATGAAGAGAATAATCTTGATGAAGAGAATACTGGAGCAGAGAATAATGACGATGAAGAGAATAATGATGATTATGATGACGGTGAAGAAGAGAATGATAATAACCGTGAAGAAGAGACAGATGATGACGAGAATGCTGGAGCACAAAATGATGATGAAGATGATGCAGAGAATGTTGATGACAGTGAAGAACAAAAAAATGATGATGATCAACCCTCAACAAAAATAAAGTGGACAAGACCGCTTGTTAGGGAAAACCGGGGGACTCCTAAAAAGCAGGGTTTACAGATGATTATAGGTATTATTTTATTAAATGTTCATCAGATGTATTTTGGAATCATTAGTTATTAACATGTGATTGGAATGAGTTTATTATATTCAGATCATTATGGAGAAGAAATAGAGGAAGAGACAACTGAAGATCAGATACAGCCAGTGATCGAAGAAGATGAAGATAACATGCTGATAAAAAATCCGATAAAGAAGAAACGAAGAACAACTGAAGGTAAACAAAAATGATAATCTGATGAACCTTATATTATATTAATGTTTTAAACATTTACCTAAAACAAGTTATATCTAAACATTCTATATGATGAACCTGTTATTACTTATAAAAACTTATGAAAAATGCGGAAAACATGTAGGATTTACAGATGACTGTAGGTATGATTTTGTTAAATGTTCATCAGATGTATTTTTTACATGTGTTATGTGTTTTTTGGACGATTGAATCTTTACACCTTGTTTCTAAATTCAGAAACTGATGGACAAGAAAAAAATGTAGAGCCAACATATGATGCCTATGATGCGAATATACAGCCAGTGATCGAAGAAGAAGCAGGGGAGAAAAATGATCAACAAGGTATGTATCGAGACATTCTTATTGATGAACCTGTTGGCAAAAAGAAGTAGTTATCTAAAATAGATTATAAAATACACTTATAAATTACCTTTTAAAATTCCAGTATATATTCTTTCATGTTATAACTTATGAAAAATGGTTGATAACATGTAGGAAAAAAATATAAAAGGAAAAAGAGTTCACTATCTCCTGAAAACCGATATTGGATGAACATATTCAAAAACCGTGTCAGAAACAAAATGAGAAGAACATCAAATTCTCCCAAGACAGATCACGTTGATGAGCAAGTGACTAACGATCTACATATAGATGATATTCAAGAGAATCAATGGGAAGATCCACAGCCAAACGGTAAAAATCTATTTTGTATATTTCAATGTTTGCATATTAGTTGAGATATATTTGAAGTTTGTATATTTGAATTTCTTATATATGGTTCATCAATTAACAGATGTTGATATACAAATGAATGAAACAAATGATGATATTCAAATGACCGGAACTGATGAAAACATTGAAATGGTTTATCAAATGACCGGAACCAATGAAACAAAAATGGCTGATCCAATGACTGGAACCGATCAAACAACTGAAAATGCAAATGATGAAGCATCAACCTCAACTGTTATGCTCTCCCAACAACAGTTATCAGCAACGATACTAGAATTTCAAGGAGAGTATTCCCAATTCAAATCCGCTGAGGTAAAAATCTTTAGTCTTACTAAAAGCAATAATAACTTTAAATAAGTTTAAATAGATTAACATCTGTTAGAATACATTAGAATGAGGTTCATCAATCATTTGGCCAGTGTTATGTATTGTTAGAATACATTAGAATGAGGTTCGTCAATTATCATTGTTAGAATTCATTAGAACGACTCTATACTTATTTGATTATATTAATGACAGGAATAACATAGATTAGCATCTGTTAGAATACATTAGAATGAGGTTCATCAATCATTTGGCGTGTGTTATGTATTGTTAGAATACACTAGAATGAGGCTCATCAATTATTATTGTTAGAATACATTAGAACGACTCTATACTTATTTGATTATATTAATGACAGGAATTCAGTCACTCTCTGAGAAACATGTTGTCCTTATTTCAAGAAATGAAAATTAATATTGATGACATGCTAAGGGCTGGATTGGAGATATACCCCCAAAATGAATCACTGTTGGAAGTACGGGACTGGATGAATAGATTGGTTAAGAGGACAACATTCGAGGCCTCACAAAGTGAAGATGAGAGCCCAATGCTGATGTTAACGATGGCTGATGATAAGGATGGCTCCGAGCCTAAGGAAACATATAAAGAAACTGATGAACCTCAACCGGACATACCGATAGAGTCGTTAACTCAAATGTTCTTGGATCCAGCGTTTATGAAAGAGGTTGAAATGATTGAACGTAAAAAACAGGTAATAAACTCAAAAAAAAATTTGTACCTTATTGATGAACTTATAATTGATTTCAAAATAACACCAGAATTGCCTAATGAACCTTTAGCTGAAAACAGATGCAAACACCAGAATTCCCAATATTCAATACAGAGCAATTTCAGAATAAGGATTTGGTTTTGTTTGAAGAGAAGAAAGACCCCGAGCAGATATTAGATGAGTTGCTCAAAAAGACACCTTTCTTGCATACATTGTCAGAATTATTGAGCGAGAAAATTGAAGGCAGTGTTTGGCAAAGAATTCAAGAGGAAGCTTTAAAAATGAATAAAACAAGAACAAAATGGAGAAAGTCTTCCCAACAAGATGAAGAACAACCAAAGATGATAACATCCATATCATTTGTTCCCCCATCACCAGAAGAAAAATTAAGAATGAATGAAACAGTAGATGAAGATTTTACAACGCCATTAAATTCTTTCAACACAATCGCTTAAAAGCTTAAAATACCCGAACAGATGAAGAAAAATAAAGAAGGTGAAGAAGGTTTAGAAGATTTAAAAGAAAAGAGAAAAGTCAAGCCTATTGAATCACTAAAATCTCCGTATGTACAAAGAGTTGTTGTAATGAAGAACAAAGTACAGGAGATGGAAAAAAGGGTGGCTGATACAATTTTCTCTGCAAGAGGAGATCTTGAGTAAGTAAATATGTATTAGGTTCATCAATTTAAAAAAATCATATTTCTTAATTAGTAGTATTATTTTTTTCTAATATATTATCTTAAAATGAAATTGTAGTGATGTGTTATTTCATTCATTCTTTGTTGATGGTTAAAGAATCCACTTTGAGAGCTTAAAAGAAGGATTTGAAATCAGTTCAAGAGTGATAGATATGTGGGCGTTTTTACTTAACTTGGCAGAAGAGAAAAGGAGCCCAGGATCATTGAGGAAGCTATATTGCCATACATCAGCTATTGTAAGTTACAAAAAAAATTATCAATTATGATTCAATAATTAAAATCAATTTACGTTTGCTTTGACTAATATTGATGAACCACAGACACAAAACATGGAGAACATGGCTCTAAACTCGAAGCAACTCAAAACAATGTTTAACGAAACCATGGCAAATCTTCTCTTTATGTCTACTGCTTATGAATCTATCAGAGATATTGACCTTGTAAGGACTTCTATTTAACTATGTTTAACAGATGCTTAGCAGATCCTTAACAATATGTTTAACTTATAGATAATTGTAAATTTTAAAACTATGTTTAACAGATGTTTGTTGAAGCTCATTGTTATTAATTTGTTATTACAGAGATATCTCTTTTTAAAGTACTTGAAAGAAAATGGGCATCTACATGTTGCAGCACTAAACAATTACATAATATGTAATGTGAATATGTCATGGCAAACCAAAAAAATTACACTGATTGTGGAATTTTCACTATGAGGCACATCGAAACCTACGTAGGAAACAAGATCTTTGATGCTGGGTTTGAAAAAGAAGGAAAAGAACAAGACAAATAGATAGAAGACTTGAGAAAGAAATACCTGGCAAAGATTCTGTTGTCCGACTCCAATTTGAACAAAAAATTAGTGGAGAGCGAGGTGCAAGAATATCAAAACTTAAGCCTGAAGGAAAAGAGAATGCTTCAAAACATATCAGCAAAGACTATTTCGGAACGTGCCAACGAATATTTCGATAGAGAAGCTAGTGCTCTTCTTCCAGTGAAGTGAAAACAATATGATATAACAGTTTATTTATGTTTAAAGAGTTTCCAGTAGTTATCTGATCTAATTGATGAATGTTTGGAATGTTTACTTGCTTGGTATACTTAAATAGTTTGAAGTAGTAACGGTTTTTGTTTGTTGGAATAGGCCAGTAATTTTTGATTTCCAGAATAATCTAATGTAATTGGTGAATGTTTTAGTATAAATATTAGTTTATTTAAGTTCATAACAAGTTATTTTTGTTGGTTGGTATTGTCAAGATATTTTAGGTTAACAGAACTATCAGTTTTATGTTAAATAAAATTGATGAACCTTAAAAATAAACTTTTATAAATTTGATGAACCTAAAAAAGAACTTTGTTCAATTTGATGAACCTGACTAGAACTTGATGAACATGAATAAAAAAAAGTACCTTTTTTTTAAGTAAAATATATAATTAAGAAAAAAAAAGAACTATCAACTTGATAAACCTGAAAAAATTTGATGAACTTGAAAATAACTTTTATAAGTAAATTTTGATAAACCTGAAAAAGAACTTTGTTTAATTTGATGAACCTGAAAAAAATGCTCATTATGCAAAAAAGAAAACTTTTATAAGTAAAATTTGATGAACATATCTTAAAAAATGATGAACCTGAAAAACTGATGAACCTAAACAAACTTCACATTTATTTATCTAACAGAAAAAACAAACTTACTTCACATTATGAAAAAAAAAGAAACTTTTATAAGTAAAATTTGATGAACATATCTTAAAAAATGTGAACTTTTATAAGAAAACTTTACATTATGAAAAACAAATAAACTTTTATAAATTTGATGAACCTGAAAAAGAACTTTATTCAATTTGATGAACCTGAATTAAAAAAAAAAAAAAAAAAAAAAAAAAAAAAAAAAAAAAAAAAAAACTCTTTTAAGTAAAATAGATAATTAAGAAAAGAAAAAAAAAAAAAAAAAAAAAAAAAAAAAAGAACTGTCAGCTTGATTAACCTGAAAAAATTTGATGAACTTGAAAATAACTTTTATAAGTAAAAAAAAAAAAAAAAAAAAAAATTATAACTAAAATTTGATGAACTTGAAAAAGAACTTTGTTTAATTTGATGAACCTGAAAAAATTGCTCATTATGAAAAAGAGAAAACTTTTATAAGTAAAATTTGATGAACATATCTTAAAAAATGATGAACTTGAAAAACTGATGAACCTAAAAACTGATGAACCTAAACAAACTGCACATTTATTTATCTCACAGAAAAATCAAACTTACTTCACATTTATTTATCTCAAGCAAAAAAAAAAAAAAAAAAGCATTCATCTCAACCAAACTTCACATTTATTTATCTAACAGAAAACTAAGTAACTGCACAAGCATTCTTCTCAACCAATCTCTCCTTCTTAGCAGCCAATACACCAGCATTCTTCTCAGCCAATTTCGCCTTCTTAGCATCCAATCTCGCCTTCTGCTTCATCTCCCTCATAGCAGCCTTATCACTAGCCTTATTAGCAACAATTTGAGCCTTGATGGCATTGCACTTCGCCTGATTATGATCGTTCATGCTACATTTGCAGAATCTACAGTTCTTCCTGCGCTTCCCACTTGGATTAATTGAACGCTCAATACTGCTCTTAATTCTTTTTCGTGAACCCTTAGTACTAACCTGTTTGTGGTCAAAAAACAAGACAATAACAATTGGATGATCAAAAAAGATGTTGAACAATTGGATGATCAAAACAGGATAACACATGACTATATTTGATGAACCTATGATAACAGATAACTATATTTGATGAACCAAAGATAACTGATGAACCAATCTTAAAAACATAAATAGATTAACATCTGATAAAAAATAAGTACTAACCTGCTTTGGAACATTCACAATAATCTCATTCGGTTGCGACACACCAAGAATAGAAGCAATCCTATCCCGTTTATTAGTCTTTGGAGGTATAGGAACATCAGCATCTGCCTTCGCCATTAACTGAACCTGATGATCTCTAAACTTTTGCAGTAGCTCGGGATCATTAGCATAACGATTCACACAATACTCAACTGATCTGAATATCTCACGCAAGATCATATCAGGACTGTCACTGGTGGCTTGAATGACTTATGGAGGTGGTAATGAATCTTTTGACCAACGCCTAAGCACGTACTTCTTGGGAAAGCTTTAACATTTGAAAACCGAATAACATAAAAGATATGACAACATAACAGTCCATATGACTCAAAAAGTTTGCACGTACACTAATAAAACTCTTCAGCTGGTTTACACAAAACCTGAAAAAAAGGTAGTACATACAGTGTCTGAGTACAAAAAACATGATAAAAAGCAATGATGAACCTCATTCTTATCTACAATGACTGATGAACCTCATTCCTATCTACAATGACTGATGAACCTATATATTATCTACAATGACTGATGAACCTGATGAACCTCATTATTATCTACAATGATTGATGAACCTCATTCTTATATACATACAGTGTCTTTGTAAAAAAAACATGATAAAAAGCAACGATGAACCTCATTCTTATCTACAATGACTGATGAACCTCATTCTTATCTACGATGACTGATGAACCTGATGAACCTCATTATTATCTACAATGACTGATGAAACTCATTCTTATTTAACTAAAAAATAATAATGAAACAAAACTGTATGTATAAAAAGATGTTACCTCATAAAAAAAACATCATACTGTGGTTTCCCTTTCACTATACGGTGTCGCCTAGAAATCTGCTCATCTTCGCCAGTATCTTTTATAACATATTTTTTTGCCATAATCAACATCCGAAACACTAACCGACATACATGAAATCACAGAAGCATAAATCTTAGTTTGAACATCAAAGAAAATGGACCGAGTGTATAATTCTGATGCCTCCTTCTCTATTTGAAGTTCTGTGTGCATATCTGGAATAGTATACCGATTGTCATGATCATTTTTACGTTTAGCAAAACTTTGAGAACCCACCACACTATCAAAATGATTATAAAACTCCCATAAAGTCAAATCAATACTCGTCAAGCCACCGTACGCATTATTTTCACTCTCAGACCTAGAAGAAGTACGCATCAAACCCGATATCAACTCATCCTTGTAATAGGCTGGAATCCATTTATGCCTCAAATCATACATATCAGAAATCCATTTGTGACTCTTCAAATCAAAATCAACTAATAATTTCTCCCACAAAGCTTCAAACTCTTCAGGCTTTATTCTATCAGTCCAAACAATATCTGATATTCTTCTTTTAAAAGTTTCATCTTTAGCTAGATCAGGACCAACCTACAAAATTCAAGATGAACCTTATTCTATAAAACTAACTGATGAACATTATTCTATAAATGATGAACATTATTCTATCAGTCCAAAACAATATCCCATAAAGTGATGAACATTATTCTATAAAAAAACTAACTGATGAACATTATTCTATAAATGATGAACATTATTCTATCAGTCCAAAACAATACACCATAAATGATGAACATTATACTGTAAAACTATCTGATGAACCTTCAAAATATAAGTAACTAATAAACAAAAATAATTAAAAAAAAAAAAACAAATTGATTAACATACCTTTGAAGTCAACTTCTGCATGATATGCCACATGCATAATCTATGACGAGATAACGGGAAAACTGTCTCTATAGTAACTTTCATTGATGCGTCTTGATCAGTAACAATAACCTTTGGTGCTCGCATAAAGGCTCTTTGAAAACATTGAAGCAACCAAATGTAAGATTCTTTAGTTTCCGACGACATCAAGGCAGCTCCAAATGTAACACAATTATTGTGATTGTCGATCCCAGTAAATGGTACAAAAACCATTTTGTACCTATCAAAAATAAATGATAAACATTATTATAAAACCGATGAACCATTATAATATAACTGATGAAACATTTAAATTCAATACCTTTCAATCACATCAATTTATAAAAATCAAATACATCAGCTTTATAATACTGATGAACTTATTAACACCATCTTTAAAAAATCTTGTTTAAAAAATACTGATGAACCATATCTTAAAATATTGATGAACCATTTAAATTCAACCGCATCAGCTTATAACAATCAAATACAGCAACTTTAAAAAAAATTAAATGTTTCTAGCATAAAATGTTTCCCCAGAAATGGTCGCTGGTGACTCTGCGTAGGCTTTGAAACTTATTGATAATCTCAAACACACATAAACTGCCAGAACAAGATGATGGGCAACGCGAATTAACTTTTATACCAATGACCATCATCTTGTTGCAGCAAAGTTTTTGTGTGTTTGAGCTTATCAATGAGTTTCAAAAGCTACTCACACTCACCCAACGACCACTCCGGGGAAACAATTCAAGCTAGAAACATGACCTATTACACTCATTTCATCAGTATTTAAAGATAAGAAAGAGATAAAGAGATAGGATATGTGGGGTAGAGGCAAAAATATAGGATAGTTGGGATGGAGGATTTTCTGATAAAGAGATAGGATATGTGGGGTAGAGAGATAAGAAAGGTGGATTTTCTGATAAATAGATAAGATAGGTGGGGTACAATCAAATAAAAATATCTATCTTATCTTAAAATACAGATGAACTTATTAATTAAAAGATGTTCATCAGTTGAAAAATAAAAAACATATATAAAATGAACTTACTTATTAGTCCTGAATATAGCATCAAATGACATAACATCTCCAAAAGCATAATAATTCCTTTTTGCGTACTCATCAGCCCAAAAAAGATTCGTCAACGCGTTATTCTCACCAGTTTGATACTAAAATGAAAAATTAGGAAGAAAATCCTTCTTGTTCAATAACATCTCAACTAACATCTGAGCATCATTCTTACCAATGAAATCAAGCACATCTCTCCTATAGTTTTTACAATCAACCGAACTAACCCCAACAAAATCGTAGTCCCCAAAAATCTGCCTAAGTAAATGGAAGCCCTTCACTAGACCAAGATTCACTTACGATGCTTGATATAGAAAAACTTGCTGAGTATAAGAAACATCACGAGACGAAACCAGAAAAACGCTATCTTCTTGACTAACTAGGCTATGTTTGTGACCCTCAACGAATTCATAACACCAATATCCTCTTCCTTCAACATACCTCACACGTAAAACAGCCTTACAATCAGTACGCTTAGATGGATGTTTCCTATGTTTTCTCTTTGATCCAATTTTCTTTGGGGCAGGATTTATACCTTCTTTACTACAAACAAAATATTGCAAATCAGGATTATTCTCCTTTTTCTTCATAGATTTATAATGTTGACCTAAACGAATCTCAAAACCAGCTCTTTTTGCATAATCTTTGTAATACTCATAAGCCTGCTCCAGAGAATGATACATCATACCATAAGCCGGCTTCTCACCATCAGGAATATCAGGAATCTATAACTTCTCACCCCCCCCCCCCCTCAGAAACAATACCAACAGAATATGGAACAAGTTCATAATCATCATCTGAAAAAAATATATACAATGAATGACTGATGAACCAAAAACACTTTATCACTGATGAACCTCATTATTATCTATTCTAACAATCAATAACTGATGAACCAAGACAAATAAAATTCATAACATTTTATCACTGATGAACCTCATTATTATCTATTCTAACAAGCAATCACTGATGAACCTCATTTTAATATATTCTAACAAGTTATTCTAGTGAATCCGCAACCTCTAATTAAACCACGATAACTAGCAATTACTGATGAGCCTCATTTTAATCTATTCTAACAAGTTATTCTAATGAATTCGCAACCTCTCATTAAACCACGATAACTAGCAATTACTTATGAACCTCATTTTAATCTATTCTAACAAGTTATTCTAATGAATCTGCAACCTCTAATTAAACCACGATAACTAGCAATTACTGATGAACCTCATTTTAATCCATTCTAACAAGTTATTCTAATGAATCCACAACCTCTAATTAAACAATCATAACAAGCGATCACTAATGAACCTCATTTTAATCCGTTCTAACCAGTTATTCTAATAAATCCGCAACATCTAATTAAACTACAGTAACTAGCAATTACTGATGAAGCTCATTCTAATATGTTCTAACAAGTTATTCTAATGAATCCGCAACCTCTAATTAATCCAGAATAACAAGGAATAACTAATGAACCTCATTCTAATATGTTCTAACAAGTTATTCTAATGAATCCACATCCTACTAAGCAAACCATGGAGGCATGATATCTTCAACAACTAATTGATGAATCTAATAAAACATAATTGACTGATGAATATATAACAAAAAATGAAATTACCTTGATTAAACACATGAGTATCACTCTGAGCCATCAGAATCTGATTTAACGATCAAAATCCCAAATTTGAACGGTTAAAACCCTAATTCTCTTCCAATAGACTGATTGAATACTCAAAACCCCCAATTCTCTTCCAATTAACCAATTGAATGATTAAAAAAAACCCTAATTCTATTACAATTAAGCAATCCGACGGCTAATTCGAAGCCGATATGAACAATACACGATTTGAAGAAATATTAACGATTCAAATAAAGGAATATGAATTGAGAACAAAAAAGCCCTAATTTTGCAAAAAATGAACAAATGAAAGAATAAAAAAATGTAAAATTGAATGAATGAATGAATTGAATCAAAATCATTGTGTAAATTCGTTTATATATGGCCGGAAAATTGAAAGAAATCAAAGAAGAAAGATCGGAAAAAGGAAAGAATATCATATAAGAGAAAGAGGGAAAGAGAGAAAAAAGCGGGAGGGGGTGAATTTACAATCATGTCCTTGAGGGAAAAAGGGGGGGGGGGGGGACACATGACATCACCAGAAATCTTTTTAGACTTTTTAAAATTAACACCCTTTGCAAGGGATCCGACTTCATAGAAGCATATGGTGACACCGACGCTATACAGCAAATTTTAGGCCCTTAAAGGCTACCCTATCTGGCCTTCCCGATAGAGTGTTTATGAAACTCATAGTGTCTGCAAATACTGACCAAGTGGTCAGGTTACACATGTGTGGTGAAGATTTAGCGGAAATTGTTTAGGTTGCTATATCATCTTTCTGTTATTGTAGGTTTTTCTTGATTGTATGATGTAATTTGTGTTACAATACAGGGATTTGCGGTTGCTATTAAAGCTGGCTTGACCAAGGCTCAGTTTGACTTGACTGTCGGTGTCCACCCTACGTCGGCAGAGGAATTTGTCACCATGAGGAAACCTACAAGAAAATTTCAAAATTCGTCATCTGGAGTATGGCTTTGATTCTTATCTTTTATTGCTATTATCAATTATTGCTCTAATATTTGTACACCTAACTGAATGTGCATTCTCAAATTAAATATATCTAAAAATCTACAAACTAGGAGGTGTTTAGTTGTGGAGTCTAATCTAATCAAGTTGGTTACGAAGTATTCAAATGATTGAATTATTGTTATCCTCAGTTTCTAGCATCACATTTCATTGCCGTTTATATTTCTGTGCTTATAGATTTACATTGTTGAACAACTATTCAGGGAAAGACAAATTCCGAGGCCAAAGCTGCAGCACGAGTTTAGCAAGAGCGTAGTCAAGTAATTGCTTCATAGTACTTGCTTATAAGGTAAGAAACAGTTATATGCTTCTCAAACAGGGAAAAATATCATCCGTTTCTGTTGAAATTAGCCATATTTTTATAAAGATCATTTGATAACTTTTTTTATTCGAAATTTGATATTTCATCTTTCAGTAGGTATTTGGTTTTGCACCAGATACTAGAAGCTGCCCAAGCGAGGATGTTTCATGGTGACGTGAAGATTTGAGCACAACGGAGTTGCCTTGAACTGATGATCCTACTCTGAGACATGTTGATGGAAAAAGCGTTGAGTGAAGCAGCAATTGTTCAAAATGTTTCTACACTTTGTGTCTCATCTTAGACTCACAGTTTTTCAGTAGAAAATGATTTTCTAAAGCATTTATCATTCGAAGTTTTGTAAATATCAGAGTTTTCAAAATGAGGTCCCAGTGGTTTTAAAATTTGTTAAATAGGTTTTCGAATGATGATAAAAATTTATAGCCTTTGTGAAAATTTCGTGCTCCTCCGTCCCATCCTTGCTCGTTATAGACCTGAGATAAACATGCTAAAAATCAACAAAAGTTGAGTGATATTCATAGGTTTAAGTTTAATAGTTGAACACAAGTTATAAGTGATAATTGCACCGGTATACAATTATAATTTAAAAATCAGTTGTTATTGCATTAAGCTCATGACACTCAGCCAATTAACAGATCTCATCATAAATGATGGATTATAGTAACAGGGGCCCTCGGGATAGGTCCTTGCCAGTAACCTATTAGATTTCAAATAAAGTGCGTTCGGTTGTTTTCTCAATGCCCAAACGGGGATTGTCAATCCCTAATAGATCTATCCACAATTATTTACGTTCACCTCTCTGGGTGACTAAGTGTGACAACCGGCAAATTAGGGAGCCATTTTGAAAACCCGCATTACGTTAAAGTTTGTTATAAATTTTTATTTGGAATTTTATTCGCAACGAGCTTGTAAGACCTATTTTATGGTTGATTATATTTAAAATCGTTATGGGATTTGAGATTTATTTAATGATTCGATATGGAAATATACGTGGTGATTTATTTTGAAATTCTCATTTGGTACTACGTTGACTCCGGCACTAGGATAACCTAACAGAATTTTATTTCTTGATTTTACGAGTTCGACAATATTTATTTATTTACGGAACTTTTCGCGAGATATTAAACGTTTTGAAACGGGTTTCGGATTTTGGTCCGTGTAATTTACACCCACTCATATTACCCATAATACTAATAATAGTATTATTATTATTATTATTATTAAAAATAAAATGTTTTTTTTATGAGTAAAGAATACAAAAATCGTCCTTGTGGTTACTTCCTCTCACAACACAAACACAATTCAGCACTCACCCTCACCAACTCTCTCTCTCCCTCTCTCTAAACCCTAGCCGCCGCACCCTATTGCCGGCCACCACCATCACACTGCCACCCTCATCACAAAACCAACACCACCATATTACTCCTCATCTCATCCTCTTTCTTTTGACATATAATACGCGCTCCAAAACATCCTTTAACACCACGAAATCTTTAAAGATCCGGTCGAGTTTTATTGTTTTCACTAGATCCGTAAGTTTGGAGGTTCAAGAAGGTGAGTAAGCTCGTTTTGGCACCTTGGGTGCCTCGATATGGTATTAAACCCGTGGGTACACGGAAGGTTTTTATGGGAATCGAATTATAATGGTTGGAAATCTATGTTTTTGATATTGAAAATGAGTTTGGTATCCGGGTAATGGTGATATCTTATTGGGTCGAGTGAACCATGAGTCTTGGACTCACGGCTTGATGTAGGTACGAGCCTATGGCTCGTTGTTTCTTGATGTTTGACCTCGGATTCTTGGATTTCATGTTTGTTTGCTATGGTGTTTGACTCGACTCGATTGAGTCATGTTGTTGGCCGAGTTGTTGTTGATGTCGCGGCCCAAGAGGGTCGTTTGGACAGTTTTGTGAGGCTCATTTGAGCTTATTTTGGAGACCGCTTGGTCTTAGTTGTCGAGTCTTAGTGACTCGTGTGTTATGCCGAGACTCAAGTGAGTCATAAGGCTCGGGTTTGGCTTGGTAAACCAACCCGGAATTAGTCTTTTTGATACTTTTATTTTCCTTGTTATGTTTCATGTTGGCTTGGTATTGTTGTGTCATTTTTGGTTTCGGCCGAATGCTTTTGATGGGTCGAGACCCTTTTGGGTCTCGACAATGGGTATAGTGTGATATTGAGGAGTTGTTGACGAATGGTAAAGTGGGGACCGATTGTGAGATGGTCACTTAGATTGACGGAGATAGGTTAGTCGGGTGCCGTAGTCGGACCCTATTGTTGTAGCACGTGTATTGGGATTGATTTGGACGGAGTTGGATTGCTTATTTATGACTTGCTTATATTATCTTTGGACTTGGACAATGAGCCGAGAGTGATGACTCGGACATGTGACCAATTCGTATGACTCGATAATTATTTATAATTAAAACGCGAATAATAAAACTCGTAATAATATTATTGGTAATATAAACGTTTATATAAATATATAGACGTGAATAACGTATATATAAATATATAAATGCGTATATTAATAATAACATGATCACGGGTAATATTATAACAATAACGCGACTAACTATATTATGTTACGAGAGTAGAGTAATATTATTGGAAGCGTTATTACGAATAAATATTTTAAATAACGAGGAATTCTCGACGTTAACTAAATATTAAAGGAAATAATATCTTTTATATAACGAGGAAAACTATCGAGTTATACGGAGTCGTGGTCACTTGAGTCCAAGTGGGTTATTTTTTGTGACTTTTGTGTTGTCACGGATATGTGACGATTAATATAAACATTTTTTATAACTAAATAACTTATTTAATCGACAGGTTAAACCGAGTTATTTGGATATATGAAATG
Organism: Artemisia argyi; assembly: GCA_030686995.1. Lineage (NCBI taxonomy): Eukaryota > Viridiplantae > Streptophyta > Magnoliopsida > Asterales > Asteraceae > Artemisia > Artemisia argyi. The sequence goes on from CM060682.1 coordinate 176,853,781, forward strand.
AGTATATTAATGGGCATCGTATCCCACGACGCCCATAGGTTGTGGTACATGTATTAGGATAATAAATTACTATATATATATATATATATATATATATATATATATATATATATATATATATATATATATATATATATATATATATATATCGTGGAATCTGGCCAATTTGACGATGTATATAAGGAATTTATTAGACTACGATATATACCATATAGTAATTTTTGTGCTATATGCTTTAGGTTGGGTATAATCTTGGAACAGTATATTACGTGAATAAATATGGGGATTATCAAATCGACGGATTTGATAAACTTCGATGATTTATTTAAATAATATATTGGGCTAATATTAGACCTATAGATTGTTTTATTATTCTTTTGTATGACTTCTTGGTTTGTTTGTGTCGACCCACCACCCGTATGGATACCAAACGTCAAACTCCAAACTAATACGAGAAATGGATTTTCGGAAAATAAACGGAATATGTTCGGGTTTGGGAATATTCGATTTTGAGAAAATGATTTCTGAACGAGTTGATATTGTTAGGTCGTGCCGAGTCCGTAGTTGCCGTCTTTTGAGTTACTATACGTCTTAATTCTACCGATTTCTTCTTGCTGATTTCTGGACTTGAGGTGAGTCACAGCCCCACTTTTTCTCTTGAACTATGTTTTCAATACTTGGGGTGAGAACCGTGCAAATTATTTGTGTGGACTATTATTGCTTTTATATTCTTTTCAAAACTTGCTATGCGTATTAAAACTAGGAAGAGCGAGGCCTAACCTAGAGTTAGGTAAGCTAAACAACGAGGCCTAGACTAGATCTAGGTAAGTTGTACATGTCGTATCCTTACGCATGTTGGGTATGTCGTATCCTTACGCATACATATTGATTTGATTGGATTTGATTATTTGGCTATAGTGTGCACCTATAGGATTATGTTGGAGCGGAGGGTATCCGCAGGTTTATTACGGAGGGTATCCGTGTATTTATGATGGAGCGGAGGGTATCCGCAGGCTGTAGTGAATCCCTAGTATAGCTAGCAAGCGTTTTGCGTATATGTCCACTATATTGAATTATGAATTTAAACCTATGATCTCACCAACGAAAGCTGACTTTTAACACGTTTTCTCAGGTAATTAAGTGATGATTTGGATGCACGGATTGGAAGGCTCGGCTAAGGCACCTGGTTTATGGATCTATTTTTCTAAAACTCTGATATTTAATTGTGGACCTACGTTTATTTATTTTGGGCCTGACTCTGAATGATGTTGGGATAAATGTAAACTTTAAAACCACGTTTTGGTTGTGTTTTTCTTATGTTTACTTTATCTCGTTCTGTTATGTCTTGTGTTGGATACCAATCCCCGTAACACCTCGAAAGCTTGTTGAGTCTTCCGTTGTACCAAATTTTGGGGGTGTTACACTAAGGCTCATGATATGAGGGGCTTTTGGCAAAAAGGGACTTAAGCAATAACGATATCAGGTAAAGCATACCAAGAAAAATACTTGTGTTCAGTTTGTAAAAACTAGCATGTATCCCCCTCGCAGGGTTTATAAAACATTTAAATAAGTAAAGGCGAGGCTATGAACTCACCTTAATGGTTTAGTGAATAAAAATATCGATACTCAGTTTTCAAAATGGGAACGGCTCCACACACGACCTAGATAATATATGGCAAGTTTTAGTGTTTGATAGTCTTAGTGTTTTAATCGTGGGTAGTTTTTGAATACGTGATTTGTTAATCTAACGTTAGTAAAACTTTTAGTTTTATAATATATTGTACGTTTAGTTTAGTTATATATATATATATATAAATATAACGTAACGTTTAATAATAATAATAGTAATAATAGTTTGAAATGAAACGTAACGTTTAATAATAATAATAGTAATAATAGTTTGAAATGAAACGTAACGTCGTGACGTGAAATCGTAAAAATGGAAAATAAAAATAAAATGTTAATTTTTTATATACGACCCTTGTCTTTTCCAAAAATTTACACTTTTTACTCTAACGGCGTTAGCGTTACACCGTTAGTCCAAAATAAAATATATTTACATTTTACGTCCAATACTTTATATTTCTTACACTTTTCACCCTAAAGTTTATAAAAATCAGTTTTTATCCTTAAGTTTACTAATTGACAGTTTTTACCGAAACTTTGGAAAGTTGACACTTTTAACCCGATTTTCATAGAATTTGCAAATTTAGTCCAAACTTCACTAATTTCAAAACTTAATGTTTTCATTTCTTAAATAGTTTCAAAACAGCTTATTTAACTTATTTTGACAGCTTATTAGTTCGAAAAAGCTTATTGATAGCTTATGGGCTTTTTAACGAAAAATGTAAGGCCCGTTAGTGTTTTTAGATCCAATTGGCCTACGAGGGTTTTGGGCTTTGTTTTGGGCTAAGGTTAGGACTATGAAAAAGTTACTAAACTGCTTATTGCCTTAGCTTATTTGATCGGCTTATTTTGAAATGATTGGGCCTTAAGGCCCAGTCGATACAAATAAATTTCTAAAACTAGTTTCCAAGTCGATTTGCTTTGTGATTTTTATAGGTTCAAAACACGATTTTTATTACCAAGTTTCTATACGAAAATGATTGTTTGTCATGAGGTCTATTAGTTTGTGAAATAAAATGGCATGCTCGTTAAGTAAATATTAAAGATATACGTGCGTTTTGGGCTAGCATGGGACGAGTTTTTAGAAGTAAAAGACTTAGAAAATTTTAAGAGTTTTTCAATACTTGTTGTGGTATGTTAGAAACGTATTCTAAAATAGTTTGTACGTAGCGTTTTAGTTTCAAAACTTTTCATAACTTGATTGTTAAGGTGTAAAATATATAGACGAACGTAAAATATATATATGTTGTTTATTTAGTTTTCGAATAAAGAGGTGCATGTGTTTGTGTCGCGTATAAAAATAATGCAAATGAATGTATAGCTAAAAAAATGAAATAAGTCGTTTAGGGACTTACGACACCAAAATGGTGGGGTAAATGAGACGTAGAGTCGAGAAGTGAGTGATATGAGTACGTAGTGTGTATGTTTGCTCGACCAAGATTCACAAACAATAACTTGTTCCTCCTAAACCCACATGATTCCTTCGAATTCCTACCCAAATGCTTCGACCCAAGCCTAGACTCACTACTTAGAAATATTTGGTAAGTTTTCGGTTTGCATGGAAATGAAATGAAAGTATGCATGCATGGGTTTATATATGGTACCTAGTGTATTCTAGTGTCTAAGATTTAATGAGATGGGATTGTTGCTTGTATCCAAAAGTCCAGTGTGTAAGAGTAAACAAGTTACTCAAGGTTTTTGGTTTCTTATGTGTCAACATCCTCAAAACTCAAAGAAAACGTGGACATTGAAACTTTGAAATGAACCCGTACTTGTGAAATACATTTTAAAAGGTTATTGTACTTTGCCTAGTGAATATAATATGAAGTTGAGTGAGTTTGAATCAAGGAAGTACTAGTTTGTCTTGAAAATGCATGTCGACTACAATTTTATTTGTAAACCGATTTGTAAATCGGTGTAGACTTGTGAGATTTTGATAACTTTGAAATATTTAGACATTAGTTTGTGTTTAGAAATGATTTTAGGACGTTATAGAAACAAACGTGGGTTAAAATGGTTGAGTTTTGGATTAGTTGAAATTTTAAGAAATCGTTTTTGGGACAAATGCTTTGCCTAGTAAAAACGTATCTAGACTCGATGTGAGAAACTAAAAATCGACACTCTAAGTGTTGGCCAGGGGAGGAACGAGTATGTGTAAAATATAGGGGTGTCGTGTGTAGGATTTGAACGTGCGAGGCTCGTTTCTTGCTTGTCTACTCGAATGGTTTGAAACCAAAATAAGGTAAATAGGCTAAATTGGTTTTGGGCTGTGAATAGTAACAGGCCGAGAAATGTGTTGGGCTTAGGGTGAGATTTAGGGTCCGGTTAGGTATATTTTAGGATTAGTAAAATATTAATTGTGATTAGTGATAAGTTTAGTAAATATTTAGTGAAACGTTTACGTGAGTCCGAGAGTGAATAGTGTTTTGTGAATAGTAAAACTTTTGAAAAACATCTCAATATCACTAACCGACTCCAAAAATGATGAATACTGTTTGGTGAATAGTAACCGATGAATAGTAAAATTGAAAAATGTCTCGAAAATGCAGGTTCGTAACGAATAAAAGAAAATTTTAATATTCTCGCGATTTTAGACTATAGTGGTACATGTGTGAGCATCGTTCCAAGCAAAAGGAATCAGGAATATCGTAGTGATTTTTAAGTAACATAGCATATTAAAATATATATAGAAAAGAAAAAAAAATTGTTATTGGTAAAAACGTTAATAATTTACGTAATGATATATTTGTCTTTGATTTACTTTTACTATTTATAGGGAAATTTACGGGAGTTTACATGGTAGATATCCGGTATCATAATTCTTGGTAAACTTTGGTCAACATACATCTCTCGTTCTTTTGTATTTATTTGGTTGTTTTGCCGAGTTAAGTATATGAAATGATGCAACTTTTACGCGAGGTTCTAGTAGTCTGCATGTTAAATACTAAGACGTTGATTTGGTTATAGTGTAAAAAGAACTGTGAGTAGGATAGCAAATCGGGTCATTTTAGTAAAATTGTTCTGGAGATTAGGATCCATAACAATCTTGTTGAACACTGCAAGACTGGTTCATACAGTCACACAGATATTCACCAACTCTCTGAATGTCTCCAATGAGATTAACTTGCGAGCCCGCAAGAATGATTCCTAGGATACTGGAAGGCATTGTCCACAAGGTTGTCGTGCTAGTGTAGCAATGGATAGATTTTTCTACGAAGGGCGTCTCATTCATTAGAACACCCGATATGTGACTAGGGTCCTAATCAGATGTGAGCAAGTCAAAATGCAGAAATATTAAGTCATTTTTTTCTGAATAACTGTGGTGTATGATACCTAATCCTTGAAGGAATGTGATTTTGACTGCACAAATTTTATAATCAACACCACTCGTTACACAGGACTTGTATGCTGACTAAAAGCCTGCACGAACCACGCTACGTCTTGGCCGCTCAAGCGTGAGGCTTGGTCATGCACCACGCAACGCCTCGCGCTATTTATAACCTTGACCGTTAGTCATAATGTGGCAACATTAGTCCTTTTAGTTAATGAACGTTAAGTTAGTCCTTTTATACTAGTGGCCGTTTTTAATTAACTAAAAAATTTTGGTTTTCTTATATTTTTGTCCGTTTTTATACATATTTGTCCATTTTTTTGTTACGTTTTTGTCCGTATTCATCCATTTTATACGTTTTCGTCCGTTTTTTATACGTTTTCGCCTATTTTTATACGTTTTCATATGAATTTACACGTTTTCGTCCGTTTTTATACGTTTTCATCCGTTTTGATACGTTTTCGTCCGTTTTAATACGTTGTCATGCGTTTTTACACGTTTTCATCTCTTTCTATACGTTTTTACACATTTTTGTTCGTTTTTATACGTTTTTACACATTTTCATCCGTTTTCGCACGTTTTCGTCCGTTTTCACATGTTTTCGTCCATTTTTACATGTTTTCATCTGTTTTAAACGTTTTCGCCTGTTTTTACACGTTTTCATTTGTTTTTATATGTTTTCGTCTGTTCTTACACGTTTTCATTCATTTTCGTGTATTTTTACATGTTTTCATTCGTTTTCATCCATTTTTACATGTTTTCATACGTTCTTACACATTTTTATTGGTTTTTGTAAATATGAAAACGTGTAAAAACGGACGAAAACGTGTAAAAACGAACGAAAACATGCAAAAATGGATGAAAACAAATAAAACCGTATAGAAATGAATGAAAACATATAAAAACGAACTAAAACGTAAAAAATGGATGAAAACATGTAAAAACAGACGAAAACGTATACAAACATACGAAAACGTGTAAAAACGTATAAAACTGACGAAACGTGTAAAAACGTATGAAAACGGACAAAATGTGTAAAAACGAACAAAAATGTAAAAAACTGTTAAAACGTGTAAAAACGGACGAAAACATATATACAAACAGACGAAAATGTATAAAAACGGACGAAAATGTGTAAAAAGGACAAAAACGTATATAAACGGACAAAAACGTGTAAAAACATATGAAAACGTATAAAAACAGACGAAATTGTGTAAAAACGTATGAAAATGTATAAAAACGAACGAAAACATATAAAACGTATAAAAATGGACAAAAACGTATGAAAATATATAAAAATGGATGAAAACATATAAAAATAGATGAAAACGGACGAATACGTATAAAAATGGACAAAAACGTAAGAAAACCAAATTTTTAGTTAATTAAAAACGACTATTAGTATAAAAGGACTAACTTTGCATATGTTCATTAACTAAAAGGACTAATATTGCCACATTATGACTGACGGTATATTATGTGTTTCAAGTCAGAAAAAAATTTGAAAGTACGTTGGTATATTTGGTAATAAAAAAGTAAGTGTTTCAAATCGGTATATTTTGAAAAGTAAGTTGTTATTTTATGGCTTTTACTCAAGAATATACCTAATATGTTAGGGAAGTGATATGTACGCGGAACCTTTTTATCCGTGCACATTCAATTATGATTCACTGATAGTATTTTACCCTCATTTACTCTTAGCCTTTTCTCTTACCAGCCACTTTGTACACTCTCTAACCTCAATCCGATTGCGTCAACTCATGATTGTTAACGGAGCTGCCTATTTCATGGCCACCTTTCACCAGTGAAATGGTTTTTGTTTCAGATTGATGAGACCGATTCTATTTTATCAATCTTGCTCAAAATTGTTCTCTCTGCATATGAGTTGTAATTGGGTAGTAAGATAGTTTGATGAAGGATTGGGTCTGTAAGTTGAAGTTTGTTTTTTCAGTGAAATTGAAGGCCTTGGCTATTGATAATTCTTCTTGGCTATATGGACTCGTATATAGTTGAACAAGCTGTAATCAAAGTGCGTTTATACCTGGTAGAAATATACAGGACAATATTTTGCTCACTCAGGAACTCATGAGGGGTTATAATAGAAAAGGTGGCCCAAAAAGAGTTGCATTTAAGATTGGCATCCAAAAAGCATATGATACAGACAATTGGGAGTTTCTGAATAAAGTTCTTGAAGGTTTGGGTTTTCATGAAAAAATGGTGCATTGGATTATGGAATGTGTCACCAATGCTGCTTTTACACTTAATGTCAATGGAGATAGAATTGGTTTCTTTAAAGGGGGGAGGGGCTTAAGACAGGGAGATCCTATGTCTCCTTACCTTTTCACTCTAATAATGGAAGTCTTCACTCTACTTCTTGGGAGAGAAATTGATCAAGAACAGTTGTTCCAGTTTCATTTTGGGTGTAAAGCAATCAAGTTATCTCATGTATGCTTTGCAGATGACTTATTGGTCTTGTGCCATGGGGATAAAACATCTGTGCAAGTTATTAAAAAAGCTCTGACCAAATTTAGTAATTGCTCTGGTTTGCTTCCTAACTACTCTAAAAGTACAGTGTTCTTTGGAAGTTTGAATGAAGATGAAAATAATGCAATTAGTGAAATTTTACCTTTTGGTGTGGGTAAGCTCCCAGTTAGATACTTAGGAGTTCCACTAATTGCAAAAAGGCTTAGTGTTAAAGATTGTGGCTGTTTATTAGATAAGATCAATGCTAGAGTCAAAAGTTGGAAGAATAGATGTTTGTCCTATGCTGGAAGATTGCAGCTGATTTATGTTGTGCTTGAATCAATCCATGTTTACTGGGCTTCTGTATTCCTAATTCCTAGTACCATTATCAAAGAAATTAATAAGCTTTTGAAAAACTTCCTGTTGAATCAAGGAGAAACTGCAAAGGGTAAAGCAAAAGTAGCATGGGCCAATATATGCAAACCAAAGGATCAAGGAGGTTTGGGGTTGAAAGATTTGCACATTTGGAACAAAGCATTACTAGCTAAACATATTTGGAATATTGCAATCAGAAAAGATACTTTATGGGTCAAATGGGTTCATACAGTAAAGTTGAGAGGAAGGAGTATTTAGAGCATTGAAGCTGATAAAGGTGATAGTTGGGGATGGAAGAATCTTCTTGGCATAAGAAACTTAATCAAAGAGCATGTGGTTTACAAAATAGGTAATGGGAAAACTATTTCTTTGTGGTATGATAGTTGGAGTAATGTAGGCCCTTTGTCTCAGTTTGTTACACACAGAGACATTTATGCAGCAAGGTTGAATGAAGAGTTGAAAATTTGTGATATGATTAACAATAGGAGTTGGTTATGGCCAGAGGATTGGTATGAGAAATTTCCTAATTTTACTAGTTTGGTAGTTCCAGTGGTTGATGAAGATAGTGAGGATAAGATTGTTTGGAAGAATTGCAGAGGCAAAGAGGTTGACTTTTCTGTGAGGGTAGTTAACTCTGATCTTAACAATCATGTTCAAGGTGTGGAATGGTGGAAACTTGTTTGGTATTCTCAATGCATTCCAAAGCACACTTTCATCCTATGGTTGACAATTCAGGACAAATTGACTACTCAGGATAAACTAATGAAATGGGGGGTTCAAGGAGCAAATAGATGTAGTTTATGTCAAAATGAATCTGAAGATATGCAACACTTATTCTTTCTTTGTACTTTTTCTAGTGAAGTGTGGAGAAAGGTTAAAGATATGGCTGCAATAAGAGGGCAAGGGATTGTTTTGCAAGATACAATTATGGAAATGCTCATTAAGGGTAATGGTAATAATATCAATAGTGTGGTGAGAAGACTTATGTTAGCAGCCTGTGTTTACTACATATGGAAGGAGAGAAATGGAAGAATTTTTAAAGATGTTAGAAGAAACAGTAATGAAGTGTATAGAGGAATTATTGATACTGTAAAGAATAGACTTCTTGGGCTTACAGTTAGAGAAAGTAAAGATGTTAGATTAATAGAAAGCAGATGGGGAATTAATTTACCTAGAACAAAGATCGGTCATTGAGCAAATATGATCCTTCAAACCTGAATCAAGGTTAAGGGTATATCTGATATATCTATTACTGGAGATAAAGGAAGCAATGTAACAGTGTTTAAGAAGGTTTCAAGTAGTATACAGGGGATTTCCTTTTTGAGAGTGTTTGGTATAAGGGTACAGCTGTGGTATTATGGTTCTTTAAGCAGACTTATGAGTTTCAGTTGTTCATAAATGATCTATGACTGTCTAAGATCATTCTATTCTGGTCATAACAATGAGAAGGACCTAGTACCTTGGAGTCAAATCGGGTATGACTGTACCTTAGTAGTCCATGTAGCTATTCTAATTGGCTTGGGGGAATTAGTACCTACTGTGGATGAAAAGGAGGTCTAAGCTGGATATATGATGTACCATAAAGTAGGACTTCTCATTGTGAAGGGTATATGGCATAGGAGGGGAGTGTAAGTAGTATGGAATTGAGAGTGGTGTAAGATGACACTTCATGGTCCATACTTTACATTCCCACAGGAGGATAGGTTGGTCATCATGGTGGGTGAGTGTTTCCTAGCAATTGAAGCCTTTTTCGAGAAGGAAATGTAGATTGCTTGGAAGAGCCCCCCCATGGATGGGTTATGGGTGCCTAGTGATGCCTTTCTTCTCCCTACTTTGGCTACTGTGGATGCTGGTTGAGTGGTTTTGGTGGGAGAAGGAGGGAAATGTAGCTAGATGGTATATGGTGCATATGATTAAAAAGGTAAATTGAGGAAGTGTATGTGTTGGATGAGAATATGAATCACTGTAAACATGGTTTGCTAGTTATTAGAGATCATGTGTATTAGATATGTTTAGATGTTGTCTATATTGGATGTATTAGTTTCTAGTTGTATAACTGTTTTGGGCATGTCCAAAATCAGTGAATCTATCTTATAATATTTGTACAAATTGGTTGGAGATTAATATAAATTTACCTTTAGCGCCAAAAAACAAGGAAGATGTGCCCTCCGCGTTGCGGCGGGTAATTTTGGCATACGTGTTTCAGTGGCTATTTTCGATAAGTTATACGCGATATAGTTATAGCACGTTAGAATGGTAAAGAAAAGCGAGAAATTTTTTTTCGAGGTAAACTGTGTGTAACTACATGATGTTGTTTGTTGGTGTGTTTGATTGCTTATGTTTGTGAATGTTTGTTTTGTTGTTTGTTAAGTGTCTGCAGTTGTCACTTTCATTATTGTGGTCCTTAAATGTATTTTTTTTCCTTGTCTGTATGGTACCTGTATAGGAGTCGGTCTATAAAGTTGCATCTGGTTTGATGATATGTTTGAATATTCTCTATATATACTAATTGTGTTGATGACATTAAAAAACTATTTTTTTTGGGCCTGAAATTGGATTCCCCTTCAGCCCATTTTTGGCTCTTTAGTCTTGTGTTGATGCTAGATTGCTAACATTATCTATCTATATATATACTCGAGCAATATAAAATACTAAAAAAAGGACGGTGGCATATACTATTGTACGAGTAACTCATTTGGCTTTGCAAGCACATACATTTAATATTCCTATTAATAGTAAAAAGATAGAAAAATTACAAAACATACCCTGAACTTTTTAATATTTACAACTTTGTTATATAATAAACTTTATTTCTCAAATATCTAACAGATACCTACAGGTTTCTCAAATAAAAAAAATACTGGCAAAAAGGTCTCTCGATAACGAACAAAACAAGGCTAATAAAAAATGTTGAAGTTTAATATATATTTATATAGTTTGTAAATAAAAGAACTTTCTAAATGCACCCTTAACCTATCAAATAACTTTAAAATTATCCTAAAATTTTTTAAAACTATAAAGGTCAAAATTAGCTCCGCTACAACACACTCGACAACTAAAAATATAGCTTGACACAACATTTTTTCCAAAAAAATACAACACGTGTCGGCAAAAAAAATATCATGATCTCACAATGAGAAACCCCGCGCAAACATTATTCGTAAATAATTATCGAAAAAATTCCTCAAAAGTACCCGCTGCAACGCAGCGGGCACCTTCCCACTTGTTTTGACTATTGTTGTTTGGAATGGGCTTGAGCAAACAAATTGTAAAAAATGACGGGCCAGCAAGCAAGTTGTGGACCGGAAGTTAGCCCATGAAATTGTCCAAAAAGAAATAGTTTTTTATGTGTTCAGTGAATGAGAACGCACCGTCCAAAAAAAATAGTCATCTTCACTCTCAAAAAAATAGCTTCATGTAGAGCCAAAAGTATAAAAATTGCAGCACATGCTAAAAACAGAGTTAAATAAACATAAGGGGGTGACAATCTATTCGGTATGGGGGTTCGGCATCAAATGCCGAGCGGCATCAAAGAAAACCACTGCATCGGCATGCATTTCGGTATAGATTACCGATTCGGCATGGTTGTTTCCCCATAAAAGTCAAAAGTTGGAGCATTAAATGAGGGATCCGTTTAAGGCTATTAAAAAAAAAAAAAAAAAAAAAAAATCCCTTTAAATATAACGCTTAAACTTGCATCTTGATTGCCACAAAAAATGAGGGTGAAGTATGGTGAATCATGAAATGTGTTGGCAACATTAGATTGGTTAAATTTGCATCAAGGTGAATTATGATGTGGCATGATTGCCACCCCTAATACAATAACAATGTAAAACAATAAAGCTGTGGCAGTTAGGGATTGAACCGTCGACGGTCCAATTGTATGGTTTAACTGAATTGAGGCGACAACATTGAAAATAAGGAATATAATTTACTGACAGGAAGTTTTAAAGACTAAAAGAGGGAAAAGGGGAATAGTAAAAAATGGTGACAACACACGAGGAGATGCAACTTCCAACTGTTTTGACCTTTTAGCCTCTTGTTTTCCTTTCAACAATTTTTTCATTTTTAAGAGTATGTCCATTGGTAACGCATATCCGATGTTAAACGGACTTTAACGCGCGTTAAGTCCACGTTAACCATTGCATGCTCTTATGTTAAGGCCGCGTTAACACGATGTGTTAACTGGATAACACGGCGTTAAGACGCATTTGTGTAAAAAAAAAATTGACACTTTTTGCCCCTCTAAATTTTTTAACATTTTGATTAAAAGAAAATTTATATTAGAAAACACTCCTCTTAGTTCTTAAACGGTATAGTGAACGGGATAACCAGATTTAAATTCATAATTCAATGTTCAATACAACACAAGAAAAACATACAAAGTAAGAAAAACGATCCAAATAATAAAGTTTTTAGATAGATATGTAATTGTCGATCAGATATGACTTCTCTTCCCACACTTGCAACACTTGTTCCCAAACCATCTTCAAGGCGACATGAAGTTGCAGATCTATTTCATCGTTTCTTAATAAAGTTTCTAAACCAATCATGATAGCCGGATGGTCTTGAGGCAACTCACGCAACCTTTCGATCTCTGGAGCACGATCCTCCTTCTACAGCATAATTCGAGTTATCTCACCTAGCAAATTGTTAATCAGCCTTAGCTCTTTTTCTTGTTCATTTTGTAATCAGGTAAGGATACTCCTTTGCACCATAGATGGATCGTTAGCTATAGTGTTTGTGTGAGAATATGAAGTGTTGTTAAAGTGGCATTTATAGGGGAAACTAGCCGTTAGAGGATATTGTAACGGAAACTAGCCATTAACCATTTTATTGAGATTCAAACTAGCCGATAGATGGTACAACATAGGGAAAATGATAAACACGATACAGAAAATAAATAAACACGATACATGAGTAAATAAACACGACACGGGAAACAAATCACACAACATCATTAAGCATTTCAACGATTCCATGTGTAGTTGTTTCTCAAAACCTCCCACACATGAACGTATTGGAAGATTCTCCCATGGCGTTGTTGAAAAATGGTCTTTGCAATATTGAGACGATCACTGTCAGAGACCCCGAGTTGAAACTGCAACTGATTGTAAATAATGTTGAATTTTTTAGATTCACTGTTGAGTCTTATCCATTTGCTCGTGACCATATTTTTGTTACGAACCACATCATCAGATTGATCGTTGAACCTTTCAAAAACCCTGTTCCAAAAAGAGTTCACATTGTAATTGACATTGTCTTCAGAAACCGTAATCCAAACTTCAGCTAGCAATTGTTCTTCTTCTATTGACCAACGATTATTCATTGTTAAATGCTTTAGAAGTGTGTGAAGAATAGTATAGTATGGTATGTTATTTATAGGGGATTATAGAATTTTGAAATTTGAAAATCATAATTCAAATTTCAAAACCGAACGGGATCTTTTCAAAAGTCAAATTTCAAATTTCAAAACCGAGTCGGATCTTTTAAACCTTTAAAATTCAAATTAAAAAAACGAGCGGTTAAACCTTTAAAATTCAAATTCAAAAAAACGTGTGGATAAACCTTTAAAATTCAAATTAAAAAAAAAAAAAAATGTGTGGATAAACCTTTGAAATTCAAATTCAAAAAACATAGCGGGATATATTTAAATTTGAAACTAAAAAACGGTCCTATAAATAGCCATTTACAGAGGCACACAATACACCCACAATTCACACACAAATCATACCTAATTCACAAACAATTCATACGAAACAATGTCACACAACAATTCACGAGATAACGAGTCAGTTTACAACACCCCATCCGAAGATTTGTTTTCCGTATTCCCATATGACAATCCACCACAAGATCTGTTTTCTGTATTCCCATATGACAATCCACCACAAAACACTTCACCGGAAGTTCTGTATCCACCGGCAAACAATCCACCACAAAATCAACCCAATACATTTTGGTTGACTGATGAAGAACTCTTCGAGCAAGATATACAATTCTTGTTACAGGTTCCAGCAGAGGAACAACGTCAGGCAAGAGCTCGTGAGGCGCAGGCAAAAGCTAAATTGGATCGAAGAAACCGTCGAGCAGAATGGCAATGGGCTATGGGGTTAAACCGTGTGCCATCGAGTGAGAACGATTCGAGTAACGACGATTCAAGTGACGAGGGCTATGGCACAGACTGAATCATTTTCTTGATTCGTAGTTTATTTTTATCATAGGTTAATCGTACGTTGTTTAATGTATTTCAATTCCATGTTTTATGTATTTTAATTCGTGTTTTAAATTTAATGTGTGTTTAAAGTTTAAGTATTAATATAAGTTGTGTTTTATAAATGTTGTTTTAGTTATCAAATGAAGTATTAATTTTAATTTAGGGTTGAATTTGAAAATAATTGAGTTAAAGCTGAGTTATGATTGAAAGTGTTTTTTTTTTTTTTTTTTTAAGTTAAAGTGAAAGTGTTGAAACTGATGTGACGCTAAAGTGCCGCTGTATTAAGTTTTAACCTGAGTGACCATTGTGCATGCTCTAACAAGTTTAACACGTTAAAACATATACGTAACCCATCTCAATCCATTCAGACGTACACTGACACAATTTGTCATCTTTACTGTCAAATTAACAAATGGTTTCTTTTTTTTTAAAAAAAAAAAAAAAAAAGTAACTACTACATATTAGTATATGTATTACCGCAAGCCATGCTAAAACAGAGAGTTAAGTAAGAAAGAGAAAAGAGAAGAAAATGTGATCCAATAAAGGGTTGGTTATAATCACGGTGGCTAGTTTTTTAGTTGGGCGGGGTCTACCCTAGTACTTTTTTATTTTTTTTTTTTTTTAACTTTTTCAGTTTTGTCATTTAGTGTTGTTTTTTTTTTTTTTTTTTTTTTTTTTTTTTTTTTTTTTTTTGTGTTGTGTTGAAAAAAATGTTGTGTGTTGTGTTAAAAAAGATGTAATGTATATGCATAATATTTTGTATATTTGTGTTTAATAATGTTTTGTATATGTATAATATTTTGTATAATTATTCTGTTTGTATAATAGCACGTTAAATAACTGCAACAACAACTGTTATTATTAAATTAAACGACAACGTTATACATATTATTTAAAAACAACAACATCTACGACATATGAAGATTATTCATCTCATTTAAAAGATCATGGAGCCGGGCACCTGACGGACAAGCGTGATCCTCAGGATTCTTTGCCATCTCTAACTCTATTTCCAGCGCCTTTATTCTTGCCTTCAACAACTTGTTCTCATTTTTTGTAGCAACGCAGTTTGAGCAATGCGTTGAAGAAGAGGGTTGATTAAAGTGTTCTGCTTCAAATTCATCTTTCCACGCGAAGTATCGACACCCATAGTCTTGTGTACCTGGCTGTTACATGTTAAGAAAATAATAAGAAATGTATTTTTAACAAACAAATTATTTACATAACTAAACAAACGTATGATTATTTACCACTGAAAGAGGACATGCATAAAACAGTCGCCCACGACTACCATCTTGCCAGGATTTCCATTCTACAATAAATCCTCTATTACATCGGCACCAGAAAGGATTTCTTTGGCTCATCTGACCAAAGAATTTGCATAATGAATCAATAATGTTATTTACTAATTTAAATAAATATTTAATCATCTACTATATAATATAAACAGTTATTTACAACATAAAATCAATAATTATTTACATTGTTTTACAAGTACAAAAATTACAAAGAATGCATTTTTACAAATATAGTAATCATTTACAATGGTTTTGTCTGTGTCTCTATTATTTACAAATACAAATAACTTTTACATTTGATTCACTATGTTTTGTCGGTATCTCGATTATTTACAACATAAATCAGTAATCATTTACAATGGTTTTGTCGGTGTCTCTATTATTTACAACATAAATCAAAGAACCATTAGTCGATGTTGATACGAAGTTGCCCATTCGGCTGCAACTGGCTCTCTGAAATGCCTCCATTGTGGGTGGATATAGGGTAGTCGAAAATCTCTGTCGAGCGTCAGTAAAATGTAGTGAGCACCCACACGAGCAATCACAATGGGGTCGGTTCCTTGTGATGAGTTTGGCCCGGTAAAAAGTGGAAAACATGTGTTCCAACCTTGATCGGATATAAATACAACAGGTCGGTGAATGCTTGAAGCGATAACCAGCCCCGTGAGTGGCATCACCATCCAGCGATCGTTAGGTGCAGGTCCATTGAACCAGTCTATTGTATACCAAAGTTGGTCAAAGTCTTGTTGCTCCCACATAGCTATGTAAGTTTGCCTATGATTATCTAACTCTTGCAACAACATACCTCTGACTTCGTCCCACCTATTTTCGTTTTGAACAAGACTGTGGGCAACGCACCGAAACCCACAATTTCCATCACCCTCAACATTATGTATGCTTATTACGAGTGGACGGAAAACAGGTGGAATATGCTTAATAAACGCATTGCTCACACTATCTCCAGCATAAAATCTGTGGCGTAGAGTATCACCCGTGTAAGAGCTATGTCTTGCAGGTTCTTTCCGCATGTTCGACGCTTTTGTAGATCTTGAATTTGTACTTCTTCGGTGATCTACGATTGGTACTTCATCAAAGTCAGGGACTTCAGTCAAGTCCGGAACTTCATTCAAGTCCGGGACTTGTGTAGCCTTGCCCTTTTTGTCCTTTGCGCTCGGATGTCCACAGGTATTTTTTTGAATAGCTGGTTCACGTGTGTCAGCAGATTCAGGTTGGAATATATCTTTTAACTTCGTTAACATATTCTTCTTGACAAACGATGTTGATTTGCTAAAAATATTCTTGAATTGTCGCATGCCATCGTTAAACGAAGTATTGTCATCATCATCATCATCATCATCACCACCATGTTCGCTGGAAGAGCCATCTTTATTCGGGGGCCTATTGATAACAGGCCACGGAACATATAGGGTTCTCCAAAAAATATCAACTCGTTCCAGTGGAATGGGGCGTCCTGAATTCAATTAAAGTGACTTGTATAAATTACTGATATTAATGTGGAAAACAACTTGATAGTTATAAATTTAATATACTTACCATGAATAACATAGATTCGCATCTCGTGAAAGCATGGTAGTCCGTATATTGCCCGATTCTTATGGCTACATTCTTCTGGGGTGATATTCAGGTGGAGTTCTTTGTGCATGAGGTTCAAAGCATGTTTAGAAACTTTATACGTTAATTCGTAAAATAGTGGTACATCACACTTAATTAGTTTCTCGTTCATGCTTCTATTGAAAGTCTCTTTTATCGCATCTTCTTGCGTCATGAGAATCTTATCGACCGACCTCAACAACCTGTCTAATTTGGACTGTGTGCCGTCCAAATATAATTTTAACAACGCGTGGTGAGCCTCAACTCTACACGTTGTTGTCTGGCCGTAGGATTGATATCAGTCGGTAATATACGAGACAAACATGGGTGCGTAATCTTGCACCCAGTTATGCAGATACAAAGTGACATCTGAAAAAAATAATGAATTAATAAAAGGTCATTCGGGTGCATATTTATTAAATAATTAAAAACAATCAATTAATAATTAAGTACCCTGATGGTTGACCAATAGCTCTTGTAGGCGTCGATAACGTCGCTCGAACGATTCGAAGGTCGGAGCTTTAACCATCCAATCCCATCGGTTTTTAACGGACTCATAGTCAATATCCCCATCTGTGAATTTATTTTTGCAAAACTTAAGTATGTTTTGCTGTATATGCCATCGACAGAGTAATTGGTGAGCGTCAGGAAATTCTGCTCTTATTGCCCCAACTAACGCTAAATCTCTGTCAGTGACGATAACACGTGGGTAATATCTTTCGCCAATCACTTGCTTCACACCTTGCAATACCCATCTAAAATTATGCCCTTGTTCACTGGATAAAAAGCTATACGCCATTGAAAATGTTTTGTTTGTTGAAGTTAGTCCAACAATTTCCAACAACGGCAATCTAAACACCGTGGTATTGTACGTGGAGTCCATCAGCATGACTTCAGGGAATGTACACCATATAGCATACGACGTGGGGTGCACAAAAAATAGCTCCTCAAGCTCGTTGGTATGCTCATTTACCCTCGGGTACCATGTATACCCTGATTCTTGCAAATGCGAGTAAAGGACTTGAATTGGAGTTCTATCACCTACTCTGACTCTCCGGAACTTATCTTGTGCGTTATATATAGTTCTAACGCTAGACACGTTATCCGGATTACGACCCTTTATTGTCGAAAGTATATTAAGTGGTCGTACGTTATAATCTGTCAATTCTCTGACCAAACCCAACTCATCATCCTTTAATCGCATTGCATATGGCACACCATGCAATGACTCTAGCATATCATGATTATGCGTATCATCCTTCACCCTCAATACCCAATAATTTTTTGTTCGATGATATGTCGCATTTAATCTGAATGGACAACCAGTTTTACATGTTTTGGTTTTCTGTCTGCCACTACCTTGAGGTACATACATCCCACCCTTTGTACAACTGTAATTGATTTCGTTCATATGACCATCTTCTGATTTGGTTCTATCTTTAACAATTACAAAACCGAGCTCACGAGCTATATTTTGTGTCCACTCAGTTACTTCCTCGTGAGAACCGAAAACCTGAAAATACATAACATTTTTTACTAATACCTTTGTTTTAGTTTTTATTACAACTTTTACATTTTTATAACTACTTTTTTACAACTTTTACATTTTTATAACTTACATTTTTACTTTTTTTTATAACATTTTTACATTTTTATAACTTTTTTTTTACATTTAAAATTTTTAAAATTTATAACTTACATTTATAACATTTTTTCATTTTTATAACTTTTTTTTACATTTAAAATTTTTAAAATTTATAACTTACATTTATAACATTTTTTCATTTTTATAACTTTTTTTTTACATTTAAAATTTTTAAAATTTTTAACTTACATTTATAACATTTTTTCATTTTTATAATACATTTTTTACATTTTAAAAATTTTTATTTTACATTTATAACATTTTTACATTTTTATAACATTTTCTTTTACATTTTTTACATTTAACATTTAAACCCTTTACCCCTTTTACATTTATTACATTTAACATTTAAAAAAAATAATAATAAAAACGTAAAAACGCGTTTTACGCGTACACCTCACCCTCACCCCACACACATACTCACCCATTCACTTTTGTGTGTGTGTTATTCTCTCTCTCTCTTTTCTCTATCTCTCTTTTCTCTCTCTATTTTCTGGGTTAGATATTATTAACTTTTTGAGGGTTTTTGTTAAATTAAACTTATAATTTGTGATGTTTATTGTGATTATGTGTTTGTTTCATGTCTAATTAGCCTGATCTATTTAATTATTAAAAAACGCCCAATTTTTTTAATTAGGGTTTGGGAAAAAATCATCTGTTTTCTGGGTGATTTGGTGATGTTTATTGTGATTATGTGTTTGTTTCATGTTTAATTAGCCTGATCTATTTGATTATTAAAAAACGCCCAATTTTTTTAGTTAGGGTTTGGGAAAAAATCATCTGTTTCTGGGTGATTTGGTGATGTTTATTGTGATTATGTGTTTGTTTCATGTTTAATTAGCCTGATCTATTTGATTATTAAAAAACGCCCAATTTTTTTAATTAGAGTTTGGAAAAAAATCACCTGTTTCTGGGTGATTTGGTGATGTTTATTGTGATTATGTGTTTGTTTCATGTTTAATTAGCCTGATCTATTTGATCATTAAAAAACGCCCAATTTTTTTAATTAGGGTTTGGGAAAAAAATCATCTGTTTCTGGGTGATTTGGTGATGTTTATTGTGATTATGTGTTTGTTTCATGTTTAATTTGCCAGATCTATTTGATTATTAAAAAACGCCCAATTTTTTTAATTAGGGTTTGGGAAAAAATCATCTGTTTCTGGGTGATTTGGTGATGTTTATTGTGATTATGTGTTTGTTTCATGTTTAATTAGCCTGATCTATTTGATTATTAAAAAACGCCCATTTTTTTTTTAATTAGGGTTTGGGAAAAAATCATCTGTTTCTGGGTGATTTGGTGATGTTTATTGTGATTATGTGTTTGTTTCATGTTTAATTTGCCAGATCTATTTGATTATTAAAAAACGCCCAATTTTTTTAATTAGGGTTTGGGAAAAAATCATCTGTTTCTGGGTGATTTGGTGATATTTATTGTGATTATGTGTTTGTTTCATGTTTAATTAGCCTGATCTATCTGATTATTAAAAAACGCCAAATTTTTTTAATTAGGGTTTGGGAAAAAATCATCTGTTTCTGGGTAATTTGGTGATGTTTATTGTGATTATGTGTTTAGTTCATGTTTAATTAGCCAGATCTATTTGATTATTAAAAAAAGCCTAATTTTTTTATTTAGGGTTTGGGAGAAATTCATCTGTTTCTGGGTGATTGTGATGTTTATTATGATTATGTGTTTATTTCATGTTTAATTAGCCATATCTATTTGAAGGATTTTGTTCTTGAAACTGCTTTAGCAGTTGTGATTATGTGAAATTGCCGGAGTTGTGTAGGTGCAAACGGGTAGGTTAACACCTTGATCTGCTACCTCTGAGTGGTATGAAAACCTGCTCTGGACTACCCCAGTCCACAGACTCTGTGTGGTTTCTTGGCAAACTGCTTATGTGCTTATGATAAAAAAAAAAAAGGTGCTTATGTGCTTATTGCACACAAGCAAACCATTTTGCACACAGGCTCAGATTAGACCCCGTTATTATATACTTTACGGGTTGGGTTATATTCACTGTGGCTAGTTTTTTAGTTTAACGGGGTGATGAAAGTGCTTATGAATCTGAAAATAACAAACTGCTTATATGCTTGATAAGCAGTTTGT